>OX387326.1:20899898-21592398 GCA_947562085.1 Eudonia lacustrata | reverse complement strand
AAAACACCAGAACGACGTGCCCACCTTGATTGGACACGCGGACCACAACAACCCTATGGGACAGCACATATATTTGACCGGGGCGGGTTCTTTCGTGGTTGCTTTGAATCAGCAAGATAACTAGTTGTCATCTCACTATTCATCGCTTCCCATGTCAAGTTCCCGCCTCGGTACCTCCTACAAAGACAAAAACCATACAATAAATATATAAGAAACAAAACCCTATGGAGTGGGACCCTCCGTGGTCGACCTGAGACAGCCGGTCGTCAGCCCGACTCAGTATGTCTCCCACTTCGGGTCACCACTCCAACCTTAGAGACAATAAAGAAAAACGACCCAACGACACTCGACTCGACAACAACCCGACATCGACAACAAACCCAGGACAACACAAGGACTAACAAGACAACACAAGGAGAAGGACAACGCTTTCGCGTCTATCGGACCCTGGGGACATCTGGGGTGCTATGGTGAGATAGCCATGCCGATGCCCCCCCTTCTTTGGGTTCCTTCCTACATTAAACATTAAGACATATACTTCCTAATTCCTAAATCTTATTCCTATCCTACAAACTATTTCCGAGTCGTCATGGCGCATCGGGTCAGAACCCGACTACGCCAGACGGCCCGGCATCACCTCACGGTGGATTTAGGTCGGCGTGTCTCCTACGCCGCCTACCCGTTCTCCTCCTCCTGGCCGGCGCAGCGTTGGCGGACTCTTCCCGGGTGCGTTCTGCCTCCTCTTTGAGGCCCATGCAACTCGCGGCGAAGTCCACCACCGCTGCCCAGCTACTCTCCTCCTCGACCATTGCCGCAACTACAACCTAACCTAACCTAACCTAACCTAACCTAACCTAACCTAACCTAACCTAACCTAACCTAACCTAACCTAACCTAACCTAACCTAACCTAACCTAACCTAACCTAACCTAACCTAACCTAACCTAACCTAACCTAACCTAACCTAACCTAACCTAACCTAACCTAACCTAACCTAACCTAACCTAACCTAACCTAACCTAACCTAACCTAACCTAACCTAACCTAACCTAACCTAACCTAACCTAACCTAACCTAACCTAACCTAACCTAACCTAACCTAACCTAACCTAACCTTTTTTTTTTTTTTTTTTTTTGGTCACCCAGGGGAAAACCTGCTGACGGGTTTAACCGGGGATGGCCGTAGCCGACCCGGTAAAAACCCCTGGGGGGCAATCCGCCCGGCGCATGGAGAGGACTCTAGCGGGACCTCTACCACGAGGGCAATACCTCGCGGGAGCCTCTTTGCGCGCAACGATGCACAACCAAACAACCCGACTTTGAACGACCTTGCGTATCCACCTTACGGTGGATACGCCGACCCGACAACCAGGACCTGCATGTCCACACCCTTCCCCCCCTTGTGGACATGCGGACACAACAAACCGACTGACACGCCCACACATGTTCGTGGGCATGCGGACTCAACAACCGGAGCAACGTGCCCACCTATTGTGGACACGCGGACTCAAAAACCAGAACACCCAAGCAAAACCAGAACGACATGCCCACCTTAATTGGGCATGCGGACCACAACAACCCTAAAGGACATCACAAATAAACTGACTGGAGCGGGATCCCATCACGCTCACTTTGGGACAGCCAGACAACTCACTGTTGCCTCGCTGCCCATCGCTTGCGATGTTGGGTGCCCACTTCAGTTCGTCCCACAAAACATACAATGCAATAAATATATACAACAACACAACACAAAACCCTATGAGGTGAGAACCCTCCGTGGTCGACCTGAGACAGCCGGGCGTCAGCCAGCCTCAGTATGTCTCTCACTTCAGGTTCCGACCCCAACCTTCGAGACCAAAGACAACGACCCAACGACACTCGAAACCACAAAACGACAACAACCCCAAGATGACAACACAAGACGTAACAAGGACACTAGGCAGGAGAAGGACATCACGACGGCTATCCTCCGGATTTAGGGGCATCTGGGGTGCTATAATTAAATAGCCATGCCGATGCCCCCCCTTCTTTCTTTGCCTTCCTAACACTAAACAAAGACTTATATAAACATAGACTTATTAACTACAACTATTCCTAATACTTATTCCTAACCTACAACTAATTTATCAGGTCGTCATGGCGCATCAGGTCAGAACCTGACTACGCCAGACGGCCTGGCATCACCCTAGGGTGGTATGAGGTCGGCGAACCTCCTTCGCCGCCTCCCCGTCCTCCTTCTCCTTGCTGGCGCAGCGTTGGCGGACTCTTCCCGGGTGCGTTCGGCCTCCTCCTTGAGGCCCATGCATTCCGCGGCGAAGTCCGCCACCGCTGCCCAGCTGCTCTCGTCTTCCGCCATTGCCGCAACGACGTCTGGCAGGGCCAGTGTGCCTCTCGCGCCCAGTGCCATCTCCAGTGTGCGGCGTTGCGACAGAAAGGCGCTGCACACTTGAAGTGTGTGCTGCGCTGTGTCATACTCCTCTCCACAGTGGTGACAGGCCGGTGTCTCCTCTCTTCCAATTCGATGCAGATACTTACCGAAGCATCCATGCCCGGTAAGTATCTGCGTTAAATGGTATGACATTCTCCCGTGGGGCCTGTCTATCCACTTCTCCAGAATGGGGCGTATGGCCTCTATGGTGCGGACTCCAGCTTCCGGGAGTGCCATCGTTTCCTCCCACGTCCATACTGCCATTTCGTAGGCCTCCCGCCTAACTCCCTCAATTTCTGCCACGGCGGGGCTTTCTCCTTCAGCTCTTCGCTCTGCTCGGAACTCATACACCTCAGTTTGCACTTTGGCTTCGAGCTCCCAGGGGAGCATTCCCGCGATGGCAGTAGCCGCCCCAAATGACACTGTACGATAGCCCCGGATGGCTCGGATAGCCGCTGTCCTCTGCGGTCTGCGCAGGAGGGCGACGTTTTTCCGAGACAGGGCGTCCGACCAAACCGGGGCTCCGTACAGGGCCATGCTCCTCAGCATGCCGGCATACAGCCTTCGGCAGCTGTCTCCCGGACCGTTAATGTTGGGCAGGAGTCTGGATAATGCCATTGCCGCCCCGACAACTCGCGGGGCGAGATTGGCAAAATGCGCCTCAAAATTCATCCGACTGTCCAGGGTGAGTCCTAGATATTTAATTTTAGACCCAACCCTTATGGGAACTCCATCCACACGAATATGGGCATTGCTGGGGGGCTTGCCCCGAGGACCGTGGAAGAGGATGGCCTCGGTTTTCGGCAGTGCCACCTCCAGCCCCAACAGTCGAATTCGCGTCACCGTCAAGGTCGCGGCCGCGGCCGCTCTCCGCGCCGCCTCCTGGTAGTCACGGCCTTTTGCCGTGACTAGAGTGTCGTCTGCGTAGCATAGGACACTCGTCCTAGGGAGAAGGGTTCCCCTTAGGACCCAGTTGTAGCCTATGTTCCAGAGGAGCGGCCCTAACACCGACCCCTGCGGAACTCCGCACACCATTCTGTGTGCCCTAATTTGAGCACCTCCTGGCTCAAGGAACAACACTGACCTATCATTTAGATAGTCAGTTAATACCCTTCTTAGGTACCACGGTACCCTATGGTACCTCAGAGCCTCTTTTATTGCGCTAAAGGGGAGGGTGTTGAACGCATTGGCGATGTCCAAGGACACCGCCATCACCCTATCCCCTCTTTCGACAGCCTCTCCTGTCTCCCTTTTGAGCGCCATGATGGCGTCGATGGTGGATCTTCCACGCCGAAAGCCATACTGCGTTTCTTCCAGATCAGGGCCTATATTGCCCAGGTGCTCTATTATACGGGACGCGATGACCCTCTCGAACATTTTTCCCGCCTCATCGAGCAGAACGATGGGGCGGAACGCTGACGGAGAGTCATGCGGACGCCCTTCCTTTTTCAAGAGGCAGAGCCTTCCCTCTTTCCATATCTTGGGGAATTTGCCCTGCTGGAGGCAGGTGTCCAGCAGTTCCACCAGTTTCGGACCAATGTATTCGAGGGCAAGGGCTAAAACCTTCCCATGGATTCCATCCGGGCCTGGCGCCTTCTTTTTGAGGCGGAGGCGATCAATTGCCACCTCAATTTCTCCATCGGTGACCCGCGGGATGGATTGCGGGTCCACCTCCCCATCATGCTCAGGGGCGGTGAAGGGCGCCACCTCAAACACCCGATTTGGGAATAGGGCATCGACGACTCGGGTCAGGAGCTCCGGCTGGAATGATTCAGTGGGAGGCGCCGAACTTCGCATCCGGTTGCGAACGGATCGATACGGACGCCCCCACGGGTCCCTATCCAGGTCGGCCAGGAACTCCTCCCACGCCGACGCCTTTGCCCTTTGTATGACCACTTTTAGGTCATACCTTGCCTGGTTGAGTCTGCCGTATAACGCCTCCTCCTCCTCCGGCGTATGACGTCTCCTACGGCATCTCTGATATAGCCGTCTCGCGTGTGTACAGGCTACACGGAGATCGGCGATTTCTGTCGACCACCAATAGACAGCTCGTTGTTGAGGGCGGTCTCCGACACGAGGCATAGAGGCGTCACAGATCCTCGTCAGAGACTTTCGGAAGAGAACCGCCCTCTCATCGACACTCATATCGGCCGGTGGTGGTGGCAGCCAGCCCTCTATCATTGCCGTTTCTGCAGCGGCGTCCCGGTTGAGTCGCGTTAGCGCCCACCGTTTAAACTGCGCGGTTCGAACACCCTGTTGGGGAGTGAGGCCATCTCTTAGGGAGTCAGAAATTCCAAACGACACGTAGAGATGGTCACTGAGTGTCTCCTTATCTAACACTCTCCAGTCTACCACGCGGGAGGCGATGGCAGGGGTCGCGAACGAAACGTCCACAATTGACTCCCCCTGCCATCTGACACATGTGCTAACAGCGCCCCTGTTGAGCACAACCAACCCAGCCTCGACGCAGAACTCCTCAACCGCTTCTCCCCTTAAGGTGGTCACAGGGCACCCCCAGGACCTTGATTTGGCGTTAAGGTCTCCCGCCACTACTATCTGCAACGGAGCCAGCCTGCGAACTACGCCCTGAACTCTGCCGATGTATTCCTCAAACTCTCTGCGGGGGCGATTTGGCGAAAAGTAAAGCCCTATGAGGGCGATATCCCCCCACGTTACCGCCACATACCCCACCCCCCTCTCCCGCAGAGAGATTGGAGCCAGAGTAGAACTGGCCGGGGTAGTTATCACCACTTTCTCGTCGGCAGACCCTATCCAGTTCGCCCTTGCTGGAATGGAGTAGGGCTCCGCTGCAATAGCCACATCTGCGCCGACCTCCGCCATTTGTTGGACCAAGAGGTCCTGGGCGTTGGCGGCGTTGTTGAGATTCGCCTGTAAAATTACCCTAGGCTGTGCTGGCATTCTGTCCCGTGGGTATTTCCGTCGTGTCCATCGGCGCACTGTGCGCTTCCGTCACTGTGGGAGTCCTCCTCCACGGGGCCATCTTCGGCTTCGTGACGGGGGGCCTACACGTTCTTCCTCCCATGTAGTGATCATGGGGGAGCTTGGCCTCCTTGCACACTGCACAGTGAGGCTTCTCCGCTACACAAGTATCAGCTTGGTGACCCGGGGCACTACAGCGGAAACACAGCGCGTTGCGATCTACTTTTGAGTCGCATGTGTACTTGGTGTGCCCCGCACCATAGCATTTGTAGCACCTCACCGGCAGGTTCTCCAGCGCAATAACCTGCGCATGCGCCCACCCTATCGCTAAGCGACCCTCCTCCACTAACTTTTTGGCCTCCGCAATTGGAAGTCGGACCAGCACCGAGTTTGACCCCCATGGTCCGACACGGATTTCCCCTAGCGATATCACGTCCTGGGTACAGCCAGTCTTCGCTTTGATCGCCGCCACTATCATCTCCTTTTGGACAAAATCGTTGAGGCCGACCAGCTTGAGCTCCGCTTTCTTATACGGCCTTCCAACTTCAGCCTCCTCCGCAATTACTTCGCGGAGCTTGGCCGCTAACGCGTCGGCTTTAGGGCCGCTTGTTGCCCCGGAAATCTCAAGTTTGCGCCCTCCTGCTGCAGTTTGTCTCATCCTTACTGCCTCTAGGCCAATATCCTGTAAATTGATGGCGCTTGTCGCCTTCTCCATAATGGAGGCGTACGTGGCGCCCTTGGCCATGGCCTCTGGTTTAAGAGTGATGGTCACCGCCGATGAGCGCGGTGCCACCAATTTCACTGCACTATTCCCGTGCACAGTAGGCGCAGAACCCTGCGCTCCCGACTTTTTCGGCGCATTATCGCCCACTCCTGAGACCTGGGCAGCCTTGGCCGCTTTTTTGGCCTTTTTCATGGCACCCTTGGAGACGAACTGCTTCCATTCTACCGCTGGCGTGCTGGAAGCCGCGGCCAAGGCGGGAGAGGCCGAACGCATTTGAGGGGGCTCTCCCCTGATCACTGCCCGTTGGGGCAGTGGGGGGTTCTCCCACACTTTAACAGGGGCAGGCACAACCACGGGCGGCGCGACCCGTGGTACCCTGGAGGGTCCGGCTACCGCGTTGGCGTAGCCGGTGGCCTGTACCTCTGCCCTCCTCTTCTCATGCGCTAATGGCGGCCTCATGGAGGGCTCAGATGGGAGCCTCTTCTCGAACTCGTTCATCCTTTCGGTGAGCATGCCCCCCAGAGATCTGAACAAATCGGCTTTAAATGCCTCCAGCTGGTCGTTCATGGACATTGCCACCTCCCTCTGAACGTCCGTTCCTCTTCGAATCGGCCGTTGCTCAGCAGATTTATGCAAGCTCTCCTTGATGATTTTCAAATCTGCCCTTAATTCCTCCACCTGGCTTTTGAGCTTCTCATTTTCCTCTCGGAGTTTGTCATATCCTTCCGAATTAGACATTCCTCCGAGAGACTCCACACAAGCTAACATGTACCTCAGACTGTTGTTGATTTCACCCCAGATCTGCCCTTTGAGGTGACCGGATTTCTGTGTGCGATCATACACCTCCAGGATATTTTTCTGGACTGTCACCAGTAACTCCTCTTTGGTCTTGTTCACCAATTCTGCCCTGATGGGTGCCATATCTTTCCCCTCCAGGGCCTTCGTTTTATCGTCCTTCAGGAACAACTTTTTTGAGGAAGGCGTCGGTTCAGGATCAGGCGACACTACATCCAGGTCCGAATCCCCCAAGTCCTCCCATTCCTCCGGGGGGTTTCGAAGCATCTCCTTGGCTTCCGCCAAGCCAATTTCTGTTCCCTTCCCCCCACGATTCCCTCTTCTGGCTCTGCCTCTGGTCGCCGTATTGACCTTTCGGCTATTCGGCCAACTGGTTTCATCGTCCGACAAAGATTCTCCGATCCCTCTCTTCCTACGGTGAACTTTCTTTGCCGTCACAGCAGAACCCTTGACAGGCAACCCCAAGTTTCTACGGTAGACCTCCTTTGCCGACTCAAGGGAACCCTCGACAAGAGACCTCACCGTTTCTTCGTCGTCCAATTTATCGGAGCTCTCTCGATCACTATTGAACACCTTAGTCCGATCTACCTCCCCCCCCGGTTCTTTCCTCCTCTGGGACATGACCGGTGGTCAGCTGGGCGAAAGAGCACCCAACTGGGTTTGGAACCCTTTTGGGTTCCGCACCAATTGTTTCTAGCGCCTTCCTAACAACCGACCTAAAAACCCACCTACACGAGACACTAACCTAAAACCTTAACTAACCAAAACCCTAACCTAATTTTTTGGGCGCTTTGCACCCCCTAACACCCCCAAAGGAACCCAAAACCTTTTATTTAAAAAATAATTTTTCGAATTAAATTACGTGAAAAATTTAGTATGGAGAAAAGTTCACCTAAGGTGTCCAATTCTCCATACAAAATTTCTTCGATTTCGACGAAATCTACTATTTTTGGGTTTGCGGGGGTTAAAAACCCTGTTCCCGAAACCAAAAACGAAAACTACAAATACCTTCCGATGCGTCAGCTATCGGCCTACAAACTACAAAAGAAAAGAAAAAGAAAAAAACCAAAACCAATTAATTAAAAAATAAAAACTAACAAAAAATGGAGAAATTTGACCAAAAACAACCTTTTTGGAAATAATAATAACTACAAAACTATAAACTAACCAAAACCAAAACCTAGCCTACACTATTTCTAAAGAACCCTTATACCCTAGCGAGACTAAAAACCACAACCCTTACATAAAAAACTTACGAGATAATTAAAACTAAAAAATGTAAACAAACCAAAAAACTAACACTAAGAAACTGCACGAATTGGGCGAGTTTAAAAGGTTTTTTCAGCGACTTCCGTGGCTTACAGAAGACACTTCCAGCAACTGGAAAAATCTGAAATAATTCCAGGGGGTGACGGATGGAGTTGTCTCCCTTGTGGCTAAAAGTATCTTCCGCTGTCCACAAACGCCGAGCCAAAAAAACCAATTAAAAATTACCTCAAAAAATTTGTCTACTTCGACGACTTTCGTGTCGCGAACCAGTACAAATTTGCTAAGTTTCGACAATTTGCGAAAGTGAAAATAATTTTTTTCACCGAAACTACCAAAAAAGATGGCCGTCACCTTCAACATAAAGGTGAAAGCTAACAAAATTAAGGGGGAGTAAAATCCTCAGACCGATACTACCATTCCTACTACCCAAAAAGTTGTTCAACCTAACCTAACCTAACCTAACCTAACCTAACCTAACCTAACCTAACCTAACCTAACCTAACCTAACCTAACCTAACCTAACCTAACCTAACCTAACCTAACCTAACCTAACCTAACCTAACCTAACCTAACCTAACCTAACCTAACCTAACCTAACCTAACCTAACCTAACCTAACCTAACCTAACCTAACCTAACCTAACCTAACCTAACCTAACCTAACCTAACCTAACCTAACCTAACCTAACCTAACCTAACCTAACCTAACCTAACCTAACCTAACCTAACCTAACCTAACCTAACCTAACCTAACCTAACCTAACCTAACCTAACCTAACCTAACCTTTTTTTTTTTTTTTTTTTTTTTTGGTCACCCAGGGGAAAACCTGCTGACGGGTTTAACCGGGGATGGCCGTAGCCGACCCGGTAAAAACCCCTGGGGGGCAATCCGCCCGGCGCATGGAGAGGACTCTAGCGGGACCTCTACCACGAGGGCAATACCTCGCGGGAGCCTCTTTGCGCGCAACAATGCACAACCAAACAACCCGACTTAGAACGACCTTGCGTATCCACCTTACGGTGGATACGCCGACCCAACAACCAGGACCTGCATGTCCACACCCTTCCCCCCCTTGTGGACATGCGGACACAACAAACCGACTGACACGCCCACACATGTTCGTGGGCATGCGGACTCAACAACCGGAGCAACGTGCCCACCTATTGTGGACACGCGGACTCGAAAACCAGAACACCCAAGCAAAACCAGAACGACATGCCCACCTTAATTGGGTATGCGGACCACAACAACCCTAAAGGACATCACAAATAAACTGACTGGAGCGGGATCCCATCACGCTTGCTTTGAGACAGCCAGACAACTCACTGTTGTCTCGCTGCCCATCGCCCGCGATGTTGGGTGCCCACTTCAGTTCGTCCCACAAGACATACAATACAATAAATATATACAACAACACAACACAAAACCCTATGAGGTGAGAACCCTCCGCGGTCGACCTGAGACAGCCGGGCGTCAGCCAGACTCAGTATGTCTCCCACTTCAGGTTCCGACCCCAACCTTCGAGACCAAAGACAACGACCCAACGACACTCGAAACCACAAAACGACAACGACCCCAATATGAACAACACAAGACGTAACAAGGACACTAGGCAGGAGAAGGACATCACGACGGCTATCCTCCGGATTTAGGGGCATCTGGGGTGCTATAATTAAATAGCCATGCCGATGCCCCCCCTTCTTTCTTTGCCTTCCTAACACTAAACAAAGACTTATATAAACATAGACTTATTAACTACAACTATTCCTAATACTTATTCCTAATCCTACAACTAATTCATCAGGTCGTCATGGCGCATCAGGTCAGAACCTGACTACGCCAGACGGCCTGGCATCACCCTAAGGTGGTATGAGGTCGGCGAACCTCCTTCGCCGCCTCCCCGTCCTCCTTCTCCTTGCTGGCGCAGCGTTGGCGGACTCTTCCCGGGTGCGTTCGGCCTCCTCCTTGAGGCCCATGCATTCCGCGGCGAAGTCCGCCACCGCTGCCCAGCTGCTCTCGTCTTCCGCCATTGCCGCAACGACGTCTGGCAGGGCCAGTGTGCCTCTCGCGCCCAATGCCATCTCCAGTGTGCGGCGTTGCGACAGAAAGGCGCTGCACACTTGAAGTGTGTGCTGCGCTGTGTCATACTCCTCTCCACAGTGGTGACAGGCCGGTGTCTCCTCTCTTCCAATTCGATGCAGATACTTACCGAAGCATCCATGCCCGGTAAGTATCTGCGTTAAGTGGTACGACATTCTCCCATGGGGCCTGTCTATCCACTTCTCCAGAATGGGGCGTATGGCCTCTATAGTGCGGATTCCAGCTTCCGGTAGGGCCATTGTTTCCTCCCATGTCCATACTGCCATTTCGTAGGCCTCCCGCCTAACTCCCTCAATTTCTGCCAAGGCGGGGCTCTCTCCTTCAGCCCTCCGCTCCGCTCGGAACTCGTACACCTCAGTTTGCACTTTGGCTTCGAGCTCCCATGGGAGCATTCCCGCGATGGCAGTAGCCGCCCCAAATGACACTGTACGGTAGCCCCGAATGGCTCGGATAGCCGCTGTCCTCTGCGGTCTGCGCAGGAGGGCGACGTTCTTCCGAGACAGGGCGTCCGACCAAACCGGGGCTCCGTACAGGGCCATGCTCCTCAGAATGCCGGCATATAGCCTTCGGCAACTGTCTCCCGGACCATTAATGTTGGGCAGGAGTCTGGATAGTGCCATCGCCGCCCCGACAACTCTCGGGGCGAGATTGGCAAAATGCGCCTCAAAGTTCATGCGACTGTCTAGGGTGAGTCCTAGGTACTTGATTTTTGACCCAACCCTAATGGGAACTCCATCCACTCGAATATGGGCGTTGCTGGGGGGCTTGCCCCGAGGACCGTGAAAGAGGATGGCCTCGGTTTTCGGCAGTGCCACCTCCAGCCCCAACAGTCGTATTCGCGTCACTGTCAGAGTTGCGGCCGCAGCCGCTCTCCTCGCCGTCTCCTGGTAGTCACGGCCCTTCGCCGTGACTAGAGTGTCGTCTGCATAGCAGAGGACACTCGTCCTGGGGAGAAGAGTTCCCCTCAGGACCCAGTTATAACCTAAGTTCCAGAGGAGCGGCCCCAGCACCGACCCCTGTGGAACTCCGCACACCATTCTATGTGCCCGTATTTGGGCACCACCCGGCTCGGTAAACAGCACCGATCTGTTCTCCAAATAATTTGCGAGCACCCTTCTAAGATACCACGGGATCCTGTGGTATCTTAAGGCCTCCTTTATTGCACTAAAGGGGAGGGTATTGAACGCATTAGCGATGTCCAAGGACACCGCTAATACCCTGTCCCCTTTTCTAACGGCCTCTTCTATTTCTCTCTTCAGCGCCATTATTGCATCCACCGTGGACTTTCCACGTCTGAAGCCGTATTGGATGTCCTCTACATCAGGGCCCTCATTGCCCAGGTGCTCATTAATGCGTGACGCGATGACCCTCTCGAACAGCTTACCCGCCTCGTCGAGCAGAACGACGGGGCGGAAGGCCGACGGAGAGTCAGGCGGTCGCCCTTCTTTCTTTAAGAGGCAGAGCCTTCCCTCCTTCCAAATTTTTGGGAATTTGCCCTGCTGGAAGCAGGCATCCAGCAGTTCAACCAATTTCGGGCCTATATGGTCGAGGGCAAGGGCTAAAACCTTCCCATGAATACCATCCGGGCCTGGCGCCTTCTTTTTGAGACGGAGGCGATCGATGGCCGCCTCCATTTCTCCATCAGTGACCCGCGGGATGGAATGCGGGTCCACCTCCCCATCATGCTCAGGGGCGGTGAAAGGCGCTACCTCGAACACCCGGTTTGGGAATAGGGCGTCGACAACCCGGGTCAGGAGCTCCGGCTGGAATGATTCAGTGGGAGGCGCCGAACTTCGCATCCGGTTGCGAACGGATCTATACGGACGCCCCCACGGGTCCCTATCCAGATCGGCCAGGAACTCCTCCCATGCCGACGCCTTTGCCCTTTGTATGACCACTTTTAGGTCATACCTTGCCTGGTTGAGCCTGCCGTATAACGCCTCCTCCTCCTCCGGCGTGTGACGTCTCCTACGGCATCTCTGATATAGCCGTCTCGCGTGTGTACAGGCAGCACGGAGATCGGCTATTTCTGTCGACCACCAATAGACAGCTCGTTGTTGAGGGCGGTCTCCGACACGAGGCATAGAGGCGTCACAAATCCTCGTCAGAGACTTTCGGAAGAGAACCGCCCTCTCATCGACACTCATTTCGGCCGGTGGTGGTGGCAGCCAGCCCTCTATCATCGCCGCTTCTGCAGCAGCGTCCCGGTTGAGTCGCGTTAGCGCCCACCGTTTAAACTGCGCGGTTCGAACACCCTGTTGGGGAGTGAGGCCATCTCTTAGAGAGTCGGAGATCCCGAACGACACGTAGAGATGGTCGCTGAGTGTCTCCTTATCTAGCACTCTCCAATTTACCACGCGGGAGGCGATGGCAGGGGTCGCGAACGAAACGTCCACAATTGACTCCCCCTGCCATCTGACACATGTGCTAACAGCGCCCCTGTTGAGCACAACCAACCCAGCCTCGACGCAGAACTCCTCCACCGCTTCTCCCCTTAAGGTGGTTGCGGGACACCCCCAGGACCTCGATTTGGCGTTAAGATCTCCCGCCACTACGATCTGCAGCGGGGCCAGTCTTCGAACCACCCCTTGGACTCTGCCGATGAAATCCTCAAACTCTGCGCGAGTACGGTTGGGCGAGAAATAAAGCCCAACTAGGGCAATTTCCCCCCACGTGACCGCCACGTACCCGACTCCCCTTTCCCGCAGAGAGATTGGGGCCAAGACAGAATTGGCCGGGGTTGTTATGACTACTTTCTCATCGGCAGATCCTATCCAGTTCGAACGTGCTGGAATTGAGTAGGGCTCCGCTGCAATCGCTACATTCGCGCCGATCTCCGCCATCTGATGGACCATGAGGTCCTGGGCGTTAGCGGCGTTGTTAAGGTTCGCCTGAAGGATTACCTTAGTTTGTACTGGCATTCTGTTCCGTTATAGGTTCCGCTATATCCATCGGCGCGTTATGCGCTGCCGTCTCTGCAGGGGTCCTCCTCCACGGGGCCATCTTTGGCTTTGTGATGGGGGGCCTACATGTTCTCCCTCCCATATAGTGCTCATGGGGGAGCTTGGCCTCCTTGCACACTGCACAGTGAGGCTTTTCCGCTACGCACGCTTCCGCTTGGTGGCCCGGGGCACTGCAACGGAAACACAACGCGTTGCGATCAACCTTCGCGTCGCATGTATATTTGGTGTGCCCCGCGCCGTAGCAACGGTAACACCTTACCGGCAGATTCTCTAGCGCGATAACCTGCGCGTGCGCCCACCCTATTGCCAGGCGACCCTCCTCCACCAACTTTTTAGCCTCCGCAATTGGAAGCCGGACCAGAACCGAGTTTGACCCCCATGGTCCTACGCGGATTTCCCCTAACGATATCATGTCCGGGGAACAGCCAGTCTTCGCTCTGATCGCCGCCGTTATCATCTCTTCCTTTACGAAGTCGTTGAGGCCGACCAGCTTGAGCTCCGCTTTCTTATACGGCCTTCCAACATCAGCCTCCTCCGCAATTACTTCGCGGAGCTTGGCCGCTAACGCGTCAGCTTTAGGGCCGCTTGTTGCCCCGGAGATCTCAAGTTTGCGCCCTCCTGCTGCCGTTTGTCTCATCCGCACTGCCTCTAGGCCAATATCTTGTAGATTGATGGCGCTTGTCGCCTTCTCCATTATAGAGGCATACGTAGCGCCCTTGGCCATGGCCTCTGGTTTGAGAGTGATGGTCACCGCCGATGAGCGCGGTGCCACCAATTTCACTGCACTATTCCCGTGCACGGTAGGCGCGGAACCCTGCGCTCCCGACTTTTTCGGCGCATTAGCGCCCACTTCTGAGACCTGGGCAGCCTTGGCCGCTTTTTTGGCCTTTTTCATGGCACCCTTGGAGACGAACTGCTTCCATTCTACCGCTGGCGTGCTGGAAGCCGCGGCCAAGGCGGGAGAGGCCGAACGCATTTGAGGGGGCGCTCCCCTGATCACTGCCCGTTGGGGCAGTGGGGGGTTCTCCCACACTTTAACAGGGGCAGGCACAACCACGGGCGGCACAACCCGTGGGACCCTGGAGGGTCCAGCTACCGCGTTGGCGTAGCCGTTGGCCTGAGCCTCTGCCCTCCTCTTCTCGTGCGCTAGCGGCGGCCTCATGGGGGGCTCACATGGGAGCCTCTTCTCAAACTCGTTCATCCTTTCGGTGAGCATGCCCCCCAGAGATCTAAACAGGTCGGCCTTGAACGCCTCCAGCTGGTCGTTCATCGACATGGCCACCTCCCTCTGTACATCGGTTCCTTTGCGGATCGGCCTACGCTCTTGTTGAACCGCCTGGACAGCTTTCATCTGCGCCTTCAAATTCTCTACCTCCTGCCTGAGACTTTCGTTTTCCTTTTGAAGTCTTTTCGACTCTTCCGAAGCGGACATCTCTTGGAGGGATTGCACACAGGCGAGCATCGATTTTACCCTATTGTTAATTTCCCCAAGAACCGTACCCTTGATGCGTTTCGATTTATGAGCACAAGAGTGCAGAGTCAACACATTTTTATATACCGTTGCCAGTAACTCCTGCTTTGACTTGCCCATCATACCAATCTTCAAAGTCGCCATGTCCCCATCCTTCAAGAGCTTCGCTGTATCGTCTTCTTCCAGCTCTTTCTCCTTAAGGAACGCCTCTCTAGTGGTCGGCAACCTATTAGGAGCGGACGTCTCTACATCTGCGTCCGACTCCATAAATTCCTCCCATTCCTCGTCCGAGGCATTCCGCGAAGTCTTTTTGGCTTTCGACAAGCCAATGGAGGTCCCCTTTTTCTCTACACTGGCTCTGCCTTTTCTGCCTCTACCTCTGGTCGCCGTGTTGACCTTTCTTTTGGGCCTACTGGTTGTTTCCTCATCCGACGTTTCATTGAGCAACCTTTTCGAGTTCCTACGATACCCTACTCTTGCCGCCTCAATGGTAGACTCCACAGCAGTCTTCAACTTTGGATCCATCCCGTTGGCGTCCAAAGTGTTGGCGCTCTCGGGATCACTCTCGAAGAGTGTCGTCATGTTGGACCCCCCACCCGGTTCTTTCTTCTTCTGAGACATAACCGGCAATCAGCTGGGCAAATAGGCGCCCGGCCGACTTGGAACCCTTTAGGGTTCCACACGAATTATTTTTGTGCCTCCCTAACGACCCGAAGAAATAACTCACCTAACCGAGACACTAACCTACAACCTTAACTAACCGAACCCTAACCTAATTTTTTGGGCGCTTTGCACCCCCTAGTACCCCCAAAAGAACCCAAAACCTTTTATCTAAAAAATAATTTTTCGAATTAAAATTACGTAAAAAATTTCGTATGGAGAAAAGTTCACCTAAGGTGTCCAATTCTCCATACAAAATTTCTTCAATTTCGACGAAATCTACAGTTTTTGAGTTTGCGGGGGTTAAAAACCTTGTTCCCAAAACCAAAAACGAAAACCAAAAATACCTTCCGATGCGTCAGCTATCGGCCTACAAACTACAAAAATAAGAAAAAGAAAAAAACCCAAAACCAATTAATTAAAAAATAAAAACTAACAAAAAATGGAGAAATTTGACCAAAAACAACCTTTTTGGAAATAATTATAACTACAAAAATATAACCTACCCAAAACCAAAACCTAGCCTACACTATTTCTAAAGAACCCTTATACCCTAGCGAGACCAAAAACCACAACCCTTACATAAAAAACTTACGAGATAATTAAGACTAAAAAATGTAAACAAACCAAAAAACTAACACTAAGAAACTGCACGAATTGGGCGAGTTTAAAAGGTTTTTTCAGCGACTTCCGCGGCCAACAGAAGACACTTCTAGCAGCTGGAAAAATCGGAATAATTCCAGGGGGTGACGGATGGAGTTGTCTCCCCTGTAGCAAAAAGTATCCTCCGCTGTCCACAAACGCCGAGCCAAAAAATCCAATTAAAAATTGCCTCAAAAAATTTGCCTACTTCGACGACTTTCTTATGAAAACTTGTATGACAAATTGACAATTCGACAATTTTGCTAAAGTGAAAATAATTTTTTTCACAAAAACTATCCAAAAAGATGGCCGTCACATTGAACACAAAGGTGAAAGCCAACAAAATTAAGGGGGAGTAAAATCCTCAGACCGCTACTACCATTCCTACTACCCAAAAATTTGTTAACCTAACCTAACCTAACCTAACCTAACCTAACCTAACCTAACCTAACCTAACCTAACCTAACCTAACCTAACCTAACCTAACCTAACCTAACCTAACCTAACCTAACCTAACCTAACCTAACCTAACCTAACCTAACCTAACCTAACCTAACCTAACCTAACCTAACCTAACCTAACCTAACCTAACCTAACCTAACCTAACCTAACCTAACCTAACCTAACCTAACCTAACCTAACCTAACCTAACCTAACCTAACCTAACCTAACCTAACCTAACCTAACCTAACCTAACCTAACCTAACCTAACCTAACCTAACCTAACCTAACCTAACCTAACCTAACCTAACCTAACCTAACCTAACCTAACCTAACCTAACCTTTTTTTTTTTTTTTTTTTTTTTTTTTTTTTTTTTTTTTTTTTTTTTTTTTTTGTTTTCCCAGGGGAAGTCATTACGACTACCGGACCTTGAAGAGGCACCCGATTATGTGGGACTCGCCCGTCCGCCTTTCCACACCCACTGACAAGGAGAGAGGCTCCAAGTCAGCTGCCAGGAAGAAGTCCCGGCTGGGAGGGCGAGACGGAGGGGAATACCCACTAAACCCCTGGAGGCCCACAATCCGAAGCTGAAGGCTGAGGTGGCGGTCACGGGACACTTCCACTGGGGATTAACCACGCGAACCCGTCACCCCGTCGCCCGTGTGCCAACCCATGACCGCAAGCGGTCATGCGCCGACACACGGGCGACTTTACACACGGCACAACATAAACAGCATGCCCACCCTCTATGGGCACGCAAACCCACAAAATACATACTACAAAGGACAAAACAGGACAACACAAAACAAGGACACTCTGGCCCTCCGACCCTGGGCATTTGGGAGGGTACGGTCAGATACCCATGCCAAAGCCCTACTACACACGCACTTGCATCTGCAAGCGCCCCACTATCCGGTCCAGCAGAGACAAGTCTCCGCATCCCCTACAACAGCACAAACACAACAAAAACGCGCGGCCTTCCTCCAGCCCGCCTGCCCTTCTTTAGTGACCCAGACCCCGACCCAGGCTCAGACCCAGACCAAATCTGACCCTGAGTCAGTTTCCGACCCTACTCAGTCCAAGTCCCCAATCCTCGACTCTCAGGAATCGATACCCGACACTCGGCACTCAGAAGATGTCCCCCTCGTCCCGAGGTTGCAGAGCTGAGGGCCTCCCAACGTCAACGAGGTAACGACAGTTGCAGAGCGGCGGACGACTCGGGAGGACAGAACCCCCGTAGCCCCGAGGTTGCAGAGCTGAGGGCCTCCCCCGTCAACGAAGGTAACGACAGTTGCAGAGCGACAGCAACTCAGGTTCGTCCTCCGACACCCGACACTCGGCAGTCGACCCCGAGGTCGTGTCCTACAACCGTAACCCACAAAGGGCGGCACCCTGAAGGAGCGCCGCCAATTCCTCTCAAAGCTGCCCATATGGGGCAGCGAGTTGTGCGGCCCAGAGTAGGCACGCACATAGGAAAGTCAGGGCCCCAAAAGGGGGCTCCTGCCTACAAGATGTTGGCCGAATGGGTCCAACTTTCTCCAAGGAGACCGTTGGAACCACTCGTTCGCTCAACCCACAACAAGTAAACACAACGAAAAACGACAAAACAAAACAATACCCAACAAAGCGCGCGGCCTTCCTCCGGCCCGCCAGTCTTGGTGACCCGGATCCCGAGAGTCCACCTCGGGCTCCGGCCCCCACAATCCATCAAAAACCCCAAACCTCGACTCACGGAAGTCGATGCTCGACACTCGGCACTCGGAAAGATGTCCCCCTCGTCCCGAGGTTGCAGAGCTGAGGGCCTCCCAACGTCAACGAGGTAACGACAGTTGCAGAGCGGCGGACGACTCGGGAGGACAGAACCCCCGTAGCCCCGAGGTTGCAGAGCTGAGGGCCTCCCCCGTCAACGAAGGTAACGACAGTTGCAGAGCGACAGCAACTCAGGTTCGTCCTCCGACACCCGACACTCGGCAATCGACCCCGAGGTCGTATCCAACAACAAAAATCCTACAAAGGACGACGCTCAGAAGGAGCGCCGCCGACTCCTCTCAAAGCTGCTCAGAAGGAGCAGCGAGTAGTGCGGCCCAGAGTAGGCCGCACATAGGAGAGGCAAGGCCCCAAAAGGGGGCCAAGCCTTGCCAGATGTTAGCCGACTGGGTCCAACTTTCTCCGAAGGAGACCGTTGGAACCACTCGTTGCCCGGGATGCACCACGTGGAGGTCATCTGACAACTCGCACCCCAACCTAACCTAACCTAACCTAACCTAACCTAACCTAACCTAACCTAACCTAACCTAACCTAACCTAACCTAACCTAACCTAACCTAACCTAACCTAACCTAACCTAACCTAACCTAACCTAACCTAACCTAACCTAACCTAACCTAACCTAACCTAACCTAACCTAACCTAACCTAACCTAACCTAACCTAACCTAACCTAACCTAACCTAACCTAACCTAACCTAACCTAACCTAACCTAACCTAACCTAACCTAACCTAACCTAACCTTTTTTTTTTTTTTTTTTTTTTTTTTTTTTTTTTTTTTTTTTTTTTTTTACCCAGGGGAAGTCCTTACGACTACCAGGCCCTTGAAGAGGGCCCGATTATGTGGGACTCGCCCGTCCGCCTTTCCACACCCACTGACAAGGAGAGAAGCCCCAAGTCAGCTGCCAGGAAGAAGTCCCGGCTGGGAGGGCGAGACGGAGGGGGATACCCACTAAACCCCTGGGGGTCACTCAATCCGAACACTAAATAGGGCGACAGCCACGGAACACTCCTGTTAGGATTAAAGCCGCGGCCGCCACCCTGCGCCCGTCTACCGACCTACGGCCATCCTCGCACACCTCCTCCCGCGTTTGCGCGGGAGACATGTACTTCGACGGCCGCGCGCCAGTATGCGGGCGCGTGCTGACATCGCACAGCATATGGGTTAAAAACACTACTTTTGGCACAAAGTGCGCCACGCCAAGACGCCCTAGTTACCACTGCCAAGTGCTTGGTGTGTGGTAAGAAGGGGCGCTTCCATCTATCTCCTCCGCTACACTCATTCAACTTCCTGCAGGGAGAGATCTGCATCCCAAACTAGGGACTTGCCCCAGAAGCGACGCCGCTCTCTTCCCTATCTCGGGACTTCCTCCGGCGAGGATGTCTAACTCTACGGGGCAGAGTAGGGGAGGGCGCAACCGACTCGTCGCACTCAGCCTCTCCCTTGTCCTCCCTCAGACTCTCCCGCTCCCTCACCACCTCTGTCACCCTCACGCCCGGGACCCTTCCAGCACCTTTACCGCAGGTGGTTGGGGGGACAACAGGGTCAAGGGGAGTTGCGGCGGGAGGTTTCGGGAGTGAAGCTGTTGTAGCCTCAACGCTCAGTGGCAGCTCCTCAGCTGTCTCCATCCTTTCGGGCTCCGCAGTGGCAGGCCTCCTCTCCCGCTCTTCCGGGATCTTCATCCTAGTGGCAGGGGGACGGCACTCTCTACTTCCCATCACATGCCCATGGGGCAATGCCGCTTCGGCGCACACCAGGCAGTGCGGCGGCTTCGTGCAGGCACCAACTTGGTGCCCAGATGCGCCACACCGGAAGCAGCGCCCCGTCCTGTCCACCGATGAGGGACACATGGGCCGCGTATGGCCCAGTCCCATGCACCTGAAACAGCGCATAGGCCTGGGCCCAATAGCCTCCGTCTTTGCCAGACTCCAGCCAATCTGGAGTCTCTCCATCCCCACGAGCTTCCTCGCCTCCCGCACAGGACACTGCACCCTCACTGATGCAGTTCCGTCGGGGCCCGGCCGGAATCCTCCCACCTTTATCTTCCCCTTGGGGCACCCTCCATGCGCCGACACGGCGGCGGCCACCATCTCCGACGTGACGTAGTCGTCGAAGTCGAAGAGGCGGATATCCGCCCGCTTCTCCGGTCGTACGACCAACGCCACGTCCGACACGACCTCCTCTAGCCTTAGCGCCAGTTTGTCGGCTGCCCCTCCACTGTCCGCTCCCGGCACCTCTATCAATTTGGCCCCAGATTGGGCCGTTTTGATTTTCACGCCAGGGATGCCGAGCTCCTCCAGGCGGATGGCATTTCTGGCCCTCGCTATGGTGTCCGCATAGGAGACCCCCGAGGCAACAGCCTCCGGCCTAAGCTGGAGGATCACCGCTGTCGACTTGGGCTGCCTCAGGGTGACCCTTTCCTTCTTTACACCCGGTGCCTGTCTCGCGATGGGCACCACCGGTGCCCCCGTCTGTGCAGGGCCTCTAGCCCTCCCCCCCCTCCTCCGTCGGCCGCGGACCTCGGCTTTATTCTCCTCAGCGGGGGCCATCGAAGCCGGCTCAGGTTGGGCTCCCGGTCGCGTCGTCCCTCTTAAGGGCCCAGTATTGGTAGGAAGGGCGGGGAACGCCTCTGCAACCCTGCGTGCAGTCACCGAGCTGTACTTCGCACGCTCGGGAACCGAGAGCCTGGACTCCAGGCCATCCAGCCTCTTATTGATCCCTCCTATGGAGGCATCAAGGGTCCTCTGCATGGCCGCCAGCGCATGCAAGACCTTCTCGTTTGGCACAGCTACAGGGGCAGGAGGGGGAGGAGGAGGAGCAACTTCTGCCTCTACAAGGCGCCTCTCCCTCGCCGCGGCCTCACTCGCCTCCGATGCCTCTCGTTTGAGGAGCCTCAATTTCTCCTTGAGCTCCAAGACCCGATTATTTAGGATCTCATTACCCTCGGTAAGGACCCGCACATCCTCCTTCAGAGCCTTGTACCCCGAAAGCAGTCCCTGCCACGCAGGGACCTTCCTAAAGTCGATGACCCGCATCAGATCATTGAGGGCATTTGCCACCTCAAACAAAGTTTTCTTGACCTTCTTGTGCTCTTTAGGCAGTTCGGAGACGTTTTTCCTTATAGAGCTGGTCAGCCTTCCCATAATCGCGGAGATCTGACTAATCTTCTCAGGGTCCGTCTCCGGATCCAGCAACTCCTTCATCTGCCTCTCCCCTAACTCAACGGCTTGCATGGCTTCTTGGTCCTTCCCCTCGTATTCAAAGTACCTTTCGCACACAGTCCGGTGCGATATGCCCAGGACAACACCCATATAGCGGAAACGCAAGTCGTATTCCCTATCCCAGTCCGTTTTCACTCTTTTCGCATCCCTCAGAGCCTGCACCGTTATCGGCTCCCAGGTCGTCCATTCTTCCGGGTCAGGTTCAGAAACCTCATCCCAGTCGATGTCCGTATCACCTCTGGAGTCCAAGCTGACCTCCATCTCCTGCAAATCCTCTTCATCCGTCCTCCTCTTCCCATCACAAGGCGTTTTGGTGCCCCCCCCAGAAACGGTGGGGCAGCCTGAAACCGGAGCACCGACGTTGGCCGGTGAACCAGTCCCAGGGAGGGATTCTCCCGCCTCCCGGCGGGTACCCTCCTGGGGTAGTTCTATTTCCGAAAACGCGCTCATGATTGACAGCAAATGGGGTGTCACCCAAACAATTTTCTAGGGTTGTCATCCCCCTGGCAATTTAAGGGCTGCCGGTCCCTAGTAGGCAACGACGATCACCCATGCGACGCCCACTCGCCAAGGGTGCCCTATATACACACGGAGGGCGGGAGGTATCCGCGGGGTTTTAACGACTTTTCCTTGTCGGCGCCCAGATGGGCTGCGGGACTGAACCCAGACCACCACGTACCCAGCTTATGCCAGGGCTGGGGTCGTTGTGGCGGACGGGACAGAACCCGCGGCACTGCAGAACACAACAACAAGGGCTGGCATGACACCCTCGTTACGTCAAACTGCGTACGGAGACGCTTGAAGGGCACCCAGAAGGGGCGCCGACCTACCCTATTCCCCCCCGTGTAACGACGCCCAGAAGGGGCGCCGTCAAAACTCCTCTCAAAGCCGCTCAGAAGGAGCGGCGAGTGTGCGGCCCAGAGTGGACACGCACGTGGAGGTGCAGGGCCCAGAAGGGGCTCCCGCCTGTGTCAGGTTGTTAGCCGGCCAGTCTCACATCATACTCCTCTCGAGGAGGAGAATGTTGAAGCTGCCCGTTGCCCAGGATGTACCACGAGGAGGTCACCCAACACACACCCCAACCTAACCTAACCTAACCTAACCTAACCTAACCTAACCTAACCTAACCTAACCTAACCTAACCTAACCTAACCTAACCTAACCTAACCTAACCTTTTTTTTTTTTTTTTTTTTTACGAGCGGAATTTGCATCCAAACCGTCTCGACCGGGCTGTTGCAGGCCCGGGAGGTGTGTGGGGTTGGTCACCTGATGGGCTGTGACCGACCCACTAAACCGCTCGACATCCGTCTACCGCTTTTGCGGAACCCCGAGCACTCGATGGAGTCATTCGCGGTCCGCGCGGTCGCCCCCTAGGGCCCACCAATTTGGCCCGTCGGCCACTGAAGGCGCCATACCTCCCGGATGTGAGAGGGGCGCCTTCTCTCCTGGAGGCTAAGTCGCGGGGAGTGTGGGGAAGATGGTGACCCCCACCCCCGCGTTGGGCTACGATGGGTGCAACAACCCATGCAGCCGCCTCCGTCGACCCGTTCGCCTGCGCCTTGACGCGCCTGAAAGCGGGTCGTCCTCCCTCGCCCTCTCCGCCTCCTCTTTCCGCGAGATGACGTTCTCGCAGAAGGAGGCGAAGGCGTCCCACGACCTTCTGCTGGTGAGAATGGCGTTGGCCACTGTCGCCAGCGTCAGGCCGGGTCCGTTGACAGCGAGCAGCTCTTGACGTTCGCTGCTGAACGCCGGGCACACCTCCAAAGTGTGTTGGGCCGTGTCTGTTCCGGCCCCGCACTGGTGGCATGCCTCGGACTCCTCACGTCCGATCCTCGACAGGTAGCTGCCAAAACAGCCGTGCCCTGTCATGATTTGAGAAATACGGAACGTGAGGGTCCCCTCCTTGCGACCGACCCATCGCTCCAGGACGGGCCGGATCGCTCCGATGGTCCAGTGGCCGGCACTTGGGTTCTCCAACCGTGCGCGCCATCGCTCCATCGCTACTTCCTGAGCGTCTTCGCGCCACCTTGCTGATTGCTCGGGCAAAACTCGCTCACCGAGACTACGCAGTTCAGCCCCCTGCTGGTACACCGCAGCAAGTACGCTCGCCTCCAGATCCCATGGAGGGGTGCCCGCAAGGACACATGCCGCCTCGTATGACACGGTGCGGTAGCCACGAATGGCCCTGATAGCCATGACCCGCTGAGGTCTTCGTAGCAGGGCCTTGTTTTTGGCATTCAGGGCGTCTACCCACACCGGTGCCCCATACAGAGCCATCGAGCGAATCACTCCGGTGTACAACCGTCGTGCACTGCTGCTCGGCCCGCCAAGATTCGGCAGAAGACTGCCCAACGCCCCTGCAGCTCTGACCAGTTTCGGCGACTGTCGACTGAAGTGTTCGGAGAAACTCCACTTGCTGTCCAAAGTCAAGCCTAGGTATCGCATGCATGGGTTGATTGCAACCCGGACACCATCTATACGCAGGTGCGCCTCCGGAGGAGGGCGCCTGCGAGCCCCGTAAAAGAAAAGGGCCTCCGTCTTTTCGAGCGCGACTTGAAGTCCCAACGATTGGATCCTTCGCACTAGGTGCGTGACCCCAGCTGACGCCAGCACGGTAGCGTCTGGGAAGGTGTTCGCTCGAGCCGTCACGAGAGTATCGTCAGCGTAGCAGACCACCCTTAGTCCCCGCAGCAGGGCACCTCTCAGCGCCCAGTCGTAACCGACGTTCCACAGGAGCGGCCCAAGGACCGACCCCTGTGGGACCCCGCACGACACTGCTTGACTACGCAGTCGCCCATCTCTACCCTGGTATGTGACCGTTCGCCCCCTTAGGTAGTTGTGGAGGATACGCATTAAGTAGTGGGGCACCCCGTGGTAGCGGAGCGCCTCCCCTATGCATTCGAACGGCAGGCTATTAAATGCGTTGGCGATATCGAGTGATACCGCCAGCACTACAGCACCTTGCGCAACGGCCTCCTGCGAGTGCGCTTTAACGTCTAAGATGGCGTCAATAGTGGAACGACCCTCTCTGAACCCGTACTGGCATGAAGCCAAGTCCGGGCCTACCGAACCTAGATGGTCGTTGATTCGGCGAGCCAGCACGCGTTCGAAAAGCTTACCGGCTTCATCCAATAGGACGATTGGCCGGTATGCCGAGGGCGAGTCCAAGGGACGTCCTTCCTTCCTTAGGAGCACAAGCCTTCCCGTCTTCCAACGTGTAGGAAATTGTCCCGAGGACAAACACGCGTCTAGAAGCTTCCGGAATCGTTGTTCCAGGACTTCTTCAGCCATCACCCAGGCACGCCCGGGGATACCATCCGGACCTGGAGCCGTCTTCTTGGCCCGAAGCCTCAGAAAGGCCGCGCCCAACTCACCAGATGTGACTGGCGGAACCTGGGCATCGGCGTGGGGTTCGTTCCGAGGTGGGGCCATTCGAGGGGGCTCAAACACGGCTCTCTCCGGGAAGAGGGAGCAGATGATAGACTCCAATAAAGGAGGCTCGAGAGACTCAGTCAGGGGGGGACCTACGTTGCGGAGTTTTCCGCGGACGGAACGATACGGTCGCCCCCATGGATCTAGGTTGAGCGTCTCGAGCATTTCTTCCCGGGCCGTGTCTTTGGCCTGGCATATGGCCGCTTGAAGGGCCTTTTTGGCTTCCTTGAGGGCCTCATGCAGCACACCCTCGGCTACTTCATCGCGTATGCGTCGTCTGCGCTGGCTGGTATATGCGCGACGCGCGATGATGCAGCCTTCTCTAAGGTCGGCTATCTCGCGGTTCCACCAATATACCTCCTTTTTGGAGGGTCTACGGCGAACCCGGGGCATGGCAGCGTCGCAAATCTCCGTCATGGCACCCGCAAACCATTCCGCCTCGTCATCCGGATGAACCGGTTGCGTCGCAGCTGGGGAGAACCAAGCCTGGACGAGTGCCGCCTCGATCAGGAGTTCGCGATCCATTTTGCCAATCGCCCACCGCGGATACGGTGAGCTACGACAACGTTGGTTGCCACTGCTGAACCTCTGAGAGGGGGAGATGTCAAATCTGACATATAAATGATCAGACAGAGTCTCTACCCCCTCCAGAACAACCCATCCAGACACCCTCGAGGCGATGGTGGGGGAAGCAAAGGAGAGATCCACAATGGATCCGCCATTAAGGCGGACACATGTGTTTGCATTGCCCCTGTTAAGGAGGCAAAGGCCAGATGTTATGGCCCATTCCTCCACCAAATCGCCTCTCTGATTGGAGACAGGACAACCCCACGCCGTTGACTTGGCGTTGTAATCGCCAAGAAAGACGACCGGGGAAGGTGCTGCTCTCCTTACGGCTGCTCCGAGGCCTGTGACAAAGGCCTCGAATTCGATGTACGGCCTGTTGGGGGAGAAGTACACTCCGAACAGAATTACCCCTCCCCATTTGACCGCCACGAACCCCGATCCCCTCTCATGAAGAGAGAAGTGGGACGTTGTCGCTGAACCCCCCACGATAGCGACGTCACCGTCTACATCCGCCGCCCAGTTGTTACGCGTCGGGATGTAGTAGGGCTCACAGGCCACAGCAATATCTATTGACCACTCCGCCATCGACTGCACGAAAAGGTCCTGTGCACCGGCGGCGTGGTTTAGATTCGCCTGGAGTACATGTAATGTGGTTGTGCTAGACATTATTGGTCCCCATTTTGACATCGCGTGGTGCTTGCTGGGCACTCGTAGGGGGGGAGGCCTTATCGGCCGCCGTTTTCCTCCTCCTTGGGGGAGAGCAGTTTTTGCTTCCCGCAATGTGATCTGCGGGCCGTTTGGCCTCTGCGCAAATGGGACAATTCGGCTTGACTAAGCAAGATGCTGCAATATGGCCAGCCTTACCGCAGCGGTAGCATAATCCGCTGCGGTCTATCTGGGCCGTGCACCTCAACTTGGTGTGCCCCTTCTCTAAACAGCGGTAGCACCGAAGTGGCCGCTTCTCCAGGGCTTCAACTCGCGCAGAGCTGAATCCCACCCCTACTCTACCTGTCGCTAGCAGGACCTTAGCCGCTGCTACTGGGCATTGCACGTATAAAGTGCCCATGCGACCAGGACCATCCCTGATCTCCCCGACTCGGACAGAGTCAATAGGGCACTTGCCCGCTTTCGCGACCTCAGCCTGAATATCCGAGGGCTCGATCCCGTCGCCAAGGCCGATAATGCGCAGATCGACGCGCTTTGTTGGCCGAGTGACTTTGACGACTTCACCGAGAGCGCTCCTTAGCTGTTCAGCAAGTGTGTCAGCTTGCTCTGCCGTCACGGCGCTCGGCAAGCTAAGTATCCGAGCACCCGTTAGCGCCTCCCGAAACCGAACATGTTCGATTCCCAGCGCAGTGGGGTCGACACATTCGCGGGCCTTCCGGAAGATATTGGCATACGTGATGCCTTTCTCCTTGGCTTCCGGCTGCAGGGTAATCACGACAGCCGCTGTGCGAGGCTCCTGCAGGTTGGGCTTCTTTTTGCCAGCCTTACCCTTAGGATTGGCCTGCGGTTTAGAAGCCGCCTTCTTCTTCCGACGTGCCTTTCGGCCGCCCACCTCAACAGTCCACTCCCCCTCCTCAGATGTTCGTGAGGTGGAGGGAGCCGGCGTTTTTGAGGCACCGGTTGTACGAGGGGCAGGAGTAGGGGTAGCTTTAGCCACCTTTTTGCCCTTTTTGGACTGGGAGCCCTCTTTCACCGCATTGGCGGCAGAGGGCTTCGCCTTGCCATTCTTGGCTGGGGGCGCTGCGACGGGTGCGGATTTAGCAACAGACGCAAACGAAGACTTCGCCTTGATTTTAGCGTCAGCTGCAAGCGGCGGACGCAACCTTGGCTCCGGGGGGAGCCTCGCCTCGATTGATTCCAGTCGAGTTGTAAGGAGAAACCCGACCTGGCGCATCACCTCGGCCATGACCGATTGGTCAACCTCTGACGGAGGGGGGGGCGGCTGTTCAATCTTAGCCTTTTTGGGGGTAGGTTTGGCTACGGTCGGGTCCTTGCGTAGGGCCTTAGGGAGATCCCGGGGCTCCGACACAATGGGAGCCGGTGGAGCCATTTCCTCCTCATCTACCTCCGAGTAGGGCGTGACGACGGCCTTGTATCGCTGCGCATGCAGGTACTCGACCGTGGCATTGAGCGTGGCCATTTGCTCCTTGAGGCATTCAACCTCGAAGCTCAGACGACGATTCTCCGCCCGCAACGCCTCCGTCTCGTCAGACACCGTGTGCACACGCAACCGGCTGACGTTAGCCTTGTAGGAGGCTGCCACATCATTCAGGGCCTTGATGTAGGTACCCTTTAAATGCTTAGAGGTCGAAGCCACCTTCTCCAGCAGCTGGATATCTGCAGCCGCCTGCTTCGCTACGGCCTCCGCAGTTGTCGCTTGGTCATTGTTGACCCCGACTTCTTCTACCCTCTTGGCCCTTTCAACGCACTGAGTGCGGTTAAACTCGGCCAGCTCCTGTTCGGCCTGGAGCTCCATCGCCTTGCGTTCCGCCTCAGCCAGCCGTTCTTTTGCTGCTGCGAGGCCTACGTATTCGCCAGTTGTGGGCGGTCTACCACGCCCGCGGCGAGCCGTCGACGTCTTAGACGCCGAAACTTTCGAAGCCGATCGAATTGAGTCATGGTCCGACTCAGAAGAGGACAAATCCGCTCGGGTTCTCTTGCGACCGCTTTCGGTCGTCACCGTAACTACCGAAGAATCAGACATAGCGTCCTCATCTTCGGCCGACAGATAAACTGTCTCCACCTCTTTAGGAGCCGCCTTGGCCCCGCGTTGGCTGCGGCTGCGCGTACGAGCGCCAACCTCATCCAATCGCGACAGCGACACACTCAGAACCTTGCCCCTCCCGGGCCTTTCTTCCTTAACTCCCGAACCAACAACATCCTTGCCCGATCTACTGGGCCTGGTGTTTTTAGCACCATCCACCACGGACTCTTTCCGGCTGTCCTTAGCCCCACCAACCACGACGGACCTGGAATCAGGCTCCGCCGACTTCTCCGAAACGTCTTTTAGAAAATTATTGTTCAACTTAGGCATTAATCCCACGAGTAGAGAACAAATATTGGTCACCCCGTGCAGTGGCCTCATACACGGGGAACCCTACATACTGTCAAGGGCGGGGAAAAATGACAGGTTTTAACGAGGTTTCTCTCGGGTTTTATAGTGTGTCCTTCACGCGGCCGGCCGGTTAAGGCAAGCCCTCGCTCCACCACGGAACCCGCGTACCCCACAACGCCGCGAGTGGGGGTCGTTGCAGAGACCGCAGTGGTTTACGATGATCGGAGGCTGGCGTAGGCCCCCGTTGCACCGCTTTCGCGGTGCTCCCCTTTCCCCCCGTTGCGACCTGAGAACCCTTAAGGGGCGGCCGTCTTTGTGTAACTCCTTTCCTCAAAGCCGCTCAGAAGGAGCAGCGAGTCGTGCGGCCCAAAGTAGGCACGCACAGGAGTCGCAGGGCCCAGAAGGGGCTCCCGCCTTGCCAGATGTTAGCCGATTGGGCCCAACTTTCTCCGAACGGAGAATGTTGGAACCACTCGTTGCCCAGGATGCACCACGTGGAGGTCATCTGACACGCACCCCAACCTAACCTAACCTAACCTAACCTAACCTAACCTAACCTAACCTAACCTAACCTAACCTAACCTAACCTAACCTAACCTAACCTTTTTTTTTTTTTTTTTTTTTTTTTTTTTTTTTAACGAGCGGAATCTGCACCCAGACCGTCTCGACCGGGCTGTTGCAAGCCCGGGAGGTGTGTGGGGTTGATCACCTGATGTGCTGTGACCGACCCACTAAACCGCTCGACACCCGTCTACCGCTTTTGCGGAACCCCG
Organism: Eudonia lacustrata; assembly: GCA_947562085.1. Classification (NCBI taxonomy): domain Eukaryota; kingdom Metazoa; phylum Arthropoda; class Insecta; order Lepidoptera; family Crambidae; genus Eudonia; species Eudonia lacustrata. The sequence continues at coordinate 21,563,141 of OX387326.1, read as the reverse complement.
AGTACTCTGTGAGGAGTCTTTCACAGTCCGCGCGGCTGCCCCCTAGGGCCCACCAAGGCGCCATACCTCCCGGATGTGAGAGGGGCGCCTTTCACCTTGAGGCTGTGGCGCGGGGAGTGTGGGGAAGATGGTGACCCCCACCCCCGCGCTGGGCTACGATGGGTGCAACAGCCCATGTAGCCGCCTCCGACGTCCCGTACGTCTGCGTCGCGATGCGACGGACAGCGGGTCGTCCTCTCTCGCCCTCTCCGCCTCCTCTTTCCGCGAGATGACATCCTCGCAGAAGGAGGCGAAGGCGTCCCACGACCTTCTGCTCGTGACCATGGCATTGGCCACGGCCGTTAGCGTCAGGTCGGGTCCGATGACGGCGAGTAACGCCTGGCGTTCGCTGTCGAACGCCGTGCAGAATGCCAGCGTGTGGGTAGCCGAGTCGGCCCCAGCGCCGCACTCGTGGCACTCTATTGTAGGCTCCCGACCGATCTTGTGCAGGTAGCCACCGAAACAACCGTGTCCGGTGAGGACCTGCGTGATGCGGAAAGAGAGCCCACCCTCCTTGCGATCGACCCATCGCTCCAGGACGGGCCGAATCGCTCCGATGGTCAAGTGGCCGGCGGTTGGATGCTCCAAGCGTTGCCGCCATTGGCGCAGCGCCATCTTTTGGGCACGTTCCCGCCATCGGGACACCTGCTCCGGCATCGCTCTGCTGCCCAAGCTGCGGATCTCGGCACTCTGTTCGTAAACAGAGGCCAGGACCTTTGCCTCCAGCTCCCAGGGGGGAGTTCCTGCTATGACGCAGGCCGCCTCAAAAGACACGGTGCGGTAACCGTGTATCACCCTTAGTGCCATGGCCCGTTGGGGCCTTCTAAGAAGGATCTTGTTCTTGGCACTAAGGGCGTCCACCCACACCGGTGCTCCGTATAACGCCATAGAGCGTACGACGCCAGTATAAAGCCGGCGCGCGCTGGAGCTAGGGCCGCCAAGGTTTGGCAGCAGGTTCCCCAGCGCGTGAGCTGTTTTCACCAGCTTTGGTGATTGGCGTCGAAAATGCTCATGGAAGAGCCATCTTCCGTCCAGATACAGCCCGAGGTATTTCATACACGGGCTGATATCTATTCGAATGCCGTCGATCCGGATATGAGCATCCGGAGGCGGTCTCCTGCGTGGGCCGTGGAAAAGAAGTGCCTCCGTTTTTTCCAAGGCGACCTTTAGCCCCAACTGCTGGATTCGGCCGATCATGAGGGATACCCCAACTGTGGCCAGCCTGGCAGCCTCAGGGAACCCTTCAGCGCGAGCGGTTACAAGCGTGTCATCCGCGTAGCATATTACGCGGAGACCACGCAACATCGCACCTCTGAGGGCCCAATCATAGCCTACATTCCACAGGAGCGGCCCGAGAACCGACCCCTGCGGAACGCCGCACGACACCATTCGACTTTGCAGCCTACCGCCCTGATCCACATACACCACTTTTCTACCTCGCAGGTAGTTGTGGATAATGCGCTGAAGGTATCCAGGTATACCGTGATACCTCAGCGCCTCGCCGATGACCTCAAAGGGCAAGCTGTTAAAAGCATTGGCGATATCGAGCGACACCGCCAACACTACATCCCCCTGAGCCACTGCCTCTTGAGAGTGCCCCTTCACACTCAGGATGGCATCCACCGTGGACCGCGCCTCCCGAAAGCCATACTGGCATGTTGCCAGATCAGGGCCGATGTTACTCAGGTGGCTGTTGATACGACAAGCCAGGACGCGCTCGAATAGCTTCCCAGCCTCATCCAAAAGAACGATAGGCCGGTAGGCTGAGGGGGAGTCGAGGGGTCGGCCCTCTTTCCTGAGCAGTACGAGGCGTCCTGACTTCCACCTTGCAGGAAATTCACCCGCTACGAGGCACGTGTCCAACAGAGTCCTGAAGCGCTCCTCTATCACCTCCTCGGTCAGCACCCAGATCTTGCCTAGGATGCCGTCAGGCCCTGGAGCCGTGTTTTTGGCCTTAAGCCGCAGGAAGGCCGCACCCAACTCGCCGGTGGTTATCGGCGGCACATGGGTGTCTTCCCCGTTTGGTGTTGCTGGGGCCATCCGCGGAGGCACAAACTCATCCCTCTCTGGGAAGAGAGCACGAACGATGGAGTCGAGCAGCACCGGCTCGAGAGACTCAGTCAGTGGGGGGCCTATGTTACGCAGTTTGCCCCGAACTGAGCGGTACGGGCGCCCCCAAGGATCCCGATTGAGACTCTCCAGCATCTCCTCCCTTGCCTGGTCTTTCGCCTGACATATGGCGACCTTTAAGGCCTCCTTGGCCTCCTTATACGCGGTGTGCAGTGCCGCATCGTCTGACACGTTTCGCCTACGTCGCCTTAGGTGGTTTGTGTAGGCTCTACGCGCAACAATGCAGTCTTCACGTAGAGCAGCCACCTCCTGCGACCACCAATAGACCTCACGTTTGTGAGGACGCCGCCTGACACGGGGCATGGCCGCGTCACAAACGTCCGCCATGGACTCGGCAAACCAGTTTGCACCTTCATCCGCCTGGATCGACTGAGTGGGAGGGCGGGCAAACCACACTTGGGCGATGGCCGCCTCTATAGCCAGCTCCCGATCCAGCTTGGTGCTCGCCCAACGCGGGAACGGCGATGGACCCGTGTTACGCGGTCGGCCAGTGTTGGCACCGTTCGAGGGGGCGAGGTCGAATCTGATGTACAGATGATCCGACAATGTCTCGACCCCCTCGACAACCGTCCACCCGGACACACGACGAGCGACGGCAGGCGAAGCGAAGGACAAGTCCACGATGGACCCGCCCTGCTGTCGTACGCACGTATTTGTGCTGCCCTGGTTTAGAAGGAGCAGGCCGGATGTTATGGCCCACTCTTCCACCACTTCACCACGTTGATCTGTGGCCGGGGAGCCCCAGGTCGTCGACTTGGCGTTAAAGTCGCCGAGGACGATTACTGGCAGGGGCGAGGCACGGTGAACCGCAGCGCCCAGTTGGCCAATAAACGCCTCGAACTCCGCCACGGTCTTATTTGGGGAGAAATATACCCCAATCAGGGCAAATCCTCCCCACTTGACGACGACAAAACCGGCTCCCCGTTCAACGAAGACGAACGGAGAGACCGCGTCCGACGAACCTCCGACGATCGCCACAAGTTTTGTGGAGTCCGCCACCCAATTACTGCGGTCAGGCACGTAGTACGGCTCTGCCGCAACCGCTATACCTATCGACCACGCTGCCATTGATTGCACAAAAAGGTCTTGTGCGCCAGCAGCGTGGTTTAGGTTCGTCTGGAGAAGGCGTAGTTGGGCTGTGCTAGACATTGCCGATCTCCATAGCATCAGCTTGAGGCGTCTGCTGTGCGCCTCTTTGGGAACTAGCGGCCGGTGTTTTGGCCGCTGTCCTTTTCCGCCTTGGGGATTGGCACGACTTACTGCCAATGAGATGTGACGCGGGCCGCTTCGCCTCCGCGCACATCGGGCAGTATGGTGCCAAGGAGCACGATGCCGCTATATGGCCTGCTTTACCGCAGCGATAGCAGATATCGCTGCGGTCTATCATGGCCGTGCATCGGGCTTTAGTATGTCCCCTTTCGAGGCAGCGGTAGCATTTAAGCGGCCGCGCCTCCAGAGCCTCCACGTGGGCAATGCTCCAGTCGATGTAGATACATCCCTCCTTCAGCAGGACTTTTGCCGCAGCGACTGGGCATGACACATAAATTGTGTACATGCCACCAGCACCGCGGCGCATCTGCCCGACCCTAACATGCTCGGGCGAGCATGACCCCATCTTTGCCACCTGTGCAAGGACCTGCGCTGGAGAGATGGTGTCGTCCAGGTCAAATATGCGCAGGTCTGCGCACTTCACGGGCCTAGAGACTCTAGCGTCCTCACCTAGAGCGTCCCTAATCTGACGGGCCAGTTGGTCGGCTTGTTCTTCCGTGGCCGTACTCGGGAGATTGAGGATACGAGCACCCGTGATCGCCTCTCTAAATCGTACCCCCTGGATTCCCAAGTCGGCAGGATTTACTGACTCCTTTGCCTTGAGGAGGACGTTGGCGTAAGTAAGTCCTCGCTCTTTTGCCTCCGGCTGCAGCGTAATGACCACTGCCGGCGAGCGAGGAGCCTTCAGCTTGGGCTTGGGCTTGGGCTTTCTTTTGGCCTGCGGTTTGGCCTGTGGTTTGCCCTGCTCCTTAGCTTTGGCCGCCTTCCTTCGGGCTTTCCGGCCGTTAGTGACCGGAGTCCACTCTCCCTCAGCCGAGGTAGATGGAACAGGTGCCGCAGGGGTTTTGGTGGCCCGTGGAGGATTACCCTTTTTGGGTTTTCCGGAAGACGGGGCCACCACCACCTTGCCCTTTTCCTTGGGCGCTGACGTCGGCACGCTTTTAGCGACCGACGCAAAGGTCGACTTGGCCTTGTTTTTAGCATCGGCCGCAAGCGGCGGACGCATACAAGGCTCTGGAGGGAGCCTAGCGGCGAGGGAATCGAGCCTGGTGTTTACCATCAGGCCCACTTGCCGCATCACTTCTGCCATAAGGGTCTGATCGACCCCCGTCTGGGGCGGTTGCTCTGCCCTAGCCTTGGCCTTAGCCTTAGCCTTAGCCTCAGGCTTTGGTTTAGCCTGCGGTTCCTTTTGCTGCGCCACGGGGGCGTCCAGCGCTTTAGGAGCCGCAGGTGCGACCGGCGGCGGATCATCAGCCATCTCCTCGTCATACTCGGAGTATGGAGTTGTGACGGGACGGTAACGCTGCTGATGGAGATATTCCACTGTGGCCTTTAGCGTTTCCATCTCCTCCTTCAAGCTTTTAACCTCCGCACTTAGGCGAAGGTTCTCCGCTCTCAAAGCCTCCGTCTCCTCCGTTACGGTACGGTGACGTAAAATGCTAGTATTCTCCTTGTACGACGCGGCAATCCTCTTAAGGGCGTTAACATAAGTGCCCTTAAGGTGACCGGATGTACTGGCCACATGGACAAGCATTGCCACGTCGTCCTCCACCTGCCGGACCACAACCTCCGCGCAGGCCTCAGCGTCCTTGTCTTGGCCGCCCATCGCGGCAGCTCTTTTGGACCTGGTAACCTAACCTAACCTAACCTAACCTAACCTAACCTAACCTAACCTAACCTAACCTAACCTAACCTAACCTAACCTAACCTAACCTAACCTAACCTAACCTAACCTTTTTTTTTTTTTTTTTGTTTTCCCAGGGGAAGTCATTACGACTACCGGACCTTGAAGAGGCACCCGATTATGTGGGACTCGCCCGTCCGCCTTTCCACACCCACTGACAAGGAGAGAGGCTCCAAGTCAGCTGCCAGGAAGAAGTCCCGGCTGGGAGGGCGAGACGGAGGGGAATACCCACTAAACCCCTGGAGGCCCACAATCCGAAGCTGAAGGCTGAGGTGGCGGTCACGGGACCTTCCACTGGGGATTAACCACGCGAACCCGTCACCCCGTCGCCCGTGTGCCAACTCATGACCGCAAGCGGTCATGCGCCGACACACGGGCGACTTTACACACGGCACAACATAAACAGCGTGCCCACCCTCTATGGGCACGCAAACCCACAAAAGACATACTACAAAGGACAAAACAGGACAACACAAGACAAAGACACTCTGGCCCTCCGACCCTGGGCATTTGGGAGGGTACGGTCAGATACCCATGCCAATGCCCTACTACACACGCACTTGCATCTGCAAGCGCCCCACTTTCCGGTCCAGCAGAGACAAGTCTCCGCATCCCCTACAACAGCACAAACACAACAAAAACGCGCGGCCTTCCTCCAGCCCGCCTGCCCTTCTTTAGCGACCCGGACTCCGACCCAGACTCAGACCCAGACCAAATCTGACTCGGGCTCGGTTTCCGACCCCACTCAAACCAAGTCCCCAAACCTCAACTCTAAGGAGTCAAAGCCTCACACTCGGCCCCCGGAAAGACATTCCCGCCGCCCCGCCGGCGCCCCTGCAGCTCTCCCGGGCCCTCCCGTGCCTCTCCCAGAGACTTTCCCGCAGTCCAGCCAGTAATCGTCTTCTGGTAACAGACTCCGGTAACGACTCTCCGGTAACAGCCCGCAGGCCACCTACGCTGACCCGGGTCCGTCCTCCGACACCCGACGCTCGGCATCCGACACCCTAGGTCGTAACCCACAACAAAAACCCACAAAGGACGGCACCCAGAAGGGGCGCCGCCAATTCCTCTCAAAGCTGCCCATATGGGGCAACGAGTTGTGCGGCCCAGAGTAGGCACGCACATAGGAAAGTCAGGGCCCCAAAGGGGGGCTCCTGCCTACAAGATGTTGGCCGAATGGGTCCAACTTTCTCCAAGGAGACCGTTGGAACCATTCGTTCGCTCAACCCACAACAAGTAAACACAACAAAAACGACAAAAACAAGACAATAGACAACAAAGCGCGCGGCCTTCCTCCGGCCCGCCAGTCTTGGTGACCCGGATCCCGAGAGTCCACCTCGGAGTCCGGCCCCCCACAATCCATCAAAAACCTCAAACCTCGACTCACGGAAGTCTATGCCCGATAATCGGCCCCCGGAAAGACATTCCCGCCGCCCCGCCGGTGCCCCTGCAGCTCTCCCGGGCCCTCCCGTGCCTCTCCCAGAGACTTTCCCGCAGTCCAGCCAGTAATCGTCTTCTGGTAACAGACTCCGGTAACGACTCTCCGGTAACAGCCCGCAGGCCACCTACGCTGACCCGGGTCCGTCCTCCGACACCCGACACCTGACAATCGACCCCGAGGTCGTATCCAACCACAAAAATCCTACAAAGGACGACGCTCAGAAGGAGCGCCGCCGACTCCTCTCAAAGCTGCTCAGAAGGAGCAGCGAGTAGTGCGGCCCAGAGTAGGCCGCACATAGGAGAGGCAAAGCCCCAAAAGGGGGCCAAGCCTTGCCAGATGTTAGCCGACTGGGTCCAACTTTCTCCGAAGGAGACTGTTGGAACCACTCGTTGCCCGGGATGCACCACGTGGAGGTCATCTGACAACTCGCACCCCAACCTAACCTAACCTAACCTAACCTAACCTAACCTAACCTAACCTAACCTAACCTAACCTAACCTAACCTAACCTAACCTAACCTAACCTAACCTAACCTAACCTAACCTAACCTAACCTTTTTTTTTTTTTTTTTTTTTGTTTACCCAGGGGAAAACCTGATCTAACGGGTTTAACCGGGGATGGCCGTAGCCGACCCGGTAAAAACCCCTGGGGGACCAGACTTTTAGGGCGTGTTATGGAGTGGCAACCGCGGTATCTTTGCCATTTTGGCAGTACCTCGCGGAGGCCCTCCACCACGCGCACACGGCACAGCTGAAAACACATGTCCTTTTGGACATGCCTACACCACATCCCTACTTGCATGTACACTTTTGTGTACATGCGGACACAACGAAACCAGACCTGCATGCCCACACCCTTCCCCCCCTTGTGAGCATGCGGACACAACCAACCGACTGACATGTCCACGTTTGCGCGGACATGCGGACTCAACGACCAGAGAGACGTGCCCACCTTTTGTGGGCACGCGGACTCAACAACCAGAACGCCACAAACCCCAAGACAAGACATACCCCCTTATGGGTATGCGGACACAACAACGCCTATGCGGGACATCACAAATAGTCGTCTGAAGCAGGGCTCTATCGTGGTCGCTCCGAATCAGCAGATAACCAGCTGTCATCATACCGTTCGTCGCTTCCATGTCAAGTCCCCGCTCCAAACACCACAACACAATAACCCTATGAGGTGGAACCCTCCGTGGTCGACCTGAGACAGCCGGGCGTCAGCCAGACTCAGTTGCCTTCCACTTCGGGTTACCACCCCAACCTTCGAGACCAAAGACCAACCACACGACCGAACCAACAACAACAAAAGAACAACGACACCCAACAACACAAAGACACTACAAGACAACACATGAGGACACACGATTCCATTGGGAACCCGGGGACATCTGGGGTGCTATACTTAAATAGCCATACCGATGCCCCCCCTTCCTTTGTTCCTCCCTACTCTAAGACATAAATACATAAATACTTATTTCCTACATCCTATTACTATTCCTACAACTAATTTCTCGGGCCGTCATGACGCATCAGGTCAGAACCTGACTACGCCAGACGGCCCGGCATCACCTTACGGTGGATGGAGGTCGGCAAATCTCCGTCGCCTCCTCCCTGTCCTCCTTCTCCTGGCTGGCGCAGCGTTGGCGGACTCTTCCCGGGTGCGTTCGGCCTCCTCTTTGAGGCCCATGCATTCCGCGGCGAAGTCCGCCACCGCTGCCCAGCTGCTTTCGTCCTCAACCATGGTCGCAACTACCTCTGGCAGGGCCAGCGTGCCTCTCATCCCCAATGCCATTTCGAGGGTGCGACGTTGAGGCAGGAAAGCGCTACACGTTTCCAGCGTGTGCTGTGCCGTATCCAATTCGTCTCCACAATGGTGGCAGCTCGGCGTTTCCTCTCTACCAATTCGGTGCAGATACTTACCGAAACACCCATGTCCGGTAAGTATCTGCGTCAAGTGGTAAGTTAGTCCACCATGGGGCCTTTCCAGCCACTTCTGCAGGACTGGGCGTATGGCCTCGACAGTACGGGCTCCGGCTTCTGGGGTTGCCATCACCTCCTCCCACTGCCATATTGCCATGTCGTAGGCCTCGCGCCTCGCTCCCTCAATCTCGGCCTGTGCGGGATTGTCCCCTCCAGCCCTCCTCTCTGCTCGGAACTCGTAGACCTCGGTTGACACCTTGGCCTCGAGTTCCCATGGGAGCATTCCTGCCACTGCCGTAGCTGCCTCAAAGGAGACGGTACGGTAACCCCGGATGGCTCGGATAGCCACTGTCCTCTGCGGTCTTCGCAGGAGGGCGACGTTCTTCCGAGACAGGGCGTCCGACCAAACCGGGGCTCCGTACAAGGCCATACTCCTAAGGATGCCGGCATACAGCCTTCGGCACCCATCTCCCGGTCCACCAATATTCGGCAGGAGCCTGGCCAGGGCCATCGCCGCTCCGACCACCCTCGGAGCGAGTTTGGCAAAGTGTGCCTCGAATTTAAAGCGGCTGTCCAGGGTGAGCCCCAGATATTTTATCTGTGACCCAACCCTAACTGGAACCCCATCCACCCGAACATGGGCATTGCTGGGGGGCCTGCCCCGAGGACCATGGAAGAGGATGGCCTCGGTTTTCGGCAGCGCCACCTCCAGACCCAGCAGCCGTATACGCGTCACAGTCAATGTCGCAGCCGCGGCCGCCCTTCGCGCCACTTCTTGGTAGTCACGACCCCTTGCCGTGACTAGAGTGTCATCTGCATAGCAGATGACACTCGTCCTGGGGAGAAGAGTTCCCCTCAGGACCCAATTATAGCCTATGTTCCACAGGAGCGGACCCAACACCGACCCCTGCGGAACTCCACACACCATTCCGTGCGCACATATGCGTGCGCCACCTGGCTCCACAAATAACACGGCTCTGTCCTTAAGATAATCCTCAAGTACTTTCCTGAGGTATCTTGGCACCCTATGATATCTCAGGGCTTCTTTTATGGCGCTGAAGGGGAGGGTGTTGAATGCATTGGCGATATCTAGTGATACCGCCAACACCCTTTCCCCTCTGTTGACTGCTTCCTCCGTCGCTTTCTTCAGCTTCAAGATAGCATCGATCGTGGATCTCCCACGTCGAAATCCAAACTGGGTCTCCTCTAAGTCCGGACCCTCTCCGCCCAGATGTTCATTAATCCGAGAGGCAATGACCCTCTCGAATAATTTGCTGACCTCGTCAAGTAGGACTATCGGGCGGTATGCCGACGGAGATTCAGCCGGGCGTCCTTCTTTTTTGAGAAGGCATAGTCTTCCCTCCTTCCATATCTTAGGAACTCTTCCTTTTTGAAGGCAGATGTCCAGCAATTCCCTCAATCTCGGTCCGACGTGTTCCAGGGCAAGGGCCAGAACCTTGCCGTGTACACCGTCCGGACCCGGGGCCTTCTTCTTTCTGTGAAGGCGGTCGACAGCCATTTCCATCTCCTCATCTGTTACACGTGGGATGGATTGAGTGTCCATCGCCACGTTTCGTTCAGGGGCAACAAAGGGTGCCACCTCATGTACCCGATTTGGGAATAGTCCCTCCACAATCCGGGTCAGGAGTTCCGGCTGGAACGACTCGGTGGGGGGCGCCGAACTCCGCATCCGGTTACGAACGGAGCGATACGGGCGCCCCCACGGGTCTCTATCCAAGTCGGCCAGGAACTCCTCCCATGCTGCCGACTTTGCACGCTGTACCATAATCTTAAGTTCAAGCCTTAATTGGCTAAGGCGGTCGTATAGGGCCCCCTCTTCTTCCGCAGTGTGCCTTCTTCTACGGCACCTCTGGTACAGCCGCCTTGCGTACATGCAGGCGGCTCTGAGGCTGGCGATTTCGGCAGACCACCAATATACTGCACGTTGGTGCGGGCGGTCTTTGACGCGAGGCATGGAGGCGTCGCATATTCGCACCAGGGCTTTCCGGAGCTCAATTGCCCTTGCGTCCACCTCCATATCGGCGGGCGGTGAAGGTCGCCAACGCTCCATCATTGCGGCCTCAGCTGCAGCCTCACGGTTAAGGCACGTTAGTGCCCACCTTTTAAATTTTGCAGCACGAACTCCAACTTCTGCTGTTGGGGGGCCGGAGATCCTGAAGGACACATATAAATGGTCGCTTGAGGTCTCCTGCTCCAACACCCTCCAGTCTGTAATGCGTGAGGCGATGACAGGGGTCGCAAACGAGACGTCTACGATAGACTCCCCCTGCCATCTTACGCATGTGCTGGCATTCCCTCTATTTAAAAGGACCAGTCCAGCCTCCACGCAAAACTCTTCGACCGCCTCTCCCCTTAGGGTGGTCACGGGGCATCCCCAGGATCTCGCCTTTGCATTTAGGTCCCCGGCTACTATAATCTGCAGCGGAGCTAGTCTGCGCACTACTCCCAGGACTCTACCGACGAATTCCACGAAATCTCTACGGGTCCGGTTGGGCGAGAAATATAGCCCTACGAGGGCAATGTCCCCCCATGTGACCGCAACATATCCGTTGCCCCTTTCCCGTAGAGATATTGGGGCCATGTTATAATTGGCCGGGGTTGTGATTACCACTTTTTCGTCGGTAGACCCAATCCAATTGGGTCGCGCAGGAATGGAGTAGGGCTCCGCTGCGATTGCCACATCCACGCCTAGCTCCGCCATCTGCTGTATCATGAGATCCTGGGCATTGGCGGCGTTATTTAAATTCGCCTGAAGTATTACTTTGGGCCTAACTTCCATTGGGTCCCTTTGGTATTTCCTCCGTGTCCATTGGCGCACTGCGCTCTACCGTCGCTGGAGGGCCCCTCACCCATGGGGCCATCTTCGGTTTTGTGATGGGAGGTCTGCACGTCCTCCCTCCCAAGTAATGTTCGTGAGGCAATTTGGCCTCAGCACACACTGCGCAGTGGGGCTTCTCTGCCGTGCAGGTTCCCGCCTGGTGTCCCGGTTTACTGCAGCGGAAGCATAGAGCGTTCCTGTCAATTTTTGAGTCACACGTGTATTTCGTGTGACCCGCACCGTAACAACGATAACATCTTATCGGAAGGTTTTCGAGCGCAACAACTTGGGCGTGCGCCCACCCTATCGCTAAGCGACCCTCCTCCACTAGCTTTTTAGCTTCCGCAACCGGGAGCCGGACCAATATGGAGTTGGACCCCCATGGGCCAACACGGATTTCTCCCAGAGATATTGCTTCTTTGGGGAGCTTAGTATACTCCTCTATAGCGGCCATTATTTTTTCTTGACTGATGTAGTCAGACAGGCCGACCAGCCGGAGTTCGGCTTTTTTGACCGGTCTCCCCACGTCGGCCTCCTGCGCGATCACTTCCCTCAATTTTGCCGCCAGTGCATCCGCTTTAGGTCCACTGGTCGCACCCGGGATCTCCAATTTGCGGCCGCCCGCCGCCGTATTTTTCATGCGGACCGCCTCCAGGCCAATATCTTTTAGGTTAATGGCGTCCACCGCTTTCTCCATGACAGAGGCGTACGTGGCACCATTGGCCATGGCCTCCGGTTTTAACGTGATTGTTACCACCGACGAACGCGGTGGTATTAACTTGACCGTTTTTCCGGGGGCAGAACCCGTTACCTTCTTATTAGGTGCGTTGGCACCTCCTCCAGGGGTTTTGGCGGCCGCAGCGGCAGCCCTTCTAATCCTGTTGGCCCTATTCCTGGCACTCTTTGAAAGGCTTTCCCTCCACTCTACCGCCGGCGTGCTAGAGGCCGCAGCCAAGGCGGGGGAGGCCGAGCGGGTTGGGCGCATCGGAGAGGGCGCTCCCCTGTCCACTGCCCTTTGGGGCAGCGGGGGGTTCTCCCACACTTTCACAGGGGCAGGCGCAACCACGGGCGGAACGCCTCGTGGGACCCTAGAGGGTCCGGCTACCGCGTTGGCGTAGCCGTTGGCCTGAACCTCTACTCCCCTTCTCTCATGCGCTAGTGGCGGTCTCTCGGAGGGCTCGCGTGGGAGTCTCTTCTTGAGCTCATCCATACGGTCGTTGAGCATTCCCCCCAAGGACAGGAACATTTCGCGCTTAAACTCCTCTAACTTGTCGTCCATTGAGACGGCCACTTCTCTCTGAACTTCCGTTCCCCTGCGGGCCGTTCTTCTTTGTTGCTGGTCCTCTTTAATGGCTCGGTTTTCGGCCCGCAATGCTTCCAATTGATGACGGAGGCTTTCATTTTCCGCTTTCATTCTCTTACTCTCCTCATCTGCGGACATTTCCTTGAGAGTTTCCACACACGCAAACACGGCCCTTAGGCCGTCATTAATATCCCCTTGGATCTTCCCATTTACATTCCCCGAATTTTTTACATGATCGTACACTTCCAATGCTGCCTTACTAACTTCCTCCAAAAGCTTCTCCTTAGTTTGTCCCCTCACCCTAGCCCTTATGGGCGCCAGTTTGGCTGCCTTCAGGAGACTGCTCTTCGGGTTATCATTCTCCTTCAGATACGCCGTTTTTGCATTCGGCGTCGGTGCGGGAGCAGATGCCTCTGCATCTATCTCATCCTCCTCCGGGTGGTCTCGGGTAGTCCTTTTGGCTACCACCAGGCCGATAGACGTCCCGAGCTTCTGCTTTCGCCCGTCGTCATTACCGCGCTCTACCGCAGCCCTCTTGGCTCTATTTTTTCCCTTAGAGCCCGTCCTTTCCATATCCGACCCTTCAGAGTCCGTGTTTCCGGAGCTTTCCCCACTGCCCCCACGGCACCTCTTCAGGTTCTGGTTGACAGATTCCATTTCCTCAGGAATCTGTCGATGGTCCCGATCTATAAGCGACTCTACTTCTTCCCGATCCAATTTGTCGGAAGTCTCGGGATCGCTCTCAAAAAATGGTACTTTCCTCCCATCCGGTGCTACCCCCTTCCGGGACATGACCGGCGACCAGTTGGGCGAAGAACCGCCCAACTGATCGTTTGGAACCCTTTTGGGTTCCTCACCAATTGTTGGGATGTTCCAGTAATGCCCGGAACAAGAACCCACCTAGCTGAGAAACTAGCCTAACCCCTTCACTAACCGAACCCTACACCTAATTTTTTGGGCGCCCTGCACCCCCTAACACCCCCAAAATACCCCCAAAGTGTTTATTTAAAAAATATTTTTTTCAAATAAAATTACGTAAAAATTTTAGTATGGAGAAAAGTCCACCTAAGGTGTCCAATCCTCCATACAAAATTTCTGCAATTCCGACGAAATTTACAACTTTTGACTTTGGGGGGGTTAAAAACCCTGTTCCCGAAACCAAAGACAAAAACAAAAAATATGGTCCGATGCGTTAGCTAACGGACTACCTACTACAAAAAAGACAAAAAAGAAAAAACCCAGAACCAATTAAATAAAAATTAAAAACTAACGAAAAGTGGAGAATTTTAACCAAAAACACCCTTTTTGGAAAAAATTATAACTAAAAAACTACCCAATAAAAACCCAAAAAACCTAACCTATACTAAACCTAAAGAACCCTTCTACCCTTAGAAATAAAAAACCACAACCCTAAGCTAAAAGAACTAAAAGATAATTACCCTTAAACTATACCAAAACCACGAAAATCAAATCGGTCAAGTTCGAGAGGTTTTGGGATTTCTTGCAAATCAATTCCTAAGGAAAAAATTCACAAAAAATCCAAACCTTGACCGATTGAAAAACTAAAAATACCTAGACTAACCTACGACTAAGGACTACAAAAAACCTCTAAGGAACCCAGACGGGGCTCCAAAGATGAAAAAACTAAAAAATATTAAAAAATTTGGTATGTGTTTTCCAGGATGTTAAACACTGAAAAACCAAAAACAATTCAAAAACAAATCGAATACCTATCCTACAACGACACAAAAAATACTAAAAAATACCTAACAAAAGTTTGCTATTTATCAATAGATGATATGATTTTTTACGTCATACCATCTATTTTTAAAAGCCGAAAAACAACAATTGGATTTTTGGGAGCGACGTGTACGTGGGTGCTCTCGACAGGAGCCGGCGAGGCACTAACCTAACCTAACCTAACCTAACCTAACCTAACCTAACCTTTTTTTTTTTTTTTTTTTTTAACCCAGAGTAACTCATTACGAGTACCCGGGGCCTTGAAGAGGCCCCAGGTTATGTGAGACTCACCCGTCCGTCTTTCCACAACCCACCGACTGTCATGGAGACGCCATTGTCTCCAGTCGGCTGCCAAGGGAAGGCCCAAGGCTGGGAGGGGCGAGACGGAGGGGGATACTCACTAACCTCTGGGGGACCAAACTCCGAAAACAGGTGAAGGCCGCGGGGCCTGTCCTGAGGGAATTGAACCGCGGGATTCACCCTGACGCCCGTGTGATCACCCGTGTCGGCCCATTCGCACATGGTGCGTTTAGGGCCGACACGCGCAGTCACCCGGGCGGTACGCGTTCGCGACGTCTATAACAACACCACACCCCCGGGAGGGTGTGCTGTTGTTTAACCTCAGGAGAGGTTTCTACAAAAAGCACGGAGTGCACGACAACAAAGCGCCCTATCCGCCACTACCAAGTTGGACTTGGCGTGTGGCAGAAGAGGCGCTTCCACCTTACCAACTCCCCACCAACGACCTATTCAGGGACTGCGACCAGCAGGGCCAGGACGGGACCCGGCACTAGCGGTCCTCCCCCTCACCTCCAGGCGGCTGCCTCGACAATCTGGCCGACCGCCTACACCTTTTAGGCAGAGTAGGGGAAGCTCCACGCCCGCTGCGCTCAGACTCCCCTTCCTCCTCCCTATCCTCCCTCAAACTCTCCCGCTCCCTCACCACCTCCTCCGTCGCCGCGCCCGGAACCCTTCCGGCACCCTTTCCAGAGGAAGAGGCGCCTGGGAGGGCTTCAGGGGCAAGGTGTAGCGGGGGGGGGAGTCTTGTGACCAGGACTTTGGGCACTCTTGGTGGCAGCTCCTCAGCCGCCTCCATCGCCACCGGCTCTGATATGGCAGGACCCCTATCCTGCCTCTCCATGACCCTCATTTTTGTGTCCGGAGGACGACACTCCTTGCTGCCCATGATGTGCCCATGGGGCAACGCCGCCTCGGCACACACTGAACAGTGTGGCGGCTTGGAGCAATCTGCTCCCCGATGGCCCGCTATACCGCATCGGAAACAACAATCCGATCTATCTGCGGTCGATAGACACATTGGCCGCGTATGACCCAGTCCCATGCACCTGAAACAGCGCATAGGTCTGGGTCCGACAGCCTCAACCTTGGCCAGGTTCCACAGGACCTGGATCCTTCCCGAACTGGCAAGCTTCTTCGCCACCCTCAAGGGGCACTCCACCAGCACCGACGAAAAGCCGCTGGGGGCCGACCGAATGCTCCCGACTCTTATTTTGTCCTGCGGACACTCCCCTTGTGCCGACACAGCGGCGGCCACATTCTCCGGCTTCACATAATCGTCGAAGTCGGAGAGGCGGATGTGCGCCCGCTTCTCCGGGCGAACTACCGTCGCCACGTCCGACACGACGTCCTCCATCCTCTTCGCCAGCCTATCAGCGGCCTCTCCGCTGTCAGCACCCGGCACCTCTATCAGCCTTCCCCCAGACTGGGCCGTCTTGACCCTGACGCCAGTAATGCCCAGATCCCCCAGGGAAATGGCCTCTCTGGCTCTGGCCATCGTCGCCTCGTATGTCACCCCTCGAGCAGCAGCCTCCGGCCTGAGCTGGAGGATCACTGCCGTGGATTGGGGCTGCCTCAGGGTGACTTTCGGCTTCGGCTTAGGCACCCCCGGTACCGTCTGCCTCACATCTGGCATCGTCGTTGCCCCCGTCCGACCAGAGCTCTTTGCCCTCCCTCTCCTCCTCCGGCTGCGGGCGCCGGTAGTCCGCTTGTCAGCGGGCATCGGTGGGGGCAGGGCAGGGCTGGCTCTCGGCTGAGGTTTTCCTCCCCGGGGCCCAGCGTTCACGGAGAGGGCGGGAAACTCCTCCGAACCCCTGCTTGCAGCCACCGAGCTATACCGCCTGGTTGCAGGCACCGACAATTTGGCCTCCAGGCCATCCAGCCGCCCGTCAATCCGTCCTATTGAGGCGTCTAGGGTACGCTGCATGGCCGCCAGCGCACGCATGACCCCCCCATTCTCATCAGACACAGGGGGAGGAGGAACAACCCCTGCCTCCGCAAGGCGCCTCTCTCCCATCGCGGCCTCTTTTACCTCCAAAGCCTTTCTCAGCTCTTCCTTCAGTTTAGAGACCCGGCCGTTCAGGATCCTATTGGCCTCCACGAGACGGACCTCCTCATTCTTCAGGGCGCTGTACCCCGCCATCAGACCCCTCCACGCACTTATGCTCCTGCGATCTATACAATCTGTCAGATCCGCAAGGTAGCACAACGCAGCAGATATTGCCTTCTTGCTCACCGCGTGCTCCTCAGGCAATTGTGAGACGAGGTGCTCCACCGAGTCAATGAGCCTTTTCGCAATTTCGATGGCCGGGCCATCAACCTCCTCCGCATTCGGGGGTAACAGCTTCATCAACTTTGCCATCAGTTGTTTTAGTACGAGCTCATTTGAGGGGCGCTCATCAGCCGAAATCGTCCTCTCATTATGGCGAAACCTCTTGATCACCTCTTGGAGCGGCATACCCAGGACATTGCCCATATAGGTAAACGCCTGCTCCTCCTCTCTCTCCCACACTCCTAGGCCGTGCCTCGCGGCCATCACGGTATGGACCGTGACAGGCTCCCAGGCCCTCCACTTCTCCGGGACAGGTTTAGAAACCTTGCCCGACACACTCCCCGAACTGCCTTCGCTTCCAGAGCCACAGTCGGTCTCCATCTCCACACACTCAACACTCCTCCCCTTCACATCAGAAGGCGTTTTGGTGCCCCCCCCAGAAACGGTGGGGCAGCCTGAGACCTGATCTTTCGACCCGGTCTCAGGGAGGGATTCTCCCGCCTCCCGGCGGGTACCCTCCTGGGGTAGTTCGATTCTCAAAGACGCGCTCATGATTTTACATCATTATGGGATGCCTCCCAAACAATTTTGGGGTTGTCATCCCCCTGGCAATTTAAGGGCTGCCGGTCCCTAATGGGCAACGACGATCACCCATGCGACGCCCACTCGCCAAGGGTGCCCTATATACACACGGAGGGCGGGAGGTATCCGCGGGGTTTTAGCGACTTTTCCTTGTCGGCGCCCAGATGGGCTGCGGGACTGAACCCAGACCACCACGTACCCAGCTTATGCCAGGGCTGGGGTCGTTGTGGCGGACGGGACAGAACCCGCGGCACTGCGGAAAACAGCAAGAAACAAGGGTTGGCATGACACCCTCGTTACGACAACCTGCGTATGGAAACGCTTGAAAGGCGCCCAGAAGGGGCGCCGATCTACCCTTTCCCCCCCGTGTAACGACGCCCAGAAGGGACGCCGTCTAAACTCCTCTCAAAGCCGCTCAGAAGGAGCGGCGAGTGTGCGGCCCAGAGTGGACACGCACGTGGAGGTGCAGGGCCCAGAAGGGGCTCCCGCCTGTGTCGGGTTGTTAGCCGGCCAGTCTCACATCAAACTCCTCTCGAGGAGGAGAATGTTGAGGCTGCCCGTTGCCCAGGATGTACCACGAGGAGGTCACCCAACACACACCCCAACCTAACCTAACCTAACCTAACCTAACCTAACCTTTTTTTTTTTTTTTTTTTTTTTTTTTTTTTTTTTTTTTTTTTTTTTTTTTTTTTTTTTTTTTTTCCCAGGGGAAACTTGCGACCAAGTTCCCGTAGGCTGGGACGACCTACGGGATATGTGGGGTTGGCCTAAACACGGCCGACCCACTAAAACCCCTGGGGAAACCTCACACCGATTATGTGGTTGGCGCGGCGGCTGTCACAGGGATAGTGTTCCGCGCCTCCCACCGGCTACGCCGTTGGGCGTCCCGCATCTGACCTGTAGAGTCCAAGGTCAGTGCGGCCCTGTGGGGCCAGCCTTCAGTGTGGGTTTCACTGCGGTCGCCTTCGCGAACCGCCCATCTGACGCGCGTGGACGCATCCACGCGGGAGAAGGTGACTCGTCGGTTGTTGGCCTGCTTGGGCCTTCACCCGGGTCTTCCTCCTCAGCCACCCTAACACCTTTCGACCCTGTACCTCTCGATTGAGAGGCATTGGGGTGGTCGGTTGTAGGGCCTTCGGTCCGGGACGACTCCTCCGTCGTCTCCATATCAGACGGGGCAGTCTCCACCCCCGTTGCGGGGGGATCAGGGCGACCCCTGACAGCAGGGGGACTGCATCCCCTGCCTCCCATCAAATGTTGGTGCGGTTTGCCTGCAGCGACGCAAACCGCACACTTCGGCTCTTTCGAGCACGCCCTCGATTGGTGCCCTGGCAGACCGCACCGGAAACAAAGTTCCGAGCGGTCAACCGCACTGGGACACCTCTGCCGCGTATGGCCCACGCCCATGCAGCGGTAACACCGCATTGGGCGGGGCTCAAGGGCAACCACCTGGACAAAGCTCCACCCAAGGAGAACTCTGCCGGGCGACACGAGCGTCTTTGCCACACGAAGGGGGCAGCGCACGATAGTGCTCCCCGCATTGTTGGGGCCCATGCGTATGCGCCCCACCCTCAATGCCCCCACTGGGCATCCAGCTCTCGCCGCAATCAACGCGGCGACGTCTTCGGTGGAGTAATCATCGTCCAACCCTGACACGCGGATATCCGCGTGTTTTTCAGGTCGGACGACTGTAGCCACCTCCGACAGCACCTGCTCCAGCCTGTTGGCGAGCAGATCGGCCTTCGCGCCGCTCTCGGTTCCGGGGACCTCAAAAAGCCGCGCTCCGGTGGCTGACGTCCTCGACCTAACCCCCTCGATACCAAGGTCGGGTAGGGAGATGGCCAGCCTGGCCTTTTTGATGGCGTCAGCGTACGTGACGCCCATCGCCAAGGCCTCCGGACGCAGCTTAACGACCACTGCCGATGAAGTAGGCTGCCTCAGCCTAGTCTTTCGCCGCCTTCGCGGCTTCCTCCTCGGGGCTACGCTTGTCGTCGCTTGTGGCGCTGAGCGAGGCGGCACAGCGAGGCGAGTCGGCGCAGAAGCCGAGGTGGGGGCAGTCAGCGGGCGGACAGGAGCTGTCGCCCGAGCGGCGGTAGCACCGCGTGCCCGCTTCCTCTTTCCACGGACCGCCGTCGCCCAGCCGGACTGGGGCGGATCCGAAGAAATAGGCGGGTCTCTCACTAAGGCGGTGAGGCGTACCTCAGGCAGAGCGGACGAGGATCGAGCAGGCGAGGCCAGCCTCCGTCCAACAACCCTATCGGGCGCAGGTAGCACCGGAAAGCTATCTCTCCGGTGTCCGCGTTCAACCGCACGGGGTGGACGGGCACGCTCAGGCGCTGCTTGACTCATCTCGAGTCCGTCTAGACGGGCGTTGACGGCTGCGTTAGACGCCTCCATCGTACGCCTCATCTCCGTCAATGCCTTTAATAGGACCTGGTCCGATCCGGCCTTTGTAGCAGGACGCTCCTGACGAGGAGGACTCAGCTCCGTTCCCACCTGGTCTACAACAGACTTTAGGGACGCCACCTCACTTCTGAGGGCTCGCACCTCCTCACGAAGCCGGCGATTCGCCTCCTCAGTGCGGCGCGCCTCGTCCGAAGACGTCCGCGACGCCAGATTGGCCAAACACCTCCGAATGGTCAGGGAGGCATTATTTAGTGTGCCCTGACAGGTACCTTTGAGGTTCCCAGATTTCTGGGACACCTCCTTCACTGCGTAGGCACACTTTAGGCCCACCTCATGCACTTCATCGGCCGTCATAGGGTCCGACGGGTCGGCAATGAAGGGCACAATAATCCGGGTGGCTTCCCGCGCTTCCCGCGCCGTAGGTTCGTCAGAAAGTACCGAGGTGTACTGGCGAGGTGTCGGGCGTCTTTTAGACGGCCCCGCTCGCCCGATATCCTCGGGTATAACCACTCCCCTACTTTGGCGGTCAGCAGCGAGTCTCTCCCCCAGATCCTCACAATATCTCTCCTCGTCATCCAGGTGCTCCTCGAACTCGCGCAGACTTGCTCGAGTAAGGGTAGTCCTGGCCGTACCTTTTCCAGTCGACGTGCCGACACCGGGAGCTTTCCCACGCCGGGCCGTCGAAAATTTGGACGCTGAGACTGACGACATCACCGACTCGGTCCCCGAAAGGTCATCGGAGTCGATCTCCACGTCGTGCAGCCTTTTGCGCCTAACGCTGCCTACAGGTCTCAAGAATACAGAGCCAGTGTCTGTATCCGAGCACCCCGCAGCCTCCTCACTTCTCTCCTCTATGCGCAACACGTTGCCCCCCCCAGAAACGGTGGGCATGCCTGAAGCAAGCGTGCCGGGCGAACCCGATCCGCTGGCCTCAGGGAGGGATTCTCCCGCCTCCCGGCGGGTACCCTCCTGGGGTATAGTATTCGATATGCGACTTTCCATTTTGTTTTTAACAATTTCCGGGTTGTCATCCCCCTCCAAACGATGGCAATTCAGGGGCTGCCCTTCCCCGTTGGACCAAAAAAGTCACCCACGCGTCGTCCACACGCCGAGGGTGCCCTATATACTACGGAGGACGGGCGGTGTCCGTAGGTTTTTACCGGTGTTCTCCGGGGCTTGATGGGTTTTCCTTCCCGCGGCCGTTTGGCCTCCGGTCTGCCCAATCGCAGCGTACCCACGGCGCCAACGGTGGGGTCGTTGCCGCAAAAGGGCAGATAACGGCTTCGGGGTTGGCGTACACCCCGGTTGCACCGCTCTCACCGGTGCCCCCTTTCCCCCCGTGCGACCTGAGAACCTTTAAGAGGCGGCCGTCTTTATGGTACGACGCCCAGAAGGGACGCCGTCAATAACTCCTCTCGCTGCTCAGAAGGAGCAAGCGAGTTATGCGACCCAGAGTGGGCCACGTATGGGAGCTGCAAGGTCCAGAAGGGACCCCGCCTAGTCAGATGTCAGCCGGCTGGGTCCAAGCGTCTACTACACGCCAGAGCGGGAGACTGTTGGAA
Organism: Eudonia lacustrata; assembly: GCA_947562085.1. Classification (NCBI taxonomy): domain Eukaryota; kingdom Metazoa; phylum Arthropoda; class Insecta; order Lepidoptera; family Crambidae; genus Eudonia; species Eudonia lacustrata. The sequence goes on along the minus strand of OX387326.1, from coordinate 21,541,652 downwards.
CCAGCCGTTGCCCAGGGTGCACCAACGTGGAGGTCACCTGACTCGCACCCCAACCTAACCTAACCTAACCTAACCTAACCTAACCTAACCTAACCTAACCTAACCTAACCTAACCTAACCTAACCTTTTTTTTTTTTTTTTTTTTTTTTTTTTTTTTTTTTTTTACCCTGGGGAAAATTCCCTACGGAATCATCCCGCGGGTCGGGGCTACCCGCGGGGGTATGTGGGGTTGGCCTTAGATGTTGTTCGGCCGACCCACTAAAAACCCCAGGGAAAACCAGACACGCCGGTACGTGGCTGACGCGGGATCTGTTGTGATAGTGGACCGCGCCATCCACCAGCCACGCCCCGTCGGGCGTCCCACTGCTGACTGTTGTAAAGCCCCACAATCAGCGTGGCCCTTTGGGGCCCTCCCGCGTCGGTTTTGGGGCGATGAAGCGCCCATCCTTGGACCTGGGCCTGAGCCGGGCCAAAGCGCCGGAACTCGTTCCCGGGTCCTCCTTTTCCCTCGCACCTTCGTCCCCGGTACCTCTGGAAACAGAGGCATTGGGGGAGTCGGGCGTAGGGCTCGTGGAGCGAGGCGCTGGGACCTCCTCTGCCGTCTCCATTGCCGACTCTTCCGCCAGTGGCGGGGCGGCTTCGCTCGGGGTAGTCTGGGAATCAGGGCATGGCTCCGGCATCTCCGGACGAGCCCTGACGACAGGGGGACTACATCCCCTGCCACCCATCAAATGGCCGAATGGCCTGTTGGCCTCGGCACAAACTGCACAGCGTGGTTGGCGCGTGCAGACCCTCGCCTGGTGTCCTAGCTGACCACACCGGAAGCAAAGTCCGGTGCGGTCTACGGCGGATGGGCACCTCGGCCTTGTATGGCCCACGCCCATGCAGCGGAAACACCGCATTGGGCGGGGCTCAAGGGCAACCACTGTGGCAGTGCTCCACCCCAGGAGCAGCTTGCCTGTCACCACCAGCGCTTTGGCCGCTCGTATGGGGCAGCGCACAATGGTGGACCTCGCATTGTCAGGGCCAGCTCTAATTTGGCCCACCCTCACGCTCTCAACGGAGCACTCAGCTTTCGCAGCAACGGCTGCAGCGACGTCGGAGGCGGCGATTGCGATGTCCAGCCCTGATACGCGGAGATCCGCGCACTTTTCAGGCCGGACAATCGTGGCCACCTCCGACAACACCTGCTCGAGCCGTTGAGCGAGCAAATCGGCCTTTTGGCCGCTTCCGGCACCCGGAACCTCGATGAGCCGCGCTCCCGTGGCGGCGGTTCGGGATCTCACGCCTTCCCCTATACCAAGGTCGGCGAGCGAGATCTCCTGCCTGGCTTTCGCGATGGTCTGGGCATACGTCATCCCCATCGCGATCGCTTCTGGGCGCAGCTGAACCACGATAGCCGCGGTCTTTGGCTGCCTCAACCCAGCCCTCCTGCGCTTCCTTTTCTTTGGCGCTGCTTGCATTACCGGGTGAACCGGTGGCACAGCTGCACGATCCGGCTTTGAAGCCGAAGGCGGAGTCGTCTGTGGCGGGCGAGTGGAGGGACTCGCCACAACGGGAAGTGCCTTTTGGCCTTTCCGTTTCCTCCCACCACGGGGCACCTCCGTCCAAGCCTCAGACGGGAGTGGCGGCTGCGCTCGACTAGTGCCCGCTTGGGAAAGCGGGGCTCTAGGAGCCGACGTCTGGTCGCTAATGAGCGACACTCGGGGTAGAGGGGTAGACACACGTTTGCGCCCAGTCACCCTTGCAGGAGTAGGGAGAGGGGGGAAGTCCCCAAACCTCTCGCTCTCAACCACAGAGGGCGGACGGACACTCTCCGAGGCCACCGATCTCGCCTCTAGGTGGTCCAGCCGTGCACCCATCGCAATGGTGGACGCCTCCATCATTTCCCTCATGTTGGCGATAGCAGCCAGCAGAGGGTCGTCTCTTCCGGGTTCGGAAGCAGCGACTTGAGGGCTCTGTGCCCAGCGCGGTGACGCACTGTTTCGGCCAACCTCACTCCTCAATGAGGCGACCTCCGCTCTCAAGCCCTCCACTATCTCTTGGAGGCGCAGGTTTTGCGCCTCAATCCGCTTGGACTCATCGTCCAAAGTCCTGGATGCCAGGTTGGACAGGCATCGACGGATCACAGCAACAGCATTGTTCAGCGTGCCCTGGCACGTGCCTTTAAGGTGTCCGGACGTCTGGGCCACCCTCTTCACGGCCAGTGCACATCTGATGCCCACCTCCTGTATTTCGTCGGCCGTCAAGGGGTCCGACGGTTCCGCGACGAATGGGATCTCCATTTCAAGAGCCGCCTCGCTGGTAAGCCCAACAAGTTCGCCAAAGGAGTCAACAGAGGCGGGGCGAGGTGACGGGTGTCCTTCGGACAACCCCTCTCGCCCATCCCTCGCGACATCCTTGGCGTTCCTGGCCCGCTGACCATCGGCTCGCTTCTCCTCTCGTTTGCCATAGGCGGCGACTGAGCGTCCTCTCCTCGCCGACGACACTTTGGCCGAGGCCGACGACACCACTGACTCGTTCCCCGACTGATCGTCAGAGTCCAAGTAGGGGTCAAGTGGCCTCTTCCGCCCACCACTAACGCTTCCCATGATTACGGACTCAGAGTCCGAATCCGTGAAGCCCTCCTTCTCCTTCGCCTCCACACGCAGAATAATGCCCCCCCCAGATACGAGGGGCTTGCCCGGGGCCAACGAGACGGACGACTTATCGCCCGACTTGCTAGTCCCGGGGAGGGGTTCTCCCACCTGTCGATGGGTACCCTCCTGGGGTAACACGTTTTTATTGCTGCTCATCATGAAGTTTGACAATTTGCGGGTTGTCATCCCCCTCCAAACGATGGCAATTCAGGGGCTGCCCTTCCCCGTTGGACCAAAAAGGTCACCCACGCGTCGTCCACACGCCGAGGGCGCCCTACATACTGTCGGGGGCGGGAGGTACCGACAGGTTTTTACCGGTGTTCTCCGGGGTGTTATTGAGTTTTCCTTCTCTTGGCCGTTTGGCCTCCGGTCTGCCCAATCGCAGCGTACCCACGGCGCCAACGGTGGGGTCGTTGCCGCAAGAGGGCAGATAACGACTTCGGGGTTGGCGTAAACCCCGGTTGCACCGCTCTCACCGGTGCCCCCTTTCCCCCCCGTGCGACCTGAGAACCTTTAAGAGGCGGCCGTCTTTGTGGTACAACGCCCAGAAGGGACGCCGTCAAAAACTCCTCTCGCTGCTCAGAAGGAGCAAGCGAGTTATGCGACCCAGAGTGGGCCACGTATGGGAGCTGCAAGGTCCAGAAGGGACCCCGCCTAGTCAGATGTCAGCCGGCTGGGTCCAAGCGTCTACTACACGCCGGAGCGGGAGACTGTTGGAACCAACCGTTGCCCAGGGTGCACCAACGTGGAGGTCACCTGACTCGCACCCCAACCTAACCTAACCTAACCTTTTTTTTTTTTTTTTTTTTTTTTTTTTTTCCCAGGGGAAACTTGCTGATCAAGTTCCCGCAGGCTGGGGCGACCTACGGGATATGTGGGGTTGGCCTAAAAAAAACGGCCGACCCACTAAAACCCCTGGGGAAACCTCACACCGATAATGTGGTTGGCGCGGCGGCTGTCACAGGGATAATGTTCCGCGCCTCCCACCGGCTACGCTGTTAGCGTCCCTCAACTGACCTATGTGCCCCAGGTCAGCGAGGCCCCCCGGACGTGGGGGGGCCGGTCTTCGGTGTGGGTTTCACTGCGGCTTTTGCGAACCGCCCGTCTGGCTTGCGTGGTCTGTCCCACGCGGGAGTGGTGGACCCGCTCGGGCCTTCGCCCGGGTCCTCCACCTCTACCACCCTACCGCCTACCGACCCTGTGTCTCTCTCGAGAGAGACAATGGGGTGGTCGGTCGTAGGGACCTTAGGAGACGTGGGTGGCTCCTCCACCGTCTCCATTTCCTCCGTGCGGTCTAGTGGCAGCTCCACTGAGGGCTCCACTTCAGCCAGCATCCTCTGGGCAGTCGTCCCCGATTGCTCAGGGGGAACAGGGCGGGCCCTGACGGCGGGGGGACTGCAACCCCGGCCTCCCATAATGTGGGCGTGCGGCTTCTTCGCCACAGCGCATACCGCACACCTTGGCTCTTTCGAGCAGCCCCTCGCTTGGTGCCCTGGCAGACCACACCGGAAACAAAGTCCGGTGCGGTCAACGGCACTGGGGCACCTCTGCCTAGTGTGGCCCACGCCCATGCAGCGGTAACACCGCATTGGGCGGGGCTCCAAGGCGACCACCTGAGCGAAGTCCCATCCGAGGAGGAACCTGCCAGCCTCTACGAGCGCTTTTGCCACGCGCATGGGGCAGCGCACGATTGTGCTTCCCGCCTGATTTGGGCCCGCACGGATGCGTCCCACCTTCAGGTCCTCTACCGAGCAACCAGCCCTCGCCGCCAATTCCACGGCGACGTCGTCCGTGGACAACGAGCTGTCTATCCCTGATACGCGGGTCTCCGCGTATTTTTCGGGACGGACAATAGTGGCCACGTCCGACAGCACCAGCTCCAGCCTTTTGGCGAGCTTGTCGGCCTTCGCACCGCTCTCCGAGCCTGAGACTTCAAGGAGCCGCGCCCCAGTGGCAGCCGTCCTCGACCTCACCCCCTCGATACCGAGGTCGGGTAGGGAGATGGCCTGCCTAGCTCTCTTGATGGCTTCAGCGTATGTGACACCCATCTCGAGAGCCTCCGGGCGCAGCTTCACCACTACAGCCGCTGTTGTAGGGGGCCTGAGCCGAACCTTTTTCCCTCGCCTGCGGTTGCGCTTCTTTCGTCCAGGCGCTTCGCTGGTCGCCGCTTGTGGCGCTGAGCGGACTGGCGGCACAGCAGGGCGGGCCTGCGCTAAAGCCTGGGCGGTGGTAGTCAGTGGGCGACTGGAGGTGGTCGCCGCATTAGGGACTCTCCCTTTTCCCCTCTTCTTCCGTTTTCCACGGGTCTCCGTCGTCCATTCGGACACGGGTGGAGGACCTAATTGGGGTGGGACTTGTCTCACCTCCACCTGAGGGAGGGAGAGGTACTCCTCATCGAGGACGGACGAGGATCTCGCGGGCGTGGCCGGCCTCCCACGAAGTGGAAGGGCACGCACAGGCGCCGCTCGACCCATCTCGAGTCCGTCCAGACGGGCGTTGATGGAGGCATTCGACGCCTCCATTGTACGCCTCATCTCAGTTAAGGCCTTCAAGAGGACCTGATCCGAGCTGGTCTTGGTCGTGGCAGGACGCTCCCGGCTGGAGCTCAACCCCGTCCCGACCTGGTCGACCACGGTCCTTAGGGACGCCACCTCTCGTCTGAGGGCGTGCACCTCCTCGCGGAGACGGCGATTCGCCTCCTCAATGCGGCGTGACTCATCCGAAGAGGTCCGCGACGCCAGGTTGGCGAGGCACCTCCGGAGGGTCATTGAGGCATTGTTCAGAGTGCGCTGGCAGGTACCTCTGAGGTTCCCCGATTTCCGGGACACCTCCTTCACCGCAAAAGCGCACTTCAGCCCCACCTCGTGGATCTCGTCAGCCGTCATAGGATCCGACGTGCTGGCGATAAATGGTATGTCGACTCGAGTGGCCATCTCCGAGTCCATCTCGTCAAGGGCCGCGGAATCCACCGTGGATTGGCCAGGAGTCGGGCGTCCTTTGGACGGCCCCACTGGCTCAATCACGGCTGGCAATACGATGCCCCTGGCTCGACGGTCGGCAGACAGCCTCTTGTCAAGCTCTGCGAGCTGTTCCTCCTCCAGATCCAACTGCTCCTCATACTCCCGCACTTGGGTGCGGGCGAGGGCAGTTTTGGCCGTCGCAAAACCCGTCCCGATTGTGGCCGATCTGCCACGTCTCGACGACGAGATCTTCGCAATCGAGGCTGCTGACGCCACAGACTCAACCCCCGAAAGGTCATCGGAGTCCATGTCCGCGTCATGCAACCTCTTCCTCCTGCTGCCTACGGGTCTCAGGAATACGGAACTACCGTCCGAGTCCGAGCCCCCCGCAGCCTCCACTTCCCTATCCTCCGCGCGCATCACGTTGCCCCCCCCAGACACGGTGGGCATGCCTGAAACCAGCGTGCCGGGCGTACCCGATCCGCTGGTCCCAGGGAGGGGTTCTCCCGCCATTTGGCGGGTACCCTCCTGGGGTATAATATTCGTTTTGCGACTTTTCATATTTTTTAAGCAATTTCCAGGTTGCGATCCCTCCCTCACGATGGCACTTTAGGGGCTGCCCTTCCCCGGACCAAAAAGGTCACCCACGCGTCGTCCACACGCCGAGGGCGCCCTACATACTGTCGGGGGCGGGAGGTACCGACAGGTTTTTACCGGTGTTCTCCGGGGTGTTATTGAGTTTTCCTTCTCTTGGCCATAGAGCCTCCGGTCTGCCCAGTCACCACGTACCCACGGCGCCAGCGGTGGGGTCGTTGTAGCGAAAGAGCAGGTACCGACTTCGGGGCTGGCGTAAACCCCGGTTGCACCGCTCTCACCGGTGCCCCCATTCCCCCCGTGCGACCTGAGAACCTTTAAGAGGCGGCCGTCTTTTTGGTACGACGCCCAGAAGGGACGCCGTTAAAAACTCCTCTCACTGTTCAGACGGAAAAGTGAGTTATGTGACCCAGAGTAGGCCACATATGGGAGCTGCAAGGCCCAGAAGGGACCCCGCTTAGTCAGATGTCAGCCGGCTGGGTCCAAGCGTCTACTACACGCCGGAGCGGGAGACTGTTGGAACCAGCCGTTGCCCAGGGTGCACCAACGTGGAGGTCACCTGACTCGCACCCCAACCTAACCTAACCTAACCTAACCTAACCTAACCTAACCTAACCTAACCTAACCTAACCTAACCTAACCTAACCTAACCTAACCTAACCTAACCTAACCTAACCTAACCTAACCTAACCTTTTTTTTTTTTTTTTTTTTTTTTTTTTTTTTTTTAACCCAGAGTAACTCATTACGAGTACCCGGGGCCTTGAAGAGGCCCCAGGTTATGTGAGACTCACCCGTCCGCCTTTCCACAACCCACCGACTAAATGGAGACGCCATTGTCTCCAGTCGGCTGCCAAGGGAAGGCCCAAGGCTGGGAAGGGCGAGACGGAGGGGGATACTCACTAACCTCTGGGGGACCAAACTCCGAAACAGGTGAAGACCGCGGGGCCTTTCCTGAGGGAATTAAACCGCGGGGTTCACCCTGGCGCCCGTGTGATTACCCGTGTCGGCCCATTCGCACATAGTGCGTTTAGGGCCGACACGCGCAGTCACACGGGCGGTACGCGTTCGCGACTTCCACCACCACATCACATCCCCGGGAGGATGTGTTGTGGTTTAACCTCCTAGGAGGTTACCTCAATAGGTCACACAATCCCTTTGGGGGCAGTAACACACACATATTCACTCACAACATCAACAACTTTACCGGCCTTCACCGCGTCAATACGGGGTTCTACGGGGGGCGGAGATCCGCACCTCGTCTCCGTCTACGTCTTCGCCTTCGGGAAGGAGCGGCATCAACGGCGTCCTCACGTCGTCGCTCCGCATCCTCCTTTAGGCCCATCACCGTCGCGCAGAAATGCGCCACCGCGCACCAGTTAGCCTCGCTCTCCAGCATCGCTTTCACGATGTCCGGCAGAGCGAGACTCCCACGTCCGCCCAGCTCCATCTCCAGAGCCCGTCGCTGCGAGGAAAAGGCACAACACACCTGGAGAGTGTGCTGCGCAGTGTCCTCTGCAGCTCCGCACTCATGGCAAACGGAGCTCTCCTCTCTCCCCAACCGACAGAGGTACTTCCCGAAGCACCCATGGTCTGTCAGCACCTGCGTCAGGTGGTAGGACAGGGCGCCATGGGTACGATGGATCCACTCCGGGAGCACAGGCCTGATGGCATCGATGGTCCGCGAACCGGCAACTGGGGACTCAAGGTCGCGCTCCCACTGCCATATCGCCATCTCTGTCGCCTCTCTTCGCGCCGCCTGGATCTCTTCCAGCGCGGGGCGTTCTCCTCTCGCCAGCATCCCCGTGCGGAGCTCGTAGACCTCGGTCAAGACCTTGGCCTCGAGCTCCCACGGGATCATTCCGGCTAGGGCCGTCGCTGCCGTCCACGACACCGTCCGGTAGGCTCGTACTGCTCTTGCCGCTGCCACTCTCTGCGGTCTCCGCAGGAGGGCGGTGGTTTTGCGGGAGAGCGAGTCCGACCAGACGGGTGCGCCGTAAAGCGCCATGCTGCGCAGCACTCCGGCGTACAGCTTGCGACAGCTAGAGCCGGGCCCACCAATGTTGGGCAGGACACGTCCAAGGGCCATTGCTGCCCCCACTATCCGAGGCGCCATCTCGGAAAAATGGGGCAGAAAGCTCCACCTACTGTCTAAAGTTAAACCCAGATACCGCATCTGGGATTTAACTGGGACCCTCACCCCGTCGACCACAATGTGGTAGTAGTGAGGGGGTTTCTTCCGGGGACCATGAAAGATCATGGCTTCCGTCTTGGGGAGAGAGACCTCCATCCCCAGAAGACGGATTCTCGATGTGGTCATGGTGGCGGCCACCGACGCGAGGCGCAGCGTATGCTGGTAGTCACTGCCCCGTGCAGTAACTAGGGTGTCATCCGCGTAGCAGATGACCCCCACCCTGGGGAGACAAGTCCCCCGCAGGACCCAGTTGTATCCGATATTCCACAGGAGTGGTCCTAGGACCGACCCCTGCGGAACACCGCACACCATACGCCGAGATGTTATGCGCCCCGCGCCCTTCTCCAGGTACAGGATGAACCTGTCCTGTAGGTAGTCCCTGAGGACACGACGAATATACCAGGGCACGCGATGGTACAGCAGTGCCTGGTGGATGCAGTCATAGGGGAGGGTGTTGAAGGCATTCGCGATGTCTAAAGACACCGCCAACACCCGTTCCCCCCTTGCAATCGCTTCTTCGGTAGTACGTTTTAAGGTAAGTACCGCGTCTACGGTGGATCTGCCCCGACGGAACCCGAATTGAGAATCCTCAATATTGGGCCCGTCGGCGTCCAGGTGCTCCACGATGCGAGCTGCGAGCAAGCGCTCAAACAGCTTTCCCGCCTCGTCGAGCAGGACGATCGGCCTGTAGGCCGACGGCTCGTCCACCGGGCGTTCGCCTTTTCTCAAGAGCACTAACCGGCCTGCCTTCCACACTTTGGGGAACTTCCCCTGGTGCAGGCAGGAGTTGAGGAGGCCGGTTAGTCTCCCTCTCAGATGCGTCAGGGACAAATCCAAAACCTTGCTATGAACGCCGTCCGGCCCAGGTGCCTTTCGTTTAAGGCGGAGGCGGTCGATAGCAAGGTCCATCTCACCATCAGAGATGGGAGGAATAAGGGTCAAATCCAGGGGGGGGGTCTGTTCCGGGGGCTCGAACGGCACTGCCGTGAACACGCGCGTCGGAAACAGACCGGTCACTATCCGGTTGAGGAGTCCCGGCTCGAATGACTCCGTTGGGGGGGCCAGGTTGCGGAACCTGTTCCGCACGGTGCGGTAGGGCCGCCCCCAAGGGTCTCTGTCGAGATCGGCCAGGAACTCGTTCCATGCAGCCGTCTTTGAGTCCAAGACTCGGATCTGAAGCGCCCGTCTGGCCGCTTTGAAGACGGCGTACAGTCGCTGCTCCTCGGCTTGAGTGTGGCGTCTCCTTCGGCAGTGCTGGTATTCGCGCCTCGCCAAGATGCTGGCGGTACGCAGGACGGCTATCTCCTGCGACCACCAGTACACCGCCCGTTGGTGGGGACGATCCCCGACCTTGGGCATGCTGGCATTTGAGACGCGAACCAGGGAACGCCGGAATCTCTCCGCCTGAATGTCCACTGATATTGTTGGAGGAGGGTCTCGGCGCCAACTCTCTACCAGGGCTGCCTCATCGGCCGCCTCTGGGTTCAGCCTGGAAAGGGCCCACCGCTGGAATTGGGCTGTGCGGACTCCTGCGCTGGGCTGGAGGCTTGTCAGGAGGGGAGTAGGGGAGACCCTCATCCATATGTACATATGGTCGGAGAGGGACTCCGCGTCCTCCATCACTCTCCAGTCCGCAACGCGACGCGCAGTGGCGGGGGACGCGAGGGAGATGTCGACAATCGATTCCCCCTGCCACCGGACGCAAGTGCTGGCGCCACCTCTATTCAGGAGGACTAGGCCGCTTTCCGCTATAAATTCCTCGACCTCCGAACCCCTGTGGTCCGTTCGAGGGCAGCCCCACGTGGTGGACTTTGCGTTCAAGTCTCCCGCTAAGATGATTTGTAGCGGGGACAAACGCCGCACCACACCCTGGAGCCGCGCCAAGAAGGACCGGAAGTCCTGCAGGGGTCGATTCGGGGAGAAATATACAGCAACCAAGGCTACGTCGCCCCAAGTCACAGCGACATAGCCCTGGCCTCTCTCCTTTAGCGATATAGGCGCCGCACTGTTGTTTGAGGGGGTGGTTATGAGAGCAAGCCCCTCTGTGTCCCCAATCCAGTTTGGCCTGGAAGGCACGGAATGCGGTTCCGACACCAGCGCCACACCAACATCCCACTCCGTCATCTGCTGCACCAGCAGGTTTTGTGCTGCGACGGAGCGGTTGATGTTCGCCTGCAGGATGGTCATGCTAGGCTGTGCTGACATCGGGTCCCGCTGTTGTGCACTCCATGGGCTCTATAGGCGCAGGCTCTGGAACGACCGCCCTCCAGAGGGGGGTCGTGCTGTTTGTGGGGGGTGGGCGACAAGTCCTGCTCCCCATGGCGTGATTAGCCGGCTGTTTGGCGGCATGACACACGTGGCAGTGGGCCGCCTTGGCCGAACACTCCTCTGCTTTGTGTCCCTCCTTCCCACATCGGAAGCAGAGGACACTGCGATCTATTTTGGCCGGGCACGAGTATTTCGTGTGGCCGATTCCGAGGCACTTGAAGCACCGTGTTGGGGAGGGCTCCAACACGGTGAGGTGCACTTCGGACCACCCGATCTTGATGTAGCCTTTCTCGGCCAGGACCTTGGCTACGGGGATTGGGCATCTGACTGTGGTGTATTTAGCCCCCCATCCCAGCCCCTGTCTAATTGGAGCCACTGCGATGTCGTTGACTGCACAGCCACCCTGCTGCGCGGCGGCCGTGACGATCATCTCCAGCGACATATAATCGTTTAGGCCCGTGAGCTTAAATTCCGCTCTCTTTGACGGCCTACCGACGTGCACGTCGTCGCCGGTCAGCTCCTTTATTTTGGCGGCCAACATGTCCGCCTTGGGCCCGCTGGTGGTTCCGGGGATTTCCAGCTTTCGCCCCCCGCTAGCCGTATTTCGCACCTTCAAGGCCTCCAGACCCATGTCCTCCAGCTTAATGGCCCCGACAAGCTTGGTCATCACCTCGGCGTAAGTGACGCCCTTGGCGATGGCCTCCTTGCTCAGGGTCATCGTTACGACCGACGAGCGGGGCACGACCAGTTTGACCGGCGCTTTCGTCGCCGAGGCGGGAATGGCCGCGTTGGGATCCGCAGGGTTGGCCTTCTTGGCCGCCTTCCTTTTCCTCTTTCGGCTTCCCGCCTTCCTCCACTCATTGGCAGGAGTCGTGCCAGCAGCGGCGCGAGCCGGTTCTTGAGCGGGAGTCAGGACGGGGGCCGACGGAGCAGCAGCGGACGGAGCAGCAGCGGACGAAGCAGCAGCGGACGGAGCAGCAGCGGACAAAGCAGCAGCGGACGGAGCAGCAGCACCAGGAGCCCCTCGCAGAGGAGCAGCGTGGTAAGTTTTAGGGCCGCCACTAATCCTTTTTTTTCCCTTTTCAGGTACTACCTTAGGGGCCCAGGAGGGTCCGGCGACGGCACCATCGTCAACACTGGCAGAAGCAGCGGGAGCAGCAGAAGCGGCGACAGCGTAGGACGGAACTACGGCGGCGGCAGCGGCAACTGTGGCGGCGGCAGCGGCTTTCTTTTTATCCCCGGCTAGGGGAGGTCTGGCTCGAGGTTCTGGCCCAAGCCTCTGGTTTATGCCGGATTTTACGGCTTCCACCATGTTCCGCATGCAGGCCATCGACTCGGCCTGCCTGCGCTCCATCTCATCTGTCAACTTGGCGAATATCTCCTCTCCCAGGGCCTTCACCAGGCCGCCCACATTCGCCCCCTCCACGACAATGGGGGGCGATGGGGTGCGCAGTTGGTTGTTGGCCTTGTTAGAGTTCTCCAAACCTTCCTGGAGGGCGCGTACGTTGTCCTTCAGCTGAGCGATCTCACCCATCATCAGCTCATTCCGCCTCGTCAGACGCCGTACCTCCTCATCGGGACTCATGTGCCTGAAGGCACCAACCATCCTGGCCAAGTAGATCGTAGCTGCGTTGATCCGCCCGTGTACCTCCCCCTTGAGGTTCCCTGATTTCTTGGCCGCATTGTAAATGGCCATTATGGCCACTTCGGCCTCCGTCAGGAGGTCAGACCTGGTGGCGTCCTCGTCATCCGCAACAGTGACGAGCTTCTTCCTTTTTTTGCGGCGGATCTCCTCTATGTCGACGCTGGAGCCGTCCGACTTTTCCGCGGCGCTGTGGCTCCGCAGGTATGACGAGCGCCCAGGGACGTCGATCTCCTCACAATCCCTCCAATCATTCTCCGACTCCGGTGGGGAGGGAGACTCCGCGTGCAGGCCAACATCTTTGGCCGCGAGTCTCTTACTCGCCCTTCGCGTAGCCGGGTCCTGATTCCTCATCAGGCCCACCAGTGCATCGCCTTGGAGGTTCGCCATGTCAGCGTACTCGTCGTCACTAAGGCTCTTCAGACTCCTTTTGCCCTCCATGACGCCGATGTACACTCCGGAGCGGGTTAAGCCCTTCGTGCCCTTGCCTTTTCCCCTCTGGGAAGTGCCGCATTTGAGCGGAGGGGCCTCCTCAACTTGCTCCTCATCATCTAAACCGCGAGGCCTTTTGCCTCCTACTGAGGTGGCCGCGCTCTCCGAGTCCATTTCCAGGTCCGGCGCCGGCACCACTTCCGGTCCCAGCTCCGGTTCCGTTGTCTCCCGAGATTCGCCCGAACCAGGCACGTCATTTGGCGTTTTCCGATTTTTTCCGGATTTTTCCAGAACCTTTTCGTCGGAACCGGAACCGGCCTCGGATCCACCCCTAGAGACCCCAGCAACCTCTACGGTCTTTTTCGCTCCAAACGTGAGCGTCAACCCTGACCTCAGCATTATGGGATCCTTTGTCCCTTTCTCGCGCTGAACCTTCATATAACTTCCAGAAGTATTAGCACTCCTTGGGGCCTGGTTGCCTACCCCAAGAAGCGTGTCGGACGAGTCCGATAACGAAAGCGCAGTTTTGCCCCCCCCAGAGACGGTGGGGCAGCCTGGGTCCAGAGAACTGGGCCCAGGGAGGGATTCTCCCGCCTCCCGGCGGGTACCCTCCTGGGGTAGTACTATTTTAGGCTGTGCTTCCATTATTTTCGACATTTTCTGGGATGTCTCCCATACTATTTTAGGGTTGTAATCCCCTGGCACTTTAAGGGCTGCCGATCCCTGAAGAGGCAACAACCAACACCCGTGCGAAGCCCAATCGCTAGGGGCGCCCTACATACCCACGGAGGGCGGGAGGTGTCCGCGGGGTTTTACCGACTTTTCCTTGTCATCGCCCATAAGGGCTGCGGGACTGAACCCAGACCACCACGTACCCAGCTTATGCCAGGACTGGGGTCGTTGTGGCGGCCGGGACAGAACCCGCGACACTGCAACAGCAGCTACGACAGCCGGCATGAAGCCATCGCTCGCACATTCTTGTACGCACAGAAGCGCTTGAAAGGCGCCCAGAAGAGGCGCCGAACTACCCTTTCCCCCCCGTGTAACGACGCCCAGAAGGGGCGCCGTCAAAACTCCTCTCAAAACCGCTCAGAAGGAGCGGCGAGTGTGCGGCCCAGAGTGGACACGCACGTGGAGGTGCAGGGCCCAGAAGGGGCTCCCGCCTGTGTCGGGTTGTTAGCCGGCCAGTCTCACAGCAAACTCCTCTCGAGGAGGAGGATGTTGAGGCTGCCCGTTGCCCAGGATGTACCACGAGGAGGTCACCCAACACACACCCCAACCTAACCTAACCTAACCTAACCTTTTTTTTTTTTTTTTTTTTTTTTTTTTTTTTTTTTTTTTTTTTTTTTTCCCAGGGGAAACTTGCTGCTCAAGTTCCCGTAGACTGGGGCGATCTACGGGATATGTGGGGTTGGCCTAGAAACGGCCGACCCACTAAAAACCCCTGGGGAAACCTCACACCGCTAATGTGGTTGGCGCGGCGGCTGTCACAGGGATAGTGTTCCGCGCCTCCCACCGGCTACGCTGTTAGCGTCCCTCAACTGACCTATGTGCCCCAGGTCAGCGAGGCCCCCCCGGACGTGGGGGGGCCGGTCTTCGGTGTGGGTTTCACTGCGGCTTTTGCGAACCGCCCGTCTGGCTTGCGTGGTCTGTCCCACGCGGGAGTGGTGGACCCGCTCGGGCCTTCGCCCGGGGTCCTCCACCTCTACCACCCTACCGCCTTCCGACCCTGTGTCTCTCACGAGAGAGACAATGGGGTGGTCGGTCGTAGGGACCTTAGGAGACGTGGGTGGCTCCTCCACCGTCTCCATTTCCTCCGTGCGGTCTAGTGGCAGCTCCACTGAGGGCTCCACTTCAGCCGGCATCCTCTGGGCAGTCGTCCCCGATTGCTCAGGGGGAACAGGGCGGGCCCTGACGGCAGGGGGACTGCAACCCCGGCCTCCCATAATGTGGGCGTGCGGCTTCTTCGCCACAGCGCATACCGCACACCTTGGCTCTTTCGAGCAGCCCCTCGCTTGGTGCCCTGGCAGACCACACCGGAAGCAAAGTCCGGTGCGGTCAACGGCACTGGGGCACCTCTGCCTAGTGTGGCCCACGCCCATGCAGCGGTAACACCGCATTGGGCGGGGCTCCAAGGCGACCACCTGAGCAAAGTCCCATCCAAGGAGGAACCTGCCAGCATCTGCGAGCGCTTTTGCCACGCGCATGGGGCAGCGCACGATCGTGCTTCCCCCCTGGTTTGGGCCCGCACGAATGCGTCCCACCCTCAGGTCCTCCATCGAGCAACCAGCCCTCGCCACCATTCAGCGGCGACGTCGTCCGTGGACAACGAGCTGTCCAAACCCTGATACGCGGATTTCCGCGTATTTTTCGGGTCGGACGATTGTGGCCACGTCCGACAGCACCAGCTCCAGCCTTTTGGCGAGCTGGTCGGCCTTCGTACCGCTCTCCGAGCCTGAGACCTCAAGGAGCCGCGCCCCAGTGGCAGCCGTCCTCGACCTTACCACCCTCGATACCGAGGTCGGGTAGGGAGATGGCCTGCCTAGCTCTCTTGATGGCGTCAGCGTATGTGACACCCATCTCGAGAGCCTCCGGGCGCAGCTTCACCACTACAGCCGCTGTTGTTGGCGGCCTGAGCCGAACCTTCTTCCCTCGCCTGCGCTTGCGCTTCTTCCGTCCAGGCGCTTCGCTAGCCGCCGCTTGTGGCGCTGAGCGGACTGGCGTCACAGCAGGGCGGGCCTGCGCTGAAGCCTGGGCGGTGGCAGTCAGTGGGCGACTGGAGGTTGTCGCCGCATTAGGGACTCTCCCTTTGCCTCTCTTCTTCCGCTTCCCATGGGTCTCCGTCGTCCATTCGGACACGGGTGGAGGACCTAATTGGGGCGGGACTTGTCTCATCTCCACTTGAGGGTGGGAGAGGCGTTCCTCATCGAGGACGGACGAGGATCTTGCGGGCGTGGCCGGCCTCCCACGAAGTGGAAGGGCACGCACAGGCGCCGCTCGACCCATCTCGAGTCCGTCCAGGCGGGCGTTGATGGCTGCATTAGATGCCTCCATCGTACGCCTCATCTCCGTCAGGGCCTTTAAAAGGACCTGATCCGATCTGGTCTTGGTCGTGGCAGGACGCTCCCGGCTGGAGCTCAACCCCGTCCCGACCTGGTCAACCACGGTCCTCAGGGATGCCACCTCTCGTCTGAGGGCGTGCACCTCTTCGCGGAGTCGGCGATTCGCCTCCTCAACGCGGCGTGACTCGTCCGAAGAGGTCCGCGACGCCAGGTTGGCGAGGCACCTCCGGATGGTCATCGAGGCGTTGTTTAGAGTGCGCTGGCAGGTACCTCTGAGGTTCCCGGATTTCCGGGACACCTCCTTCACCGCAAAAGCGCACTTCAGCCCCACCTCGTGGATCTCGTCAGCCGTCATAGGATCCGACGTGCTGGCGATAAAAGGTATATCGACTCGAGTGGCCATCTCCGAGTCCATCTCGTCAAGGGCCGCGGAATCCACCGTGGATTGGCCAGGAGTCGGGCGTCCTTTGGACGGCCCCGCTGGCTCAATTACGGCTGGCAATACGACGCCCCTGGCTCGACGGTCGGCAGACAGCCTCTTATCAAGCTCTGCAAGCTGCTCCTCCTCTTGATCCAACTGCGCCTCATACTCCCGCAACTGGGTGCGGGTGAGGGCAGTGTTGGCCGTAGAAAAACACGTCCCGACTGTGGCCGATCTGCCACGTCTCGACGACGATATCTTCGATTTCGAGGCTGCAGACACCACGGACTCAACCCCCGAAAGGTCATCGGAGTCCATGTCCGCGTCATGCAACCTCTTCCTCCTGCTGCCTACGGGTCTCAGGAATACGGAACTACCGTCCGAGTCCGAGCACCCCGCAGCCTCCACTTCTCTCTCCTCCGTGCGCATTACGTTGCCCCCCCCAGACACGGTGGGCATGCCTGAAACCAGCGTGCCGGGCGTACCCGATCCGCTGGTCCCAGGGAGGGGTTCTCCCGTCTCTCGACGGGTACCCTCCTGGGGTAAATTTTTCGTTCTGCGACTTGTCATTATAAATTGTGCAATTTGCGGGTTGCGATCCCCCCCTCACGATGACACTTTAGGGGCTGCCCTTCCCCGGACCAAAAACGTCACCCACGCGCCGTCCACACGCCGAGGGCGCCCTACATACTGTCGGGGGCGGGAGGTACCGACAGGTTTTTACCGGTGTTCTCCGGGGTGTTAGTGAGTTTTCCTTCTCTTGGCTATTAAGCCTCCGGTCTGCCCAGTCACCACGTACCCACGGCGCCAGCGGTGGGGTCGTTGTAGCGAAAGAGCAGATACCGACTTCGGGGCTGGCGTACACCCCGGTTGCACCGCTCTCACCGGTGCCCCCTTTCCCCCCATGCGACCTGAGAACCTTTAAGAGGCGGCCGTCTTTTGAGTACGACGCCCAGAAGGGACGCCGTCAAAAACTCCTCTCACTGTTCAGATGGAAAAGTGAGTTATGTGACCCAGAGTAGGCCACATATGGGAGCTGCAGGGCCCAGAAGGGACCCCGCCTAGTCAGATGTCAGCCGGCTGGGTCCAAGCGTCTACTACACGCCAGAGCGGGAGACTGTTGGAACCAACCGTTGCCCAGGGTGCACCAACGTGGAGGTCACCTGACTCGCACCCCAAAGAGGGTCTCCCCCCTGAAAAGGAAGCCCATGCAAGAGCATGAACCCCCCTTTCCCCTCTGCAGTCGGTGGTGTCCCAGATAGGGACGCCACCGAGTGCTGCCGCTACCCTACCTCAAGGGCTTTTACGCGGCGCCAATACCCCTCAGGCTATCCTCTCGGGCTTTTACATGGCCATAGGCTAGTCCAGGTCGTACACCTCTGACTCCACGGACTGCCTGCGCGCTTGAGACGGACGGATCGTACTATCCGACCCCTCGTCCGTCTCTACCTCCGGAGCATCCTCTCTGTCCGACCCCAGTACTCTCCCTGTACCTCTCAACGGAGAGGCATTGGGGTTAGAGGATGGGGAGGGCTGGTCCGAGAGCGAGGCATCTGCCTCCAGCATCTCGACCTCCTCCGTGGTCCGTCTTTGCGCGTGGATCTGCGCTGTCGTGCGCGCTGGGGAGCTGTCCCGCACCCTCCTTCGAGGGGGGACGCACGCCCGACTCCCCATAATGTGGCCCGCAGGGGCCCCTCCGTCCGCACAGACCGCGCACCGCGGCACTGCGGAACACTCCGCTGCTTTGTGCCCCGGGAGGCCGCAGCGGAAGCAGTCCAGGCTGCGGTCCACATTAGAGGGGGGGCAAAACACCCTGGTGTGACCCACGCCCATGCACTTAAAACAGCGCATAGGGCGTGAGTCGAGGAGCATTACTGGGACCCACAGCCAGCCCACCAGCAATCTCCTCGCCGCCACGACAATTCGAGCCGCCCTGACCGGGCAGCTCACCAGCACCGATGTTGTGCCGCCAGGGCCGGGACGCCGCGCTCCCACCCTGACCCTATCCGGCGGGCATCCCCCTTTCGTGGCCACCGACTGCGCCACGTCCTCGTCGGTGACGGTATCGTCGAGGCCGGAGATGCGCACGTCCGCGCATCTCTCCGGCCTGGCGATCGTCGCCACATCGGCCACCACCTCTCGCAGCCGAGCGGCCAGGCGGTCGGCGACATCCCCGCTGTCTGCGCCCGCGATTTGCAACAACCGGGCGCCCGACATGGAGATCCGGGTCGTTAGCCCGGACGTGATCCCGACGTCGGCCAAATTAATGGCCGCCTTCGCCCTCTGGATCACGGCGGCGTACGTGACGCCGCTCTCCACCGCCTCCGCCGTCAACTTCACGGAGATCGCCGTCGAGCGGGGGGGCTTCAGTCGCCTCCTCGAGGGCTCCCTCCGAGCCGCCGGGGCCGCCGGGGCCCTCTGGGGCAGGGGTGTTCGTCCGGTGGCCGGCGGTGCGCCACCAGAGCTCGCGACCGGGGCCGCTCCCGCTCTCCTCCGCCGACGGCGGGTCACCACCGACCACGGCTCCTCGCCCGCAGGCGCCGGGGCCCGGCTCACGGGCCGTTGGGGTGGAGGCACAAGCGGCGGAGCCCGTCTCGTGCTCGGCGTGGGAAGGGGCGGGAATTCCCTCCCAGGACACGTCCTCTCGGGCACGGCGGAACTCCTCGCCTCTAGCCCGTCCAGGCGCGCGCCAATCGCGCCGAGGGAGCTGAGCAGCAAAGCTCTCAGCTCCGCGAAACCCCCCGCCTCGGACTGGGCCCGAGGTGGGGGGACAGGTGTGGCCTCCGCACGCGGGGGCGGCCTCCCGCTAAGGCCCTGTTTGAGGGCCGCTAGCTCCGCCCGCAGCTCCCCTACCTCGCCCTGCAGCCTCTCATTGGCAAGGGCCAGCTGCGCGACTTCTTCGGACCTGCCGCACGCACACGGCGCCGCCTCCCTCTGCGGTACCGGCGCCGTTGGGGCCGCCCTCCCTTCAGCCGACACGGCGGCGTGGGCCTCAGCCTCGAATTGCGTCAACGAGAAGTCCGCGGCGGCATCACGCACTCGCTGCTTCTCGCGGACCCCCCGCATCCTCTCCCGGATCTCCTTCCTTTTAGTTCGGACGGCCTCTATGGTCGCCGCCGAACCGCCGTGCGCCAGGGCCTTTTCTAGCGTCGCCTGGACGTCGCGAAGGAGCTCCTCATAGGTGGAGAGCTCCTCCGAGAGGTCCGCGTCCAGCTCGCTGCCGAGCTCCTCCCACGCCGGTCTGGGCAAGGTGTCACGCCCAGACCTGCCACGTCCTCTCCGCCCCGTACCTATCTTTGGGCTGGACCTGGACGACTCCTCGGACCCATCCGACGAGTCGCCCGCACTCCGCGACCTCTTCCGGGTGTCGCCGCCCCCTCCTCGCAAACGCAGGACTCCTCCTGCCTCCTCCGCCTCGGTAACAAATTTAACACTCACCGACCCGGTAATCGGTGAGCGGCTGGCGCGAGCAGCGTCGTATCGCGAACGGTTCTCCATGACAAATTTAACACATGGCCCCTGGATACGGACCATGCGCCGGGCGTCAGCCGGATCGCTGGACAAAAACTTCTTCTTGTCCGACATCAAATTTTTTATTGTGGCGGCTATTAAGGGGCCGCCAGCTCCTCTTCCCCCCCCCCCCTGACGACGCCCAGAAGGGACGCCGTCCAATCTCCCCTCAAAGCCGCTCAGAAGGAGCGGCGAGTTGTGTGGCCCAAAGTAGACACGCACAGGAGTTGCAGGGCCCAGAAGGGGCTCCCGCCTAGCCAGATGTTAGCCGATTGGACCCAACCTTCTCCGAATGGAGAATGTTGGGACCACTCGTTGCCCAGGGTGCACCAACGTGGAGGTCACCTGACTCGCACCCCAACCTAACCTAACCTAACCTAACCTAACCTAACCTAACCTAACCTAACCTAACCTAACCTAACCTAACCTAACCTAACCTAACCTAACCTAACCTAACCTAACCTAACCTAACCTAACCTAACCTAACCTAACCTAACCTAACCTAACCTAACCTAACCTAACCTAACCTAACCTAACCTAACCTAACCTAACCTAACCTAACCTAACCTAACCTAACCTAACCTTTTTTTTTTTTTTTTTTTTTTTTTTTTTTTTTTTTTTTTTTTTACGAGCGGAATCTGCGTCCAGACCTTCTCAACCGGGCTGTTGCAGGCCCGGGAGGTGTGTGGGGTTGATCACGTGATGGGCTGTGACCGACCCACTAAACCGCTCGACATCCGTCTACCGCTTTTGCGGAACTCCGAGTACTCTGTGAGGAGTCTTTCACAGTCCGCGCGGCTGCCCCCTAGGGCCCACCAAGGCGCCATACCTCCCGGATGTGAGAGGGGCGCCTTCCACCTTGAGGCTATGGCGCGGGGAATGTGGGGAAGATGGTGGCCCCCACCCCCGCGCTGGGCTACGATGGGTGCAACAACCCATGTAGCCGCCTCCGGCGACCCGTTCGTCTGCGTCGCGACGCGACCGACAGCGGGTCGTCCTCTCTCGCCCGCTCCGCCTCCTCTTTCCGCGAGATGACATCCTCGCAGAAGGAGGCGAAGGCGTCCCACGACCTTCTGCTCGTGACCATGGCATTGGCCACGGCCGTTAGCGTCAGGTCGGGTCCGATGACGGCGAGTAGCGCCTGGCGTTCGCTGTCGAACGCCGGGCAGAGTGCCAGCGTGTGGGTAGCCGAGTCGGCCCCAGCGCCGCACTCGTGGCACTCCATCGTAGGCTCCCGACCGATCTTGTGCAGGTAGCCACCGAAACAACCGTGTCCGGTGAAGACCTGCGTGATGCGGAAGGAGAGCCCACCCTCCTTGCGATCGGCCCATTGCTCCAGGACGGGCCGAATCGCTCCGATGGTCAAGTGGCCGGCTGTTGGATGCTCCAGGCGTTGCCGCCATTGGCGCAATGCCATCTTTTGGGCGCGCTCCCGCCATCGGCACACCTGCTCAGGCATAACTCTACTGCCTAGGCTGCGTACTTCAGCGCTCTGCTCGTAGACAGAGGCTAGCACTTCTGCATCCAGCTCCCATGGGGGAGTCCCTGCCAGTACGCAGGCCGCCTCGAAGGACACAGTGCGGTAACCGTGTATCACCCTTAATGCCATAGCCCTCTGGGGCCTCCTGAGAAGGATTTTGTTATGGGCATTAAGGGCGTCCACCCACACGGGTGCCCCGTACAACGCCATGGAGCGTACGACGCCAGTGTAAAGCCGGCGCGCGCTAGAACTGGGGCCACCAAGGTTTGGCAGCAGGTTTCCCAGCGCGTGAGCTGTTTTCACCAGCTTTGGTGACTGGCGCCGGAAGTGTTCCCGAAAACTCCACTTTGCATCGAGATACAGCCCGAGATATTTAATACACGGGCTGATTTGGATCCGCACACCATAAATGCACAGATGGGCATCTTGAGACGGCTTTCTACGGGGCCCATAAAAATAGAGCGCCTCGGTCTTCTCCAGCGCGACCTTCAGACCCAGCAGCTGAATGCGCTGGATCATATGCGACACTCCGACGGTTGCGAGAATGGCCGCATCTGCAAACTCCTTGGCCCTAGCAGTCACGAGAGTGTCGTCCGCGTAACACACTACACGGAGTCCACGCAGCATGGCACCTCTTAAGGCCCAGTCATATCCGATGTTCCACAGGAGCGGACCCAGAACCGACCCCTGTGGAACCCCGCATGACACGGCTCTGTTGCGCATCCTGCCATCTTGGTCCAGGTACACAACCGATCTATTCCGCAGGTAACTGTTGATTATCCGCTGCAGATAGCCAGGTACGCCATGGTATTTTAACGCTTCCCCAATACACTCAAAGGGCAGACTGTTAAATGCATTGGCGATGTCGAGCGACACCGCCAACACAACTTCTCCCTGTGCAACAGCCTCCTGTGTGTGAGCCTTGACGTTGAGGATCGCGTCGATGGTTGACCGCGCCTCCCGGAACCCATACTGGAAAGGCGCCAGGTCAGGACCCACGTTACTTAGATGGCTGTTTATCCGAGAAGCCAGGACGCGCTCGAAAAGCTTCCCGGCCTCGTCCAAAAGAACGATAGGCCGGTAGGCTGATGGTAGTTCGAGGGGTCTACCCTCTTTCTTGAGGAGTACAAGGCGTCCCGTTTTCCACCTTGCGGGAAATACGCCCGTTGTGAGACACGCATCTAGAAGGGCTCTTAAACGCTCTTCCATCACCTCCTCGGTCAGCACCCAGACCTTGCCGAGGATCCCATCTGGCCCTGGAGCCG
Organism: Eudonia lacustrata; assembly: GCA_947562085.1. NCBI lineage: Eukaryota > Metazoa > Arthropoda > Insecta > Lepidoptera > Crambidae > Eudonia > Eudonia lacustrata. The sequence goes on along the minus strand of OX387326.1, from coordinate 21,519,187 downwards.
TGTTTTTAGCCTTGAGCCGCAGGAAGGCCGCCCCCAACTCGCCGGTGGTTATCGGCGGCACATGGGTGTCGTCCCCGTTTGATGTTGCCGGGGCCATCCGCGGAGGCACAAATTCATCTCTCTCTGGAAAAAGAGCCTGGACTATGGAGTCAAGCAGCGCCGGCTCGAGAGACTCAGTCAGAGGGGGGCCTATGTTGCGGAGTTTACCCCGAACTGAGCGGTACGGGCGCCCCCAAGGATCCCGATTGAGACTCTCCAGCATCTCCTCCCTTGCCTGGTCTTTCGCCTGGCATATGGCGACCTTTAAGGCCTCCTTGGCCTCCTTATACGCGGTGTGCAGTGCCGCATCGTCTGACACGTTTCGCCTACGTCGCCTAAGGTGGTTTGTGTGGGCTCTACGCGCAACAATGCAGCCTTCACGTAGAGCAGCCACCTCCTGCGACCACCAATAGACCTCACGTTTGTGAGGACGCCGCCTGACACGGGGCATGGCCGCGTCACAAACATCCGCCATGGACTCGGCAAGCCAATTCGCACCTTCATCCGCCTGGATCGACTGAGTGGGACGGCGGGCAAACCACACTTGAGCGATGGCCGCCTCTATAGCCAGCTCCCGATCCAACTTAGTTATCGCCCAACGCGGGAACGGCGATGGACCCGTGTTACGCGGTCGGCCAATGTTAACACCGTTCGAGGGGGCGAGGTCGAATCTGATGTACAGATGATCCGACAATGTCTCAACCCCCTCAACAACCGTCCACCCGGACACACGACGAGCGACGACAGGCGAAGCGAAGGACAGGTCCACGATGGACCCACCCTGCTGTCGTACGCACGTATTTGTGCTGCCCTGGTTTAGGAGGAGCAGGCCGGATGTTATGGCCCACTCTTCCACAACTTCACCACGTTGATCTGTGGCCGGGGAGCCCCAGGTCGTCGACTTGGCGTTAAAGTCGCCGAGGACGATTACTGGCAGGGGCGAGGCACGGTGAACCGCAGCGCCCAGTTGGCCAATAAACGCCTCAAATTCCGCCACGGTCTTATTTGGGGAGAAATATACCCCGATCAGGGCAAATCCTCCCCACTTGACGACGACGAAGCCGGCTCCCCGTTCAACAAAAACAAACGGAGGGGCCATGTCAGACGACCCTCCAACAATTGCCACAAGTTTAGTGGAGTCCACCACCCAATTACTCCGGTCAGGCACATAATACGGCTCTGCCGCAACCGCTATCCCTATCGACCACGCTGCCATTGATTGCACAAAGAGGTCTTGTGCGCCGGCAGCGTGGTTTAGGTTCGTTTGGAGAAGGCGTAGTGGGGCCGTGCTACACATTGCCTATCTCCATTGCATCGGCATGAGGCGTCTGCTGGGCGCCTCCTTGGGAGTCTGCAGCCGATCCTTTGGCCGCGGTCCTTTTCCGCCTTGGGGCTTGGCACGATTTGCTGCCGATGATGTGAGCCGCGGGTCGCTTCGCCTCCGCGCACATCGGGCAGTGTGGTGCCAGGAAGCACGATGCAGCTTTATGGCCAGCTTTACCGCAGCGATAGCAGAGATCACTGCGGTCAATCAGGCTCGTGCATCGAGCTTTTACGTGCCCCTTTTCGAGGCAGCGGTAGCATTTTAGCGGCCGCGCCTCTAGAGCCTCCACTCGGGCATGGCTCCAACCCACAAACATACGTCCTGTTATGAGCAGGACTTTGGCTGCGGCGATTGGGCAAGACACATGTGCCGTAAACATGCCGCCAGCTCCTTTACGGAGCTGCCCGACTTTCACGGAATCTACCGAGCAGGATCCCACTTTGGCTACTTGCGCCTGAACGCGCTCGGGGGTGAGGCAGTCATCAAGTTCAGATATGCGCAGGTCAGCGCATTTGGTCGGCCTGGTGACCTTTACTGCCTCCCCTAGTGCATCCCGAATCTGGCTAGCAAACTGGTCAGCTTGTTCCTCCGTTGCGGTGCTCGGGAGATGGAGTATTCGAGCACCGGTTGCTGCCATTCTAAAGCGAACACCTTCAAACCCGTGGTCTGCTGGGTTCACGCTCTCGCTGGCTTTGAGTAGCACGTTCGCGTACGTAAGGCCTCGCTCTATAGCCTCTGGCTGCAACGTTATGACAACCGCCGCGGAGCGGGGTGCCTTGAGCTTAGGCTTCCTCTTAGCACGCGGCTTGGCCTGCTGTTTGGCCTTCGCCGCTGCCTTCCTTGCAGCCTTACGGCCACCGGTCACGGGGATCCATGCCCCCTCCTCCGATGTTTTGGAGGTGGACGGGCCAGGAGCCACAGGGGTCTTAGCAGCCTGGGAGGCATGCGAGGCGGTCTTGACCACCTTCGCTCCCTTTTTAGGCTTGCTGGTCCCTTCTTGGGGCCCCACAGATATAGCGGGGGCCGCAGCCTTCTTGCCCTTGGTTTTGGGCGCTGGTGTCGGTGCGATTTTCACGGCCGAAGCAAAGCTCTTGCCAGCCTTGTTCTTGGCGTCAGCCGCAAGGGGTGGACGCAGACGGGGCTCTGGAGGAAGCCTTGCGGCAAGGGATTCAATCCTGGTATTGACCATCAGGCCAACTTGCCGCATTACCTCTGCCATTAAGGTCTGATCAACCTCTGGCTGAGGCAGTTGTTCTGCTCTAGTCTTAGCCTTAGGCTTCGGCTTCGGTTTTGTCTGCGGTTCCTTTTGCTGCGCCATGGGGGCGTCCAGCGCTTTAGGAGCTGCAAGTGCGACCGGAGGTGCAACCGGAGGTACGGCATCGGTCATCTCCCCATCCCACGCATCGGAAGTGGGTGTTATTACAGGGGAGAACCTCTTCTGATGGTAATACTCCATCGTGGCGTGTAGAGTCGCCATTTCCTCCCTCAGACTGGCCACTTCCGCACTGAGACGGAGGTTTTCTGCCTTTAGGGCTTCGGTTTCCTGCGAGACCGTACGGTGTCGCAGGAGTCCTATGTTCTCCTTATAAGACCCGGCAATCGCCTTAAGGGACTTCACATAGGTTCCCTTGAGGTGACCGGACGTGTTGGCTACATGAAGTAGCATTTTAATGTCGTCCTCCACCTCTCGGACGACAACCTCAGCGCAGGCCTCCTCGTCTTTATCCTGGCCACCCATTAGGGCAGCTTTGGATGCCCTTGTGACACGCCTCTCGTGTACCATTTCAGCGTACTCCTTTTCGGCCTGGAGTTCTAAGGCCTTCCGCTCGGCTTCGATGTGCCGTTCTTTGGCAGCAGCGAGACCTACGTACTCTCCGGTGGTGGGCGGTCTACCACGACCCCGGCGAGCTGTCGACATCTTGGACGAAGAGCGGACCGAGTCTTGATCAGACTCCGAAGAGGTCAGATCCGCATTCGTCCTTGTCCTTTTACGACCTCCTTCGGTCGTAACGGTGGCCACCGAAGAGTCGGACATGTTGTCCTCCTCCCCAGCCGACAGAAACACCGTTTCTTCCACCTTCGTGGTGTTGCCTTCACCACGACGGCGGTTGCTCCGGCTCCGACATCGAGCCATGTCGAGTCTTGTCAACGAGACCGACATCACCTTGCCCATAGTGGGCCTTCCGCTGTCCTTTTGGGACAAGCCACCTTTGCCCGATCTGCTGGGCCTCGTCACCACACCCTTGTCCTTCCCGGACTCCGCGCTTGAAGCGCTCCCGACAGACTCATTCCGGGCATCTGCAGCCCCACCAACCACGACGGACCTGGAATCAGGCTCCGCCGACTTCTCCGAAACGTCTGAATTTTTATTTGACATCTTAAACACTTATCCCACGAGTGGAGAGCAAATAGATGTCACCCTGCGCAGTGGCCTCATACGCAGGGAACCCTAACGACTGCCAAGGTCGGGAGGTATTGGCAGGTTTTTACGAGTTTTCTCTCGGGTTTTATAGTGTGTCCTTCACGCGGCCGGCCGGTCAAGGCAAGCCCTCGCTCCACCACGGAACCCGCGTACCCCACAACGCCGCGAGTGGGGGTCGTTGCAGGAACCGCAGTGGTTTACGATGATCGGAGGCTGGCGTAGGCCCCCGTTGCACCGCTTTCGCGGTGTTCCCCTTTCCCCCCGTTGCGACCTGAGAACCCTTAAGGGGCGGCCGTCTTTTGGTACTCCTCTCAAAGCTGCTCAGAAGGAGCAGCGAGTTGTGCGACCCAGAGTGGGCACGCACAGGAGTTGCAGGGCCCAGAAGGGGCTCCCGCCTTGCCAGATGTTAGCCGATTGGGCCCAACTTTCTCCGAACGGAGAATGTTGGAACCACTCGTTGCCCAGGATGCACCACGTGGAGGTCATCTGACTCGCACCCCAACCTAACCTTTTTTTTTTTTTTTTTTTAACCTGGGAAAATCTGCTTACAGACCTTCTCGACCGGGCTGTTGCAGGCGCCGGGAGGTGTGTGGGGATGGGCGATGGTCTGCCCGACCCACTAAAAACCCAGGGACATCCGTCAACCGCTGGGCGGGACCCCGAGTACTCGAGGAGTCGTTCACGGCCCGCCGCGGTGGTCCAATAGGACACGCCTTCTACTGAGCGCTACCCCCCGGATGCGGAAAGGTAGCCTCGACACCTGGAGGCTAAGTCGCGGGGAGTGTGGGGAAGGTGGTGACCCCCACCCCCGCGTTGGGCTACGATGGGTGCAACGACCCATGCAGCCGCCTCCGACGGCCCGTTCGCCTGCGCCTTGATGCGCCTGAAAGCGGGTCGTCCTCCCTCGCCCTCTCCGCCTCTTCTTTCTGTGAGATTACGTTCTCGCAGAAGGAGGCGAAGGCGTCCCACGACCTTCTGCTGGTGAGAATGGCGTTGGCCACTGTCGCCAGCGTCAGGTCGGGTCCGATGTCAGCGAGCAGCTCCTGACGTTCGCTGCTGAACGCCGTGCACACCTCCAACGTGTGTAGGGCCGTGTCTGTTATGGCCCCGCACTGGTGGCATGCCTCGGACTCCTCACGTCCGATCCTCGACAGGTAGCTGCCAAAACAGCCGTGCCCTGTCATGATTTGAGAGATACGGAACGTGAGTGTCCCCTCCTTGCGACCGACCCATCGCTCCAGGACGGGCCGGATCGCTCCGATGGTCCAGTGGCCGGCACCTGGATGCTCAAGCCGTCGCTCCCAACAGCGCATTGCCGTTTCTTGGGCGTTGGATCTCCAGTTCTCGATTTCTTCGGGCGCTGCCCGCTCACCTCGTTGTTTTGTTGCAGCAACGTTCCTGTAGACTTCAGCCAGGACCCTAGCTTCTAAGTCCCACGGGGGAGTGCCCGCGAGTACACAGGCGGCCTCGTAAGATACCGTGCGGTATCCGCGTATCGCCCTAAGCGCCATGACCCGTTGGGGTCTCCGGAGTAAGGCCAGATTTTGGGCACTTAGGGCGTCCACCCACACGGGAGCCCCGTAGAGGGCCATGGAGCGTACTACCCCCGTGTATAAACGCCGTGCGCTATTGTTGGGATCGCCAACGTTAGGCAACAAGCTGCCAAGAGCGGCCGCTGCTTTGACCAGCTTAGACGACTGGATCTGGAAATGATCCCGAAAGCACCACTTACCATCTAGGTGAAGCCCGAGGTATTTGATCGTCGGTGTGATCGCGATCGCAACGCCGCCAATGCGAAGATGTAGGTCCGCTGGCGGTCGTCTACGGGCTCCATAGAAGAATAGGGCCTCGGTCTTCTCTATGGCGACTTTCAGACCTAGCGTCTCAATTCTTCCCACCATGTGGGTGACACCCACTGTAGCCAATCTAACCGTCGCCTCAAAGTCGGCACCACGAGCGGTGACCAACGTGTCGTCGGCGTAGCACGTGATGCTAATACCGCGGAGCCGGGCACCTCTGAGGGCCCAGTCGTAACCGATGTTCCACAGGAGCGGCCCGAGGACCGACCCCTGTGGGACACCGCACGACACTCCTCTGCTGCGAAGACGTCCATCACGGCCGACATACATCACCTTTCTACCGCGCAGGTAGTCGTGTAGGATTTGTCGCAGGTAATTGGGAAGCCGATGGTACCTAAGTGCCTCATCGATTACCTCAAATGGCAGGCTGTTGAAGGCATTGGCGATGTCAAGTGACACCGCCAAAGCCACCTTGCCCTGCGACACCGCCTGCTGCGTCTCCTCTTTGACGCTTAGGATGGCGTCAATGGTGGAATGCGCGACCCTGAACCCGTACTGGCACGGGGATAAGTCAGGGCCGTGCGCACCAAGATGGTCGTTGATGCGGGACGCCAAAATGCGTTCAAAGAGTTTACCGGCCTCATCGAGAAGCACGATGGGCCGATACGCCGACGGGGAGTCAGATGGCCGTCCCTCCTTCTTTAGGAGGACTAGCCGTCCTGTCTTCCATTTCGATGGAAAGTGGCCGGACCGAAGACACAAGTCTAGAAGACCCCGAAACCTCTCCTCGAACAGCTCTTCCACAATGACCCAGGCACGCCCCGGGATTCCATCCGGACCGGGGGCTGTCTTTTTAGCCCTGAGCCGCAAAAAGGCTGCACCCAACTCACCAGTAGTGACTGGTGGCACTCGGGCATCAGCTACAGGCTCAGCTGCTAGCGGGGCCATATGCGGTGGAACAAACACCGGTCTCGTTGGAAACAATGCTGCAACGACAGACTCCAGAAGTGGAGTCTCGAGGGATTCAACCACTGGGGGGCCGGCGTTTCGTAGTTTCCCACGAACGGAACGATATGGGCGCCCCCAGGGATCCCGGTTTAACCCCTCGAGCAACTCTTCCCGAGCGCGATCTTTTGATTGGCAGATTGCCACCTTGAGTGCCTCTTTTGCCACTTTGTAGGCCTCGTGAAGCGGGCCATCGTCCGCGACATTACGCCTGCGGCGCCTACGGTGGTTGGTGTAGGCCCTGCGAGCCACGATGCAATCCTCGCGGAGGCCCGCGATCTCCTGGTTCCACCAGTAGACCCCGCGTCTCGGTGGTCGACGCTTTACACGTGGCATGGCTGCGTCACAGACCTCAGTCATTGCGTCAGCCAGCCATTGCGTGCCCTCCTCTACTGATACGTCCTGTGTGGTAGGTGGTGGTGAGAACCATAGCTGTGCTATTGCAGCCTCTACCAGTAGATCGCGGTTCATGCGAGTCAGCGCCCATCGCGGAAACGGCGAGCCAGATGTTGTTGGCACGTCGGAACTGTAGACCCCTTGAGGGCGGGAGATATCAAACCTGATATATCGGTGATCCGAAAGAGTCTCCACCCCCTCCAGGACCTTCCATCCCACGACACGTTGTGCGACTGCCGGTGACGCAAAGGACAGATCTACGATAGATCCGCCCTGCAGCCGGACACAGGTGTTAACCCTCCCACGATTGAGCAGAGATAGGCCCGATGAAATAGCCCACTCTTCAACTGCGTCGCCACGCTGGTCGGCGACGGGGGACCCCCAAGCGATTGACTTCGCATTGAAGTCTCCCAGAGCTACAACTGGTAGTGGGGCCGCACGGTTTACCGCGGCACCCAGAAGGCCCAAGAAGACTTCGAACTCTGCCAATGTTCTATTGGGAGAGAAGTAGACACCTACAAGCGCCACTTCGCCCCACTTTACAACGACAAAACCCGCCCCTCTTTCGATAAACGAAATCGGCGGGGATGTGCCATCCGAGCCACCCACAATTGCCACGGACTTATCCGAAGCCGCAACCCAGTTGTCACGGTTGGGAATGTAATATGGCTCAGCCGCCACCGCAACACCAATTGACCACTCCGCCATTGACTGCACGAATAAGTCCTGTGCGCCAGCAGAGTGGTTTAAGTTCGCCTGAAGAAGATGGTAGTTAGGCGAACTAGACATTGTTGGTGTCCATTGCTTCTCCTTGAGGCGTCTGCTGAGCGCCATTAGATGGGGCAGGGGCAGATGACCTGCCCGCCGTTTGTCTCCTCCTAGGGGGTGAACATTGTTTACCCCCCACGATGTGGTTAGCGGGCCTTTTGGCTTCCGCGCAAACCGGGCAGTGCGCCGGAGCCCCGCAAGATGATGCGATATGGCCAGCCTTACCGCAGCGATAGCAGAGTTCGCTGCGGTCAATCTGGGCCTTGCATTGTATGCGGGTATGTCCTTTCTCGAGGCAGCGATAGCACTTACGTGCCCGCGTCTCAAGAGCTTGCACTTGAACATAGCCCCACCGTATGTAAATCTCCCCTGTGGCGATTAGGGTCTTGGCTGCCGTAACAGGGCACTTCACATATGCTGTGCCCATTCTGCCCGGACCCTTACGGATTTGGCCCACCTTGATATTATCGGCCTTACAGCCGCCTATCTTAGCCACCTCATTAATGAGGTCTGCTGGGGTAATGGAGTCATCAAGGCCCGAGATCCTTAGATCTGCGCACTTGACTGGTCGCGAAACCCTGACCGACTCTCCCAATGCCTCTCCAATTTTGCTGGCGAATAAGTCCGCCTGCTCCTCCGTGGTCGTGCTCGGAAGATGGAGGATCCGAGCTCCCGTCGCTGCTTCCCTAAATCGGACCCCTGCGATCCCAAATTCAGCAGGCGTGACACTCTCCCTTGCCTTCAAAAGAATGTTGGCGTACGTTAACCCCCTTTCCAGTGCCTCCGGCTGCAGAGTTATGACTACAGCGGAGGAACGCGGAGCACGCAGTTTGGGCTTCTTCTTGGGGGCCCTTGGCTGGTCTTGCGCCTTGGCTATGGCTGCTTTTCTTCTGGCCTTGCGACCACCAGTGACTTGGGTCCACTCCCCCTCACCAGTTGTTTTGGAGGTAGACGGGCGCTGTACAGAACTTGAGTTCGCTGCCCTAGGAGCGGCTGCGTCTGGGGTCTTGACCCCTTTCGCCTTCTTGCCCTTTTTCGCCTTCTTGCCCTTGGGCTTAGCGGTCTCTTTCGGAGGAGGAGTCGGCTTCTCCTTCTGCTGAGCAGCTGACGCGTGAGACGCCTTCGCCTTACTCTTTGCGTCAGCCGCAAGCGGCGGACGCAACCTTGGCTCAGGAGGGAGCCTCGCCTCTATGGACTCCAGCCGTGTCGACAGTAGGAATCCGACCTGCCGCATCACCTCGGCCATGACCGACTGGTCAACCTCAGGCGGAGGAGGAGGCGGCGGGGGCGGCTGTTCTACCCTAGGCTTTGTCGGCTTGGGTTTGCTTGCTTTCGGACCTTTGCTTAGGGCCACGGGTTTCTCCCGGGGCTCAGGCGCAATAGGGGCCGACGGAGCCATTTCTTCCTCGTCCACCTCCGAATATGGCGTATTTACGGGCTTGAATCTCTGCGCGTGCAGGTATTCCACCGTAGCCTCGAGAGTGGCCATTTGCTCCTTGAGGCCGATGATCTCAGAGCTCAGACGCCGATTCTCCGCCCGCAAAGCTTCCGTCTCGTCCGACACCGTGTGTGTACGCAGCAGGCTGACGTTCCTTTTGTAGGAGACAGCCACATCCTTGAGGGCCTTTATGTAGGTGCCCTTCAAATGTCCAGAGGTCGAAGCCACCTTGTCCAGCAGCATGATGTCAGCAGCCGCCTGCTTCGCTACGACCTCCGCGGTCGTTGCTTGATCGTCACTGACACTGACTTCTGCCGTTCTCTTGGTCCTTTCGACACACTGGCTGCGGTTGAATTCGGCAAGCTCTAGTTCCGCCTGGAGTTCCATCGCCTTACGTTCTGCCTCAACCAGCCGTTCTTTAGCCGCTGCAAGGCCCACGTATTCGCCTGTTGTGGGCGGTCTACCGCGCCCACGGCGAGCCGTCGTCGTTCTAGACGTCGAGAGCTTCGAAGCCGAGCGGATCGAGTCATGGTCCGACTCAGAGGAGGACAAATCCGCCCGGGTTCTCTTCCGACCGCTTTCGGTCGTCACCGTAACAACCGAGGAATCGGACATGGCGTCGTCCTCCTCGGCCGACAGATAAACTGCCTCTGCAACTTTAGGAGCTGCCTTAGCTCCGCGTTGGCTGCGGCTACGCGTACGAACGCCTACCTCATCCAAACGCGAAAGCGAGACGCTCAGCACCTTGCCCCTGCTGGGCCTACCCCTGTGCACATCCAAATCTACATCCTTGCCCGATCTGCTGGGCCTGACTTTACCACCACCATCCTCCTTAGCAGGTTTGGTGCCACATGCACCGCTATCACCAACGTCCTTCTCGGACTCTCCTCCGCCCTTTGAGGGCCCGCATCTCAACCTTCCAGAGGCATTATCCTTTTCTGGGGCCTGGTCGACCACCCCAGAGGGACCTTCGGTAGCAATTTTCTCACACGGGGACCCGGTTATCCCCGTGCGCCGGGCGTCAGCCGGAGCGCATGACATACTCGCATTCGTAATACTGGACATTTTCATACTTTTACGGTAGCAATTTACGGGTTGCAGTCCCCGGATTTGACAACTTTACTGTTGGATGGGTTACGTTTTGTCTAACGGGTGTTACCTGTGTTCTCAGGGGTTTTTAAGAGTGTATCCTTCTCTGGAGCTGTCGTTTGTCGTGCCGGGTCGAAGCCCCCACGCCAAGCACGCCCTATATACGCCACAGAGGGCGGGAGGTATCTGCGGGGTTTTAACAAGTTTTCCTTCTTGTCGCCCGAGTGGGCTGCCAGCCTGCCTGGACAGACACGTACCCGGCTACGCCGAGACCGGGGTCGTTGTGCAAGCCAGAACAGAACTGGCGACGACTGCGAGAACATCGCAACAAGGGTTGGCGTGAAGCCCGAGTTGAAACACCTTGCGCATGGAAGCGCTTGAAAGGCGCCCAGAAGGGGCGCCGACCTACCCTATTCCCCCCCGTGTAACGACGCCCAGAAGGGACGCCGACAAAACTCCACTCAAAGCCGCTCAGAAGGAGCGGCGAGTCGTACGGCCCAAAGTGGACACGCACATGGAGGTGCAGGGCCCAGAAGGGGCTCCCGCCTGTGTCGGGTTGTTAGCCGGCCAGTCTCACAGCAGCCTCCTCATTGGAGGAGGATGTTGAGGCTGCCCGTTGCCCAGGGTTTACCACGAGGAGGTCACCCAACACAAACCCCACCCCAACCTAACCTAACCTAACCTTTTTTTTTTTTTTTTTTTTTTACGAGCGGAATTTGCGTCCAAACCGTCTCGACCGGGCTGTTGCAGACCCGGGAGGTGTGTGGGGTTGATCACGTGATGGGCTGTGACCGACCCACTAAACCGCTCGACATCCGTCTACCGCTTTTGCGGAACCCCGAGTACTCTGTGAGGAGTCTTTCACAGTCCGCGCGGCTGCCCCCTAGGGCCCACCAAGGCGCCTTACCTCCCGGATGTGAGAGGGGCGCCTTTCACCTTGAGGCTGTGGCGCGGGGAGTGTGGGGAAGATGGTGACCCCCACCCCCGCGCTGGGCTACGATGGGTGCAACAGCCCATGTAGCCGCCTCCGACGTCCCGTACGTCTGCGTCGCGATGCGACAGACAGCGGGTCGTCCTCTCTCGCCCTCTCCGCCTCCTCTTTCCGCGAGATGACATCCTCGCAGAAGGAGGCGAAGGCGTCCCACGACCTTCTGCTCGTGACCATGGCATTGGCCACGGCCGTTAGCGTCAGGTCGGGTCCGATGACGGCGAGTAACGCCTGGCGTTCGCTGTCGAACGCCGTGCAGAATGCCAGCGTGTGGGTAGCCGAGTCGGCCCCAGCGCCGCACTCGTGGCACTCCATTGTAGGCTCCCGACCGATCTTGTGCAGGTAGCCACCGAAACAACCGTGTCCGGTGAGGACCTGCGTCATGCGGAAAGAGAGCCCACCCTCCTTGCGATCGACCCATCGCTCCAGGACGGGCCGAATCGCTCCGATGGTCAAGTGGCCGGCGGTTGGATGCTCCAAGCGTTGCCGCCATTGGCGCAGCGCCATCTTTTGGGCACATTCCCGCCATCGGGACACCTGCTCGGGCATCGCTCTGCTGCCCAAGCTGCGGATCTCGGCACTCTGCTCGTAAACAGAGGCCAAGACCTCTGCCTCCAGCTCCCAAGGGGGAGTTCCCGCTATTACGCAGGCCGCCTCAAAGGACACGGTGCGGTAACCGTGTATCACCCTTAGTGCCATGGCCCGTTGGGGCCTTCTAAGAAGGATCTTGTTCTTGGCACTAAGGGCGTCCACCCACACCGGTGCTCCGTATAACGCCATAGAGCGTACGACGCCAGTATAAAGCCGGCGCGCGCTGGAGTTAGGGCCACCAAGGTTTGGCAGCAGGTTCCCCAGCGCGTGAGCTGTTTTCACCAGCTTTGGTGATTGGCGTCGAAAATGCTCGTGAAAGAGCCACCTTCCGTCCAGATACAGCCCGAGGTATTTCATACACGGGCTGATATCTATTCGAATGCCATTGATCCGGATATGAGCATCCGGAGGCGGTCTCCTGCGTGGGCCGTGGAAAAGAAGTGCCTCTGTTTTTTCCAAGGCGACCTTTAGCCCTAACTGCTGGATTCGGCCGATCATCTGGGATACCCCAACTGTAGCCAGCCTGGCAGCCTCGGGGAACCCTTCAGCGCGAGCGGTCACAAGCGTGTCATCCGCGTAGCAAACTACGCGGAGACCACGCAACATCGCACCTCTGAGCGCCCAGTCATAGCCTACATTCCACAGGAGCGGCCCGAGAACCGACCCCTGTGGAACGCCGCACGTCACCATTCGACTTTGCAGCCTGCCACCCTGATCCACATACACCACCTTTCTACCTCGCAGGTAGTTGTGGATAATGCGCTGAAGGTATCCAGGTACACCGTGATACCTCAGCGCCTCGCCGATAACCTCAAAGGGCAAGCTGTTAAAAGCATTGGCGATGTCGAGCGACACCGCCAACACTACATCCCCCTGAGCCACTGCCTCCTGGGAGTGCTCCTTCACACTCAGGATGGCATCCACTGTGGACCGCGCCTCCCTAAAACCGTACTGACAAGATGCCAGGTCAGGGCCGATGTCTCTCAGGTGGCTATTAATGCGAAAAGCCAGGACGCGCTCGAATAGCTTCCCGGCCTCGTCCAGAAGAACGATAGGCCGGTAGGCTGATGGTGAATCGAGGGGTCTATCCTCTTTCCTAAGCAGAACGAGGCGTCCTGACTTCCACCTTGCGGGAAACTCACCCGCAATGAGGCACGCGTCTAGTAATGCTCTCAGACGCTCTTCCATCACCTCCTCGGTCAGCACCCAGATCTTGCCTAGGATGCCGTCAGGCCCTGGAGCCGTGTTTTTGGCCTTAAGCCGCAGGAAGGCCGCACCCAACTCGCCGGTGGTTATCGGCGGCACATGGGTGTCTTCCCCGTTTGGTGTTGCCGGGGCCATCCGCGGAGGCACAAACTCATCCCTCTCTGGGAAGAGAGCACGGACAATGGAGTCGAGCAGCACCGGCTCGAGAGACTCAGTCAGAGGGGGGCCTATGTTACGCAGTTTACCCCGAACTGAGCGGTACGGGCGCCCCCAAGGATCCCGATTGAGACTCTCCAGCATCTCCTCCCTTGCCTGGTCTTTGGCCTGGCATATGGCGACCTTTAAGGCCTCCTTGGCCTCCTTATAAGCGGTGTGCAGTACAACGTCGTCTGTCACATTTCGCCTTCGCCGCCTAAGGTGGTTTGTGTAGGCTCTACGCGCAACAATGCAGTCTTCACGTAGAGCAGCCACCTCCTGAGACCACCAATAGACCTCACGTTTGTGAGGACGCCGCCTGACACGGGGCATGGCCGCGTCACAAACATCCGCCATGGACTCGGCAAACCAGTTTGCACCTTCATCCGCCTGGATCGACTGAGTGGGAGGGCGGGCAAACCACACTTGGGCTATGGCCGCCTCTATAGCCAGCTCCCGATCCAGCTTGGTGCTCGCCCAACGCGGGAACGGCGATGGACCCGTGTTACGCGGTCGGCCAGTGCTGACACCGTTCGAGGGGGCGAGGTCGAATCTGATGTACAGATGATCCGACAATGTCTCAACCCCCTCGACAACCGTCCACCCGGACACGCGACGAGCGACGACAGGAGAAGCGAAGGACAGGTCCACGATGGACCCGCCCTGCTGTCGCACGCACGTATTTGTGCTGCCCTGGTTTAGGAGGAGCAGGCCAGATGTTATGGCCCACTCTTCCACAGCTTCGCCACGCTGACATGTGGCCGGGGAGCCCCAAGTCGTCGACTTTGCGTTGAAATCGCCGAGGACGATTACTGGCAGGGGCGAGGCACGGTGAACCGCAGCGCCCAGTTGGCCAATAAACGCCTCGAACTCCGCCACGGTCTTATTTGGGGAGAAATATACCCCAATCAGGGCAAATCCTCCCCACTTGACGACGACAAAACCGGCTCCCCGTTCAACAAAAACGAACGGAGAGACCGCGTCTGACGAACCTCCGACGATCGCCACAAGTTTTGTGGAGTCCGCCACCCAATTACTGCGGTCAGGCACGTAGTACGGCTCTGCCGCAACCGCTATACCTATCGACCACGCTGCCATTGAGTGCACAAAGAGGTCTTGTGCGCCAGCAGCGTGGTTTAGGTTCGTCTGGAGAAGGCGTAGTTGGGCCGTGCTAGACATTGCCGATCTCCATAGCATCAGCTTGAGGCGTCTGCTGTGCGCCTCTTTGGGAACTATCGGCCGGTGTTTTGGCCGCTGTCCTTTTCCGCCTTGGGGATTGGCACGACTTACTGCCAATGAGATGTGACGCGGGTCGCTTCGCCTCCGCGCACATCGGGCAGTATGGTGCCAAGGAGCACGATGCCGCTATATGGCCTGCTTTACCGCAGCGATAGCAGATATCGCTGCGGTCTATCATGGCCGTGCATCGGGCTTTAGTATGTCCCCTTTCGAGGCAGCGGTAGCATTTAAGCGGCCGCGCCTCCAGAGCCTCCACGTGGGCAATGCTCCAGTCGATGTAGATACATCCCTCCTTTAGCAGGACTTTTGCCGCAGCGACTGGGCATGACACATAAATTGTGTACATGCCACCAGCACCGCGGCGCATCTGCCCGACCCTAACATGCTCGGGCGAGCATGACCCCACCTTTGCCACCTGTGCAAGGACCTGCGCTGGAGAGATGGTGTCGTCCAGGTCAAATATGCGCAGGTCTGCGCACTTCACGGGCCTAGAGACTTTTGCGTCCTCACCTAGAGCGTCCCTAATCTGACGGGCCAGTTGGTCGGCTTGTTCTTCCGTGGCCGTACTCGGGAGATTGAGGATACGAGCACCCGTGATCGCCTCTCTAAATCGTACCCCCTGGATCCCCAAGTCGGCAGGATTTACTGACTCCTTTGCCTTGAGGAGGACGTTGGCGTAAGTAAGTCCTCGCTCTTTTGCCTCCGGCTGCAGCGTAATGACCACTGCCGGCGAGCGAGGAGCCTTCAGCTTGGGCTTGGGCTTGGGCTTCCTTTTGGCCTGCGGTTTGGCCTGTGATTTGTCCTGCTCCTTAGCCTTGGCCGCCTTCTTCCTTCGGGCTTTCCGGCCGTTAGTGACCGGAGTCCACTCTCCCTCAGCCGAGGTAGATGGAACAGGTGCCGCAGGAGTTTTGGTGGCCCGTGGAGGATTACCCTTTTTGGGTTTTCCGGAAGACGGGGCCACCACCACCTTGCCCTTTTCCTTGGGCGCTGACGTCGGCACGCTTTTAGCGACCGACGCAAAGGTCGACTTGGCCTTGTTTTTAGCGTCGGCCGCAAGCGGCGGACGCATACAAGGCTCTGGAGGGAGCCTAGCGGCGAGGGAATCGAGCCTGGTGTTCACCATCAGGCCCACTTGCCGCATCACCTCTGCCATAAGGGTCTGATCGACCCCCGTCTGGGGCGGTTGCTCTGCCCTAGCCTTGGCCTTAGCCTTAACCTTAGCCTCAGGCTTTGGTTTAGCCTGCGGTTTCTTTTGCTGCGCCACGGGGGCGTCCAGCGCTTTAGGAGCCGCAGGTGCGACCGGAGGCGGATCATCAGCCATCTCCTCGTCATACTCGGAGTATGGAGTTGTGACGGGACGGTAACGCTGCTGATGGAGATATTCCACTGTGGCCTTTAGCGTTTCCATCTCCTCCTTCAAGCTTTTAACCTCCGCACTTAGGCGAAGATTCTCCGCTCTCAAAGCCTCCGTCTCCTCCGTTACGGTACGGTGACGTAAAATGCTAGCATTCTCTTTGTACGACGCGGCAATCCTCTTAAGGGCGTTAACATAAGTGCCCTTAAGGTGACCGGATGTACTGGCCACATGGACAAGCATTGCCACGTCGTCCTCCACCTGCCGGACCACAACCTCCGCGCAGGCCTCAGCGTCCTTGTCTTGGCCGCCCATCACGGCAGCTCTTTTGGACCTGGTTACCCTACTCTCGTTCACCATTTGGGCGAACTCCTTCTCCGCCTGGAGCTCGAGAGCCTCACGCTCGGCCTTGTTGTGCTGCTCCTTTGCGGCAGCCAGACCCACGTACTTTCCCGTAGTAGGCGGTCTACCCCTGCCTCTACGAGAAGTCGGCACTTTCATCGCCGAATGAAACGAGCGGACCGAGTCATTGTCCGACTCTGAAGACAGATCCGCTCGAGTCCTTTTGCGACCACTAGTGATTGTGGAAGTCGAACAGTCGGACATTGCGTCCTCCTCCTCCGACCGTACCACCACGACCTCTTTCTCCTTGTCCCGACCATCTCTATCTTGACGACTGCGGCTGCGAGTTCTAATGGCCGCGTCAAGTCGCGTCAAAGAGACAGACAACACCTTGCCCTTTTTAGGCATTCCTACGTCCTTCACGGACCCAACCTCCTTGCCCCTGCTGGGCCGACTACATACACCGCCCTTCACGGGCATGACGCCACCAACGTCACCACTTCCACCACCGCCCTCCACGGGCACACACTTCGAGCTTCCAGGAACATAGACACACTCTGAGGCCTGGTCGGCCACCCCAGAGGGACCTTCGGTAACAAACTTCTCACACGGGGACCCGGTCATCCCCGTGCGCCGGGCGTCAGCCGGAGCGCATGACATCGTATTCTCAGTAGTGGACATTTCTCATATTACGGTGCGAATTTACGGGTTCTTCCTCCCCGGATTTGACAACTTTACTGTTGGATGGGTTACGTTTTTACTAACGGGTGTTACCTGTGTTCTCAGGGGTTTTTAAGAGTGTATCCTTCTCTGGAGCTGTCGTTTGTCGCGCCGGGTCGAAGCCCCCACGCCAAGCGCGCCCTATATACGCCACAGAGGGCGGGAGGTATCTGCGGGGTTTTTACAAGTTTTCCTTCTTGTCGCCCGAGTGGGCTGCCAGTCTGCCTGGACAGACACGTACCCGGCTACGCCGAGACCGGGGTCTTTGTGCAAGCCAGAACAGAACCGGCGACGACTGCGAGAACATCGCAACAAGGGTTGGCGTGAAGCCCGAGTTGAAAGCACCTTGCGCATGGAAGCGCTTGAAAGGCGCCCAGAAGGGGCGCCGACCTACCCTATTCCCCCCCGTGTAACGACGTCCAGAAGGGACGCCGTCTAAACTCCTCTCAAAGCCGCTCAGAAGGAGCGGCGAGTGTGCGGCCCAGAGTGGACACGCACGTGGAGGTGCAGGGCCCAGAAGGGGCTCCCGCCTGTGTCGGGTTGTTAGCCGGCCAATCTCACAGCAGCCTCCTCATTAGAGGAGGATGTTGAGGCTGCCCGTTGCCCAGGGTTTACCACGAGGAGGTCACCCAACACAAACCCCAACCTAACCTAACCTAACCTAACCTAACCTAACCTAACCTAACCTAACCTAACCTAACCTAACCTAACCTAACCTAACCTAACCTAACCTAACCTTTTTTTTTTTTTTTTTTTTTTTTTTTTTTTTTTTTTTTTTTTTTTTTTTTTTTTAACCCAGAGTAACTCATTACGAGTACCCGGGGCCTTGAAGAGGCCCCAGGTTATGTGAGACTCACCCGTCCGCCTTTCCACAACCCACCGACTATCATGGAGACGCCATTGTCTCCAGTCGGCTGCCAAGGGAAGGCCCAAGGCTGGGAAGGGCGAGACGGAGGGGGATACTCACTAACCTCTGGGGGACCAAACTCCGATACGGTGAAGACCGCGGGGCCTATCCCGGAGGGAATTGAACCGCGGGGTTCACCCTGGCGCCCGTGTGATCTCCCGTGCCGGCCCATTCGCACGAAGTGCGTTTAGGGCCGGCACGCGCGGTCACACGGGCGGTACGCGTTCGCGACATCTTTAACAACACTACACCCCCATGAGGGTGTGTTGTTGTTTAACCTCCAGGGAGGTTACTTCAGGAGGTTACTCCATCCGTTGGGACAGTGTAACCACAAAACAACACAGCACAAAAACCTTCACTTATAACACATACACTCACAGACCACATTCATACAAACATAGACTATTTACATCAACTTATAATAATATATACATCTTTTTCCGCAGGTTTGACTGGCACCAGGGGCAGAACCCGACACCGAGCACCTGCTTTGGGTCCGGACTACGGAGGATTGAGGTCCGCATCTCTCCGTCTCCTCCTGGTCCTCCTTCGTCTCCTGGCAGGCGTGGCATCGACTGCGTCTTCGCGTGCCCTCTCCGCCTCCTCCTTGAGGCCCATGCACACGGCGCTGAAACGTGCCACCGCACTCCAGTTGGCCTCGCTTTCTACCATCGCGGCCACAACTTCAGGAAGCGCGAGGGTTCCTCTGCCTCCGAGCTCCATTTCCATAGTGCGTCGCTGCGAGGCGAAGGCACTGCACACCTGGAGAGTGTGCTGCGCCGTATCCTCAGCAGCTCCGCACTGATGGCATATGGTGCTCTCCTCCTTTCCAATTCGACACAGATACTTGCCGAAACAGCCGTGATCGGTCAGTATCTGTGTCAACTGGTAGCTCATCTGTCCATGGGATCTATTAAGCCAGCCTGACAGCACCGGCTTGATGGCCTCGACGGTGCGGAAGCCAGCGACTGGAGACTCCAGATTACGCTCCCACTCCCAAACCGCCATCTCACGTCCAGTTCGCCTAGCACCCTGAACCTCTTCCAAGGCGGGGCGTTCACCATTAGCGATTCTCTCCGCGCGGAACTCGAAAACCTCGGTCAGGACCTTGGCCTCGAGCTCCCACGGGATCATGCCCGCTAAGGCCGTCGCCGCTGTATACGACACCGTCCGGTACGCTCGTATTGCTCTCACCGCTGCCACCCTCTGTGGCCTGCGTAGGGACGCAATGTTTTTGCGGGAGAGCGAGTCGGACCAGACCGGTGCGCCGTACAGCGCCATACTGCGCAACACCCCGGCGTACAGCCTACGGCAGCTATCGCCTGGGCCCCCGACATTAGGCAAAACGCGCGAGAGCGCCATCGCCGCCTTTACCACCCGAGGCGCCATCTCGGCAAAGTGCGGCTCGAATGTCCAGCGGCTGTCAAGGATGAGTCCCAGATATTTCATCCGGGACTTTATCTCGACACGCACGCCGTCCACCGTGACACTATAACTGCCAGACGGCCTTCCCCTTGGGCCGTGAAAGATCATCACTTCCGTCTTCGGGAGAGCTACCTCCATCCCCAGTTGACGGATTCTCGATACGGTCAAAGTGGCCATGACCGACGCGAGCCTAACCGTATGCCGGTAGTCACTGCCACGCGCAGTGACTAGGGTGTCATCCGCATAGCAGATGACCCCCGTCCTGGGGAGAGTAGTTCCCCTCAGGACCCAGTTGTATCCGATGTTCCACAGGAGGGGTCCGAGGACCGACCCCTGCGGAACACCGCACACCATACGGCGAGCACTAATGCGCTCCGCGCCCTTCTCCAGGAAGAGGATCTTCCTATCCTGGAGGTAGTCCCTCAGGACCCTCCTTATGTACCAGGGCACCCTGTGATAAAGGAGGGCCTGGTTAATACAGTTGAAGGGGAGGGTGTTAAAAGCGTTCGCTATATCAAGCGAGACCGCCAACACCCTTTCCCCTCTTGCGACTGCCGCATCGGTAGTACGTCGAAGGGCAAGTATCGCGTCCACCGTGGACCTGCCCCGACGGAACCCATACTGAGATGACTCAATATTGGGTCCGACGGCATCCAAGTGCTCGACGATGCGGGCAGCGAGCACACGCTCAAAGAGCTTGCCCGCCTCGTCCAGCAGGACGATCGGCCTATAGGCCGATGGCATGTCCGGTGGACGATCATCCTTTTTTAGAAGGCATAACCGGCCCTCCTTCCACGCTTTAGGGAACTTCCCTTGGCGTAGGCAGCAATCAAAAAGGCCGGTCAGCCTTCTTCCCATATGGTCGAGGGCGATGTCCAACACCTTGCTGTGGACGCCGTCCGGCCCGGGTGCCTTTCTTTTCAGGCGGAGGCGGTCAACAGCGTGCTCCATCTCTTCACCAGAGATGCGGGGGAACGCCTCCACATCGTGAGGCTCGTCCGGCTCAGGCAGGCTGAACGGCACTGCGTCAAACTCACGGGCTGGAAACAGGCCGTTGACAACTCGTGCTAAGAGTCCTGGCTCGAATGACTCCGTGGGGGGAGCTGAATTGCGGTACCTGTTCCGCACAGTGCGATATGGCCTCCCCCACGGGTCTCTGTCTAAATCGGCCAGGAACTCGTTCCAGGCTGACGTCTTGGCCTTGATGACCTCGATTTGCAGCCTCTTTCTTGCCGCTTTGAATAGGGCGTAGAAGTGGTCCTCCTCATCATTCGAGTGCCGCCTCCTTCGACAGTGCTGAAGATCTCGGCGCGCCAGAATACTGGCGGTGCGCAGGTCGGCGATTTCCTGCGACCACCAGTACACCGCCCTTTGGTGAGGGCGATCCCCGACTCTGGGCATGCTGGCGTCACATATGCGGGTCAGCGCACGCTGGAACTTGGCAGCCTGGAGGTCTACATTCATGGAGGCCGGGGGATCCCGAAACCACATCTCGAGACGAGCCGCTTCGTCAGCCGCCTCACGGTTCAGGCGAGTGAGTGCCCACTTTTTGAACCGGGCCGTACGAACTCCTGCCCCAGGCTGAAGGCTTGTAAGAGATATGGGGGAGACTGTCATCCACACGTAAAGGTGGTCGGAGAGGGATTCCTCCTCCCCCATGACCCTCCATTCCACAAACCTAACCTAACCTAACCTAACCTAACCTAACCTAACCTAACCTAACCTAACCTTTTTTTTTTTTTTTTTTTTTGTTTGCCCGGGGGAAACTTGTTATCAAGTCATCCCACGGGGAGCAATGGGCTAAAGGCTCAACCCGCGTTCGGGGTATGTGGGGTTGGGCTTACCTGCCCGACCCACTAAAACCCCCGGGGATCTGCAGACAGTCTGATATGTGGTTGACGCGGATTCTGTCATGGATACTGGTCCGCGCCAACCTCAGGAGCGCTTGCCACGCACCGACAACTTGCGGACCTTACCACTGCGCCTTTTCAGGCATCCTCGTCTGTTGTGGGCGGTGCCTGTTTGGCGTACCGCCCATCCTTTGTCCTGTACGGCTTTCGCCATGACGGGCGGACATGACCGGCAGCGAGGTCTTCCTCGTACTCCGCCATCTCTCGCTCACCCTCAAGCCTGTCCCGCTCTTCCATCTCCGCCACATCCTCCGCAGACAGGACCCGCCGCCCGGTACGTCTCCCAGCATGAGACGCATTGGGGTGCGAGGACCCGGGATCGGGGGAAGGTGTTTGGAGGTGGATGACGGATGCTGTTGGAGTTTTCGGTGTCTCCAGCGGCGGTTGCAGCTCGAGCTCCGGCTCCTCCACCGTCTCCATCGCCACTACTGGTGGCTTTGGCGCCATGATTGGCATCGGCTCTATCACCACTATCGGCAGCTTTTGCGCTGGGGTGGGTGCTACCTCCATGGCCGTCTCCGGCGTTGTTTGCGCCAGAGTGGACTCCCTCGCTGTAGTCCTTTGAGGGCCCTTAGATGTGGCTCTCGTAGCAGGGGGACTACAAGCCCTGCTGCCTGACACATGACCGTGTGGCTTTTTAGCCTCGGCGCAGACCATACATTTTGGCTGTTTGGAGCACTCCCTCGCTTGATGGCCTGGCTCGCCGCACCGGAAGCACAGCTCGCTCCGGTCAACGGTGGATGGGCACCTCTGTCGTGCATGGCCCACGCCCATGCATCTATAACATCGCAGCCGGCGGGGGGCAAGCGCAACCACTTTTGCAGGATCCCATGTGAGGAGAAGCCTGCCCGCATTCGCCAACGTCTTGGCCGCCTTGATGGGGCAATTGACGAAAACGGAGCACAATCCAGCGGGAGCATCTCTAATAGCACCCACTTTGACACGCTCGACCGAGCACCCTCCCTTTTGCGCCACAGCAGTGGCCACATCTGTTTGTGTGACAGTGTCACCAAAACCCGAGATGCAGATATCCGCAGACTTCTCGGGCCGGACAATCACTGCCACATCGGCCAAGACCTCCTCCAGCTGTTTAGCGAGTCGGTCAGCAGTCTCCGCGCTGTTGGCTCCTGGCACCTCTAGCAGCCTGGCTCCATTTTGTGCCGTTCGCGATCTAAGACCGGAATGGATGCCTAGCCCCTCCAAAGATATGGCATTCTTTGCCCTCCTAATGGCCTCCGAGTAGGTCACACCGCTAGCTATAGCCTCAGGCTTCAGCTGCACGACCACGGCCGTGGACTTTGGTCTTTGCAGCTGAACCTTCTTCGTCTTTGGCACAGCAAGTGCTGGTGCCTGTACCGCGGGTGCTGCCAGTGCCGCAGCGGGAACCGCCGTCCATGTCGTCTTCTTGCCCTTCCTCCTTCGGCGCGACTCTGTGGTCCGTACCTCAGCAGATGCTGCCGAGGCCTGCCTGATGTTCGGCTGGGGAGGTACTACAGAGGGGGCAATGGTGGCTGCCGACGAACGAATCGGCGGGATGCCTCTAGACGTGGGGAGAGGCGGGAACTCCTCTCTTCTCCTCCGATCAGCTGCCAAGAGGGGACGGGCCCTTTCAGGCGCGGGTAGTCTGGCCTCAATACCATCAAGGCGGATGTTCAATGCCACGATGGCCGAGTTCAGCGAGCGGTGTAAGTCATCGCCCGCTTCGTAGTCCGGTCGGGGAGAGGAGAGAGCAGCAGACTCCCTGCGGGAAGGGGACCTCCTCGTTTTGTCCATCTCCTTTTTTAGGGCCTCTACTTCGTCTCTAAGAGACTGCACCTCGTTCTGCAGTCTCGCATTGGCGTAGACCAGCCTTTCATTCTCGTCGTTGACGCACCTCGAAGTGAGGTTTGCCAACGCGCGACGCAAGTTGTTAGTGGCGTCGTTCAAAGTCCGCTGGCAGGTACTTTTGAGGTGTCCAGATTTTCTGGAAACCTCTCGAATAGCCTGAGCGCACTGAAGACCCAGTTGTTGCACTTCAAAAGCAGACGGTCCGCCAATCTCAGCCTCCCACGGAACCAATGTCCGGGTGGCAGCGTCAATCTCTGCATCAGTGAAGCCGAGATCGCTAAATTCTTTTTGCACGGCACGTGATGCAGCACTAGCCGAACGTCGCAATGCAGTACCAGCGGCACGCGGCACAGCACTGGTTTTTGGTGGACGCATCTTGCGCATCTCTTCTCGGAGGCCCTGTAAATCGGTGCCGAGAGCGGCAGCCGAATCCTCATCCCGTTGGTGGAATCTCCTGAGGAGCTCCATGCGTTCCCTCTCGCCGAGCTCTCGTTCGGCATTTAACTCCGCCTCAAAGTCCTCCAGCTCTTGCTGTCGGAGCATCTTTTGGGCATGTGCAAGTCCAGTGGAATGTCCCGTCCCGACCCTGGCTCCACGGCCTCGGCGCGACGAGGACACCTTCGATGCAGTAGACACCACCGACTCACTGCCTGACAGATCTTCTGAATCATCCTCCTCAATATGTGACCTTTTACGGCTGCCACCAGCCTCACCAACCACGACGGATCTGGCAACAGACTCCGCCGACTTCTCCGAAACGTCAAAAGATTTATTTTTGTTCATCCTGATTGTGATTCCCACGAGCAGAGAACAAAAATCAGTCACCCCGTGCAGTGGCCTCATACACGGGGAACCCTAAATACTGCCAAGGTCGGGGTGTATTGACAGGTTTTTACGAGTTTTCTCTCGGGTTTTATAGTGTGTCCTTCACGCGGCCGGCCGGTTAAGGCAAGCCCTCGCTCCACCACGGAACCCGCGTACCCCACAACGCCGCGAGTGGGGGTCGTTGCAGAGACCGCAGTGGTTTACGATGATCGGAGGCTGGCGTAGGCCCCCGTTGCACCGCTTTCGCAGTGCCCCCTTTCCCCCCGTGCGACCTGAGAACCTTTAAGAGGCGGCCGTCTTTTTGGTACGACGCCCGGAAGGGACGCCGTCAAAAACTCCTCTCACTGTTCAGATGGAAAAGTGAGTTATGTGACCCAAAGTAGGCCACATATGGGAGCTGCAAGGCCCAGAAGGGACCCCGCCTAGTCAGATGTCAGCCGGCTGGGTCCAAGCGTCTACTACACGCCAGAGCGGGAGACTGTTGGAACCAACCGTTGCCCAGGGTGCACCAACGTGGAGGTCACCTGACTCGCACCCCAACCTAACCTAACCTAACCTAACCTAACCTAACCTAACCTAACCTTTTTTTTTTTTTTTTTTTTTTTTTTTTTTTTTTTTTTTTGCCCTGGGGAAAATTCCCTACGGAATCATCCCGCGGGTCGGGGCCACCCGCGGGGGTATGTGGGGTTGACCAAAGATGTTATTCGGTCGACCCACTAAAAACCCCAGGGAAAACCAGACACGCCGGTACGTGGCTGACGCGGGATCTGTTTTAATAGTGGACCGCGGCATCCACCAGCCACGCCCCGTCGGGCGTCCCACTGCTGACTGTTGTAAAGCCCCACAATCAGCGTGGCCCTTTGGGGCCCTCCCGCGTCGGTTTTTGGGCGATGAAGCGCCCATCCTTGGACCTGGGTCTAAGCCGGGCTAAAGCGCCGGATCTCGTTCCCGGGTCCTCTTTCTCCCTTGCACCTTCGTCCCCGGTACCTCTGAAAGCAGAGGCATTGGGGGGGTCGGGCGCAGGGCTCTTGGAGCGAGGTGCTGGGACCTCCTCTGCCGTCTCCATTGCCGTCTCTTCCGCCAGTGGCGGGGCGGCTTCTCTCGGGGTAGTCTGGGAATCAGGGCATGGCTCCGGCATCTCCGGACGAGCCCTGACGACAGGGGGACTACAACCCCTGCCACCCATCAAATGGCCGAATGGCCTATTGGCCTCGACGCAAACTGCACAGCGTGGTTGGCGTGTGCAGACCCTCGCCTGGTGACCTAACTGACCACACCGGAAGCAAAGTCCGGTGCGGTCTGTGGCGGATGGGCACCTCGGCCTCGTATGGCCCACGCCCATACAGCGGAAACACCGCATTGGGCGGGACTCAAGGGCAACCACATTGGCAGTGCTCCACCCCAGGAGCAGCTTGCCTGTCACCACCAGCGCTTTGGCCGCTCGTATGGGGCAGCGCACGATGGTGGATCTCGCGTTATCAGGGCCAGCTCTTATTTGGCCCACCTTCACGCTCTCAATAGAGCAATGAGCTTTCGCAGCAACGGCTGCAGCGACGTCGGAGGCGGCGATTGCGATGTCCAGCCCTGATACGCGGAGATCCGCGCACTTTTCAGGCCGGACAACCGTGGCCACCTCCGACAACACCTGCTCGAGCCGTTGAGCGAGCAAGTCGGCCTTTTGGCCGCTCCCAGCACCCGGAACCTCGATAAGCCGCGCTCCCGTGGCGGCAGTTCGCGATCTCACGCCTTCCCCGATACCGAGGTCGGCAAGCGAGATTTCCTGTCTGGCTTTCGCGATGGTCTGGGCATACGTCATCCCCATCGCGATCGCCTCAGGGCGCAGCTGTACCACGATAGCCGCGGTCTTTGGCTGCCTCAACCCGGCCCTCCTGCGCTTCCTCTTTTTCGGCGCAGCTTGCGCTACCGGTTTAACCGGTGGCACAGCTGCGCGACCCGGCACTGAAGCCGAAGGCGGAGTAGTCGTTGGTGGGCGAGTGGAAGAACTCGCCACAGCAGGAAGTGCCTTTCGGCCCTTCTTCCTCCTCGCACCACGGTGCACTTCCGTCCAAGTCTCAGACGGGAGTGGGTCCGGCGGCTGCGCTCTACTAGTGCCCGCTTTGGAAAGCGGGGCTCTAGGAGCCGACGTCTGTTCGCTGATGAGCGATACTCGGGGTAGAGGGGTGGACACCCGTTTGCGCCCAGCCACCCTTGCAGGAGTAGGGAGAGAGGGGAAGTCCCCAAATCTCTCGCTCTCAACCACAGAGGGCGGGCGGACACTCTCCGATGCCACCGATCTTGCCTCTAGGCGGTCCAGCCGTGCACCCATAGCAATGGCGGACGCCTCCATCGTCTCTCTCATGCTGGCAATTGCTGCCAGCAGAGGGTCGTCTCGTCCGGGTTCGGAAGCAGCGACTTGAGGGCTCTGTGCCCAGCGCGGTGACGCACTGTTCCGGCCAACCTCACTCCTCAATGAGGCGACCTCCGCTCTCAAGCCCTCCACTATCTCTTGGAGGCGCAGGTTTTGCGCCTCAATCCGCTTGGACTCATCGTCCAAAGTCCTGGATGCCAGGTTGGACAGGCATCGGCGGATCACAGCAACAGCATTGTTCAGCGTGCCCTGACACGTGCCTTTAAGGTGCCCGGACGTCTGGGCCACCCTCTTCACGGCCAGCGCACATCTGATGCCGACCTCTTGAATTTCGTCGGCCGTCAAGGGGTCCGACGGTTCCGCGACGAATGGGATCTCCATTTCGAGAGCCGCCTCGCTGGTAAGCCCAACAAGTTCGCCAAAGGAGTCAACAGAGGCGGGGCGAGGTGACGGGTGTCCTTCGGACAACCCCTCTCGCCCATCCCTCGCGACATCCTTGGCGTTCCTGGCCCGCTGACCATCGGCTCGCTTCTCCTCTCGTTTGCCATAGGCGGCGACTGAGCGTCCTCTCCTCGCCGACGACACCTTTGCCGAGGCCGACGACACCACTGACTCGTTCCCCGACTGATCGTCAGAGTCCAAGTCGGGGTCAAGTGGCCTCTTCCGCCCACCACTAACGCTTCCCATGATTACGGACTCAGAGTCCGAATCCGTGAAGCCCTCCTTCTCCTTCGCCTCCACACGCAGAATAATGCCCCCCCCAGATACGAGGGGCTTGCCCGGGGCCAACGAGACGGACGACTTATCGCCCGACTTGCTAGTCCCGGGGAGGGGTTCTCCCACCTGTCGGTGGGTACCCTCCTGGGGTAACACGTTTTTATTGCTGCTCATCATGAAGTTTGACAATTTGCGGGTTGTCATCCCCCTCCAAACGATGGCAATTCAGGGGCTGCCCTTCCCCGTTGGACCAAAAAGGTCACCCACGCGCCGTCCACACGCCGAGGGCGCCCTACATACTGTCGGGGGCGGGAGGTACCGACAGGTTTTTACCGGTGTTCTCCGGGGTGTTATTGAGTTTTCCTTCTCTTGGCCGTTAGGCCTCCGGTCTGCCCAATCGCAGCGTACCCACGGCGCCAACGGTGGGGTCGTTGCCGCAAAAGGGCAGATAACGACTTCGGGGCTGGCGTAAGCCCCGGTTGCACCGCTCTCACCGGTGCCCCCTTTCCCCCCGTGCGACCTGAGAACCTTTAAGAGGCGGCCGTCTTTATGGTACGACGCCCAGAAGGAACGCCGTCAGTAACTCCGCTCACTGTTCAGAAGGAAAAGTGAGTTATGTGACCCAAAGTAGGCCACATATGGGAGCTGCAAGGCCCAGAAGGGACCCCGCCTAGTCAGATGTCAGCCGGCTGGGTCCAAGCGTCTACTACACGCCAGAGCGGGAGACTGTTGGAACCAACCGTTGCCCAGGGTGCACCAACGTGGAGGTCACCTGACTCGCACCCCTAAGAGGGTCTCCCCCCTGAAAAGGAAGCCCATGCAAGAGCATGAACCCCCCTTTCCCCTCTGCAGTCGGCGGTGTCCCAGATAGGGACGCCACCGAGTGCTGCCGCTACCCTACCTCAAGGGCTTTTACGCGGCGCCAATACCCCTCAGGCTATCCTCTCGGGCTTTTATATGGCCATAGGCTAGTCCAGGTCGTACACCTCTGACTCCACGGACTGCCTGCGCGCTTGAGACGGACGGATCGGACTATCCGACCCCTCGTCCGTCTCTACCTCCGGAGCATCCTCTCTGTCCGACCCCAGTACTCTCCCTGTACCTCTCAACGGAGAGGCATTGGGGTTAGAGGATGGGGAGGGCTGGTCCGAGAGCGGGGCATCTGCCTCCAGCATCTCGACCTCCTCCGTGGTCCGTCTCGGCGCGTGGATCTGTGCTGTCGTGCGCGCTGGGGAGCTGTCCCGCACCCTCCTTCGAGGGGGGACGCACGCCCGACTCCCCATAATGTGGCCCGCAGGGGCCCCTCTCTCCGCACAGACCGAGCACCGCGGCACTGCGGAACACTCCGCTGCTTTGTGCCCCGGAAGGCCGCAGCGGAAGCAGTCAAGGCTGCGGTCCATTTCAGAGGGGCAAAACCCCCTGGTGTGACCCACGCCCATGCACTTAAAACAGCGCATGGGGCGTGAGTCGAGGAGCATTACTGGGACCCACAGCCAGCCCACCAGTAATCTCCTCGCCGCCACAACAACCTGGGCCGCCCTGACCGGGCAGCGCACCAGCACCGATTTTAAGCCGGGCCGGCCGCCAGGGCCGGGTCGCAGTGCTCCCACCCTGACCTTATCCGGCGGGCATCCCCCCTTCGCGGCCACCGACTGCGCCACGTCCTCGGCGGTGACGGTATCGTCAAGGCCAGATATGCGCACGTCCGCGCATCTCTCCGGCCTGGCGATTGTCGCCACATCGGCCACCACCTCTCGCAGCCGAGCGGCCAGGCGGTCGGCGACGTCCCCGCTGTCTGCGCCCGCAATTTGCAGCAACCGGGCGCCCGACATGGAGATCCGGGTCGTTAGCCCGGTCGTGATGCCAACGTCGGCCAAATTTATGGCCGCCTTCGCCCGCTGTATCACGGCGGCGTACGTGACGCCGCTCTCCACCGCCTCCGCCGTCAACTTCACGGAGACTGCCGTCGAGCGGGGGGGCTTCAAACGCCTCCTCGTGGGCTCCCTCCGAGCCGCCGGGGCCGCCGGGGCCCTCCGGGGCAGGGGCGCTCCTCCGGTGGCAGGTGGTGCGCCACCAGAGCTAGTGACCGGGGCCGCTCCCGCTCTCCTCCGCCGACGGCGGGTCACTACCGACCACGGCTCCTCGCCCACAGGCGCCGGGGCCCGGCTCACGGGCCGTTGGGGTGGGGGCACAAGCGGCGGTGCCCGTCTCGTGCTCGGCGTGGGAAGGGGCGGGAATTCCCTCCCAGGACGCGTCCTCTCGGGCACGGCGGAACCCCTCGCCTCTAGCCCGTCTAGGCGCGCGCCAATGGCACCGAGGGAGCTGAGGAGCAAAGCTCTCAGCTCCGCAAACTCCCCTGCCTCGGACTGGGCCCGAGGTGGGGGGACAGGTGCGGCCTCCGCACGCGGGGGCGGCCTCCCGCTGAGGCCCTGCTTAAGGGCCGCTAGCTCCGCCCGCAGCTCTCCTACCTCGCCCTGCAGCCTCTCATTGGCAAGGGCCAGCTGCGCGACCTCCTCGGACCTGCCGCACGCGCACGGCGCCGCCTCCCTCTGCGGTACCGGCGCCGTTGGGGCCTCCCTCCCTTTAGCCGTTTCGGCGGCGCGGACCTCAGCCTCGAGTTGGGTCAAAGAGAAGTCCGCGGCGGCATCACGCACACGCTGCGCCTCGCGGACCCCCCGCATCCTCTCCCGGAGCTCCTTCCTCTTGCTCCGGATGGCCTCTATGACCGTCGCCGAACCGCCGTGCGCCAGGGCCTTTTCCAACGACGCCTGAACGTCGCGGAGGAGCTCCTCATAAGTGGAGAGCTCCTCCGAGAGGTCCGCGTCCAGCTCGCTGCCGAGCTCCTCCCACGCCGGTCTGGGCAAGGTGTCACGCCCAGACCTGCCACGTCCTCTCCGCCCCGTACCCATCTTTGGGCTGGACCTGGGCAACTCCTCGGACCCATCCGACGAGTCGCCCGCACTCCGCGACCTCTTCCGGGTGTCGCCGCCCCCTCCTCGCAAACGCAGGACTCCTCCTCCTGCCTCCTCTCTCGCCTCGGTAACAAATTTAACACTCACCGACCCGGTAATCGGTGAGCGGCTGGCGCGAGCAGCGTAACATCGCGAGTTTTTCTCCA
This sequence comes from Eudonia lacustrata, assembly GCA_947562085.1. Lineage (NCBI taxonomy): Eukaryota > Metazoa > Arthropoda > Insecta > Lepidoptera > Crambidae > Eudonia > Eudonia lacustrata. Next base: position 21,489,175 of record OX387326.1, on the reverse strand, counting down.
TGGCAAATTTAACACATGGCCCCTGGATACGGACCATGCGCCGGGCGTCAGCCGGATCACAAGACAAACACACTCCCTTAACTGACATCGAATTTTAATGTGGCGGCTATTAAGGGGCCGCCAGCTCCTCTTCCCCCCCCCCCCCCCCTGACGACGCCCAGAAGGGACGCCGTCCAATCTCCCCTCAAAGCCGCTCAGAAGGAGCGGCGAGTGTACGTTCCAAAGTGGACACGCACGTGGAGGTGCAGGGCCCAGAAGGGGCTCCCGCCTAGTCAGATGTTAGCCGATTGGACCCAACCTTCTCCGAACGGAGAATGTTGGGACCACTCGTTGCCCAGGGTGCACCAACGTGGAGGTCACCTGACTCGCACCCCAACCTAACCTAACCTAACCTAACCTAACCTAACCTAACCTAACCTTTTTTTTTTTTTTTTTTTTTTTTTTTTTTTTTTTTTTTTTTTTTTTTTTACCCAGGGGAAGTCGTTACGACTACCGGACCTTGAAGAGGCACCCGATTATGTGGGACTCACCCGTCCGCCTTTCCACACCCACTGACAAGAGGAGAGGCCCCAAGTCAGCTGCCGGAAAGAAGTCCCGGCTGGGAGGGCGAGACGGAGGGGGATACCCACTAAACCCCTGGGGGACCAAACCGAAGCATAAGGCTGAAGTGGCAGTCACGGGACCTGATCCACTGGGGAATTGACCACGCGAGAGCCACCCCGTCACCCATGTGCTAACCTATAACCGCAAGCAGTTACGCGCCAACACACGGGCAACTACGCGCACGGCACAACAAGAACAACACACCCACCCTCTTGTGAGCATGCAGACATAACAAGAAAACAACCATACAACAAAAACCTTAACCTAAGTAAGGGTACCAACCTATTAAAATTATTGAACAATACTTAACTAAATAAACCGATACGGACCCCTCCATGCTTGCTCAGACTCAACAGTATAACACCAACCAATTAGTTATACTGCTGATCATCATTACTCACATGTTGGGTCACCGCATTAGTTCCACAAAAGGTTCCAATATGGAACATACAACCCATTGTCCATATTTTTTTAAAAAATACCAGAGCCCCCTATTTTGCTTTAGCAAGCACCTTCTATGTTGGCCTAGAGACAAAGTCTCCCAATTTACACAATTTACATATACACAATTTATACACAATTATATACAATTTACACACAGTTTACACACACAAAATTTATACACAATTTATATACAGTTTATAATATTTACACACAATTTTTAACAACAAAATACCTAATCCTACACTAATTCTAATCCTTCTTTGCAGGTCATCGGGCCATCGCGGCGCGTCAAGTCAGAACTCAACCAGCGCCGGACAGCCCGGCATCACCCTAAGGTGGGTTCAGGTCGGCGTACCTCCGTCGCCGCCTCCCTGTGCGTCTCCTCCTTGCTGGCGCAGCGTTTGCGGACTCCTCCCGGACGCGTTCAGCCTCCTCCTTGAGGCTTATGCACTCCGCGGCGAAGCCCGCCACCGCTGCCCAGTTCTCCTCACTCTCCACCATTGCGGCGACTACGTCTGGCAGAGCCAGAGTGCCCCTCGCACCCAACGACAGCTCCAGCGTACGCCTCTGCGACGCGAAGGCACCGCACACCTCAAGGGTATGCTGCGCAGTGTCTTCTTCGTCACCACACTGGTGGCATATTGGGCTCTCCTCCCTGCCAATCCGGTACAGATACCTACCGAAGCATCCATGCCCGGTAAGTATCTGTGTTAATCGGTAGGACATTCCCCCGTGGGGTCTGTCAATCCACCTCTGGAGGACTGGGCGAATCGCCTCGACAGTGCGGGCTCCGGCCTGTGGGGTTGTCAACATCTCCTCCCACTGCCACACCGCCATGTCGTAGGCTTCGCGCCTTGCCCCCTCCACTTCCGCTTGCGCGGGCCTCTCGCCTCTTGCACGCCACTCCACGCGGAGCTCGTAGACCTCGGTTAACACCTTGGCCTCGAGCTCCCATGGCAACATGCCCGCTAAGGCCGTGCTGGCCGTAAACGAAACTGTACGGTAGCCCCGGATGGCTCGGATGGCCGCTACCCTCTGCGGTCTACGCAGGAAGGCGACGTTTCTCCGAGATAGGGCGTCCGACCAAACCGGGGCCCCGTACAGTGCCATACTCCTCAATATCCCGGCGTATAGCCTGCGACAGCTATCGCCGGGTCCACCCACATTGGGTAACAGCCTGGATAAGGCCAACGCCGCTCCGACCACCCTCGGGGCGAGCTTGGCGAAATGAGCTTCAAATGTCCACCGGCTGTCCAGGGTGAGTCCCAAATACTTGATCTGGGACCCGACCCTGATGGGGACTCCGTCCACCCGAACATGGGAATTACTGGGGGGCCTGCCCCGAGGACCATGGAAGAGGATGGCCTCGGTTTTCGGCAGTGCCACCTCCAAACCCAACAGCCGAATCCGCGTGACTGTCAATGTTGCAGCCGCAGCCGCTCTGCGTGACACCTCTTCAAAGTCCCGACCCCTTGCCGTGACCATGGTGTCGTCCGCATAACAGAATATGCTCGTTCTAGGGAGTAGGGTGCCTCTTAACACCCAATTATAACCTAAGTTCCACAGGAGCGGCCCAAGGACCGACCCCTGCGGAACGCCGCACACCATGCCGTGCGCCCGAATCCGTGCACCCCCTGGCTCCAGGAACAGCACAGATCTATTGCTCAGATAGTCCAAGAGTACCCGCCGAATGTACCAGGGTACTCTGTGGAACCTTAATGACTCCATGATGGCGCTGAAGGGAAGGGTGTTGAACGCATTAGCGATGTCCAAGGACACCGCTAACACCCTCTCCCCTCTTGCCACTGCTTCCTCCGTCATCCTCTTCAGTGCCAGGATTGCGTCTACCGTCGACTTCCCACGGCGGAAGCCGTACTGGGTTGGCTCCAGGTCCGGGCCCTCACTGCCCAAATGCTCGACGATACGGGACGCTATCACCCTCTCAAACAGCTTTCCTGCCTCGTCGAGCAGGACAATAGGACGGAAAGCCGAAGGGGAGTCAGGAGACCGTCCCTCTTTCCTCAAAAGGCAGAGCCTTCCCTCTTTCCAAATAAGAGGGAACCTCCCCTGCACAAGACAGGCGTCCAACAAATCTCTAAGTTTGGATCCGATGTGGTCAAGGGCCAGGGCCAGAACCCTGCCATGCACCCCATCGGGGCCCGGCGCTTTCTTCTTCCGGCGGAGGCGGTCGATGGCCACTTCCAACTCCTCGTCTGTGACCCGCGGGATAGACTGCGGGTCAACCTCTGCGTCATGTTCTGGGGCAACGAAGGGTGCCACTTCGAACACCCGATTTGGGAACAAACTCTCCACAATTTGGTTCAGGAGTTCCGGCTGGAACGACTCAGTGGGAGGCGCCGAGTTCCGCATCCGGTTTCGGACTGAGCGGTAGGGGCGCCCCCACGGGTCTCTATCCAGATCCGCCAGGAACTCCTTCCACGCCTGTGCCTTCGCCCGCAAGATCTCCATCTTGAGCTCAAATCGAGCCAGATTGAGGCGGCTGTATAGCTCCTCTTCCTCTTCCGGCGTGTGTCGGCGCCGACGGCACCTCTGGTACAGCCGCCTTGCATACGTGCAAGCGGCGCGGAGGTTGGCTATCTCGGCCGACCACCAATACACGGCTCTCTGCTGAGGACGGTCTCCGACGCGGGGCATCGCGGCGTCACAGATCCTCGTAAGAGATCTTCGGAAGTTGACGGCCCTACTGTCAACATCCATGCCCTCGTGTGGTGGCGGCAGCCAGCCCTCTATCATTGCCGCTTCCGTTGCAGCTTCCCTATTGAAGTGCGTCAGCGCCCAGCGCTTAAATCGCGCCGTACGGACTCCCTGATGGGGGGTAAGGTCTGCTATTGGGGTGCCGGACACCTCGATTGACACATATAAATGGTCGCTCAAAGTGTCATGGTCCAGCACCTTCCAATCTGTGATGCGCGAGGCTATGGCGGGGGTCGCAAACGAGACGTCTACGATGGACTCCCCCTGCCACCTCACGCATGTGCTGACGTTCCCCCTATTCAGCAGGACCAAGCCAGCTTCGACAACAAAATCCTCAACAACTTCGCCCCTGGCAGAGGTCACCGGGCAGCCCCAGGCCCTGGACTTGGCGTTGAGATCGCCGGCCACAATGATCTGCAGCGGAGCCAATCTACGAATGACGCCCAGGATTCTACCGACATATTCTACAAAGTCCCTACGGTCGCGGTTTGGCGAGAAATACAGCCCCACGAGCGCAATATCTCCCCATGAAACGGCTACGTATCCCACGCCCCGCTCCCGCAGGGAAATTGGGGCCAAGATGGAATTGGCCGGAGTGGTGATGACAACCGTCTCGTCGGTAGACCCAATCCAATTCGTCCTCGCTGGTATACAGTAGGGCTCCGCCACAATGGCCACACCTGCGCCGATCTCCGCCATATGATGGACCAACAGGTCCTGGGCGTTGGCGGCGTTGTTGAGGTTCGCCTGAATTATCTTTTTATGTCGTACTGGCATTTTGTCCCGTTATGGAGTCCGCTGTGTCCATGGGTGCACTGTGCCCTGTCGATGCCGGGGGGGCCCTTGTCCAAGGGGCCAATTTAGGCTTCGTTATGGGGGGCCTGCACATCCGTCCTCCCAGGTAGTGGTCGTGCGGGAGCTTTGCCCCTGCACACACCACGCAGTAGGGCTTCTCTGCCGTACAGGTGCCGGCTTGGTGACCTGGCGCGCTGCATCTGAAACACAGCGCGTTACGGTCCACCTTGGAGTCACACGTGTGTTGTGTGTGACCCACTCCGTAGCACCTGTAACACCTCACTGGGAGGGTTTCTAGTGCCACCACCTGTGCATAAGCCCATCCAATGGCTATACGGCCTTCATCCACCAGGGTTTTCGCTTGCGCGACTGGGAGCCGGACCAGCACGGAGTTGGAGCCCCAAGGCCCAACCCTGATCTCTCCCAACGAGATTTTATCTGGGGCCAGACCGGTCTTCTCTGTGAGCGCCGCCATGATTCGTTCAGAGTTCACCGGGTCGTTGAGCCCCACCAAGCGTATTTCGGCCTTCTTAAAAGGCCTGCCCACGTCTGCCTCCTCCGACAGCACTTCACGCAGCCTGGCTGCGAACGCGTCGGCTTTGGGTCCGCTGGTCGTGCCCGGGATCTCGAGCTTGCGCCCACCCGCCGCCGTGTTCCGCATCCTCACCGCCTCCAAGCCGAACTCCTGCAGCTTGATGGCGCCAATCGCCTTTTCCATCACGGACGCGTATGTGGCGCCATTGGCCAGGGCATCCGGCTTAATCGTGATCGTCACGACTGACGAACGCGGGGGCACAAGCTTGACCGCGTTCCCTCCGGGGGCAGAACCCTTGGGACCTGTCGCATTTGGTGCGTTAACACCCGGCTTAGCTGCTTGGGCAGCCGCAGCAGCCTTTTGCCGCGCCTTCTTTTGGGCCTTCTTTGAGACCTGCTCCTTCCATTCCACTGCTGGCGTGCTGGACGCTGCAGCCAGAGCAGGAGAGGTCGATCGCGCCTGAGGCGTTACCTTCGGGCTGAGTGCCCTTTGGGGCAACGGCGAATTCTCCCTCACAGATACGCGCTTTTGCACTGTCTTTACTGGACCCGACGCCTTTGAAGGCCCAGCAGCTGCATTGGCGTAACTGGTTTCCACCCTCTTTTGGTCATGAGCCAACGGTGGCCTCATGGGGGGCACATAAGGCAGCCTCTTCGCCAGCTCATCCATCCTCTCGTTTAACATTCCCCCCAGAGTCCTAAACATGTCGCCTTTAAAGGCCTCCAGCCTGTCGTCCAACGAGATGGACACCTCCTGGTGGACCTGCCTTTGCACTTCTGTGCCCTTACGACTCGACCTGTTCTCTTTCTGGTTCTGCTGTTGGGCCTCCTTGATAGCCCTGACCTCAGCACGCAAAGCCCCCATCTCCAGGCGGAGCTTTATATTGGCCTCCTGCAGCCTCCTTGTCTCCTCAGACACAGGCATCTCCTTGAGGGAGTTTATGCATGCAATAACAGTTTTTAGGCCGTTATTGATGTCCCTGCGGTTGGTCCCCTTTATGTTGCCTGAGTTGGCCGTGCTCGTGTATGCCTTCATCACGTTACTCAGAGTGGTCTCCAGCAGCTCCTCCCTGGTCTTATCCTTCATATAGACCTTTAGGTCCACTAGGCTCCTATCCTTCAAGAGTTTGGTCACCTTATCGTTCTTCAAGAACTCCTCGGCAACCGTGCTCCTTTGGGAAGGAGTCATCTTTGTTTCCAACTCCTCATCCTCCTCATCGTCCCATCCATCTACCATGGTCCTTTTGGCCACAGCCATCCCAACAGAGGTGCCAACAGAGGTGCCCTGTTTCCCCACCTTTTCTTTTGCTCTGCCGCGCTCTACCGCAACCTTCTTTTTCACCCCTTCCTTTTCCACCTTTTCCTCATCTGAGCCAGACGGAGATGTGCCGTATTGTCGCTTACGACTTTCCTCCCGGCATCCCTCTACAATGTCACGTACTCCGGCAACCGACTCCACAACCGTCATGAGAGAAGACTCATCCTCCGAGTCACTCTCCGACAGGTTTGGCTCGCTGCCTAACCCTGACCTCTCCAAAGACATTACAATATTCAGTTGGGCGAAGGAGCGCCCAACCTATTAATTGGAACCTTCAGAGGGTTTGTATTCAATGCCTGGGGTTTTTGAAATTACCCCGAGCAAGAGTTTTCCTAGCCTAAACTTATCTAAAACTTATCTAAAATACTATACAATACTATACTAATGGTACCCTATACTGATATTTTAGTTTGGCGATAACCAATTTCTAACTTAAAATTACTATGGAAAAAATTTTTGTATGGAGAAAAGTCTACCTAAGGTGTCCAATCCTCCATACAAAATTTTCCCAAATTCCTTAAAATTACTGTTTTTTGACTTTGGGGGGTCGAAAAACCCTGTTCCCAAAGCCAGAAGTAGAAAACAAAAATACCAGCCGATGCGTCAACAAACGGCCTACAAACTTCAAAAGTAATAAAAAACAAAAATCCAAAAATCTATTCTACAAAAAATAAAAACTTACAAAAAACGGCGAAATTTCCCCAAAAACAACCTTTTTGGGGGAATTTTTTCCTCAAAAACTATCAGCTAAATTTACTTAAAACTTAGCCTACACTAATCTTAAAAGACTATTCTAACCTTAACAATTAACAACTACAACCTAAATGTAATAGAAGTAGAAGATAATTTGACTTAAAAAGTGTAAACAAACCCAGAATTCGATTCGGTCAAGTGCGAGAGGTTTGGTGATTTCTCGCAAATTCCTTCCAACGGAAAAAATTCGCGAAAAATCCAAACTTTGACCGAATCGAAAACTAAAAATGCCTACGTAAACCTGCGGTCAGAAACTACAAAAAAGCTCTTTGGAACCCAGACGGGGCTCCAAAGTTAACGGAACTAAAAATTCTTGAAAAATTTTGGTTAAGAAATATGGACGACGGTAACATAAGAAACAGAAAAAACGCTAAAAACAAATCAAATACTAAACTCAGAACAACAGAAAAAATACCAAAAAATGCGCAACAAAATTCTACTATTTATCAACTATTCAGCCGATTTTTAAAAACAGACCATCTATTTTTAAAGGGCCAAAAACATCAATTTGATTTTTGGGAGCGACGTGTACGCGGGTGCTCTCGACAGCAGCCGGGACGGCACTAACCTAACCTAACCTAACCTAACCTAACCTAACCTTTTTTTTTTTTTTTTTTTTTTTTTTTTTTTTACCTGGGAAAATCTGCTCTCAGACCGTCTCGACCGGGCTGTTGCGAGCGCCGGGAGGTGTGTGGGGATGGGCGATGGTCTGCCCGACCCACTAAAAACCCAGGGACATCCGTCAACCGCAGGGCGGGACCCCGAGCACTCGAGGAGTCTTTCACGGCCCGCCGCGGTGGTCCGTTTGGACACGCCTTGAGGTTTGACCTCTACTGAGCACTACCCCCCGGATGCGGAAAGGTAGCCTCGACACCTGGAGACTGTCGCGGGGAGTGTGAGGAAGGTGGTGACCCTCACCCCCGCGAAGGCTAGGACGGGTGCAACTGCCCGTGAAGCCGTCTCCGCCGCCCCGTGCGCCGACGCCTGTTAGCATCAGCTAGGGGGTCTGCTTCCCTCTCGCGTTCGGCCTCCTCTTTGCGACGGATGACCGTGTCGCAAAAAGTGGCCACCGCGTCCCACGACCTCGTGGAGGAGACCATGGCGTTTGCCACGGCCTCAAGAGAGAGGTCGCTACCAACCACAGCCCGCAGATCTTGGCGCGGCTGCTCCCACTCCTGGCACGTTGCCAGCGTGTGTTCCGCCGTGTCGGTGGCGGCACCACACTGGTGACATGCGGCGCTTTGCTCACGTCCAATTCTGCACAGGAAGCTGCCAAAGCAGCCATGGCCGCTGAGAACCTGTGTCAGTTGGAACGTGAGCACGCCCTCCTTGCGGTCGACCCATCTGTCCAAAACGGGCCGAACCGCTCCGATGGTCCAGTGGCCAGCGCTAGGATTTTCCAAGTGCTGGTACCATTGCAGCATAGCCGCGCTTTTGGCGTCTTGCCGCCATCTGGCCACCTCCTCGGGAGCCACTCCGTCCCGGCTCCGTGCTTCCGCTCTCCGCCTGTAGACGGTTGTGAGCACCTCGGCTTCCAGCTCCCAAGGGGGAGTTCCAGCAAGCACGCACGCCGCCTCGAATGAGATCGTGCGATAACCTCTAATTGCCCTAATCGCCATAGCCCGCTGCGGACGACGCAGCAAGGCCTTGTTTTTGGCGTTTAGGGCATCACTCCACACGGGCGCCCCATAGAGCGCCATTGACCTGACAACGTTCGTGTAAAGTCGTCGGGCGCTTACACTGGGGCCCCCCAAGTTTGGCAAGAGCCTACCCAACGCCGCAGCCGTCTTCATAAGCTTCGGCGATTGTCGGCGAAAATGCTCCAAAAAATTCCACCGACTGTCGAGGTACAGCCCCAGGTACTTCATGTACTGGCTGACCTCGACTCGAATACCGTCGATCATGATATGCGCCCCTTGAGGCGGCTTATTGCGAACACCGTGGAAGCAAATGGCCTCGGTTTTGTCCACCGCGACCCTAAGGCCCAGCATGCCAATACGCCGGACAACGTGGGTCGCACCAACCGAGGCCAACCTGGCCGCGTCGGAGAACTCCTGTGCATGAGCCGTGACGAGGGTATCGTCGGCGTAGCAAACCAGGCTGAGACCCCGTAATAGGGAGCCCCTTAACGCCCAGTCATACCCAACGTTCCACAGAAGCGGGCCCAACACCGACCCCTGTGGAACACCGCAAGTGACGGACCTGCTACGCAGCACTCCATCCCTGTTCTGGTATACCACTTTTCGCCCTCTCAAGTAGTTGTAGATAACCCTACGCAGGTACAGTGGCACACCGTGGTAAAGCAGCGCTTCGCTGATACATTCAAAGGGGAGGCTGTTGAAGGCGTTGGCAATGTCCAAGGACACCGCCAATACAACCTCACCCTTTGACACTGCCTCTTGGGCCGACTCCTTGACGCTTAATATAGCGTCCACCGTGGACCTGCCCTCCCGAAATCCGTACTGGCATGAAGCCAAGTCCGGACCAATGGTTTTCAGGTGGTCCACGATGCGGTGCGCCAGGACTCGCTCAAACAGTTTCCCGGCTTCGTCCAAGAGGACAATGGGCCGGTACGCTGACGGCGAGTCTAATGGGCGTCCATCTTTGACGAGGAGAACCAGCCGGCCCGTCTTCCACTTAGTGGGGAACTGCCCCGTGGTAAGGCAGAGATCCAGGAGACAACGGAACCTCTCCTCCATCTGCTCCTCAGCCAGCACCCATGCACGACCGGGGATTCCATCTGGCCCAGGAGCCGTCTTCTTCGCCCGGAGACGCAGGAACGCTGCTCCCAGTTCCCCAGATGTTATTGGCGGAATCTGGGCAGCAGCTGGTTGTTCAGCCTGCGTCAAACGGCGGCACATATTAGGCGGCATGAAGGCACCGCGCACCGGGAAAAGGGAGCCAACCACAGACTCCAGAAGCGATGGCTCAAGGGTCTCGGTCAACGGGGGCCCTACGTTTCGGAGCTTGCCCCTGATCGAACGATAGGGGCGCCCCCATGGGTCACTGTTGAGCTCCTCGAGCATCTCCTCATGCGCCGAATCTTTGGCCTGAAAAATAGCGACCTTCAGGGCTTCCTTGGCCTCCTTGTAGGCATTGCGGAGAACCTGCTCGGCAGCCTCATCACGCCTACGTCGCCTGCGCTGGTTGGTGTACTCCCGACGAGCGGCAATACACTCTACGCGAAGGGTGGCCAGGTCTTGGGACCACCAGTATACTTCGCGTCTTGGAGGGCGCGGGCCAGCTCTAGGCATAGCCGCATTGCACACCTCCGTCATGGCCTCCGCAAGCCACTGCGCCCCTTCATCGACGTTGGTCAGTTGAGACGCAGGCTGAAACCATACTTGGACTATCGCGGCTTCGATAAGCAGCCCCTTGTCCATCTTGGTCAGGGCCCATCGCGGGAATGGAGACGCATTTGGCGCCCGACCCACTCTGGAACCCTGAGAGGGGGAGAGGTCGAACCTGATGTAACGGTGGTCCGACAAAGTCTCTACCCCCTCCAGGACGGTCCAACCGGACACTCGCTGGGCGACTGCAGGGGATGCGAACGATAGGTCCACAATCGACCCGCCCTGCAGCCTGGCACAGGTGTTGACGTTGCCCCTGTTGAGCAGGCATAAGCCAGAGGACACTGCCCACTCGTCCACCACGTCGCCCCGCTGGTCGGAGACCGGAGAGCCCCAGGACGTGGATTTGGCGTTAAAATCCCCGAGAACGACAACTGACGAAGTTGGGACTCGGTTGATGATTGTCCCTAGGAGGTCGATGAACGACTCGAACTCCGTCAGTGTCCTGTTCGGGGAAAAGTAAACGCCAACAACAAACACTTCGCCCCACTTTGCAACAACGTAGCCCGCACCGCGCTCATAGAGCGAGATTGGAGGGGACGTCGAAGAACCACCGATTATTGCGACCGAGTCTTTCGTGTCCGCAACCCAGTTGGAACGGGTTGGTATGAAATAAGGCTCGGCCGCCACCGCAATGTCTATGGACCACTCTGCCATGGATTGCACGAAAAGGTCCTGTGCACCGGCAGCGTGGTTCAAGTTCGCCTGTAAAAGATGACGTGTAGGCGAACTAGACATTACCGGTGTCCATTGCGTCTACGCGAGGCGTTTGCTGTATGCCTTCTGAGGGTCGGGTCTCGGCATTAATTTTGCCGGCCGCCTTCTTCCTTCGCGGTGGGGAGCAAGATTTACTCCCCACGATGTGGTTCGCAGGGCGCTTCGCCTCCGCACAAACGGGACAGTGCGGCTTGGCGTGGCAGGACGATGCGATGTGTCCAGCCTTACCGCAGCGATAGCAAAGCTCGCTGCGGTCGATCTGGGCCACACACCGCGCCTGCGTGTGCCCTTTTTCAAGGCACCGGAAGCACTTCATAGGCCGTGCTTGTAGCGCCTCTACCGGGGCAAAGCCCCACCCAACCACGATACGGCCTGCGCCGATCACCACCTTAGCGGCAGGAATGGGGCACTGCACGAACAACGTGTTCATACCCCCAGGCCCTTTCCTAAGGCTACCAACCTTGATCGAATCGGCTGGACAGCCCCCCAAGCTTGCCACCGCATTAACTACTTGCTCAGGCCGGACCATATCCCCAAGCATCGTGACCCTGAGGTCTGCGAGCTTGACAGGACGGGCAACTCGAGCGACGTCGCCAACTGCATCTCTGAGCCTGCTGGCCAGTTGGTCGGCCTGCTCATCGGTCGCAGTACTAGGTAGGTGAAGAATGCGCCCACCTGTCGCCGACTCCCTGAAATGGACATACTCGATGCCCATATCAGCCGGCACTACGCTCTCTTGCGCCTTCAGCAGGATGTCGGCAAACGTGATGCCTCTCTCCGCTGCCTCCGGCTGGATGTTCAAAACTACGGCCGCAGATCTTGGTGGCCGTAGATTTGGCTTCCTCTTGCGGGCAGGAGCCTGCCGTTTGGCCTGCTTGCCCTGGGAGTTCGGCTGCTGTTTGGCTGGTGCCCTACTTCTGGCCTTTCGCCTGGCCTTGCGGCCTCCGACTACTGGAGTCCACTCCTCCTCGGCCGTAAGGTTCCTGGTCGAATTTGGCTTTGTCTTAGCCGTCTTAGGGGGGGCAGGTGCCGATGCGGCCTTAGCAGCCTTAGCCCCCTTACCGGGCTTGTTGCCTCCCTGAGGTGCTGTCTTAACAGCGGGAGGCTTCTCCACACGTCCCGATGAACGGGGAACGGTAGTCGGCGAGTTCTTGGTCGCCGACGCGTACGTCGCTTTATCAGCATTGGCCTTATTTTTGGCGTCCGCCGCAAGCGGCGGGCGCAGACGCGGCTCAGGAGGCAGCCTTGCCTCGATCGACTCGAGCCGCGTCGACAGCATAAAGCCGACCTGTCTCATAACTTCACCCATAAGGGTTTGGTCGACTTCAGGAAGGGGTGGGGGCTGATGTTCTGCCCTAACCTTCGCCTTAGGCTTAGGTTTCACCACCTTCGGGTTCTTATCCGGATTAGGGACCGAGCGAGTAATCGCTGGTGGGTCCGGAACCACCTCCATGTCTTCCTCCATACCCGAGTAAGGCGTTACCACAGGACGGTAACACTTACTGTGGAGGTGCTCCACCGTAGCATTTAATGTTGCCATGTGCTCTTTAAGGCTCGCCACCTCCGCACTTAGGCGTTGGTTTTCTGCCTTAAGGGCCTCGGTCTCCTCGTTGACCGTGCGGAGACGCAGCAGGTCAACATTCTGCTTGTAGGAAGCAGCGACATTCTTTAGGGCCTTCTGGTAGGTCCCCTTCAGGTGACCTGATGTTGTGGCCACGTGGAGCAGCAGGGCCACATCATCCTCCACCTGCCGCACCACAACCTGTGCCTGTGCCTCCTTGTCTTTATCGGGCCCGCCCACGAGCTCGACTCCGCTGGCCCTGGTCGCGTACGTCTTGCGAACCATCTCGGCGCATTCTCTCTCGGCCTGCAGCTCGAGTTCACGGCTCTCGGCCTCAACGTACTCGTTTTTGGCCTTAGCCCATCCGACATATTGGCCCGTGGTCGGAGGACGACCACGACCTCTGCGGCCAGACGGACCGGACATCACCTTGGGCGCCGAGCGAACTGAGTCGTTGTCAGACTCAGAAGACAAGTCCGCTCGGGGCCTCTTTTTCCCTGTCAGAGTCGACGTTGAGGAATCGGACAGCTGTTCGTCCTCTTCCCCTGCCGACAAAAAGACAGTGGCATCTACCTTCGAAGTGCCTCCTCGACTACGGCTGCGACTGCGACTGCGATTGGCAGAACGCATGCTCTCCAAGTCGAGCCGCGTTAGGGAGACGCTTAGAGTCTTGCCCATACGACTAGGCCCAACTTCCACCTTGCCCTTTATGGGCCTATCAGCGTCCTTTTGGGACGAGACACCTCTGCCCGATCTGCTGGGCCTCTTCTCCGACACAATACCATCGTCCTTGCCGGACTTAGCGCTTGAAGCGCTGCAAACTTCCACGTCCTTCTCGTTGGAGTCGGACACACCACCACTACCCACGACGGACCTGGAATCAGGCTCCGCCGACTTCACCGAAACGTCAGAAAAATTATTAAACATCTTTGCACTTAACCCACGAGTAGAGCACAAATATCGGTCACCCCGTGCAGTGGCCTCATACACGGGGAACCCTACATACTGTCAAGGGCGGGGAATATTGACAGGTTTTTACGAGTTTTCTCTCGGGTTTTATAGTGTGTCCTTCACGCGGCCGGCCGGTTAAGGCAAGCCCTCGCTCCACCACGGAACCCGCGTACCCCACAACGCCGCGAGTGGGGGTCGTTGCAGGAACCGCAGTGGTTTACGACGATCGGGGGCTGGCGTAGGCCCCCGTTACACCGCTTTCGCGGTGTTCCCCTTCCCCCCGTTGCGACCTAAGAACCCTTAAGGGGCGGCCGTCTTTTGAAGCGACGCCCTGAAGGGGCGCCGACCTACCCTGTTCCCCCCCGTGTAACGACGCCCAGAAGGGGCGCCGTCAAAACTCCTCTCAAAGCCGCTCAGAGGGAGCGGCGAGTGTGCGGCCCAGAGTGGACACGCATCTGGAGGTGCAGGGCCCAGAAGGGGCTCCCGCCTGTGTCGGGTTGTTAGCCGGCCAGTCTCACGGCAAACTCCTCTCGAGGAGGAGGATGTTGAGGCTGCCCGTTGCCCAGGATGTACCACGAGGAGGTCACCCAACACACACCCCAACCTAACCTAACCTAACCTAACCTAACCTAACCTAACCTAACCTAACCTAACCTAACCTAACCTAACCTAACCTAACCTAACCTAACCTTTTTTTTTTTTTTTTTTTTTTTTTTTTTTGACAGAGGAAAGCTTGTTACCAAGTTTAAGTGGGGCTCTCCCCTTCTGCTCCCGACGCAGGTCGGGAGAAGGAGGGGCCTACCCACTAAAAACCTCTGTATATCCCGCGTACCGCAGGAGTGGCTCGAGATCGTGTTCTACATGTCACCGAGTCCACTCAACGGATTTGCCGTCAGGGGGAGGAGATGCCCGGGATATGTGGGCAAATCCTCAAGGACGTGCATTGCCGTGCTAGGCAGACCATTCTGGTCCACTGGCAATGTTAGGGTGGTAGAAAGCGCGTAAAGCGGCGCCTCCTGACACCTGTCCGTCTTCTGCGGATCTGGTCCGCCTCAGCGTCGTTTTCACGACCTCGCTCCGCGGTCTCTTTGTGAGTCATCACTTCCTCACAAAAAGAGACCACGGCCTTCCAGGACTTTTCGTTCTCCAGCATGGACTTTACCACGCTGGGTAACGAGAGGTCACCACCAATCGTTTCCTCCAAAATGTGGCGCTGAGGAGAGAACAGGCCGCACACCGCCAAGGTGTGCTGCGCCGTATCCTCGACAGCACCACATTCGTGACAGGAAGCAGTCCGCTCCCTACGGGCCACCCGATGCAGGTATCGACCAAAACACCCGTGTCCAGTCAACACCTGCACAAGCCGGAACGTTAATGCCCCGTGCTTTCTCGAGCACCATTTTTGGAGCACTGGCCTGAGAGCGTCTATCGTTCTGGCTCCATACACCGGGGCCTCTAAATCCGCCGTCCACCTTGCCATGAGGGTTTCTTGTGCCACGCGCCGCGCCTCTACCATCTCTTCTGGGGCCGGTCGCTCCCCGCGACTTCTGGCCTCCGCCCGGAATTGGTAAGTAGCCGCCAGAACCCTGGCTTCTAACTCCCAGGGGGGGGCTCCTCCAAGGGCACAGGCCGTCCCAAAAGAGACGGTCTTATAACCTCTAATGGCTCTAACTGCTGTTATCCGCTGTGCTTGATGCAACAGGGATTTGTTGGCAGCATTAAGAGCCCCGGCCCAGATAGGCGCACCATAGAGCGCCATGCTTGCAATAACTCTTGCGTACAGGCGGCGGCATGAGACGCTTGGCCCCCCTAGATTTGGGAGGAGCCGGGCCAGCCCAGCAGCCATTCCCACCAGACGCGGAGAAAGCCTGCGGAAGTGCTCCGTGAACGACCACTTGGAATCGAGGGTAAGGCCCAAATACTTAAGGGTACCTTCCACCTTGATCGTCTTCCCGTCCACGGAGATGTGAGCACCGGCCGGAGGTCTGCCGCGGCGACCGTAAAACAGGATGGCCTTGGTTTTATCCAAGGCCACCTCGAGACCCAGTTCTCGAATTCGGCTAACCGTCAGGGACGTCATGACCGTGGCTCGTCTGGCTGCGTCCTCATAATTACTACCCCGGGCTGTAACCAAGGTGTCGTCTGCGTAACACAACACCTCGGTCCGGGGCAGCAGAATACCCCGCAAGACGTAGTTGAATCCGAGATTCCATAACAGGGGCCCAAGCACAGACCCCTGTGGAACCCCGGCACTCATGCGGCGTGAAGCCATTTCACCATTGGGCCCTATGTAGACCACATTCCGATCCCTGAGGTATGAGCCTATTATTCGGCGCAGATACAGGGGAACCTGGTGGAAGCGCATAGCTTCTTCTATCGTGGCGTAGGGGAGGCTGCCAAACGCATTCTTTATGTCCAGCGAGACAGCTAGCAGCACCTCTCCTTGTCCCGTCGCCTGCTCCGAAAGCCGCTTCAGTTCGGTCAACGCATCCAACGTGGACTTCCCCTTGCTGAACCCGTACTGCCGGGGGGAGATGTCCGGGCCGTCATTTTCGAGATGCTGGGAGATGCGGGCGGCAATAACTCTTTCGAGTAGCTTGCCCGCCTCGTCCAGCAAAACGATTGGGCGATAGGCGGACGGCGTGTCGAGTGGGCGGCCTTCCTTTATAAGGAGACACAAACGCCCTTGCCTCCAAATCCTGGGGAACTCCCCGGACTTTAGGCATGCAGAGAAAATTCCCCGCAACCTATCTCCCAGTTGCTTACACGCTAGCCCGAGGATTTGTCCTGGAACGCCATCTGGACCTGGCGCCCTCTTTTTAGCTCGAAGGCGGTCCAGGGCAGTCTCCATCTCCTCCTCGGAGACTTCTGGAACTGCATCAGGAATAAGGTCGGGCTCAACCGACGGCGGGCACATGACTGGAGGGGCAAAGGGCGCTTGTTCTGGGAACAGCCCTTCCACCACCCTGTTCAGCAGCTCTGGGGCCATTGTGTCCATGGGGGGAGCCTGGCTCCGCATTTTATTGCGAACCATGCGGAATGGCCTCCCCCAGGGGTCCCTGTCAAGGTCGGCCAGAAACTCGTTTCTGGCGTCCTCCTTAGCCACATATATGGCCTTTCTAAAGGCCTTGCGCGCCTCTTTGAAGGCCGCGAACAAGGCCCTCTCCTCCTCGGCTGTATGCCGGCGGCGGCGGCACCGCGTGTATGCGCGGCGGGCACTGTTGCAGGCGGTACGGAGGGCACCAATTTCCCTCGACCACCAGTACACCTGATTACGCCTGGGAATGAGGCGAAACCGGGGCATCGCAGCGTCACACACAGCTGCCATAGACTTTTTAAAGTTGACGGCCTGCGTGTTGACGTCTAGGGGGTCGTTAGGAGCAGGACACCAGTCTTGCACCATAGCAGCCTCCTCTACCATTCCCACGTCGAGGTGCGTAAGGGCCCAGCGTGGGAATGATGCACGACCTTGCCGCCTAGTCGACCCATTAGTCCCTTGCAGGGGAGAGACCCTCAGTGTTATATAGAGATGGTCACTCAAGGTCTCTTCCTCCTCAAGGACCTGCCAGTCCCTAATTCGTGCAGCTAGGGCGGGGGTAGCGAATGTAAGATCCACTATGGACCCCCCCGTCCGCCGCACGCAGGTGTTGGCAGTTCCCTGGTTGATCAATACCAGGCCTGATATGGCCGCCCAGTTTTCAACGGCCGTTCCTCTGGGGTCAGTGCGTGGGCATCCCCACGTCACTGACTTTGCATTCAGGTCCCCCATTACGAGGACCTGGACTGGCGCTAAACGCCTTACAACGGCGCACAGTTGCAGCAGGAAGTCTTCAAATTCTGACACCCCCCTGTTAGGGGAGAAATAGACTCCTAAGAGTGCTATGTCTCCCCATGTGCATGCCACATATCCCGGTCCTCTCTCTTTGATTGAGAGGGGAGGGGAATGCGCAGCACTAACAGAGGTCACTATGGCAACGGATTTTCTGGTGTCCCCAGCCCAGTTGGATCCGGAGGGGATTAGATAGGGTTCCGCCGCTACGGCCACGTGCAACCCCCACTCCGCAATGTTCTGCACAAGAAGATCCTGTGCAGCTGCGGAGTGGTTGAGGTTAGTCTGAAGAAGGTTGAAATGGGCCGTACTAATCATTGAAGATCCATTTCAACCGCCTGGGGTCTTTGACCCTGCACCTGGTTAGCAGCCCTTGTCCAAGGGGTCGCCTTTGCCTTTACCTGTGGGGGGGAACAGCTCCGACCACCCATCTGATGCCCAGAGGGCAACTTAGCCTCCGCACAAACTGCGCACTTCAAATTTGTTGCGGTACACGCTAACGCTTTGTGCCCGTTTAGGCCACACCTATAGCAGGTGTCTGACCGGTCCACCTCTAGTGGGCACCGCGGCCGAGTATGTCCGATGTTCATACATTTATAACATCGCATCGGCAGCGGTTCCAATGCCACAATACGGGGAATGTTCCAACCCACGTAGAGCCTGCCCTCATCTTCAACCACCAACTTAGCTGCTGCCATCGGGCAGCGGACCAGGCAAGAGCCAAATCCTCCTGGTCCAAAACTGATGGCCCCACACTTAACGTCGTCCAGGGCACACCTGCCTTTATTCGCCACAGCTGCGGCGAGTTCCTCAAGCTTGACGGATTCGTCAAGGTCCGTGATCCTCAGGTCTACGCTCTTTGAAGGCCTCACCACCTTCACTGCTGAAGAGAGGACCTCCCGCAGCTTAACTGCAAATGCGTCCGCAATTGGGCCGCTGGAAGCACCTGGAATTTCCAGGATCCGGGCACCTGTGGCCGTTTGCCTTATGTGGAGTCCCTCAATACCGAGCTCCGCAATATTTATTCCAGCTCTGGCTTTGGTGAGGACCTCCCCATAGGTCATCCCGTTCTCAATGGCCTCAGCGGACAGGGTGATCACCACCGCCGCTGATTTGGGGGCCTGCAACTTCCTAGGCTTTGGGACCGGCTGAGCTGGCACAGGGGGAACCACAGTGCCCCGTCTCGTCCTTTGCCTCCTCCTTTTCCCGTTACGGCCTACGGTAGTCCATCTATTGGCCTCCTGGACCTGTTCCTCAACAGGCTTCGCAGAGGTAGATACCGGTGCCCTGCTGGTGCTAGGCTGAGCCACGGGTGCCCTGTTGGGTTTAGCCACTGATGCGCGGAGGCGAGGAGTTAGGGTGCCTGTGGCAGAGTCTTGAGGGGCCCCCTCAGCAGAGGAGCCAGCAACACTCGCAAATGACGGCTTGGAAGCCACCTCTCTTCTTTTATCTGCCACAAGGGGAGGGCGGTAATTCCTCGCCGGGAGCAACCGATCCTCGAGGCCCTCCAAACGGGCATTAAGCATATTCCCGAAGGACCGAAGCAACCTTTGCTCCAGGTCCTCAAGGTTTACAGCAGGGGGCGCCTGGCGCGGAGCGGGACGCGGAGGAGGCGGGGGAAGTTGAGGAGGAGCAGTCTTTTTTGCGTTCCTTTCGAAACCCTCCTTAAACGCTTTCATTTCAGCCTTAAGCAGTTTAAGCTCGTTATTGAGCCGATCGTTATCGGCGCTCAGCCTTTTCACCTCCTCAGAGGCCGTCAGGGATGACATGCCAGAGACCTGTTCTATGGCTATATCGATGTTGTCATAGATATCTCTCTGGCATCTGCCATTCATATTTTTGCTTTTCTTGACGACCATCCGAATTTCCTCAAGACTTTCGCAAACGAGCTCACGAGACTCCTTCCCGCTGCGTTTCTTGGGAGACTTTCTCCCTGTTTTACTGATGTCAACAGTAGGAGTGGCCCCTTTTTTCCATATAGATGGATTCGGGCCCCCATCATCCCTATCCAACGAAGTCGCAGATTCCTCTCTGCTGCCTGCCACCGGACGTTCCAGGTCCGCCTCTGACATGAAGGCATTGTACCTGACGTCAGACTTTTCTTGTCCTGCGGTCGCCACTCTTCCGCGACCTCTACGAGCCGTGTTAACCTTTGAG
Organism: Eudonia lacustrata; assembly: GCA_947562085.1. NCBI lineage: Eukaryota > Metazoa > Arthropoda > Insecta > Lepidoptera > Crambidae > Eudonia > Eudonia lacustrata. Next base: position 21,469,448 of record OX387326.1, on the reverse strand, counting down.
GGAACCTTAGACGAAGTTCGCTGTTCCTCTTCTGAATCAGTCATTAAGCTGCTTAATGGCCGTTTGCGGCTCATTTCCGCCACATCAATTGGGCTGTCAATCCTGCCGAACTCTGCCTCCATTTCAGTAATGGTCGGCCCATTAGTCTCCTCCCCCAAATCGACTTCAGATTCGGAGTTGGAGATGAACTCCTGTTCCGACACCGCTGCAGAACCAGATAATACGTCCAAATAGACGTCAGCATCATTATCCGACATGTTGGACATTTCGCGCCTTCCTTCATCTCCTCTTGCGCCCACTTGCGCAACCACGCCGCGTAGAATTTTGCCCCCCCCAGAAACGGTGGGGCAGCCTGAGACCGAATCGGTCTCAGGGAGGGATTCTCCCGCCTCCCGGCGGGTACCCTCCTGGGGTAGTGTCTCTTGAATTCTACTTAACATGATTAATTTTGACAATTTGCGGGTTGTCATCCCCCTCCAAACGATGGCACTTTAGGGGTTGCCCTTCCCCGGACCAAAAAAGGTCACCCACGCGCCGTCCACACGCCGAGGGCGCCCTATATACTGTCGGGGGCGGGAGGTACCGACAGGTTTTTACCGGTGTTCTCCGGGGTGTTAGTGAGTTTTCCTTCTCTTGGCCATTGGCCTCCGGTCTGCCCAATCACCACGTACCCACGGCGCCAGCGGTGGGGTCGTTGCAGCGAAAGAGCAGATACCGACTTCGAGGCTGGCGTACACCCCGGTTGCACCGCTCTCACCGGTGCCCCCTTTCCCCCCCATGCGACCTAAAAACCTTTAAGAGGCGGCCGTCTTTTTGGCACGACGCCCAGAAGGGACGCCGTCAAAAACTCCTCTCACTGCTCAAAAGGAGAAGTGAGTTACGCAGCCCAAAGTGGGCCACGTATGGGAGCTGCGAGGTCCAGAAGGGACCCCGCCTAGTCAGATGTTAGCCGATTGGGCCCAACTTTCTCCGAACGGAGAATGTTGGAACCACTCGTTGCCCAGGATGCACCACGTGGAGGTCATCTGACTCGCAACCCAACCTAACCTAACCTAACCTAACCTAACCTAACCTAACTTTTTTTTTTTTTTTTTTTTTTTTTTTTTTTTTTTTTTTTTTTTGACCCAGGGGAAGTCCTTACGACTACCAGGCCCTTGAAGAGGGCCCGATTATGTGGGACTCACCCGTCCGCCTTTCCACACCCACTGACAAGGAGAGAAGCCCCAAGTCAGCTGCCAGGAAGAAGTCCCGGCTGGGAGGGCGAGACGGAGGGGGATACCCACTAAACCCCTGGGGGTCACTCAATCCGAACACTAAATAGGGCGACAACCACGGTACACATCCGGTTGGGATTAAAACCGCGGCCGCCGCCCTGCGCCCGTCTACCAACCTACGGCCATCTTCGCACACTTCCTCCCGCGTTTGCGCGGGAGACATGCACTATTACGGCCGCGCGCCAGTATACGGGCGCGTGCTGACAACGCACAGCATCTGAATTTAAAATTACAAACATTTGGCACAACAGAGTGCACGACTTTTTGGAAACGCCCTTACTGCCACTGCCGAGTAAGCCGGTATGTGGCGGACAGGGGCGTTCCCCACCTTTTCCTACCCCCGACAACAACTACGTCAAGGGACTGCGACCTGCACCAGGACAGAACCCGGTGCTAGCGGCATTCCCTATCTCTTCCAGGTGGTTGCCCTGCTAACCTGGCAGACCGCCTGCTCCTTCTAGGCAGAGTAGGGGAAGCATCACACCCGACGTCTTCGTCACGCTCAGACTCCCCCTCCTCCCTGTCCTCCCTCAAACTCTCTCGCTCCCTCACCACCTCCGCCGCCTTCACGCCCGGGACCCTCCCGGCACCCTTTCCAGGGGAAGAGGCGCTTGGGGGGGCATCAGGAACAGGGGGTAGCGGGAGGGGAAGCTTTGTGAGCAAGACCGTAGGCTCTCTCAGTGGCAGCTCTTCAGTAGTTGCCTCCATCGTCTCCGGTGCCGCAGAAGCAGGCCTTCTCTCCCGTACTTCCGGGTCCCTCATCCTTATATAAATAAAACCAATGAAGATTTCTTAAGTAATGTTTTTACCAAGAACAATAATATAGTAGCGAAGGATACCTTACAACGAACGCCGCAGCATATATATAAAACTACAAAAACACAAAGATAGCGCGATTCAGCTGACACAGCGCTACGTCATCTCTTGACATAAATCAGAACTAAAAGTATTACAATGCTGTAATTTATTATAATGACGTTTGAACATTCCGCCCACCATGGACAGAATGCCATAGGTCCATCAAAAACTCATAATGGCTAAAGCTAAAATAGTAAAACTATTACGATAATAAACTTTAAAATAAACATAAACTTGTAACCATAACTATAGAATTAACAAAAGATAAACATTTTAACATACAACAAAAAAAAAAAATAATAACTTTAATCTGTTACTGGCAACATACATAATTTGGACACAGGTCTCTTAATTACATTGTCTTTGCACTTGAGACTAACCACGCGAGTAATTTTGTCCAAACCGGGATGCTTCTCAGTGACAATTCCGTATAACCATCAAGAGGGAGGAAGATTGTCTTTCTTTATTAATACTATATCTCCTATTTTTGGCTCCGGAACATAATGAGACCACTTATATCGATTTAAAAATTGTATTATTTAACACAATCTTGTGACCACTTGCGTCAAAATTCCTGAACCATCCTTTGAGAATATTGCCATCGTTTAAGGCTGCTAAGTGACGAATTCGCATAATTGACATCTGGCACCAGCACTGGAGGTTCACCAATCAGAAAATGTCCAGGTGTGAGTGGAGCGGGAGCTGCCGGGTCATTGTTCAATTGACAAAGTGGTCTTGAATTGAGGCAAGCCTTAATTTGGGAAAGAACTGTATACATTTCCTCAAATGTTAATGTTGAGGTGCCAATCACACGTCTTAAATGGTGCTTAGTTGATTTTACTCCCGCTTCCCACAACCCACCAAAGTTGGGAGCATGGGGGGGGATGAAATGCCAGGTGGTTCCATTGCTGGCAAGCCAATCGGCTATCTCAACGGCGACTTGAGATTTTTCTCTAGCCAGCAACTGTTATAATTCTCGCGCTGCGCCCACAAAATTGGTTCCATTGTCACTGAATAAATCAGCACAGTGACCACACCGCGCGACGAACCGTTTGAACGCAGCGATAAAACCTTGCGAAGTTAAATCGCTTACTAACTCCAGATGAATTCCCCTAGTGGCCATGCATACAAAAAGACATATGTAGCCTTTATAGGCGTGATGCCCTCTTCCCTTAGAGGTGCGAATGTTAATGGGACCAGCGTAATCTACCCCACTCTGTCGAAACGGTCGACCCGGTGTTACTCGAACTGCAGGAAGCTGACCCATTAACTGTTCTGTTACACGTGAAGAATGACGCACACAAGTAACACATCGACGACAAAACAACTTGACTTGATTCTTAACATCTAAAATCCAATATCGAGAGCGCAAATGGGTAATCATAAGCTGAATGCCACCGTGTAATGTACTTGTGTGGGCACTTTTAATAAGAAGGTTCGTAAAATGAGTTTTAGCTGGAACAATAATTGGATGTTTCATATTCTCATCAATAGAATCCACTACCTAGAAGAACACTCCATAATTCACGATCGCCAATACGGGTTTCGGCCGAAACGGTCAACGGGTGATCTTCTAGCGTACGTTGCACATCTTTGGGGTGAGGCTATTGACAAGCGTGGTGAGTCGGTGGCTGTTAGCCTTGACATAGCCAAGGCTTTTGATCGGGTCTGGCACAAAGCTCTTCTCTCCAAGCTCCCGGCATACGGTCTGCCTGCTTAGTTCTGCAACTGGGTAGCTGGCTTCCTGCATGAGCGCAAAATTCATGTTATATCTGATGGATGCGCTTCGCGGCTCATGTCAGTGAACGCTGGTGTCCCTCAGGGGTCCGTTCTATCCCCCACGCTGTTCCTTCTGCATATCAATGATATGCTTCCACTTGGAAATATTCATTGCTATGCAGATGATAGTACGGTCCATGGAGGATATAACGGTCACCCAGCGGCTGGGCGGGTCGAAACCGAAGTGAATCGAGTTAATCTTGTCATTGAGCCTATTGGACCTCATATCTAATTGGGGCACCAATAATCTGGTTGAGTTCAATGCCAAGAAAACACAGGTGTGCTCGTTCACGGCAAAAAAGTCACCATTCCTTCCCCTTCCATCTCTTCAGGGTACATCTCTACGCCTGCAGAGCAGTATCAACATGCTCGGTATGACGATACGCTGCGATCTGAACCAAAGGGACTACATCGAAGCCGTGATCAAAACAGCCTCACGAAAACTCGGAATTCTGAACAGAGTGCGGCGATTCTTTACGCCGGACCAGTTGTGCCTTTTGTACAAGACACAGGTACGGTCTTGCGTGGAGTATTGCTCGCACATCTGGGACGGTTCCGCTAAGTACTTTCTCGATGCCTTGGACAGATTGCAGCGTCGCGCTGAACGCATTATCGGCAATGCAGAAGTGGTAAATACTCTCGAATCTCTGCAATTGCGTAGAGACGTTGCGTCACTCAGCGTGTTTTACCGCTTATACCATGGCGAGTGCTCTGAAGAGCTCTTTGACCTCATCCCACCTTCTCCCTTTCTTCATAGGAGTACACGTGCTGCTCTTCGGAGTCACCGATTCACTGTCTCAAGTATCCCATCACGCACAAAGAAATTTAGTGACTCGTTTCTTTGTCGCACCTCCAAAAGATGGAATAGTCTACCAGCACACGTTTTCCCTCCTTCCTATGATATGGGGTCCTTCAAGAGAGGCGTGAAGAAGCACCTTGTGGGCCGGCAGAGTGAAGTTAACTGATGCTACGTTTGTTTCCACGCTGCATCAGTTGTCTTCGCGTCTGGACTTCATTTCCACTTAACATCAGGTGGGATGGAGTCATTTGCCGAGCTAAGTATAAAAAAAATAAAAAAAAAATAAAATAAAATAGCAGCACTGTTCAAGCGGCCACCAACTCTCAATATACCATGATCGTCTAAGAAAGGATTTAGATGGGTAAGTTTGCTATTTTTACTAATATTTTCTTTTCTTATTATCTTATTTATTTCTATTTGAAATTCTTGTCCTTGCCAATACTTAATACATATATTTAGTGCTTCCACTAATTCATTACTTGTAAGCCACGAAGGTAACTTATTATTTGTATCATTCGATTTCTTGAAAAATCTTTTTATCCATGCTATTACTCTCACTTGTCGAGTTAGCGTAGAATACTTAGTCCATAGTACTTCCATATTTTTCTCTGCAGTAGCTAGATGACACGCGTTGATAGATTTTCTTTTTTCTAATTCTGTTTCAAAACTCTTTCTCTCATAACTTATTGTCTCACCTCGTAACCAAATAGGCCCCTTAATCCATAATTCGAAATTTATAAATGCTGTTGGTCTCAGTCCTCTGGACGCGCAGTCTGCTGGATTACACTTGGTTGAAACATGTGACCATTGCCTACGTTCCAAGATTGTCACAATGTCAGACACTCTATTGGCTATAAATGTTTTCCATTTACTTGGATGATCACTCAACCAAGCCAGAACCACCGATGAGTCTGTCCATGCATGTATATTTTCCTTAGCAATCTTTAAAACTTCACTAACTTCTAGTAACAATTTTGCAAGTAATGAAGCTCCGCATAGTTCAAGTTTAGGAACAGATAACTGCTTGATCGGAGCTACTTTTGTTTTTGATGTGACTAAATTTACCGTGACATGATCTTCTTCGTTTATGACTCGGACATACACAACAGCTGCGTATGCTTCATTCGAAGAATCACAAAATCCATGAATCTCAACTGTTCTACTATTTTTTTTTGTATCAATCCACCGTGGAATTTTAAACTGACTAATATGAGGCAATTCGCTACGATAGGTTATCCAATAATCTAACAGATGTGGCGGCAATTCATCGTCCCAACCGATCCCTGATATCCACAGCTTTTGTATAAGGATTTTTGCTCTTATTATTACAGGCGCTAGCCAACCCAATGGATCAAACAACCTTGACACGTCTGATATAACTTTTCTTTTAGTTACAGGTGAGCTAATTGGAGTCAAAGTGACGGAGTATTCGAAGACATCAGTGGAGCGGTTCCAGGTAAGTCCAAGTATTTTAATTACTGTATCTAACTTTAATTCCTTGTTTCCTTCTTCTTTCCCATTTTCTTTAGCTATGTGTTCAAGCACTGCTTCTTTGTTGCTGGACCATTTTTGTAACTCGAATCCACATTTGCCTAAAATTTCAGTTATCTCCTTACACAAGGTAATCCCTTCCTTTACCGTTTCACAACCACTCATCAGGTCATCCACGTAAAAATCATTTAGTATTCTTATAGATGCATCCGGACTAAATGCACCTTCATCGCGAGCAAGTTGTTGCAACGCCCGGACAGCCAGGTAAGGAGCTGACGCAGTACCAAAAGTGACTCTTAGCAATCTTAAATGTTTTATTTCAGATTCAGGCCTGTCACGCCAGTACAGACGCTGAAAATCGACATCTTCTGACGCAACCTTTATTTGCCTGTACATCTTAACAATGTCTGCCACCAAGCACACTGGATGCTGACGCCAGCGCATAATAATATGACGTAAGTCATCTTGCAAAGTAGGCCCTATCATTAGATCGTTATTTAATGAAACCCCGTTTGTTCCTGAACATGATGCATCAAACACCACGCGAAGTTTTGTTGTACTTTTATCTTCTCTGATAACAGCATGATGTGGCAAATATACAACATTAGCCTTGAACTTTTCTTCGTCAGGTACGCATTCCATGTGACCAAGAGTCATATATTCTTTTATAACTTCAGCATATGGTTCTTTTAATTTTGAATTCTTTACAAATTTTCTTTCTAGCATCTTAAATCTCTTAGCAGCAATAGTACTTAAGTTTCCATGTTGACAGGTTGGATTTTCACATAAAGGAAGTCTTACGACATAACGACCAGAAGAATCTCTTTTAGTGGTATTTATGAAAAATTCCTCACACTTCGTCTCTTCTTCTGTTAAAAACTGTTTCTTATTAATTAATGGTTCCGATTCAATTTCCCAGAACCTGCGCAATAACTCATCTTCCGACGACGACAGATGCGTACTATAGACGTGCTCATTTTTGGAATTTACATTATCAGCATCAATCTTACCCGATAAAATCCAACCAAGTTTAGTATTTTGGGCCACTGGAAAACCTAGCTTACCTTTGATCAAACCCTCCAATATTATTTCTCCATATACTTCTGCGCCCAATAATATGTCTATTTTATTGGGTATGTTATATTTTGGGTCTGCTAACCTTAAATCTGACAGTGATGGCAACAGTTGAATATTAGCCTTTCGTTCTGGAAGAAAGGCTGTCAACTTGCTAAGAACATGAGCCCTGACACTAAGTCGAAAGCTAGAATCGTGAAGTGATTGAATGTTCAAATAAACTATATATCTTGAAGTCAAAGACTTGTCACTTCCTAGTCCCGATATTATACTCTTGCTTGAAAATTTCCTCAGTCCCAGGAGTTGAACTGCAGACTCCGTTACAAACGAAGCCTGTGAAACTTGGTCTAATAAAGACCGTAGAGTAATATCGGATCTCGATCTTGATTGAATCCTTACCAGTGCTGTTGCCAGTAAAACTTGTGATTGACTATTAGCGAAACAAGAAGTCACAAGCGTGCTTGATTGATCCTCCGCTGATGTTGTTGCTACAACAACATTATCTTCTAATGATCCTACATTGTCGGTTGATTGTGGACTGTAACTTAAATGCAACAAAGAATGATGCCGTTTTTTGCAAATTTGACACCTAGTTGGATGGCGACATGATACCACCGAATGATTTATGCCTAAACAATTGTAACAGAGGTTGTTAGTTTGGACAAAATTACGCCTCGTTTCACAATCATCTTTGGCAAACTTTTTGCAATTAGCCAATTTGTGGTTATCCTTACAATAAATGCAAGAAATGTTTTGGACGTGAAATGACTTATTGATGGACTGATTCAAATTATTACGATATTCATTTCTTGTAGACTTAGTATCCATGAATTCTAGTGCTCTAAAGCGATTTTCCAAAAAGGTATTAAATAGCTTTAACGTTGGTAGATCAACAGAGAATTCACAAATCTTATTCTCCCATTGTTTACGTGATTCATAATCTAATTTGTTACTCAAAATGTAAATCACAAGTATGTCTCAATTTTCTGTTTTAATGCCTAAATTTTGCAATCCATTTAATGTTTCATTTGTTGTATCTAAAAAGTCTTTCAGGGCACTAGATGATTCGAAAGGGATTGGCCTTAAACTCATAAATCTTTTTAGAATACAGTTGGATATATACCGTTTGTTACTGTAACGACTAGTTAATTGTTGCCAACATGCTGAATAATTATCACTTGTAATAGGAATATGTCGTAAGAGCTGATCAGCTCTTACGACATATTCCTATTACAAGTGATAATTATTCAGCATGAACACCGATCGGCTTCACCACTAAGGTGACCTTTGAGGTAGTGGAGTTTTTGTACATTGTCTAAAGACGCGTTTTTATGGATAAGAGAATCAAACAAATCGTGGAAAGTCGTCCACTCCGTATATTTACCAGAAAATATCGGGATTGATATTTTTGGCAATTTGACACAAGAGCGATCAATCTCTGCTACATTTCCCTCTGCACTTGCATTATTACTCCTATCCACTACAATGACTGACTCTAACACTTCTCTTAACTCTGCCTTATACTCTGTATACAATTCCTCAGTAACATCAAACAAATCGGTTTTACAATAGCTAGACTTTTTATAAATATCAGCTGAGACGCCACAAATAATCTTATGATGTGTTTCTTTAAAACACAACCAATATTGCTCCAACGACTCAAAACGCGTTTGTAAATATGACTTTGTTATTTTAGCCTTTGCCGATTTTTTATAATTTACTTGAGCTTTATTTATTTTTGCATGAGTATCTTCCTGAATTGCAATAAAGGACTCCATATTAGCTTTAAATTATACAATCAAGATCTTAAAAGGAAAGGAAACGTAACAAAGTCAACCACACAAAACAGTTATTAAGTATTAGACATAGATAAGAAACAAAACATTCAACTTCAAACTGCATACAAATGCCGACAAAACTTTTCTAAGTCTTTTAAATTTACAACATTTGTGAAAATCGGGCATAGGATCCCCGTATGTTCACTTTTTAAAGAATTATTCTAAGTCCTATATTACAAGCTTTTGCTAAGTCCAAACATCAGTTATAAATTTCTAAGTTTACATTTACTTTGCAATAGAGTTCAATTTTCTTTGATTAATTTCAAAGTACTCACGTCACAAACACCTCACTTACTGCTACCACATTCGGTTGATTATCACTGCTTTGCTGACCGCAGCTGCACCGCAATGTGTTGTCACCAGTACTCCTCAGCGCCTTCGTCACGTAGTGTCGCCGGTACTTCCGGTTCCATCCACTGGTACAGCTACTTTGCGCCTCGCAGGCAATAATCTTCTGCCTCAGGGATTTTTCTAAACTCAAAAAGTCGCCCGTCCAACTAGTACATCCGGCTCGAAGGACCATGAACAACCGTGAGGTCGTGGGCCGACCAATAAAACCAATGAAGATTTCTTAAGTAATGTATTTACCAAGAACAATAATATAGTAGCGAAGGATACCTTACAACGAACGCCGCAGCATATATATCAAACTACAAAAACACAACGATAGCGCGATTCAGCTGACACAGCGCTACGTCATCTCTTGACATAAATCAGAACTAAAAGTATTACAATGCTGTAATTTATTATAATGACGTTTGAACAAAAGGTATAGTTGTAATTTGTATACTCATCAACATGGTTTGTTGTTTCAGAATGGGATATTCACATTGATATTTATATTTAGATTTATATTTACATTGAAATTTACATTTATATTTATATTGATATTTGCATTTTAATGAACATCTGCGTTCACTTTTACAACATTTCATTGGATCTCTGATCGTTCCGAGGTTATAAAGTAAGGAAACACTTAGTCATAGACGCACCCTATCCACATGGGTGAGGAAGGCCGTTCTCCTCTTGGAATGCTGAGAGGCTGAAGAAAGCTACCCGTGCCTCATTCGGATCCGGGGACGCTCTGCCCGTTGAGACTGAAAAGTCAGCTCGCAGAGCCGCCACGGTTCGGGATAGTCTGGCCAGGTAACATAATGGTCTTCGTAGGATTTCACCAGGTCAGTGTTCTTCGCGATGGTCTTATTAATCTAGTAAATTCACTTTAGATTTTTATTCCACAATTTGGGATTGGTTTAATCACAAACGCGAACTCGTTTAGCGACTCTGAGTTTAATAGTCTTTTGCATAACATTTTTTTTAATAATTTAAATTGGTACTGGTTCTCCGCTAAAGATTACTGTCTTATGACATGCTCATAATGTATTAGGATAAATCAAAATTTTAAGATACATCCAAGATTCAGTGTAAGCTATGTACCATAGAATTTAAGAGAAATAAATCCTTGTTGTACTGAGATTATAAAGGTAATAATATTTTATCATTAAATAAAACAGATCTGGCTTTGAGATCACTTCAATCTTTGATTTATTTCCTTATCAGTATCATTTAGCAGTTTGGAGTTTGTAACGGATATCATTTAACACCAGTAAGTATTTTATAACAAAGAACATGTTTTCAATAATATATAAATAATATTTAAAAAAAAAGACTTGTTTTCAGTGGCGTCTCAATTTATTTATAATTGTATAGTTCTTGTACGTTGTAATATCAATTCATTTACTAAACACAGTGATGTACACAATTTTAATACTAGAAGTAAGTCAAAACTTGTAATGCCACTGTTCAGGTTACAGAAGGTGCTTGGTTCTTTCTTGGGGCAATGTATACACTATTACAATAAAATACCAAATACTGTACTAGATTTACCTTTAGATAAGTTTAAAAAACATGTAAAGTCTTCTTTACTTAAAAAAAAGTTATTATACAGTTAAAGAATATTTAGAAAATAAAACAGCCTGGCTATAATAAAAAAAAACATATACATAATACTACTTATAAACAGTGTCCTGCAGATAACAAAATAGCGTTGCATTGAACATTACAATTAGTTTTATTTTTATTATTATGAACTATAGTTTTTTTTGACTTTTACTAGTACTGTATGATATTGTAAAAAATTAAACTGGTGAATTATGTTTTTGCAGACTTAAATATTTTATTTAGTTATTTTTTATTTTTTGTGTTTTTTACATGTTGTGATATTGTCCTTTACATTTTGTGTTTTTATTTGTGATGGAAAGTGTCCTTTTATGATAGGGCATTTTCCAATATTTATGACGCTGTAAGGGAGAAAAGAGCTGGACACTTGCTGAGTTTCTTGCCGGTTCTTCTCAGTACAAGATCTCCCGCCCAGAGTAGATAGACTTACGAACCGATGACATAAAATGACGTTCATAAGAGCTAGTTGTAGCCTAAACTGAATAAATGATTTTGAATTTGAATTTGAATTTGAATTTTGTCGCACGAGCCGATTCGGTTCAACTTTCTTAGTGCGTACAGCTAGGGAATAGAACGCGCTGCCTGCGAGTGTGTTCCCTGAAAGGTATAATCTAGACCTCTTCAAGGCCAGAGTGAATAAGCTATTTCTAGGCGGGCATGTTCCATCCTCGACCACACCGTCACTTAACATCAGGTGAGGTGTAGTCAAATGCCTGCCTATAACCAACAAAAATAAAAAAATACGAAAATCGTCACCCCATCCTACTTGATGCCTCTCATGATAAAAATAAAAATTAAAATTTGAACGTGAACACAAATGCAAAATTTACTTGCTGTTGTCTGCTATGGGAGTATGTGTGGCCTATTAATGGTCGCAAATTTGCAAGACGTGTTGTGAAACAATGTGTCACGTGTACGCGTGTTCAAGGTCAAAGATTTACCTCTAAAATGGGTAATTTACCCGCATATCGCATCTCCTTAGATTTTCCTTTTAATTCTGTTGGTGTCGTTACGCCGGCCGGTCCATTCCTTATTCTTAATCGTAAGGGGCTTCGTGCAAAATGTGTACAATGTTATTTGTGTTTTTTTGTGTTTGCGATTTAAATGCATTCATCTAGAACCTGTAAGCGATTTAAGAAAGGAAGCTTTTATAGTGACATTGCGAAGATTTGTATCACGCCGTCGCAAACCACGCGAATATATTCAGATAATGGTCGTAACTTTGTTGCGGCGGCTAAAGATATTAGTAGTTTTATTGAACTTAACAGTACTTCACTATCTGAATTTGCATCCATGGAAGGAATAAAATTTATTTTTATACCTGCTTACACTCCCCATTTTGGTGGGATCTGGGAAGCAGGAGTCAAATCAGCGAAATATCATATAAAACGTGTTATGGGTGTGAAGTTATATGGCCACTATTGCTTGACCCTACGTATAACTTGACTTAGTCAGAGTGTAACGGTCCATACGTCACTAGAACATTTTCTAAATGAATAAATAAAAATTATAAATATCTAGGATAGAATTCAGGCTAAATGTTATTTCATTTTAAATTTGTAACAGGCAAATAAAATAAAAGTAACTAATAGATTAAACAGCAATACTCAAATAAAATTAAGCATTACTTGCTAGGACTTTAAATATCAAATAGAATCAACCTTTCTACATTATTGTTAACAGTGTTATTTTTACTTTTCAAGCGAGCAATAATGAGACCTTATTACCTACTTATAAGCAAAATGGTTATTGATACATACGAGCCATCTAGCGTCGTTCTAAGAAATCTTTATACACTATCTAATAAGCGTAGCTTATCGTAGGTCTGTTAACTACGCTTTCTAATGTTTCGTCATGTTCGACCTACGTAGTTTCCGCATCATGTAATAGATGGCGTTAATATGAAAATCAACAGTGTCAAAACAAAATATATCTTTCGTAGATATTTATGTTAAAGATTCATTTTAATGATTAATTTAATTAACTTTTACGCTCACTCTAACCTAGGTAGACTATAAGGAGGCTAGAATACAATAGAAATCTGTACTTTAATGTTACAGATTGTATTTCATGAATTATAAATAACTATTGCGTTTTCATGTAGTATTTACAGGTTTTTTACATTGTCATACGAACGTAGGTTTAGTTTCTCAGATGAACCCGGTCAGAATATGACAACTTACAATCATTTGGTTATTTAAAATGTAAGTAATGCACTGAGTCGTGAGTAAGATTCATAATTGAGATGGGAGGGCGATCGATCAATGAATACTGCAAGCGCCATCCAGCGGAAATAGTAGCAGTATTCTAACCGTAGTAAAAGCAGAGGGAATAGAGAGGTACATGAATGAATGTTTCTGGCGCCGCCCTGCGGAGAGTAGCAGTAGCTTTCGCGTGTCTATGGATAAAGGGATGCCAAAAAGGGAAAGTATATATTTTGTATCGATATATCGTATCATAATGTGTTGCATGAGTTTGTGTCAATGCACAATATTATTTTTACTAAAATTCAGTTTATTTTTATGATGTCTTTTCAAAATGAGTTTACAAATTCGTACCTAGTATTATTTATAGTTTTAATAAATAATTCATGGTTTATTTTACATTTCCGCCGTCATGGGTTTTAATAAGATTATTTTAAACATTTAACTTTACTGGCGGAGCTCTAATAAGACATGTGTAAATGTTATTCGACACAGTGAAAACACACCGGAAACACACCAAAAACCTAAACGTTGATCTTAACAAATTTGTCGATACCTACATACAGAGTCTACATCTAAAATAATCAAAATCTATCTACAAAGCTAAACAAAGTCGGCTGGCTGGTACTTGTACAGTCTTTGATACAAGTTTGTTCAAGTCATTCACATTCATCACATTATAATAATGATATCTAATGTTACGTCTTAGTCCATCATATTTTGTTTATCTAATTGGGACACATATACATTTTATTATAAACATACTAAATGTGATACATTCATACGACATTAATATCGTAATAATAGAAATCATAATAAGTAATATAATGTAATGCTGTATCGATATTCTGATGAATTACATCGCATTGGGCATCCCTAAATCTGCCAATGAATGCATCAGAATCTGGCGCCTCTGCACAGGAAGTAGCAGTAATCTGTATCCAATAATACGATATGCTAGTCTTTTCGATTGTCTATGTATGAGTAAAAATGAGAGATTTATCAATGAATACAGCTAGCGCCACTAGCCAGCGCAGCGGGGAGTAGCGGCAATGTGGACCTTGGCATGTGGCTATACTAACACTTTATTGCTCGTGTTTTTCTTTTGAGGAATTTAAAGCTATTTATCATGTTATTGGTATTGTTGGTAAGTGGAAATTGACGGTGGAAACTTTCAACATAAGTAAATATTAATAAAACTTTGATTGAAACAGTATTTAGCGAGATATAATCACTCGAAGTCTAGGACCAATAGGAAGACAGCAGGGGGGTAAGGAAAGATACCTAGTGCCGGCGGGTATAAAAGGAGGCTGGACATTGGGAGTGGGGTCATTAAGTATTCAGCAGTGTGTGTGTCAGACTGCTCTGGAAACTGTAAGTAAAACTTTGCTACTTTAATTTGATTTTAAACTGTGTAAATTATAAACTTTGTAGTAATTTTGAAACTTATTGCATGTCTTTTAAATGTTGTGATTATCATTGTATTTCTTTTATGTGTTGTGACTATGTTATCCTATGTACCTTCCTTCCCCCACAAACCCTCTCACTGCGGCCAAGACACCTTTAGCTGTCAGTTAACTGATCGTTCGTGTGAGCCTGCACGAGCGGCAGTGAGAAAATCCAACCTTTAAACCTACCTAACCCCATATACCTACCTTCACCCACAAACCCTCTCACTGCGGCCAAGACACCTTTAGCTGTCAGATATCTGATCGTTCGTGTGAGCCTGCACGAGCGGCAGTGAGAAAATCCAACCATTATAACCTTATCCTTTCAATCTTATATTTTTGTGTTTCTGTTGTTTATGTGTACTTAATTAATATTCATTTCTATCTCACTAAACATTTTAATTTATTTTGTGAATTTTATATTATGTTGAAAGTGTTGTGTTTGATTAACGGCGATATCGTGAAATAGGTAGAAGAGCAGGAATGTTATAGGGTGTTAGATTTTGCATAATGGTTAGGAACGGCTTACATTATAAAAGGGAATTAGGTTGGTTAGGAGTAGGTACGTTTTATTTCGAAGTACCTACCTACGTTTTAGATGATTTAAGATATAGGTAGGTAAGCATATAGGTATGTGTGTAGGTAGGTAACCGAAATGAGGGTTTATTGTGTGAACATTATGTAGGTAGGTATAATAATAATGTGTTGCTTTATATACTGATTCGCGTTGCGGAATGGAGTAGGTGGTCTCGGGTCCCAGCGGATAACTCAAATTTTTATTATGATCCAAAAACTGTTATAAGCTAGGTTGTCATAAATAAAACCGTTTAAAAAAAAAAAGGGATATTCGTTTGCCTTAATAATAATAAAGCGTTACATGTTATCAGGTATTCAATAAGTTGGTGGTGGTGTTTTAGTTAAGTAGGGTCAAGTTATGTGTGTCGATGGATGTGTGATAACCGTGCTTAGTAGTTTATTAGGTTTATTTTATTCGGATGTCACTTAAATTAACTAGAAATTTACCTACTTAAATACTTTGAGGAAATTAAGGTTTCCAGTTTTGTTATGCCGAAATGGCTTATACATATAGTTGACGGTATCTTTGTTCAGATTCTGGGGCAAGCAAAGCCGTCCCCGTAGAGATCTTCAAGGAGATGTACTACCATCGAAAGTCTGCAACAATTGCTACCACAACCTACATTTAAATAGTAAAATCTATATTTTGGTGACGTCGGATAATTTAGACATTTCTTTTAAGATTATCTTATTTATTAATTGTTCATTGGGTTTATTTTATTCTGTTGTCATTTAAATGAATATATCTACCTACAGATGGTATTATTACAATACAAACTAAATTTGAGGAAATTAAGGTTTCTAATTCTATATGCCAAAATGGCTTCGACATAATTTGTTGATATCTTTTGTTTGGCTAAGGGCAAGCAAAAGCCGTCCCTGTAGATCATCTTCAAGGAGATATGCTACCATCAAAGGCCATAAACGATTGATAACACAAACTACATTTAAATGATAAAATCTATATTTTAATGACTATGGAATAAAGTGAACATAATTATAATTATTTAAAAATAATTGTATGGGTTCGATTCCCGTTCGTGCAACCAGTGAGTTCGAATCCCGCTTGTGGATTTTATGAAATAAAGTGAATGTATGATTATTTACATTTAATTTTATGTGGAGTGTTGCGAACAAATTACAATTCGTATGGGTTCGATTCCCGTTCGTGGAACCAGTGAGTTCGAATCTCGCTTGTGAACTTTATGAAATAAAGTGAATTTATCCTCTCAAGTGTGGCGGATAATTTTACGCAAGTTGGTTGCGAATAAACTACAAATCGGATGGGTTCAAATCCCGTTCGTGGAACCAAAGGTTCAAATCCCGTTTATGGAATGTTGTTTTGTTTATAAGACTAAGTAATAGTTATATTATCTATTTACTTAATAAACCCTGGTTCAGTGCCTAATGTAGGTATTTGAGTGACTTTTGTTTAGTACAAATACTCAATGTACAAGCATTAAATACCTATAAGCAACGGTTTAAATAAAGATTAAAATCACGAGTTAAATATTCACTCTAGTATCATATCGGGCACTGCACAGGTGATTAGAGATTGCTAGATCTAAGCATCGTGACCGAATTGTTTTGTATGGGTCTTTCGTTGCCTATGTTTGGTCAAATACTAGTATATGCATTAAATATAGGCAATGGTCTAAATAAAGATTAGTTTACGAGTGGGTGTGGATGGATATGGGGAAGGTGGAGTCCATGTAGCTTTTCAATGATCATTCTGATCATTTATACTACCTATACAAATAAGTTCGGTGATAGATTATGTTTAAGCAAACACTCGTGGTTGTTCGAAGTAACGCTAGGGCGAAATGAACACTGATAGTATGTACTACGAGCTACATTTGCCTCAATATAGTAAATAGATAGCTACCTTACCTACCTACGTAAATATTAGTAAAATTGTAGTTAGGCGTCAACTCGTCGTCACTCGTGAGTAACAAGAATAGAGGTTAGATTTATTCTTATTAAATTCGAAATGAGAGTCGTGACCGATTGCATATGTTAATTATTAACCAACATGTTTATTAGGAAAGTAGTCGTATTAACGAAAATTAATTACAGTTATTTATAGTAGAAATGATGAGATAAAACTATAAAATAAGTTTAGATCTTAGAGTCCGCATAAAACAAAATAGTAATTGCAACTAATAGTTTCCTTATAGGAGTTTTGTTTTATTTCTGTATAATGTAGATGCTAAAATAATTGTATTTTACTTCATCTTGTTTTTGCATTATTACGATCAGAACCTCTGCGTTAAATTTAAGATATTTTATCAAAATTACAAGTTTAAAGAGTATTCAGAGTATTAATTGAAGTTCCTTATGTTATATTCTATCAAACAGGATAGAAAAACGATTAAATTATTAAATGTTAAGCAATTTTACATAGTTTCGTAATGGGATGGGAGACCGCGATGTTATTATGATTTTAGGTACTTACTTAATCTAGCTCGGCGTAGGCCATCGCTTTGGTTGTTAGTTTATAATAGTAGGTGATCTGTTACTTTTGTTTTAATGATAAGGGTCATGAATTCATTTACAGGTAGTAAAGAAAGGGTTGTTAGGTCTTGCCTTTAAGTTCCTTAAAGTTCTTAGGTTATTGCGGACCTTCGTAGGTGCACTAGACGATCACTTGGCCAAAATGATCTTTTAGATGTGATTGAAACAAGTAGGTTATTCTCGGTTTTGGATTATTACAATAATAATGGTTAGGAGTTAAGTAGGTTAATTTATGGTAATCTAGGTAGGTAATTATGTTCATTATTTACATCTCACTTATATCGTTATATTTGGTGCCGTTAGGTATAAGTAGGTTAAACGATTTATTTAATCTAATTAATTCAAAAAAAAATAAGACCGAAAGTAGTTTAGCTCCTTAGTTTTAGTCTTAGCTTCAGAGGGTTTGTTACAATTTTGTGTGGCCGTGACCAGGATTGCATTACTAGGATTATGTGACCAATAGGTATTAGGGTATCTGTAGGTAACTTAGACAGAAGTAGCATTGAATAGTTAACACCGTTTAGACACTGTAGATTGAGATGTTAGAATGATGTTGTGATGTTGTTGGGGTTCTGCTGGGATACTGTAATAGTGTTTTGGTAGTGTTCTGGCAGTGTTGTGGCAGCATCATAATAATTAGGATAATGTTAGAATAGGTACTTTCAGAATACAGTTACAATGGTGATGTTACATTGTTATTAGGATGGTGTTAGGTTACTGTTAGAATAGTTAAGGGTTTATTTTATAGGATAGTATCATGTTTTAGATCAAGTCTAGATTAAATTAATTATTTTGGTGAAATTAGTTAAAGATAAATAGATATTTGTTATGTTAGATTCAATCACATTTAGAAGCGCGTTGCGATGCAAGTCGCACAATTTGTTGCTGTGTAAATAGGAAGGAATTAAGGCAAAGATAGACGTTTAAAATTTAATAGGCAAAACCATTTATTATAATAGTAGGTAGGGTAGGTACGTTTATCTAGATGCCAGGTGCGAGTGTCATTCGCCATTTCGACACAATGTAAACTCTTGTCGTATGCCGCCAGGAGGCGTTGCTTCAATGCCATACTGGTTTTCGTTTGGTTGGCGTGATCGAATAAATCCGGATAGTAAACAAAACTCGCACTAGGCACCTTGATAAGTTCTGTAGCCGCGTGGCTTGCATGCCTGGCTTTGGGCGGAGCAAACTCTGAGGTCCCGGGTTCGATCCCCGCTCGAGTCAATGATGAAAACTAACTCTTTGGTTCCGTTGTTAGTTTTGTTTTACATAATAAGAGTACATTAGCTAGTACTTACTTAGGATCAGAACAATGAATGTGATATTGCCTAATAGTTATTTAAAGGGCCTTTGATTTAATTAACAAGTTATTTTTGTTAATTAGTTTTAATTTAAAAATTTGTCAGAGTTAACAAATTGGATTAGAAATTAAGGTTTAGATTGTAGGTAGGTAGGTATCGTTTTGAGTGAAGTTAAGGAATGTTACATAATTTAAGTAGGTACCTAAGAGGTTTAGTTTTACTAACGGGGGGTTGTAATGATTATTAGGCATAATAAGATTAATTTGTTAATTGATATATTCTTATAATTAAGAAACAATGAGGCTTATGCCCAGCAGTGGGTCGTCAGTGGCTAAGTGAGTTTTAGAGTCTAGTTAGTGGGGGGTTGCATCGTATTTTAGTATTATTATTTTTAGGGACAGTTCAAAACAATAAATGCTTTTCTTTTCCTTCTTTACAAAATTTACATTCTTAGGTTGATCTTAAATTCATATTTACATGTAGAAAAATAAACTGAATCCCAGTCTGGGAACCAGACTCGGTAACTTCGGGTATCGGAGTGCTTTGCGTTCGACCACCGAGACGTTAATGTTTACATGTTTACATTATGTTTGCTACGCGTGTAATATTATTTCAAATTAGGATACTTAGTTCGTTTCTACTCATATAATGTACGACTATTCTTATTGACTGCGTTCTGTATTGGTTTTGCATTCTGTATTGGTCACCGTCGTTCCCATGGTACACATTTCATTAAACAGTGAGAGCTTTGTAGCGTCTCAACACTCCATAGCGATAAGCTCGTTAACGTAAACAAACTGTACGGAGAACTATGACAATTAAATACAAGGCAAGGTAACTCGACCGCGGGCTGCGATTTATTAGAACTTATGATATTATGATTATTAGAACACAGTACAAATATTGGGTAATGGGTCTTTTTAGGGTATTAGTTAGTCAATGTGGAATATAGGTAATGTAGGTGTACCTATTCAGATGCAATAGTTAAAGTCAATTTTATAGCGAACATTCATTCATTATTTACCATGTTAAAATAGGTTATCGTAATTATTTTTATACCTGCTTCAATTTGATGTTTATGGAGAGGTTAAAAGTTTAATTAACTGGGGGTTGTAGGTATAACCATAGATTTAATAAAATATATTAAGGTACAACGTAAACAATTACAGTCTTAAAGTTAATGTATTGTTAGCAAGTTCATTTGAACTAGGTTAGTGAAAGCGTTGGTTAGTGACGCGTAAATGAACTATGCTACTAGTAACAATATTAGATTTAGGCGAGTAATAATTGGAAAGGATTATTAATAATCGGTAAATAGGTTACAATTTATAGGTGGTATTATTAACAATCGTAGGGCTTGAGTTCAACCAGTTTAGAGCGATTTAGGGACCTATTTATAAATTAAAAAAAAAAAATCTGGAGCTTCGGTAGCCCTGTGGTCAGAGTATTGGATTGGTTATTCGAGGATCGTGGGTTCGATTCCCACTCGTGCTTTCTCAAGCTGATTGACTTTTAGTAAAATTAAAAAAAAAAAAACCTGTGTACCTATGGTTTATACTGTAGTTTTGAATCTGGGTTTCGAATCTAATTCTAGGATTCGAGCGCTAGGTTAAGTGTTTGTTAGTATCCGGTTTGGTTGATAATAGGGTTTGTTTTAAGTCCGCATGGCTTTCCACAACCAATTTAGTTTTTAAACGACAATGTTGATGGTATCATTGGCGTTTTGATAGTTAAAGAGTAGGTGTTAAGTCTGTTTAATAACAACAATAGTTATATTAGATTGTTGTTACAGGTTAAGTAAGATAAGTAAGATTTAGATGAAGTATTAAAACCGCCTAACTTTCTACTACTAATGTAGTACCTAGTTAATATTTTATTACAACAATGATGATGTTATCATTGTTGTGTTCTGACATTTGAAATAATGGGCCCTTTAGCTTCAGATAAACTAGGGAGATATCCATGGTTTTTGATGATACATAGCGAAATACATTTGAAGAATAAGGTCTAGTTAGATGGGGGTTGGGAATATAAATAGATTCAATAGGTATTATGTAAAGTAGGATAAACAAAATTAATTATCAAAAATAATTAATTTGATCATAATATAGTAGGTACAGGTAGGTTACTTTAGAAAAGACAGGCAAGAAAGCAGTAATGTTATGTATCAAATGTTAAGGCGTTCATGAATAATTATTCTAACGGTAACTGAATTCATGATTCTATTGCCAATTATAAGGCATTTATTAAATAAATCGATTATATCTTGAATAGAAACATTATATTTGTATCTCTAATACAGTTCAATTATAACTAGGAAATTGGTAAATTTAGGTTTAGTAATTTAATTCAGGTTACGACGTTGAGGTTTTCAGTGATTATAGGTAATTTAAAAATTTATCAGTGTTCGGGTCAGGCGTTGTTCCGAGCAAATATGAGAACTGGTGTGGTTAAGTTTAAGCAAAATATTATTATAATACTTAGGTATAATTTTCAGCACGGTTTTCACACGGGGTAGTTTTTATTACTTTGCTTTTGTTTTGTCTTTGCTTTGCGATTGAATGTGTGTATGAAAGTAGTATGGAGTGTTACAGCTGGCTACTCAATATATAATCTTATTACTGTTGGCGAGTTAGGAAAAGGTGCAAACTTGTTCGCAGTTTCTTGTCTAGTAATGGTGTTGACGAGTTGTTATAGTGTGTCAGTTAGTGCACATTGTAAAGTGGAATGAAGAAGGATGAAAAGGTTTTAAAAAAAATGTATATTTATTTAAATAAAAGGTATGAACAAACAACTCGACTTTCACTTAGGACATGGGACGGTTTGTCGGTGTTCGAATTTTGACATGCTGACACTACACAAAATGTTTTGTATGACGAAGAAGTTTGGTGTTAGGTTAAGTCCGATTGGACAACTTCAGTCTTAAAAAAAAAAAAAGACCGTCATAGATAATATTTACTACACAAGAAGCTGAGACTAAAACTACACTGCACACTCTCCTAATCGTAAATGGTCTTTGCCTGTGGCGGAGTTTTGGTGTGTGGCAATGGCAATATAAGGAGTTAGTGCTCTAGCTATGAACGTCAACTGCTTCTGAAGAGGTGCTATTGGTAAATCGCAGCAATCAGAATTGGATGATGAGATGCCTTTAGTAAATCACTAGGATTGGTTGGCCTCACAACCCAACACTTTTGGCAGATTCAGTTGTGCCTTGCGAACAGTAATGACTTACTATTGTTAGTGCCTTAAACACATCGTAGATTTGCCCAGCTTATGACTATTTACCATTCGGTTTAAATACACAAAGGCTTTCCTTGGAATAGCTATACATTTAAATAGATACACGCACGATCACAAGTGCTATGTTCTATTTTTCATTTCATATTTAGTGCTTGATGAGGTGAAAAATAAAACAAATGAATTTTATGGAACAAATTAAATATTACACTTGTTTTAGATAGGTCTTGTCCTTATTCGAATATTGGCGGATTAGAATTTGCACTTGGGAGGGAAGAGCATACTAATGATTAGATTTAGAAAATGTACGAGGGTTTAGAAAATTTCCTTCGGTTAAGTTATTTCACACCTTCGTAAATTTTGGGGGTTGGCTGTAACGGTCCATACGTCACTAGAACATTTTCTAAATGAATAAATAAAAATTATAAATATCTAGGATAGAATTCAGGCTAAATGTTATTTCATTTTAAATTTGTAACAGGCAAATAAAATAAAAGTAACTAATAGATTAAACAACAATACTCAAATAAAATTAAGCATTACTTGCTAGGACTTTAAATATCAAATAGAATCAACCTTTCTACATTATTGTTAACAGTGTTATTTTTACTTTTCAAGCGAGCAATAATGAGACCTTATTACCTACTTATAAGCAAAATGGTTATTGATACATACGAGCCATCTAGCGTCGTTCTAAGAAATCTTTATACACTATCTAATAAGCGTAGCTTATCGTAGGTCTGTTAACTACGCTTTCTAATGTTTCGTCATGTTCGACCTACGTAGTTTCCGCATCATGTAATAGATGGCGTTAATATGAAAATCAACAGTGTCAAAACAAAATATATCTTTCGTAGATATTTATGTTAAAGATTCATTTTAATGATTAATTTAATTAACTTTTACGCTCACTCTAACCTAGGTAGACTATAAGGAGGCTAGAATACAATAGAAATCTGTACTTTAATGTTACAGATTGTATTTCATGAATTATAAATAACTATTGCGTTTTCATGTAGTATTTACAGGTTTTTTACATTGTCATACGAACGTAGGTTTAGTTTCTCAGATGAACCCGGTCAGAATATGACAACTTACAATCATTTGGTTATTTAAAATGTAAGTAATGCACTGAGTCGTGAGTAAGATTCATAATTGAGATGGGAGGGCGATCGATCAATGAATACTGCAAGCGCCATCCAGCGGAAATAGTAGCAGTATTCTAACCGTAGTAAAAGCAGAGGGAATAGAGAGGTACATGAATGAATGTTTCTGGCGCCGCCCTGCGGAGAGTAGCAGTAGCTTTCGCGTGTCTATGGATAAAGGGATGCCAAAAAGGGAAAGTATATATTTTGTATCGATATATCGTATCATAATGTGTTGCATGAGTTTGTGTCAATGCACAATATTATTTTTACTAAAATTCAGTTTATTTTTATGATGTCTTTTCAAAATGAGTTTACAAATTCGTACCTAGTATTATTTATAGTTTTAATAAATAATTCATGGTTTATTTTACATTTCCGCCGTCATGGGTTTTAATAAGATTATTTTAAACATTTAACTTTACTGGCGGAGCTCTAATAAGACATGTGTAAATGTTATTCGACACAGTGAAAACACACCGGAAACACACCAAAAACCTAAACGTTGATCTTAACAAATTTGTCGATACCTACATACAGAGTCTACATCTAAAATAATCAAAATCTATCTACAAAGCTAAACAAAGTCGGCTGGCTGGTACTTGTACAGTCTTTGATACAAGTTTGTTCAAGTCATTCACATTCATCACATTATAATAATGATATCTAATGTTACGTCTTAGTCCATCATATTTTGTTTATCTAATTGGGACACATATACATTTTATTATAAACATACTAAATGTGATACATTCATACGACATTAATATCGTAATAATAGAAATCATAATAAGTAATATAATGTAATGCTGTATCGATATTCTGATGAATTACATCGCATTGGGCATCCCTAAATCTGCCAATGAATGCATCAGAATCTGGCGCCTCTGCACAGGAAGTAGCAGTAATCTGTATCCAATAATACGATATGCTAGTCTTTTCGATTGTCTATGTATGAGTAAAAATGAGAGATTTATCAATGAATACAGCTAGCGCCACTAGCCAGCGCAGCGGGGAGTAGCGGCAATGTGGACCTTGGCATGTGGCTATACTAACACTTTATTGCTCGTGTTTTTCTTTTGAGGAATTTAAAGCTATTTATCATGTTATTGGTATTGTTGGTAAGTGGAAATTGACGGTGGAAACTTTCAACATAAGTAAATATTAATAAAACTTTGATTGAAACAGTATTTAGCGAGATATAATCACTCGAAGTCTAGGACCAATAGGAAGACAGCAGGGGGGTAAGGAAAGATACCTAGTGCCGGCGGGTATAAAAGGAGGCTGGACATTGGGAGTGGGGTCATTAAGTATTCAGCAGTGTGTGTGTCAGACTGCTCTGGAAACTGTAAGTAAAACTTTGCTACTTTAATTTGATTTTAAACTGTGTAAATTATAAACTTTGTAGTAATTTTGAAACTTATTGCATGTCTTTTAAATGTTGTGATTATCATTGTATTTCTTTTATGTGTTGTGACTATGTTATCCTATGTACCTTCCTTCCCCCACAAACCCTCTCACTGCGGCCAAGACACCTTTAGCTGTCAGTTAACTGATCGTTCGTGTGAGCCTGCACGAGCGGCAGTGAGAAAATCCAACCTTTAAACCTACCTAACCCCATATACCTACCTTCACCCACAAACCCTCTCACTGCGGCCAAGACACCTTTAGCTGTCAGATATCTGATCGTTCGTGTGAGCCTGCACGAGCGGCAGTGAGAAAATCCAACCATTATAACCTTATCCTTTCAATCTTATATTTTTGTGTTTCTGTTGTTTATGTGTACTTAATTAATATTCATTTCTATCTCACTAAACATTTTAATTTATTTTGTGAATTTTATATTATGTTGAAAGTGTTGTGTTTGATTAACGGCGATATCGTGAAATAGGTAGAAGAGCAGGAATGTTATAGGGTGTTAGATTTTGCATAATGGTTAGGAACGGCTTACATTATAAAAGGGAATTAGGTTGGTTAGGAGTAGGTACGTTTTATTTCGAAGTACCTACCTACGTTTTAGATGATTTAAGATATAGGTAGGTAAGCATATAGGTATGTGTGTAGGTAGGTAACCGAAATGAGGGTTTATTGTGTGAACATTATGTAGGTAGGTATAATAATAATGTGTTGCTTTATATACTGATTCGCGTTGCGGAATGGAGTAGGTGGTCTCGGGTCCCAGCGGATAACTCAAATTTTTATTATGATCCAAAAACTGTTATAAGCTAGGTTGTCATAAATAAAACCGTTTAAAAAAAAAAAGGGATATTCGTTTGCCTTAATAATAATAAAGCGTTACATGTTATCAGGTATTCAATAAGTTGGTGGTGGTGTTTTAGTTAAGTAGGGTCAAGTTATGTGTGTCGATGGATGTGTGATAACCGTGCTTAGTAGTTTATTAGGTTTATTTTATTCGGATGTCACTTAAATTAACTAGAAATTTACCTACTTAAATACTTTGAGGAAATTAAGGTTTCCAGTTTTGTTATGCCGAAATGGCTTATACATATAGTTGACGGTATCTTTGTTCAGATTCTGGGGCAAGCAAAGCCGTCCCCGTAGAGATCTTCAAGGAGATGTACTACCATCGAAAGTCTGCAACAATTGCTACCACAACCTACATTTAAATAGTAAAATCTATATTTTGGTGACGTCGGATAATTTAGACATTTCTTTTAAGATTATCTTATTTATTAATTGTTCATTGGGTTTATTTTATTCTGTTGTCATTTAAATGAATATATCTACCTACAGATGGTATTATTACAATACAAACTAAATTTGAGGAAATTAAGGTTTCTAATTCTATATGCCAAAATGGCTTCGACATAATTTGTTGATATCTTTTGTTTGGCTAAGGGCAAGCAAAAGCCGTCCCTGTAGATCATCTTCAAGGAGATATGCTACCATCAAAGGCCATAAACGATTGATAACACAAACTACATTTAAATGATAAAATCTATATTTTAATGACTATGGAATAAAGTGAACATAATTATAATTATTTAAAAATAATTGTATGGGTTCGATTCCCGTTCGTGCAACCAGTGAGTTCGAATCCCGCTTGTGGATTTTATGAAATAAAGTGAATGTATGATTATTTACATTTAATTTTATGTGGAGTGTTGCGAACAAATTACAATTCGTATGGGTTCGATTCCCGTTCGTGGAACCAGTGAGTTCGAATCTCGCTTGTGAACTTTATGAAATAAAGTGAATTTATCCTCTCAAGTGTGGCGGATAATTTTACGCAAGTTGGTTGCGAATAAACTACAAATCGGATGGGTTCAAATCCCGTTCGTGGAACCAAAGGTTCAAATCCCGTTTATGGAATGTTGTTTTGTTTATAAGACTAAGTAATAGTTATATTATCTATTTACTTAATAAACCCTGGTTCAGTGCCTAATGTAGGTATTTGAGTGACTTTTGTTTAGTACAAATACTCAATGTACAAGCATTAAATACCTATAAGCAACGGTTTAAATAAAGATTAAAATCACGAGTTAAATATTCACTCTAGTATCATATCGGGCACTGCACAGGTGATTAGAGATTGCTAGATCTAAGCATCGTGACCGAATTGTTTTGTATGGGTCTTTCGTTGCCTATGTTTGGTCAAATACTAGTATATGCATTAAATATAGGCAATGGTCTAAATAAAGATTAGTTTACGAGTGGGTGTGGATGGATATGGGGAAGGTGGAGTCCATGTAGCTTTTCAATGATCATTCTGATCATTTATACTACCTATACAAATAAGTTCGGTGATAGATTATGTTTAAGCAAACACTCGTGGTTGTTCGAAGTAACGCTAGGGCGAAATGAACACTGATAGTATGTACTACGAGCTACATTTGCCTCAATATAGTAAATAGATAGCTACCTTACCTACCTACGTAAATATTAGTAAAATTGTAGTTAGGCGTCAACTCGTCGTCACTCGTGAGTAACAAGAATAGAGGTTAGATTTATTCTTATTAAATTCGAAATGAGAGTCGTGACCGATTGCATATGTTAATTATTAACCAACATGTTTATTAGGAAAGTAGTCGTATTAACGAAAATTAATTACAGTTATTTATAGTAGAAATGATGAGATAAAACTATAAAATAAGTTTAGATCTTAGAGTCCGCATAAAACAAAATAGTAATTGCAACTAATAGTTTCCTTATAGGAGTTTTGTTTTATTTCTGTATAATGTAGATGCTAAAATAATTGTATTTTACTTCATCTTGTTTTTGCATTATTACGATCAGAACCTCTGCGTTAAATTTAAGATATTTTATCAAAATTACAAGTTTAAAGAGTATTCAGAGTATTAATTGAAGTTCCTTATGTTATATTCTATCAAACAGGATAGAAAAACGATTAAATTATTAAATGTTAAGCAATTTTACATAGTTTCGTAATGGGATGGGAGACCGCGATGTTATTATGATTTTAGGTACTTACTTAATCTAGCTCGGCGTAGGCCATCGCTTTGGTTGTTAGTTTATAATAGTAGGTGATCTGTTACTTTTGTTTTAATGATAAGGGTCATGAATTCATTTACAGGTAGTAAAGAAAGGGTTGTTAGGTCTTGCCTTTAAGTTCCTTAAAGTTCTTAGGTTATTGCGGACCTTCGTAGGTGCACTAGACGATCACTTGGCCAAAATGATCTTTTAGATGTGATTGAAACAAGTAGGTTATTCTCGGTTTTGGATTATTACAATAATAATGGTTAGGAGTTAAGTAGGTTAATTTATGGTAATCTAGGTAGGTAATTATGTTCATTATTTACATCTCACTTATATCGTTATATTTGGTGCCGTTAGGTATAAGTAGGTTAAACGATTTATTTAATCTAATTAATTCAAAAAAAAATAAGACCGAAAGTAGTTTAGCTCCTTAGTTTTAGTCTTAGCTTCAGAGGGTTTGTTACAAGAGCCAGCAGATGGACGTGCCTTCTGCTAAATTAATTAAATAAAATAACAATAAATTTCGCACCTAACTGTGTCAATATTGTTTCCGCGTAGATCGGGGTCAGCGCATCGCGGTCATGCATTTGTTGACATGGTTGTGTTTTTACTGTGTTACTAATTGAATTGTTTGTGACATTGACAAGAAAATGGAAAGTCCATTTAACCGGAGCACCATGACGTCCCGGAGCCCACCACCACCACGTAGACGACTAGATCAAGAGGCCCCGAGTCCCGCAGTGACGCCGGCTATTGAAGCGGTCTCGACTGCAGAGATACAGAATTGGCTGTCGAAAATTGAGCATTGCCTGAATGATATATGCACGATCTCAACCGATGGTAAGCTTAATTCAGAGCAAAAACTTAAAATCAGCAGCATTAGCAGGAGCGTTATGGGAGGTGTGTCTCAGTTGGCTGTTCAGTATCAGTCACTGAAACAAAAATATATTTCAGCACAATTGACGATTAATAACATGAATGAGCAAAAGGGGATGACTATCCAACTAGCAGACCAGCTCGAAGACCTAAAAGAGTGTATTCGGTCACCTCCAAAAGCAACAAATCAGAATTTGTCTTTTGCCGACATCGTAAGGAAGAGCAATGACATTCTTGCTCGCCCCCTAAACACCAGCAGTGTCGTTGTTTACCCCCAGGACAAGGAATATACCAGTGAGGATACAAAGAAGCTCATTCAGAAAGTAATTAAGCCCGAAGAGCTCAAATTACATATCCGGGGCATGAGGAAAACTAAAGATGGAGGCATAATTATTAGCGCGCAAGGGAAAGAAGATCTTGAGAAACTGAAGCAGTCAGAGAAGCTCAAAACTTCAGGATTCAAGGTTGAAGACATCAAAAAAAGAAAACCTAAAATTATATTGTTAGGAGTGCCCGCTACTAGCACTGATAAAGAAGTTTTTGAATGTCTCTACGAACAAAACATCTCAGACAAGTATCCTCACATACATCGGGACCAATTCCTTAGCTCTATCAAACTAAGCCACAAATCTGGCAAAAAAGACACCTCATATTGTAATTATATAATAGAATTACCACCAGAACTAAGGAAAATTCTCATAACGCAGGAGCGACTATATATTAACTGGACATCTTGCCCGGTCAGAGACTTCACACTTGTAACAAGATGTTACAAGTGTCAATTGTATGGCCATTCCGCGAAATATTGTCGTGAAACAGACTCTACCTGTGGACACTGTGGATGCGTCGGCCACTCAATCAAGGATTGCAGTAAACGTCAAGAACCGGCCACGTGTGCTTCATGTAAGCGATTTAACAAGCCCAGCCAACACAAAACAGGAGACGACCAATGCCCAGCCAGAACAACTGCTGAGAATAGATACCATAGTACAGTAGACTATGAAGGCGCCCAGAGCGCCGCATAGACATCGTTCAGCATTAAATTTAAAACATATGAATATAGCAAATGTAAGACGTAAATTAATGTAGTAAAATAAGTCAAGGCTAACTTAAAGGTAAACATATTATTGTGATAACATAGTCCTACTATTAATTATTTATTACTTAAGTTAATTTGTGTAACAATCATGCTAGATAAGTAAAAATCCTATGTAAATGTAATCAAAACATTATAATTTATTGTTATTTAATAAAATGTTAAGTAAGCAAGCGCTAACCTTCATTCACCAAATTGATACCTAAGATACAGGTAAACTAGTTTACATAGTTTAGGTATCACTTCGATTATTATGCACTACTAACCTTAATTTTAAAACCACAATATAAGCAGTACACTCAAAATGCACTATATTAATATTTAAACAATGTTATTTTATAAGTTTTATGTATTTAGACTTAGTTTTATACAGAAATAAATTTATTGTTATTCTTATTCTTATTCTTATAACTCACTTTGACTATCAGAAGGTTGCTTTGTGGAAATTAAAGTCTTGCTGGTCACTAAATGAATGTCTTTTATTTCGTATTACACTTTGTATATACAGGTAAGTATGTATAGCTAGGCGCGAGCTTATCGGCTAAATTGATGCGACTGTCCGTTATGATGGACACGGAACGACTGTCTATAATGCGCGCCTCGGGACGTCTGTACGTTATGCTTGCCACGGAACGACTGGCGAGTGCGAGTGCTATTGGCGCGACGGGGCGCGTTTGCAATTCAGCGGAAAGATTATAATGTGTTCCTACATGGGAAACACGAATTTAACTTTTGAAGGACTTAGCACTTTATTTGCAAAGCTATGCTAAATATTCGCCCTTGTGTCTTATGTCCTCATCCCCTACTGACTTCCTCTCCTTATCCCCAGTGCACTTCATCATTAAACGGCCGTTGAACGCTCTGCCAAGCCCAGATTTAACAAAAGCCAAAGAGAACAATCTGCTACGATACGCTCGCATTGCACAAATTAGGCAACACTTTTGGAAGAGAAAACGTATCCGAGTTGCAACAACGCACTCAATGGAAGTTTGACTCCATAAGGCTAAATGTTGGAGACATGGTTTTGCTGCAAGAAGATAACACACCGCCGTTATGCTGGAGACTCGGCCGAGTTGCTCGCCTGTATCCAGGATCAGATGGGATTTCTCGCGTCACTGACGTCAACACGACCTAAGGCTGCTGTCATCGACCACTAGTTTGTCTTTGCCCATTACCCACTGCTGATGATCTTCGAGCTTGAAGTCTACATCCTTCAAGGGGGGGAGGGGAGGTTATGTTCAGGTGCCTACAAAATTATTAAAGCGCCAACAGCATCCTGTTCCTGTGTACGGTCATGCGCGCCGGGTGATGGATAATTTAATCCATTACTATTTGGCAAAGTGATGACTGATGACATAGACGTTGGCAATTAATTAGTCCAATTAGCAGTCGTAGGTCGCGCGCCAGCTAGCGGTGCTCTAGTATTTTGATTCGGTCAAGGCAGCGAAGGCCCTAAAGGTCAATAAAACGATCATATAACTTGGCAGCGTTTTATTCAAACGATCTTTCATTTTTTATTTAATTCAACTTTACAACCTTTACAAAAAGTACAATCGCGTCCCAAAATAATCTTTCAATAAAACATACAAAAATACACTCTTTAACATTATTTACAAAAATACATATTTACAAAACGGGAAATCGTTCTAACATAATAAATAGCGGGTCGCGTCCGGCGGCGTCACTACACTAGCTACATTAGTATCACACGGGTCACACGAGCACGGTGAGCCGCTCGGGCGGCGGGTGGCGCGCGGGCGGCGGCGCGGGCGGCGGCGCTGGCGGCGGCGCGGGCGGCGGCAGCGCGCGCTTTGTCAGCTCCTTGTCGCGCGGCGGCGTGTCGTTGCGCGCGTCGGCGTTCTGCGCCTTGTACAGCGAGTGCGCGCGCGGCAACTCGTCGGGCGGCCGGCGCGCGCGCGGCTCCTCGCGCAGCGGGTTCGCGTAGCGGCGCAGATTCTCCTCGTTCTGCAGGTTGTTGGACTTCTCCTCGTCGCAGCGGCGCGAGCGCTCGGCCGCCGCCGCCGCGCGCCGTCGCCGCAGCAGCAGCACCGCGCCTGCCGCCGCCGCCAGCAGCAGCAGCGGCATCACCGCCGCCAGCGCCAGCAGCGACGCCGGCGTGGCGGTGGCGGCGGCGGGCGCGGGCGGCGTGGGCGCTGCGGCGGCGTGCGCCACGCGCAGGCGCAGCGCCGCGCCCAGCAGCGGGTGATGCGCCAGCCGCCGCCGCGCCACCAGCTCGCTGAGCGCGCGAATGGCCGCCCCGAGCGCGCCCGCATCACTCTCCCCTTCGGCTCCATCTTCGTCACCCACCCACTGGGCAAATAAATAAACGATCGAGTAACAATTCATAGTTCCTCAGTCACGACGAGATTTGAATGAATGAATGAATATGAATGAATAACATTTATTGGTAATACACGACACATACACAAATTCACATTAAAAAAATAAAATAACAGGAACTAAAATACCAACTAAAAATACAACCTTAGTGTAACATACATGTTACACTAAGGTTGTATTTTTAGTTGACTCGACACATACATGTGTCGAGTCAACCAAAGGGCTCCGACTCAGTTTTTTTTGTTGCAACCAAGGTCACAATTGTTAAATTTTTTTTGTTGCAACCAAGGTCACAATTGATTTCATTGTTAAATTTTTATTTTTATTTCATTATAAAGGGACCAACCGAAACGCACGATGTTAATATTGTAAATAAAACAAAAAGTTTTCAGAGAATTATCGAGATGATATTAGATCGATTTGAATTAAAGAGAATCATCATCATCATCATCATCTCAGCCAAAAGACGTCCACTACTGGACAAAGTAGGCCTCCCCCAAGGATCTCCACAACGACCGGTTTTGTGCTGCTCGCATCCAGCGGCTTCCCGCGACCTTCACCAGATCGTCGGTCCACCTTGTTGGAGGTACGCGGTCGCCACTCCAGGACTATCCCGCCCCAGCGGCCATCAGTCCTGCGAGCAATGTGGCCCTGCCCACTGCCACTTGAGCTTAGCAACTCTTCGGGCTATGTCGGTTACCTTTGTTCTTCTGCGGATCTCCTCATTTCTGATTCGATCACGCAGAGAAACCCCGAGCATAGCCCTGTCCATTGCTCTTTGAGTGACCTTGAGCCTTTTTATGAGGCCTTTTAGCTTACCGAACGCTGCCCAGCCTAATTGGATTCGACGATTGACCACTTTGCTGAAGTTGGACCTACCTAGCTGGACCGTTTGTCCCAGGTAGACATAATTGTCCACAACTTCAAGGGCAGAGTCCCCAACCTTCAGAGGAGTGGGTACGACACGTGAGTTCGACATAACTTTCGTCTTCTCCATGTTCATTTTAAGATCCACTTAAATGTTTATATAATTTTTAACGCAAATTTTGTTGACCTGACCCGGTATGTCAGAAGGGTGCAGGTTCAAACCCTGCTCGTGGAAATTTTTTCAACATTTGTGTTTTTGTAATTTGTTCGCAACAAAATTTGCGTTAAAAATTATATAAACATTTATAAATAGCTTGCCAACTTCTTAACTGATCTTTAGTATTTGTAAAAATATTATGATCGGATGTTAATGACGGTAGTTGTTAACATTGAATGGGCGCCTTTGGCTTTCAAAGTAAAAAGTAAATAGTGTTGAATAATTTCGGCGGGCTGGTTAGAACCACGATAGCTCAATTGGAAGAGCACCTGACCCCGTATGTCAGAAGGGTGCAGGTTCAAACCCTGCTCGTGGAAATTTTTTCAACATTTGTGTTTAAGATCCACTTGTTGAGAGACTCTGTTGAGGTCACCAAGCCTTGCGCCGAGGTCTTCCAGGGTCTCAGCCATGACCACTTTGTCGTCAGCAAACCGAAGGTGAGTGATGTATACGCCGTTGACGTTGATGCCGAATCCTTTCCATTCCAGAAGCTTGAAAACATCTTCCAGTGCAGCAGTGAACAATTTCGGAAAAATCACATCTCCCTGTCTCACTTCTCGCTGCAACTGGGTAGGTTTCGAGCTCTGGTCCTGAAGACGGACTGACATAGTGGCGCTTTCATACAAACACCTTAACACTTCGATGTACCGATAGTCAATTTGGCACCACTAGAGAGACTGTAGCACGGCCCATGTCTCAATCGAATCGAAGGCTTTTTCATAGTCCCCAACGCTAAGCATAGAGGCTGGTTATACTCCTCGGTCTTCTGTATACCTGCCGCAGCGTATGTATGTGGTCTATGGTGCTGAAGCCTTTTCGGATACCGGCTTGTTCGATAGGCTGGAAGTCATCAAACCTGCGTGCGAGACGATTCGTTATAACTCTCGAAAACAGCTTGTAGACGTGGCTTAAAAGTGAGATCGGCCTGTAGTTCTTTAGCAGGGTTTTGTCGCCCTTTTTTAAGAACAGTACCACCATACCTTCGTGCCACGTCTCTGGCGTTCTGCCCCCTAGTACGACGGAATTAAATAGCTTCTGAAGAGCTACGAGTACCGGTCTTCCGCCTGCTTTCAGAAGCTCGGCCGTAATTCCGTCAGCACCTGGTGCCCTGCCGTTTTTGAGCTGTTTGAGAGCCATACTAATCTCGTATAGGCTGATGTCCGGGATGTCTTCGGTATAGTGCCGGGTTAACTTAACTCTAGGGTCTTTAGCTTTGTACAGGTGGCCGGGTGGATGTGTAAAGCTGTCCATAGAACTTCTCGACCTCTCCCATAACATCGGACCTGGTCGTGACAGTTCTGCCGTCATCGGTTTTCATCGTCGTCAGTTGGCACTGCCCAATACCCAGATCTCTTGCGAGCACTTTTGAGCCTTTGTTCCGCTCAATGGCCTCTTTAATACGGTTAGTATTAAATTGGCGCGTGTCGCGAGTCATAGACTTCGAGATCTGCCTATTTAGCCGCCGAAACTGAGAAACACCTTGGGACAGTTGTTCGCCCTCCCGGAAATAGAGCAAGTTACCGGACTTGAGGATTATCGAGTCCTCCCCCTCTTTTCGGACTTCAGTTATTCCAACTATGTCCCACCGTATCTTCCTCAATTCTTCCTCCAGTTCGTAAATCTTCTCGTCAGTCCGTAATGTGCTCGTGTTAAATGTTGCCAGGGCCAGAGTTCATTATTGACGGTAGCCAGGTCTCTGCCGGAGATTCTTAGCACCCCCAGCCCGGTCACTGCCTTGGCCGCTACCGTAGCTAGGACGAGCGGGGCCGCCGGGGACTAGGGGCCGGTTTTTGCTGGTGTGCATAACATAGAGGGTTTTGCCGTAATCGCCACGCTTGGCAGGCGGGTTGGCGATCGCAGTAGGTTGAAGGTAACCTCAGAGAGATGCTGCTGCCCATCCTCTAGAATGGTCCCTTAGTCGCCTTTTACGACACCCACGGGTTGAGATGGGGTGGTGCAATTCTTTATCCCCGGCACCACACAGGGAGGATGATCTATGACAATTTTATTATGTGTGAAACAAAATATCGGCCAAATGCTCGCCACGGCTTTGGTGGCATACCTCTATCCGATGGTCCATATTTTCAATGACATAGCCAACGAAACAATGGTTCTTTTGCGCGAGAAATTCAATGGGCGTGTCACCTCACCGTCGTGGCGATGTTAATTGGCCGCCACGATCATGTGATTTGACACTATTGGACTTCTTTCTTAGAGGATATTTAAAAGAAAAAGTGTACGCCAATAAGCCAAGAACAATTCAAGAGCTTAGGGATGAGATAATTCGGCACATTAACGACATTGAATCTCAATTATGTCTCAGTCATTGAAAATATGGACCATCGGATAGAGGTATGCCACCGAAGTCTTGGCGAGCATTTGGCCGATATTTTGTTTTACACATAATTGTCATTTTCTTTTTTTTCATAGATCATGTCATAGATCGTTCTATCATAATAAAAAATATTAAAATAATTTTCTGAAAACTTTTTGTTTAATTACATTTAACATCGTGCGTTTCGTTCGGACCCTTTTCGGACCACTCTTTAGGAAACAAGCAGTACCTATTATAAAACTATGTTTACGATCGATTTCAAAGTACACACCTAGAGTTCCATTCGTAGCAAGAAGAACAGTTGAATGGGTGTAATAAAATATTATGTTAATGAATATTATACAATATAGTGTCCCTATCGATCGAATCATCAATCGACGCACGGGTGACTGAGGTCGAAGCGGAAGCTAACTAGGTTTATGAACCGACCTGACTCTCAATAATATAATATGATGTTAAATGATCATTAAAAACTCACCAGTGCTAAGTCGAGGGCGTCATCGTCGTCGGCGGCGAGATCGCAGAGCAGCACAAGCGGCGGCGCGGGCGGGTCGCGCGCGGCGAGCGTGGCGGCGAGCGCGCGCCGCAGCGCCCCGCACGCGCGCTCCACGTGCGCGCCGCGCGCCAGCCGCTCGCGGGCCAGCTGCAGCGCGGCGCGCGCGCACCCGGGGGGGGCGGCTGCGCGCGCGCCGGGCCAGCACGCGGCGGGCGCGGGCAGCGCCGGCGGCTCCACGCGCCGCCCCGCCACGCGCCGGCACTCGCCCAGCGGCGGGCACGGCGCGCGCAGGCACAGCGCCGGGGCCGCGGGGACGCACACCTGCGACGTCATACTCGCTTAATCGAAACGAACAGTGACAGAAATTTTTAAAATTGGACACTAGCGAGGAATCGCTGCGGAAGTTACAGCATCAGGGGCGTCAGTTTAGCATGTGATATATTATTGACGGGAGCCATATTTTCGATGACACGAGAAAAGAGAAAGATCACTCCCTATGAAAGAATACTCTGTAGCGTCAGCTCGGACTTTGTATCTATAGCACACGCACTCGCCGTTTGCAGCCGACGCACACTTAAGCTTTGGTAATAATTAGTACATAAGATGTAAAAACAAATGCGGAATTCTCTTAGCCCTCAGCTCACGAAGCTATAGACAACATATCGGCTGTTTAATTACTTCATCTTATATACTAATTATTACTAATGCTTAAGTATGTGCGTCAGCTGGAATCAGCGAGTGTGTGTGCTCTAGATACAAAGTCCGAGCTGACGCTACATCGCCTTTGCGTAAGATCAAGAACGGTCGGGCTCCAGTGGGCTCGATCTAAGAATACGCCCCACATACACACGTATCTCTTTACACACATACACACGTATCTCTTTAAGATAATACCGAATTATTAGGTTGGATAATATTACTTGGTTGGAGAATAATGTTACTGTTTTTTCAATGCCAACATTAGCAAATTGCATTAATGCGAGCAGCTTTTTAGATTCTAAGACTTTTTTCTTGCCTCCTTCCCTTCTTTGAGAAGTGAGGTAGAACGATAATCACTCACTTTATGGGTAACGGAAACTAAGCAGTACTTTAAAACTATTATGTATGTTTAAATTTTTATCAGATGTGTCAGCGTCAAAGTCAACCCAATGTTGAGTTAAAGCTTGTGTAAAGATCAATCGGAAGCTGCCTACCTCGTCGGTGCGACAGGGCTGTGCGCCGGGCGCGCGACAGTCGGGCAGGCCGCACCACAAGCGCGTGCAGGCGGGCGCGCGCGCGGCGCAGCGGCACGCGTTGCAGCCCCACCACCAGGTGCCGCTGTCGGCACCGCACGCCGCGCCGCCCGCCGCCTCCTCCGGCCCCTCGCCGCCCTCGCCGCCCTCCACGCCCAGCCCGGCCAGCACTGCACAAACAACACCTTGACAATTACATTACTTAACTAAACTACTTATTAACAATTAAAGCAGTTACACTATTAGGCATCAAGTTTAAAAGCAAAAGTAGTCAACCGCGGACCTAGCACGAGCTTCTATCGAAAAATCGCGGACATTGTTGCACTGTACCAATTTCCCTACAGCATTCCTCTTTTACACAAAACTCGTGCGTAGGCGTACTCTTTGAAAGCATTGTACGCCATAGAAAAACAATTGCACAAAGACTATAGTTTATTTTATTATATCTACAGCAAAAATAGCGTAAAAATTGTACGTACATATTGTACTTTGCCATTCAAAAAGTTTGATCGAATTTTAAATTGCAATTTATATTCACAATTGTATATCTGATACGATATGAACTTGGAAAGCTTCGAAATTACGTAAGCACTCACGCTCGAGACAGCGACGCGAGGAACGTGCGGAGGAAGGTGGGCAAACGCAGCGCGCGCCGCGCTCGGCGTCCCCGGCGCAGGTGGCGGGCGGCGGGCAGGCGGGCTCGCACTCGGCCACGCGGCGCTCGCACGCGTCGCCCGCCCAGCCCGCCGCGCACTCGCACGCCCACCAGCCCGCGCCGCCCACGCAGCGCGCGCCGTTGAGGCAGGGCGCCGACTCGCAGCCCGCCAGCGGCCGCTCGCAGCGCGCACCCGTCCAGCCCGCGGGGCACGCGCACGCCCAGCCGCCGCCGCCGCCGCCGCCGCCGCCGCCCGCGCCCGCGCCCGCGCTTGCCGGTACGCAGGCGCCGCGCGCGCACTGGCACGCCGGCGCGGGCAGCGCGGCCGCCGCCGAGCATGCCGCGCCCGCCCAGCCGCCCGCGCATGAGCACCGCCACCCGCTACCATCACGAATGCAAGTTCCACCATTTGCGCAAGTACCCTCGGGGCAGTGATCGGCTTCTACTCGGAAGGAACACGTTTTTCCTAAAAAAAAAATAAAAATGTATTTATTAAGTTGTTTCCTATTTGTGATCATAAAGATAATGAAATTAAAATAATATCACGCATAATCAGAATTTGAATGAACAAACTTACCCGTCCAGCCCTCGATGCACACGCAGGCGAAGTCTGAGGGTCCGTCGATACAGGTGGCGTTATTGCGACAAGGATTTGATGCACATTCGTCGATTTCTATAAGTAAATAAAAAAATGGTAAAGTAAAGCTCACAGATAAAGGACCTTACTCTAATTCTCTAAGGTTTCTAAACTATCATGGTCACTTACATTAAAATAATAATTATTGCCTAAGCTTATTATAAACTCATTGGGCTTGTAATTGTTTTGCATGTAATTTTCACAGCCACATACCAGTTGGTATATGGTATAGTATATCAATAAGCACAACTCACCGCGTTCGCAGCGCGGGCCCGTCCAGCCGGCGGCGCAGGCGCAGCGCTTGCCGCCGCCGGCGTCGACGCACGAGCCGCCCGGCCCGCAGCCGCCCGGCACACAGCCGCCCGGCCCGCAGCCGCCTGGCAGGCACTCATCGACACCTGAACAGAATAAGCTTAGCTAAAGCCATTCGTCTGTGTTACGGCAGGTACTGATTTGACTTAGTCAGAGCCAGCAGATGGACGTGCCTTCTGCTAAATTAATTAAATAAAATAACAATAAATTTCGCACCTAACTGTGTCAATATTGCTTCCGCGTAGATCGGGGTCAGCGCATCGCGGTCATGCATTTGTTGACATGGTTGTGTTTTTACTGTGTTACTAATTGAATTGTTTGTGACATTGACAAGAAAATGGAAAGTCCATTTAACCGGAGCACCATGACGTCCCGGAGCCCACCACCACCACGTAGACGACTAGATCAAGAGGCCCCGAGTCCCGCAGTGACGCCGGCTATTGAAGCGGTCTCGACTGCAGAGATACAGAATTGGCTGTCGAAAATTGAGCATTGCCTGAATGATATATGCACGATCTCAACCGATGGTAAGCCCGAAGAGCTCAAATTACATATCCGGGGCATGAGGAAAACTAAAGATGGAGGCATAATTATTAGCGCGCAAGGGAAAGAAGATCTTGAGAAACTGAAGCAGTCAGAGAAGCTCAAAACTTCAGGATTCAAGGTTGAAGACATCAAAAAAAGAAAGCCTAAAATTATATTGTTAGGAGTGCCCGTTACTAGCACTGATAAAGAAGTTTTTGAATGTCTCTACGAACAAAACATCTCAGACAAGTATCCTCACATACATCGGGACCAATTCCTTAGCTCTATCAAACTAAGCCACAAATCTGGCAAAAAAGACACCTCATATTGTAATTATATAATAGAATTACCACCAGAACTAAGGAAAATTCTCATAACGCAGGAGCGACTATATATTAACTGGACATCTTGCCCGGTCAGAGACTTCACACTTGTAACAAGATGTTACAAGTGTCAATTGTATGGCCATTCCGCGAAATATTGTCGTGAAACAGACTCTACCTGTGGACACTGTGGATGCGTCGGCCACTCAATCAAGGATTGCAGTAAACGTCAAGAACCGGCCACGTGTGCTTCATGTAAGCGATTTAACAAGCCCAGCCAACACAAAACAGGAGACGACCAATGCCCAGCCAGAACAACTGCTTTGAATAGATACCATAGTACAGTAGACTATGAAGGCGCCCAGAGCGCCGCATAGACATCGTTCAGCATTAAATTTAAAACATATGAATATAGCAAATGTAAGACGTAAATTAATGTAGTAAAATAAGTCAAGGCTAACTTAAAGGTAAACATATTATTGTGATAACATAGTCCTACTATTAATTATTACTTAAGTTAATTTGTGTAACAATCATGCTAGTTAAGTAAAAATCCTATGTAAATGTAATCAAATCATTATAATTTATTGTTATTTAATAAAATGTTAAGTAAGCAAGCGCTAACCTTCATTCACCAAATTGATACCTAAGATACAGGTAAACTAGTTTAGATAGTTTAGGTATTAAACTTGGGTTTAGGATTATTATGCACTACTAACCTTAATTTTAAAACCACAATATAAGCAGTACACTCAAAATGCACTATATTAATATTTAAACAATGTTATTTTATAAGTTTTATGTATTTAGACTAAGTTTTATACAGAAATAAATTTATTCTTATTCTTATTCTTATTCTTAACTACGTACGGTCTTTTACGAAAAAGCTAGCCTATGGTTGAACTTTCGAGAATGAAAAAACACTCCTCCTGTACTACTGTACTGTACTACGGTACTGTCCTCAATCGCTCCTATATTGAATTCGTTGTTTCTTGAACCGGCAACGTTCGCGGAGATTATAAATATTATTCATGCCTTAAAAAAATCTAATTCTTGTGGCTACGACGGAGTAGCGACAAAGGTAATGAAGTTCTGTAAGTACGAGTTAGCACAAGTCTTTACATTTTTGGTAAATTTATCATTCGAGAACGGTTGTTTCCCTAATGCTCTCAAATACTCAATAGTAAAACCCATATACAAAAAGAATGATAAAACTAACGTGGAGAACTATCGCCCCGTTGACTTCGGAACAATATAGCTTTCAGCAGGGAAAGTCGACTGTCCAAAGCGTTTGACTTCGTTGTGCACGATGTACTACTAGGCAAACTAGAGAGATATGGAATTCGGGGAAGTTGTCTCTCTTGGATAAAATCATATCTAAGCAATAGACGTCAATGCGTGGAAGTGGAATGGCGATAACGTAGCTGTATCAGATCGTTCAAGTTTTTTAAATAATAACTTCGGGGTACCGCAAGGCAGCGTACTTGGCCCAGCCCCCTGACTATGAGCTCTTATAGCAGTATTATTGCAGTTGTGGAAAAGAGACGCGAATTTATTCGCCGCTACACGCGTCTCGTTTTCATAACTGCTATAATACTGCTATAAGAGCTCGTGGTTACCCCCCTGTACTGTTTCTATTATACATAAACGATTTGCCAAAAGTGACAAAAAACCAATGTATAATGTTTGCTGATGACATTTCTATTATTATTAAATCTAATTATTCTGATGCCTTAGAGAAATATGAACATGACATAAACGAAACAATAAATAATATTATCCAATATCTTAATGCAAATAATCTAAATGTTAATCTAAGTAAAACTAATTTTGTAAATTTTAATGTAAAGGGACGTGTAGTGATTATGGAGATAAAACCATCAAAAGGGCGGACAATGTAACATTCTTAGGAATAGAACTAAGCGAAAGCCTAAACTTTGCTACCCATGTTCAAAAGGTTTGTAGCAAAGTCAACAGGTTTGTATATGTCTTAAGACGATTAACGAAGAAAACGTCTCTTAAAGTGACGTTGTCTGCTTACTATGGTTATGTCGCATCAAATATTTCTTACGGGCTTATCTTGTGGGGCAATGGCACAAATGTAAATAAAATATTGATT
The DNA here is from genome assembly GCA_947562085.1 of Eudonia lacustrata. Taxonomy (NCBI): domain Eukaryota; kingdom Metazoa; phylum Arthropoda; class Insecta; order Lepidoptera; family Crambidae; genus Eudonia; species Eudonia lacustrata. Next base: position 21,427,463 of record OX387326.1, on the reverse strand, counting down.
GCTCAAAAAAAATGCATAAGAGCATGCTTTTAGCTTGCTATGCTATTGCTAGCTATGCTTTAGCTTTGCAAATGTAGCAAAGGTCTATTTGACCCATGCAGGCCACTATTTGTAAAATTGGGCATACTAACCATACCAAGTATGTACATATTAGATATAATTATACAAGTTTGTCAAACAGCACCCAGAATTGTTTTTACGAGCCAAGGATGTATTTCCTCGAAACACAAGAGACAGTGACAGACTCGTCTTAGATTTCCGCCCAAATACTGCTATTTATCAAAAAAGTTGTTACTATATGTGCATAAAAGTATATAACAGAATTCCAAATCAATTTAAACAAGGACCTCTAAGTTTAATGACAAAAAAGCTACGTATATGGTTGTTAGAAAAATGTTATTATAGCATAAATGAGTTTTTAAATTATTAATTATCAATATTTTTTTGCATGTTAATGTTTATTAATTGAATAGCGATTCTAATACTTATATTTGACACCTGTATATACCTGTTCTTTGCAAATAAATACTTTGACTTTGACTTTGATTTTGACTCATTGTTGCCACCAGATTGTAGGCGGTAAAGTACTCTCCGAAGTTGAAAATGAACGTATTCTCGATACTTACTTGTAAGGCTCCTAAAGTAATTACCTATCATGTATTGAGAACATTGTCTGGATTTGAGAAACGCAACATTTCAAATCAATGATTGAGCCGGTCGGTGACCCCAAATAACTTAAATTTTCATTTCAAGTTGCTGTGGTAAGCATTTACCATTTGCAAATAATGAATTACTATGCTCTAAAAGCTTTGTATCTTTGCTGTAATGGTAAGGGATGGTATGAGGCACTGACGTTCCCTGGCGGCGCGCTGCGTGCAGTTCTTGCCGGCCCAGCCCGGCGCGCAGTGGCAGTAGTAGTCGCTCTGCGCCGTGTAGCACGCCGCGCCGTTGGCGCACGGCGACTCCGCGCAGTGGTCGCGGTCGTCCTGCCGACACGAGGCATACCACTCTTAGAACGGCGACACTTTCAATGTTATAAGTATTAGTTGAAGAATAGACATGAAGAGAGACTCACCGAACAGTAGCGTCCGAAACAGGAGGTCAGCTAAAAGCAGAAGTCGTGTTAGTCATTGTTAGTGCGAATGCGCCTGGGCCGTTAACCTGAACTAAAGAATAAAAAAAACGTGGTTTTAAATGGAAAATTAGTGACAGAAGGGAAGGATGTAGTTTCACCAGCTTACTTCGCAGTCGGTCCCGGAGAAACCGACGGGGCAAATGCATCTGTAGGCGTCGAGGAGGTCGACGCACTCCCCGCCGTTCCGGCAGGGGTGCGAGGCGCAGTCGTCGATGTCGCGGCCGCACAAGCGGCCCGCGTAGCCAGCGGCACAGGCGCAGTGGAAGTCGTCCACCAGGTCAATGCAGGTGGCGCCGTGCAGGCACTGGCCCGCGCAGTCGTCTACGTTGCTGCCGCAATCGCGGCCCGTCCAGCCCGCCAGGCACGTGCACGCGTACCCGCCCAGCGTGTTGTTGCACGCCACCGCGTTCACGCACGGCCCCAGCGCGCCTTCCGTCGCACCGCGTTCCGAGCACTCGTCTACATCTGACATCAATGAGTTTAATATTAGGGTCGTGAAAACTTTGAGGCAGAATTGTTTCTTGTTCATGTAACCTCGAATGTTTAATTTAATTTGCAAAAATGTGTGTAAATGTACCTTCAGAGCAAGTGGGTCCGCTCCAGCCCGACGCGCACTCGCAGCTGTAGCCGTGCACCTGGTCGCGGCAGGTGGCGGCGTTGCGGCAGGGCGCGCTGACGCAGTCGTCGACGTCGGCGTCGCACAGCGCGCCCGTCCAGCCCGGCTCGCAGGTGCACACGAAACCGCGCGGCGCCGCCGACAGCGCGCATGCGCCGTGCGCGCACGGCTGAGGCGCGCACGGGTTGTCCACGCGCTCGCAGTCCACGCCCGAGAAGCCCTCCGCGCAGGTGCACAGGTACTGGTCCGGCGCTGTATTCTCGCAGGTGCCACCGTGCTGGCATGGTTCGTGGGTGCCGCAGTAATTTAGATCTGTGCAAAAAGAACCTGTGTTTTACTCGAATGTAGCTGTGAGTTTTAATGGCAAAATGCAGTCGTCGTATGACTACTTGTGTAGTGATGCTTGCGGTGTAGTTGTGTGGGTACGTGGGTGTCGGTTACCTTGGTCGCAGAGGATGCCGCCCCAGTTGGTGTCGCAGGTACAGTCCCAGGGCGAGCCGTTGCAGAAGCCGTGCTTGCAGCCCGGGTACGGCTGACACTGCGCGCACAGCTCGCCGCGCCAGCCCGGCCGGCATCTGGACCGACAGAATCCGTTGTTATTCATCATTCTACCAAGCCTATTAATGCATTAACGAACAAGTGGTGATCTTCACTTACATGCATTCTCCAGGGTTGTCGCATCGCCCGTGGGTAGGATGGCAGCCTTCTTTGCAAACAGCTGCAACATACATAAGTATGGGTTAACAAATGGCATTAAGATTCGTTTGGTTGTGTATTGCAATAATTGCTCTTTTCCAAGGCCAAATGGAGAATCACATTGGAGAAACGGTTACAGAGTTATTACCTGTGTCTTTATTAGACAATAGAGTTAAGCCAACTGAGCTGGCTTATGCAACTTATACTGGATATATGTGTAGATTAATAAAAAATGCTTTTCTGTAAATGTTTTTCTCAAAAATTATAACTTTTGTCACTACCAAGCACCCTTTGATTTGACAAATAAGTTAGAATGATGTTTGGCAGAGGATTTGGTTTGAGAAGGCCCCTCACGTTTCTCGCAGTTGTCGCCCTGCCAGCCGGCCAGGCACTGCTTGTCGCCGAGCGCGGCGCACGCGTAGTGGCCGAACTTGTCGTCGCGCGGGCGGCAGAAGGTGGTGCACGTGGCGTTGTGGTAGTTGGGCGCGCACAGCACGCGCACGCGGTACGCCAGCGCCGCCGCCGTGCCCGCGTGCCGCAGCGCGTGCCACTCCGCGCCCGGCTCCACGATGCCCGACCACCATGCCTCCTCGATCAGACCCGCCTCTGCACAAATCAAAACACAACTCTTGAGCAAGCGAACCAGCACATTTGGACCTCATGTCAGACAGGATCAAATTAAAGCATTTTTTTATTATGTAAAAGATTATCACTTACCGGGGTCGGGATAATCACTATCGTCGTATGCTTGTAATATTAAAGTAAAAGATCGCTGAAACAAAAAAATATACATATTATTCATCTTTTTAGAGGTACTGATTAACAATGCTGGGATCTTCTGTGCAGAGCTGCGCCGCTTACCGTCCATCGAAACGAGAAGTTGAGAGCGAGCGTGTAGAGCGGCTCGGCGAGCGTGAAGGAGTCGGTGCCGAGCACGGGCGAGGCGGCGCGCCCGAAGCTGCAGGCGCCCGGCGCCGCCGCCGACTGGTACTCCTTGAGGCATAGCGCGAACCGCGTGCGGCACGGCTGCGCGCACGCCCCCGCCCCCACGCCCGTCCCCGCCCCCACCCCAGCCGCACCCGCCGCGCCCCCGCAGCACGCCCCCGACGCCAGCTCCAGTCGGTAGTTTGAAAACTCGAGTATCTGCAGCTCGAACACGCCCGCCCCCGCCGCGCACTGCGAACAACAAACATGCCACATCATACAAAGGAACTAAATTATTTCACGAGGTTGGGTTTTAGTAGTTTTGCATGGTTTCTAAGTCATTATATAAAACACGATTAAATCAATTTTATTTTATAAAAGCAAGGTTGCTGCACCGATTCGCCACGACTGTCCTTGTCCATATTTTGGATACCAGAAAAGAGTCTTTATATTTATGAAATCCTAGTAATGTCTTTATTCCAATGATGGAGGTCCGTGCCCAGCTCATGGACAGTATATAGGCTCTATGTATAATATATATACTGAAATCTTTCATAGCTAATAAAGGTATTTTACTACGACATGGGCATTATTGCTTAGGTTATTCATACAGTATAGTATTTAATATTTACGTGACGTAAAATATCTGTAGCTTGCTGCCAATAAAAATACATTGAAAATAAAATGTACTACTTTAGTAAATCACCCATTCACCTCCTACCCGAATAGCGCTCATGCAAGCAGTTGAGTGATGCTTACTGCTCAAAGTGAAAATACCCTTAACTTATTCAAATATTGCCTTGAAAACAGTTGAAGTAAATTAAAAGCTCCTTCATATTACACACATCAAAAATGTCTAGGGGTCAAGTACATTTTTAGCTATAAATTTTTTTTCTAATAATATTGACCTAATCTGGTTTTTCAGATCGGCTTCTTGCTCTATTTTTTAAAAACTTTTTTATTTTTTTTTATTTTTTATTTTTAGATGGCGGCACACCCAAGATGACAGACTAATTATTTTTAAAGCATTCTACAATATGGGTATCAAATGATAGGACGTTAACTGAAAAGTTAAAAATAAATTACTTTTAGTAAAAAACAAGTTTTTATTTAAATGCGCTAAAAAGAAAAAAAACCTTTGATTAAAACTTTTACTATCAACTTATTTATGTTTTAGTAAACAACTTTATCCCTATTGAGTTGAAAAAATTAAGAAAAATGCAATTTCAACAAATTGGGGAAAATTAGCTTACGAAGGCCGTCACTAAGGTAATTGACAAAAAAAGCAAAAACAAGGTTGATTTTTTAATTTGTTTTTTTTTTAATTTAATAATTAGATAAGATGTTTATTATTGCTAGGTATAACACACTTACACAAAATCACGCAAAAATAAAATAGCAATAAAATAATGATTTCTATGACGTGCTGTAAATAGTCACAAGTACATGCGCGTGCGCATCAGACTACCACCATCTATAAAATTTCCTCAATAGACTTTGACCTTTATATGTATAATTAGAATAAATTTATTTCTATATAAAACTTAGTCTAAATACATCAAACTTATAAAATAACATCCTACTAATATTATAAACGTGAAAGTTTGTAAGTATGGATGTTTGTTACTCTTTCACGTAAAAACTACTGAATGGATTTGGATGAAATTCGGCATACAGATAGTTTATAACCGGAAATAACACATAGGATACTTTTTTACCCGATATTCTCATGAGAACGAGAACCACGCGGGTGAAACCGCGAGCGGCAACTAGTTGATTATATATTGATATAGTGCATTTTTAGTGTACACTACAGGCACTAGTGTAAAAGCAGTACTGCTTATATTGTGGTTTTAAAATTAAGGTTACTAGTGCAAAAGAATCGAAGTGATACCTAAACTATGTAAACTATATAGTTTACCTGTACCTTAGGCGTCAATTTGGTGAATGAAGGATAATGCTTGCATACTTAACATTTTATTAAATAACAATTAATTATAATGTTTTGATTACATTTACATAGGATTTTTACTTATCTAGCATGATTGTTACATAACTTAACTTATGTAATATTTAGTAGTAGGTAGGACCATCTACTATGTTATCACAATAATATGTTTTCCTATGTTAGTCTTGTCTTACATTTTACTATATTGATATGTTAAAAATTTAATGCTAAACGATGTTCTGGTGGGAATTCTATTATATAATTACAATATGAAGTGTCTTTTTTGCCAGATTTTAATAAATAAATTTATAATAAACTTTCCTACACTCACACCAATTATCTAGCCCAAGGGAAGCTTCGTTAAGAAACTCGTTAAATGGTTACTAGACAACGGATAAATATACTTAAAATACATACTTATTATACATAGAAAACACCCAGACCCGAGACAATTTAGAAAAACAATAATTTCAAAATTGACCCGACCGGGGATCGAACCCGGGACCTCAGAGATGGCGACACCATGAAAACCGGTGTACAAACCACTCGACCAAGGAGGTCGTCAGATTTGTGGCTTAGTTTGATAGAGCTAAGGAATTGGTCCCGATGTATGTGAGGATACTTGTCTGAAATGTTTTGTTCGTAGAGACATTCAATAACTTCTTTATCCGTGGTAGTGGTGGGCACCCCTAACAATATAATTTTCAGCTTTCTTTTTTAGATGTCTTCAACCTTGAGTCCTGAAGTTTTGAGCTACTTTGACTGCTTCAGTTCCTCAAGATCTTTTCCTTGCGCGCTAATAATTATGCCTCCATCTTTAGTTTTCCGCATGCCCCGGATATGTGATGTGAGTTCTTCGGGCTTAATTACTTTCTGTTTGAGCTTCTTTGTACCCTCACCGGTATGTTCCTTGTCCTGGGGGGTAATCAAGGACACTGCTGGTGTTGAGGGGGCGGGCAAGAGTGTTGAGGGCAAGAGTGCCCTTCCTTACGATGTCGGCAAAAGACGAATTCTGATTTGTTGCTTTTGAAGCAAACCGAATACACTCTTTCAGGTCCTCGAGCTGGTCTGCTAGTTGGATGGTCATCCCCTTTTGCTCATTCATGTTATTAATCGTCAATTGTGCTGAAATATATTTTTGTTTCAGTGACTGATACTGAACAGCCAACTGAGACACACCTCCCATAACGCTCTTGCTAATGCTGCTGATTTAAAGTTTTTGTAATTGTAAAAATAAAAAAATTGAAAAATCTATATTTTATCTATCACACCAATCACACAGCTTAAAACGCTTCACACGCTTAAAATCAGTTCATCCAAACCACTTTGATAAATAGCCGCCCACGTTCTTTCTAACAAGTTAAAGTTGAGGGGTATGCAAGGCATCCATATTGCGCAGAGCTCTTCTTTGGAGCATGTCACATGCATGCTCAATTGGGTGATATCACACCTGTAACAATCCTCTCTGCGTAGGTTTGAGGATTGAGGTTGCCCCTGATGCAAATGAGATCGGTTCTTCCACCGATCCAAATACCGGCCCAAATTATGATTGTTCCCCCTCCATATGGATGAACTTCCTGACAAAATCTCAAGCGTTTTTGACGTCCAGAGGTCCTCCAAACTCGAGTGCGTCTTGTATCCAGCCTCATACCGAAACGTGATTTTTCAGAGAAGCAAACACAGCGCCAGTCTTCTTCCTCCCAATTTTGGTGTTCGCGAGCCCATTGTAAACGGACCCTACGATTGTGGGGTGATATGGATGGAACACTCAGCGGCCTTCGGGAACGCAGATGCACTTCGCGTAAACGATTCCGAATGGTTTAGTCGCTTATCAGCAAGCCTGAAGCGCTGTGGAGCCTTGTGGCCAACATCATAGCGGTCATGGTACGGTTCCGTCGAGCAGTATTTTGGATGTACCGGTCTTGTCTTCGAGTGGTGATACGAGACCTTCCTCCATGTCACTCGGCCACGATGCCCGTGATACGATAGCGTGTCCAGAGGCGGCCTATGACACTCTGTGTAGTGTGTGTGAAATAAAGAGTTCTATCTATCTAAGTTTCTGCAAAAATTAAGTAAAAATAATTTATGTGCATTCAACAATAAATAAAGAATAATAGTCAGTATCAAAGAAAGTACTTTATTGTGTACACAATTACCATTAATTACAAATACCTTTTTCCGTACACAATAAAGTCTCTAATTTGCTGACAGATATGCTAAGTAAGACAGGTATACGAATGTCTCAGCAGCTCAGATGGAAGAACTATTGCCCGGATCACGAAAGGTCTTCGGTTCGAGAAAGTCTATATTTATTGTAGTCATTAGGCTTTAGTATGGGTGACTAGCAGCAAAAAAGGGACTACAAGTACTAAGCCACACATTAACGCTTTTATAAATAGCTAATGTCGGTGAAGACTGCACAAAAAACAAAATCGTGATACAGTTTTAAGCACATTGAGTTACGTCAGACGCGCCGCCGACGGCTTTAGACTGAACGGTTAACGTTTAATCCGTCTGCTCATGGAAACTGGTTATGATTAATAAATTGGCTCTCCGATGCATCGCCGTTTCTCTTTAACCAAATTAACTTTATCATTTCCGTTAACAGATAATCATAATTTATTGTTGTTTTTTTCCAGTCGTTTGTTCCGACGATGGTAGAAACGCGCTGCAAAAGTTGAAACGCCACTACGGCTTAATCTCCAAGTGACACCACAATCTTAGTTATTCAAATTGATTTAAGTTAAATGAATGATGATGTGTATACATTTAACAAAAAAACATATAATATGTTTCCATAGATTATTTACCTATAACAATGTCATCATTGTACCTTTGCTTTGTAGTAAACTATGCTTTCTTTGTGCACTTTTCATTGTGTTATACTGTAAAATTGTTGTAGAAATAAGTAATAACACAAAGTTTTAACTTATCGTAATAACGTACGTACGTAATAATAATAATAATACGTTAGGGTAAAGCCACCAAAGAGACGTACTACGAAAGAGTACGTACTCATATACAAAATTAGATTTTTCTTATTGGAAAACACACATTCATGGGATTCATAAGTACTACATACCATATTGACTCATGAACACGTTATGTCCCAGGCAAGTAGTATCTAACAAATTTAATATTATACAATAAGTAGCACAGCGGTACTCTTTGTTAGTGCGTGCTCTTTTGTGGCGGTTTACCCTATACGTTTTTTAGATAAACTATAACATCGAATTTTGGTTTAGCTTTTTCGGTAATATGATTTCGAATGTGTATCGCAGTTTATCTTGATACCACTTCAGTGCACTATTCTCCGAATGCCTCTACCGAATATTCTCTTCCATTAGATTTAAGATGATGTCGATGAACGAGTCGCGGCGGCGGCGGCGGGCGGCGGCGGGCGGAGCGCGTTGATGTCTTTTCCTTGTAACTATTTCGCGCATTGAATTGTTGTAATGTTTCTCTTATTACGTCGGGCGCACAACGCTACGTGAGCTGCACTATCTGTCCCTAATGTGTTAACTGCTATTTATTACGCAGGGTGCTTGGTGTGAGTTTTGTTTACTACCCATATTCATTCGATTACGTTTACGAAAACGAAATTAATTGGTATGACATTGTAGCAGCGCCTCCTGGCGCCAAACGAGAATAGTTAAAATTTGCCTTACAAATTCTCGTTTTCGTTAACGAGATCGAATGTCAAAAATAACTCACACCAGGCCCTCAGGTATATATTTTCAGTCCGTGTACATTCGTATAGTTTATTTTGTAAAATTGCATGATGCAAGTGGTGATACATCTTTGTATTGTCTTTAGTAGACCCCGACACTAAATGTGTTTGACATAAGTTTTTTAGGTATTGGGGGCGCGTCAATAGATTAGCAAAGACATATCAATAAATAATGTTTTACTGAACATAATCATCAGTATTTTAAAGTTTTTAGAAGAAGGTAGGTAACTCAGGCATCATAATTCTCAGAAAAATAAGTTTTTGTTTTTTTAAACATCTTGTTGGCTTTCTTAAAAATTAAGAAAATTATCTTTTAAATAATTATTATTAACTAACGTTGTCGGATTAGGTGTCTTATTGTATAGGTATATTTAACTTATTAATATCTAACAAAAATAATCCTAATTGATAAAATTATATATGCCAGATTGAATATTCTTAATTTACGTCAAAATAGAGAGACCGAACTGACGGCAGGCTTTTGGTGTACCTACCAACTGTCTGCAACAAGAGTTAATCGAGATTTGGGACCTCAAGTGGTATAAGAAAATAACTGTATTTTTTAATTAAAACTACCGTTGGTGATAAACCTTATTTAATTTAATTTAAACAACGCACACAGTAACTTTACCAAAAAAGGGAAGATACGTTGTACAAGCATGGCTATTTTATTATATTTTATACATGAACAGTAATTAAGTATATGTCGATTGCGCACGGAAGATAAAACAAAACAGTAAATATAGTACGTTCGGTGTTTGGCAATGTTTTTTTTTATTTTTTAGGGACTTTAAGCATTTGGCAATGTTACTTACTGATTTGTAACATCAAAAATAACTAACTAAATTATGTGTAAACGTAGAAATGAGCCTCGCGCGGGTGCGGCGCGGGTGCGGCGCGGGTGCGGCGCGGCGGCTACGCGGCGAGCTACTCATCATGAAGCATGAAACTTTCTAGTCTTTGTCCCTTGTTCTTAATCACATTTATTAGGGAATTGACTACAGATCAAAGGAGGTCACTACAGGTCAAAGGAGGTCACTACAGATCAAAGGAGGTCACTAATAGTCCATACATCTTTGGCCATGTTTGTACCTTGAGGTACATAGATACCAAAATGTAGAGAAAAATTCGAGGATTCTGAAAAACGTATCACTTTGCTCTTATATTTAGATAAAACTAGATAATTAATTAATAAAGTTGTTAATTACTTGTAACACATTTTTATCATGTGGTAACATTGGATGTTCAATTGCGTTTAGTATCAGACTTCTCCAAAACCTGATGTGTGAAATTTTTTTTTTTTATACTTAGCACGGCAAATGACTCCATACCACCTGATGTTAAGTAGAAATGGAGTCCAGACGCGAAGACAACTGGTGCAGCGTGAAAACAACGCAGCATCAGTCAACCTCACTCTGCCGGCCCACAAGGTGCTTCTTCACGCCTCGTTTGAAGGACCCAATATCATAGGAAGGAGGGAAAACGTGTGCTGGTAGACTATTCCATCTTTTGGAGGTGCGACAAAGAAACGAGTCACCAAATTTCTTTGTGCGCGATGGGATATGTGTGACAGTAAAGCGATGACTCCGGAGAGCAGCACGTGTACTCCTATGGAGGAAGGGAGAAGGTGGGATAAGGTCAAACAGTTCTTCAGAGCACTCGCCGTGGTACAAGCGATAGAAAACGCTGAGTGACGCTATATCTCTACGCAATTGTAGGGGTTCGAGAGTATTAGTGACCTCTGCATTGCCGATAATGCGTACAGCGCGACGCTGCAATCTGTCTAAGGCATCGAGAAGGTACTTTGCGGAACCGTCCCAGATGTGCGAGCAATACTCCACGCAAGACCGTACCTGAGTCTTGTACAAAAGACACAACTGGTCAGGCGTAAAGAATCGCCGCACTCTGTTCAGGACACCGAGTTTTCGTGAGGCAGTTTTGATCACGGCTTCGATGTAGTCCTTTTGATTCAGATCACAGCGAATCGTCATACCGAGCATGTTGATATTGCTCTGCAGGCTTAGAGATGTGCCCTGAAGAGTTGGAAGGGGAAGGAATGGTGACTACTTGGCCGTAAACGCACATACCTGTGTTTTCTTGGCATTGAACTCAACAAGATTATTGGAGCCCCAATTAGATATGAGGTCCAATACCCGATTGAGCTCAATGACAAGATTCACTCGTTTCTCTACAGTTTCGACTCGCCCAGCCGCAGGGTGACCGTTATACCCACCGTGCACTGTACTATCATCTGCATAGCAATGAATATTTCCAAGTTGAAGCATATCATTGATATGCAGAAGAAACAACGTGGGTGACAGAACGGAACCCTGAGGGACACCAGCGTTCACTGACATGAGCCGCGAAGCGCATCCATCAGATAGGACACGAATTCTACGCTCGTGCAGGAAGCCAGCGACCCAGTTGCAGAACTGTGCAGGCAGACCGTATGCCGGGAGCTTGGAGAGAAGAGCTTTGTGCCAGACCCGATCAAATGCCTTGGCTATGTCGAGGCTAACAGCCACCGACTCACTACCAAATATTTTATTTGCTGTTAATTATTGTTAATGCATCTACTGGTCGTCCATTTTTATCAGTACATAATTTATTGGGCGTAAAACAATAAAAAACAGAAAATAATAATATTAAAATCAGCAAACAGTTGTCTCTCTGCAAGTAACAAAACGCTACAAAATGTCAAAACACAACAAATGTCATAAATGTCATTCCGTTGTACGTTTCGGCGTTTCGGGGTGCTTCGTTGTTTTCGTTTGCGATTCGTATTTTTATTTAAAACTTTGCTATTCCCTGTGGTATTCCGTTTTTCTTCGTGATTTGGTTCTTTTTGATAATCGTATCACAGATTATTTAACATAAACAGCGTATTTTTGTCGTATTGTTGCATTTTATGACGTATTTTTTCAAACCGAAATTATTATTTTTTGTCTTTTTCAAATAACTAACAAACAAAGTAGGCCTGCTGTATTATTCAGCGTTTCATAGAGTATTTTTTTCCATAAAGTGTACCTCGGTACATTAACTGGCCAAATTTTAGTGACCTCCTTTCAGCGGCCGCGCGGTCTCTAGTAATAAAATAAATACATTTTTGGCATATTCTAGAGGTAAGAGCTTTTTGAAAGCATTGGAAAAATTTTCTTTATTGATCAATCGTTAGAGAACACTAGATGAACGAACGTCTAAGTTCAAATGTTGTTAATGACATTGCTATTGTTGGCTTTGTTTCAAAACTGTTTTCATAGAGGAATCAACATGCTCCTAGTAAATATACCTGCAACAAATTCTACAAACGCTTCGTTCGATTGGCAATCGATGCGTAGAGGCGTGCAGAGCCGGCTCGCGCGTCGCGGCTGACTAGATTCTAACCATAACATTGTTCAGTAGCGACTGTGGCGAGCCAGCCGGCGCGGCGCGGGGGCGGCGCGGGGCAGCGTGGGGGCGGCGCGGCGGCACGCCCCCGGCCACGCCCCCCGCCACGCCCAGCGCGCGCCGCGTGCTGACGGACCACGACGCGGCCAACCGTGAACAATGACAATAACCCTTCCACGGGTCGATCAACTGATTCCTTTTGATTAGTTCAAATAATTTATGGGTAATAATTTCTGCATTAGATACCTGTATATGTATTTGTTTGTCTTGACTTGCTCAACGGTCGAAGCTTTGTTTGTTAGTTTACAAATTAGTTTACTGTTGTTCAAATGATAAAGTTTGCGTTGTTCACATATTTTTTTGTTTGTGTAGGAAACAAATAATTTATCAATACCTAATCAAATTAACTCGTTAGCCCAGAAGTCACTAAAATGAAAATTTAGATAGTACGAAAATAGAGATTAAGATATAGGCAAAATGCAAACTTTATTAGTTATTTATAATTTTACTTAGAGATCATCCATTTATTTAAATGGAGCCGATTATAATCTTAAAACAACTAAAAGGTAAAGATTGGCAAAATACCATAAATTCGTAAAATGTGTCTCATTTGAATATTTATCGATTCCTCAGTATCAGCAGGCTATCTTATTCCACACTTTTTCTAAAGCTCCTATCTTGTCCATTATACGGAGTTCCTAGAAAGAGGAAGGTCTCTTTCTTATGTTTTGTTGAGAGACCACCAATTGTACGTTTTATAATAGTAAAGTAAAGTAAATAGCCTATAACTGTCCCACTGCTGGGCAATCGCCTCCCATGTTTGCTTTTTTTTCTAAAACAGGTTTTTTATGTTTCAAGAGTTTGTTTATAGTAGTTTGTGTAACTTAAATATTAATATTTCATTCGAATGCTTTATAATAATACATTTAAGTGTCATACTTGGTTTATGAGTTGTTGTTGTATGATAAATGAATAAATAAATAAATATGATTGGAAGTATAGCAACCAGTTGTGGCCTGCTGGGATACTACAACATACAAAAACCTGTAGGATTATGTATGTGTCTTAATGTTCTAAGCAGTAAATAAAAAAAGAAAAAAAAACCTACCGAATCATTGCGTAGTATATAACTTTTTTAATTAGTTTTTACGACTCAGAACGCATTTAATTTTAGCCTGCAATTCTAGCATATGTTTTTATAATTTAGCTTACCGAATTCATCACCAGTACCAGCACTCTAACCAATGTCAACCAAAGCCAATTGCGTAAAAATGTTAATGGTTATTAAGAGCGTTTACGAAGCACACTAGCGCCGCCATTGAAAAAAAAATCATATCTAGTACGGCGTTATCGTTAAAAGTGGCCGTTTTTAGCTGTAACGTCTTATTTAACTAAACCATAACATGTCAGATGTTCATTAGGTGACGTAAAAATGCTAAATTACTTCATTCAAATAGTTTGTTGAGCATAATTTGATTTTCTCTCTCTAATTATTAGATATGTTTTTTTTTATTGGCGGCGCTAGTGTGCGGCGTAAACGCTCTTAAGAAACAGGTTACTTTTCTCGAATAGACTAGACATCTGATTTAAAAAATATATATAAACATTAAAACAGTAAACTTTCTTTTGCGCTTACTTTGTAAAGATTTCCGCTTATGTACTTATGTATATGAATCTTAAATACCAGAAAACTTCAGGCTCTTCGCTCTCAAAGACGTTGCAAAATTTATGTTATAGTAAAATGAAGAATGAAGGGCAAGGTTAGAAAGGATGAAGAGTTGGGGTTGCACAAAAGATCCCGACGATGGGTCAAAGTGCTACTGAGAGAGGAAAACCTCAGCAAACCTCACTAAGATAAGATAAGATTATAAGGTAGGTATATATTTTAAAATGTTTGGCTTGTCCGGTAGCAGCCAAAAGCCCATGAAACTATAAAAAGACTACGATGTCGTTAATTTGTTATTTTGGTATATATCATTTTATCATTTGCGAAATAGCTTCAAATATGTTATTTTTAGTAGCGCACGCGCTGGTGGCATGGGCCCGTTGTTTCCTTTATGGACGTCTTGCTATCAGCTTCAGCTCCTTAGAAGTCAAACCTAATATATTTGCTAACGCTTGTGAATACTTATGAATGACAAACCGCAAAAAACAATCACAATTATTTATTTATTAGTTGCTTACAGCAACGAGAACGCTTCATTCATGTACATTAACAAATATTAACACAACTATTGTTCACAGTCAGTGTTCCTTTAACTTAATCAAAAGAGGTACTTCTTGCATTGTCAATATGCTAGGGATACACATCCTCATAGAGCCCGTATCGTGGGTGCGAGCCGTTCCCGTCCGTGGGTGAGAGCCTGTGCTTAAAGCATAATCAAAATATATCAAAATAATAAAATATAATCTCTTCTTCGACTGTTAGGCTCGAAAACACTGAAATGGTATATCTAAAGATTTTTTAAAGGTAAATTGTAACGAGAACTAAGGTCTACTTTTTATTACAAACTCAAATCAAAGTTTGTTAATATTTTGAATTCGCCGCCAGAGAACTTTTGTTAGAGAACATTTAAAAGGATTTTACTTTGTTGTTGAGACAATTCAAAAGCAATTAAGAAATATATTTTACCAATGGGATCTACATTTATTTATCAAGTTTGAATCAACGGAATATACAAAACATAGGTTTATATTTCTTAATTTACTTAACTATTTCATATTTTTTGTAGACTTTAACGACATTTTTGTAGCAATTGCAATTTGGATAAGTGTTGAAAAATTACTACGAGTGGGATTCGAACCCAAACCCTTTTCGGACAATCCGAGTCAGGTGCGCATCCAAATCCGTTTTTGGATCGTATTTTTAATCTTACGTATTAAAGTTTATGTACAGGTAATACGGATTCACTTTAAAGTGAGCGTTGTTACATCTGCCCCCCTAGGCAAGTGGCAAAACGCTTATAGAATAAAAATGATATAGAATGATTATTGAATGGGATTCACGTCATTTATGCGTATCGTTGACGTATGACAATCCCGTACAATAATCAATTTCTTATTAGCGTTATGCCATGATCCAAAGTGTATCCGAGCTAGATCTTGTATGCACAGTAGCTAAGACATAATTATTAACTTTATTTTTTTATAATTATTTTTAATAAAACACATCAAAATGAGCAAGTCACAGCCCCAGTGGTTTAATAACCTCTGTACTTACATTTATGATCACTACCGCTTGGCGCGCCTGACGTGCATATCTTTCTAATATAAATATTTAATTTACAATTACATAACAAATTAAAGTTAATTATGTCTTAGTAAGAACACATACAAGTTCTAGGTCGGATACACTTTGGATATTTACATTTTTACGACACCTTTATGTTACACGTTGTTATAAATTTAATTGAAAATGACGTGCTATTTGATGGTGAAAGTTTTAAGTCAACCGAATCAACTGTTTTTGCGTTAAGAGTATGAAAACAACCATACTAAAAACTTTATATTTCAACACCGAATTTCATTCCTAAGGTTACCTTAGAGAAATAATATAATTATAATTTTTCCTTATTCAAAAAAAATATTACTATATCCGTGAACATATGAACATATGACAACTACATATTTTTAAGCTAAGCCGTAACCTGCGTTATATTCAATAGCACTCTTTCTATCTTTGACGAACTACTGAAAAGATAATTGACTCGATTTCCTCTTGATTTTTACTCTTTCTGGTTGTGCAGTATTAATAAAAAAGAAAACAGACTGGCGAAAATGTTAAAACATTATTTTAGGTAATGTGGAATTTTCAAAATGCTGCCCCACTACGGCGCACGTTCACGATACGCACGCACGGTGACTTAGATTCGCTTTGTATGAAAATGTTGTTGATGACGTCTACTGCAACCCTCGAACACTTTGCGCACTAATACTGCTGTGGCTGGTGACGTCATGGTTACACCTGTGGCCTGCAGGCTGGTATACGTTACCTACACAGCTCAACGTGCATGCACATGTGTGCGTATAGCTTTGAACCGTGAATTTTAAAAGGGTTATTGTTTACAATCAGTACCGAATATTTACATGGAGTATTACTTAAGATTATCTTTGAAGACTTTTTATGAACATTTCTGGGCACAACTGTAACATTAAAAAAATTAAGTTGGTAGGTACGAATGATTTTATGCGACTTGATAATTTCCATTGACTTTGAATCGCAAAAAGACTGGTATACTTAGTTTTTAATAACTATCAAATAGCTTATTGATTTGAAAGAATTAGAACTTTTTAGTTAGAATGGGATAATGAAATGCAATTACAGGGTTAGTTAAATAAAAGCTTGTAAAATGGCGCCTAAGTTCAAACATTGTTCGAGTGTCCAGTGAAGTCTAGCGTCTCCATCTTCATAAGGCAACGTTAGTAAATAGTAGTAAAGTAGTACCCGTATTATGGCAACATTTACTACATCTATGGTCTAATAATAACTTAGTCCGTGTAACATCAAAAAGAATACAAAACGTCATTTACTTGTGTTATCATATTGTTGTTATATCTCACACATTGGCGTGAATATGGTAGAATTAGATGATTTGAAAAAAAATCCGTTGTATTTTCATCAAATTGTGGATTTACATGAATACGATTTCCAGAAAAGCTTCAGTAGGCACGATATTGTATTGAAATTATTTAGATACTTTTAACAGTTTCGGAGACAATGCTCTCTGGTGTTGGATATTTTATGTAAAGGATGGTGATAAAAACCTTTCAACGTCAGAAGCTATATGCGTAGCCCTTTTTTTCCAGAAGCAGATACTTTGACGGACGAGAACTCGACTACAGACGAATGACAACTGTGGTGAAAGAAGAATTTCAAACTAAAGGCAATTACATTCTCAAGCAGAGGTACGTTTCAGCTAAATAGAACTTATGATCTGATTGACGCACGTTTTGCTAAGCTAAGTGGCAGACATTTAAGAACATGGATTCAGGGCGAGTTGCGGGCTGACCTGATTCTAAATAATTTAGATGGTCAATCTGCTGTTAATATTATAAGTAATAGTTATTAACGACATTATTCACGTTTGCTACGCGGCTTGGAAAAATTGTTCAAAGCCCATTATTACTGTTAATGAAATACGTTCTTATTTTGCTAAACTAACTCTAAGTGAAATTTCGCTTCTGCTCACAAACTTCTTCATTGGAGTCCAGATATACATAGCAGAAACGAGCTTATATGAAATGCTAATGATGCAATACAATGCAATATATTCGAAGAAATAATGTGATTTTTGCACTGTGCATACGATACACGAGATAAAATGAGGAATTTTATTTGGAATCACCGATTAGTAGATTGGTTACGCCAAAATAACAGAGTCATAGACATTTTGTCTTAACGTCAAGTTATGTTGTTCAGTGTGCGTTACTCAAAACATTGTAATTTTTTTATTGTAAGACAAATAAACAAAATTTCATTTTTATTTATTTTTATTTATTGGGTTTCGTTTATGAAATAAAATAAAATAAAAGAATTTCATGAAATATTTCGTAGAATCAAATCATTTATTGCACTTGAATATTTGGTGAAATAATTTATGGTAAATATTTTTGAAAGCTGTTCGTCAAGGGAAAGTCAATTACTTTCGGAAGTAGAGTTTATGAACTGGCTGGCTTATGACTACTCGATAACCTTTGATATACTCCAAGAAAACGCGAACACATTTTGGTGAATCTCTTGTTTCCTTGATAGTTGAGTTTGTTAAAACCAATAAGAAACTGCCTAATATAAATAATATGTTTTGCGAAAACCTATTTACAAACCTAAAACTGCTAAGGTATTTTCGTCAAAGACTCTACAGAGCATGCAGGGCATAGTGGGGGAGAACCCTCTTCAACGATGTAAAATTTAATTGATCAAATCTAAAGTCTGCAATCAGCAATGGCGCAATAGTAGTAGTAGTAGTTTTAACCGCCTCTGTGGTCTAGTGGTTAAGACCTGATGGGATGATGGGATGATGGGATGATGAGAGATGGTTAAGACTAGTGGTTTAGACCCAGAGGTCCCGGGTTCGATTCCCAGCGGGGGGTACATGTTTGTTTACTCGGTTTGGTTGGTGGTAGGACTTGTTTGTCCACCTGGCTAGCTACCACCATATTATCTAAATATGTCGCCATAACATCAATGTTTGCAACATTGTTGTGTTCCGGCAGCTAGAGATAACATTGCCAGTGCCTCACTAGTTGAGGATCCCGGGTGAAGTGCGCTTCCACCATTGGCCTTATCATCACTTTACATCAGTTGAGATGAAGGCACTGTGCTTACCCGTTAATATATAAAAAAAAACCCACTCTTCTAAATTGCTGTGCCCAACAGGGTACAAAATTGTGTCAATCATTTTAATACATTAACAACTATGTGTTACATGCCTGAACTTGTTGAATGTAACGGTGGTCACTTCGAACACCTACTAAAATAAATTAAAGTACCTATGTGAAAACAATGTATTTTATTAATTTTAGACATCATGTTTCATAGAGCTATTTACTACTTAAAACTTACACAATCGATATCTAAATAGAAATAGTGTAAGTTTATTTTTTCCAAAACAACCGGGTTCGATTCCCGAGCTGAGTACAGGTTTTTTTTAAATGTATGAATGCAGTTTTTCTTCTTATTAAAATCGATGACATGGTTCCTAAGAACAGATCTTCGTATGTCTTATAGTTTCAGACTTTCCCATACTGATCAATGAGACACCCTGTATATACAGTAGAATAAAAATAATAAAAAATCAGGCAATTTACTACTACTGATACAAAGGAAAGTAATGTTTAAATGAAACCCTTTGTGTGACTCTGTAAAAAAAGGAAGAAACGAAAGGCCCTTGTTGTTAAGTTTGTTGCCGGTTTTTCAACCCAATGTCTTTTGTAGACTTACGAACCGAAGGCATAGTGACATTCGTAAGAGACGTTTTTTGTTTTAAGAGCTATTTTGATATTGCTAAATGTAACGTCGAGGTCACTAACGACGTGTTTATTTAAAATTGGTGATGTTGTGGCTTGGTCTACCCCTTTCTAAGAGAAAGAAGTGAGAAAACTTTCGTATTTGCGTAATGTTTGTCCTAAACTGAATAAATTATTTCGATTTTGTTGGGTATATTGATGATGTTTTAATAGTCGGGATGGAAATACAACGACGGAGTTAGAGCACGAGGGAAACAGTTTGATCTCAGAACTAGACGAAAGAAGACTAAATAATCATTTAAACATGAACAGGTTAAAACATCATACATCCAAAGGAATGTTCTTTGTGTGAACGATACAGCTTACCGTGATGTCGAGATATTCAAAATCCTTCCCCGTTGTAAAATCTCCAACACTTAAAATGAAAGACGAGACAAACATTCGTAATGTATAAAAAACAATATATTGTAATATCGTGGTTATGTACCAGTAAATAGTCGCGGTAATAGATTTAATTTAATGTACATTTGAGAAGCATGGACAAAAATATTCAAGGGTAAAAATGTTCGGTTTAGTTTCAAAGTAAATTTTTCTGTTGGACGCTAAGATTCATTTCTGGTAATGAAAAGCGGGAGCGTGTTTTAAAGTTTTAGGAAAGGAAAGTTACTTAGGTAAAAGAAATTACCCTACATTAATATTTTTCTAATATAAAGAGTAATTTTTTGTTTGATGGTTTCTATTCTTGTTTGTAACACACACACAAACAAGAATAGAAAATGCTCAAAATAGTTTTGTTTGGCGAACATTTTGGAGGTGTTCGTTTTATGAATCCCAGGATAAATACCAGATTAAGAGTGTTTCGGATTTTTCGATGCATAGCTCGGGTTTGAGATCGATCACCAAACCACATCAGTACACATCAATTGTAGCGATAACTTAATTTTAAAGATGGAGGCCTTTTATTTAATGCTACTATTTTATCTACTCTGTGCTATGGACTCTGTCTGAATTAAACTCTTGTTGTTTTTTTTAACATGTTGTGATTGTCCTTTATTTTTTGTGTGTTTATTTTTGATGGAAAGTGTCCTTTTATGATAGATAGGGCGTTTCCCAATATTTTGACGCTGTAAGGGAGAAAAGAAATGCCCTGGCTGAGTTTGTTGCCGGCTCTTTTCAGTACAAGGTCTCCCGCCCTGTGTAGACTTACGAACCGATGGTATAGTGACATTCATACGAGCTATTTGTAGCCTAAACTGAATAAATGATTTTGAATTTTGTTTTTTTATTTTATTTTATTATTATTAGCTATTAGGTACATTAATACCAATGATTTTTGAAACAGATCGAATTTTACTTTGTTCAATATTGATCATTCTGTGAACCATTAAGATAAGAAAATACTTATCCGAAACCAGAAGGTTAACGGAATCAAAGTGAAAAACTAAGAGCAACCTCACAAAAGACCCCAATGTGTCCAAGTGTTCTGAGAGTTACCCCAGCAGGCCTACTAAGGTAATAAGATAAGGTTTATTGGGAAAAAGCCTGATAACTACACAGAACAGAAAAACTATGTTATTTATGCTAATTTTCTGTTTATAAATAAACAAGTTAAAGGATTAATTTTATTATGGAACAAAGACAACAAGAACTTCTGACCATAATCTCCCCATCACAAACCGAGCACACAACGCGCGCCGCCCGCGCCGCCCGCGCCGGGCAGCTGGCTAATGAGCCCCTGTAGCTATTTTATCACTTTATGCAATTACTTATATATTAAGCCTGGTGTGAATTGCTGTTTTTATAAGGTATTCTTTACAAAAACGACAATACGTTGAACGTTAAACACCATGTTTAAATAATCTTTAAGTTCACACTTCAGACCATACACAGCAAGTCTAGAAAAATTATTAAATTTTAATTGCACTTGTTTATTTTTGTGTTTTTGTGTAATTTTGCTGTTGTTTCTGGAGTGCCGTGGCCGAGGTGCGTCCTGCGCTGCGCCGGCGCAGCTACACGCTGATCACATCGACTCGGCCGCACCGCGCATGAATAATGCATTAGGATTAAGCGCATTGCTACAATAAAATCAAAGCTTTTAAGGAAACTTTCCAAGTAAATTCTTTTAACGATTGTTATTTTGAATGTGGTCGTACCTTTGCGTTATGCTTTGTGTTACGCTCGTGCATATAGAAGAATCTTATTTTTTACGTTTTTCTCAAAAATAAACTTACTTCGAGAGATCCTTTGACTTTTAACATCTTCTATTTCCTAATTATTCTTTAAAAAATATGTTTGTCAATTGTTATTTGTCTTCATTTAGCTTTCAACGCTTATTATGTTTTTGACCGATTATCTAATTCCTAACTATATTTTGCCTTTACATTTAGTTTAAAGGTTTAAGTTTTTTAGTTTTTACATTACAACTGTAGTTTGGCGGTAATTAATTAATGAAGTGCTGAATTGATTGACATTATCAAACATCGCTTTTGCATGGAAACGAATGTTCAAACTTTAAAATTTTATTTCTCAATTCATCATATTTCTCCGTTAGACGAATTTTTATAATTAATCCAGTTTGTTTTAATGTTTTACGGACCGTTTGCTTCTATAGTAAACTGGCTTTTGGATTTATTTTTTTGTTTGTTATGGTATTTACTATTACTTCATTGATATACATTTAACAAGACGGCGGCGGTATCTGTATCTCACGAGTCTAAGAGCTCTGGAACGCGTTTTTCTTAGAATCGTCTAATTGTTACCGCGCGCACGTAGCGGCTGCGGACACGGTCGGCCGCGAGGCTACGTATCAACGGATCTTAGTACGCGCACTCCAGGCGTAAGGAGTTGCCTGATGCCTGGGCTTCGCTGGACGATAGGACAGCATTGGCAGGTCGGTGCAGCAGCTGGGGTTAGGGGGACGTACGCGCAGCAGGCAGGCGAGGGCGAGGGCGAGCAGCAGCGGCACGCGCCGCCCGCGGTGGCGCATCGGGTCACAGCGCTGGGCGCCGGCGCCGGCGCATGCCGCGGGCTGGCGGCTGCCTCGGCGCAGCACTGCACCGCACCGCCCCCGGGGCCCCGCACACACACATGCACACACGGCACTGAATTCACTGATCACTGCGCGACTCGGCGCGTGCGTTCGCCGCGGGGCTAGCTCTCGGACTGCCGCCGGCTCCGCGCCCGCGCCACCGCCCCCGCCGCACCCGCCCCGCCCCTGGCTTTTAATCCCGCAGCACTGATTTATTTTTATTGCAGCTTGCACCGCGAGCGGCCGGTGCGCGGGGTGGGGGGCGCGGGGCGGGCGGGGGTGTACTCTCCTTTCGCGAATTCGCGGATCGCCACACTGAAGTGATGGGATTTATAACTTTAAGAAAGGTGAGCTTATAATTAGAAAATAAATGATAAGGTTTGTCACCAAATCATCTAATTGGTAATCCGCGGAAATAGCTAGCATATATATGGGAAGACCTTGCACATTTTATTTTCTTTTTTCTTTTTACCTGATCATCCTACCATGTTTACTCTATACCTACCAATTATAAAGGTGTTCTGGGCAATTAGTTTATTATTAATAAAGAATCATTATCCTTTCTGTGTGGACGTCCGCAGTCTGTGTGGACGTCTTTTGGCTAAAATGATGACGGTGATGATGATGATGAAGTAATCATTGTTGTTGCTGTTGTTGACAAAACATTATCTCTACCAATCCTCTTGATAAAACATTACACGGAAACTACCGTACCGTAGAGAGTTCTGTGAAAAATAGTAGGTACTGGTACTAGATACAGCTAAATAAAGAAGCATTATTTAGATCCTACCGTCGAGCACGGAACAGAGACGACCCAAGTATGAAATAGTATGAAAGTATGAACCATCATAACCATGAGTTGAAATGAACGAACTAAGAAGCTACTTGGCAAAAACGAGCCTCACGAAAATTATTTCTTTGCGAAGAAGATAGCCATCTTCTTAGCAAAGAAATTATTTTCGCCTGGTGAATTTTATTCGATCGACTTGCACACATTATGTTTTAATAAATATTGATGAAGTATGTTAAATGAGACGACACAATCGCTAAAACCTTTGCGAACGGAGTTACTGGTAAATTTACAGTTTTATTGAAAACGATGAGTTTTTAGCTGCTAACTATAATTTTTTTGCAAATTTCAAACAATCACGAGTTGCCTAAATAGTTTTTAAGGACGTGGTCAAAGATATATAAGGTTTCATAAAATACAAGCAATTATAAGTCACATGCCGTGTTATATTTACATTTTCACAAGGACGTGTAAGTAGAGACATATTTGTTGCTTCTTTCAACTAAAATGCATGTTAGCTGTGCATGTCTTCTTCAGATGGGTCGTATCACATCATTACTAATTCAATAAATAATGTCGCTGTATTCATGTAGGTAGATAACTTTTTAACGGATCATCGCGAAATATCGAAAGACGCATAACAAGTTTCTATTTAAACATGAATTCATAGATACGTGTGAAAGTAAGAAACAGTTCGTTAAAATCAACAAAGGCATCTAAACGAGCGCCGAGCAGCGCCGAGCCAGCGACGTTGCTTCACGCAGCCAACGAAGCCAAGATGGAGTTTAGTCAAAACCACAATGTTTATAACAAGCAGTGTAAGTAGTTTGTATTGACATTTTGTTAAACACAAAAAAAACGATGGTTCTCTACCTAAGCAGAAAGTTTTCGCGCCGTGATTCATGTGATGTGTGGCGTGAGTTTCTCACGGAATTTGCACCATTTGAAAAGTAATGTTACACTTAATCTAATTTGAACTAGTGTTTGGTTTTGGGTTTGGTTAAACCAAGTTTTATTAAGTAAATATCCTATGGCTGTGCAAAGGCCTCCATCATTGAAATCAAGTCGTCTCTACAATTGATGTGTAATTGAAATCAAGTCGTTTCTACAATTGATGTGTAGGTAATCGAAATCAAGACGTTTCTACAATTGATGTGTAGGTAATCGAAATCAAGTCGTCTCTACAATTGATGTGTAATTGATATCAAGTAGTCTCTACAATTGATGAATTGAAATCAAGTCGTCTCTACAATTGATGTGTAATTGAAATCAAGTCGTCTCTGCAATTGATGTGTCATTGAAATCAAGTCGTCTCTACAATTGATGTGTAATTGAAATCATGTCATCTCTACAATTGACGGGTAAGATGGCTTATCACCACTATTGCTAAATGCGGAGTGGTGATCACAAACCGAAACGCATTTTGCCCCACCTAGGAATTGAACCTGGGGCCTTAGTACGTGGGCCTGCCTGTGAGGAATAGATCGAGGTTGATTTCAAGGACGTTGTTGGTCTAGGCCAGGTTAGGTCTAATCCTAACTCAAATAAGCAGAAGCGGAGTCCAGATGCAAAAACAGATTGTAAGATGACGAGATAGAAAGAAGATAAAGAAACAACTAAGAGCAAGCCGTGAGAGAAACAAACAGCAAGAGCGACAAGCCGAGGCTGCTGCTGCTCTCACAGCACATATTTTTTCAGATGTAACATATAACTATATGTCAGGTGGTTCGACTCATCGGCTGCAAACCTTGATGGGTCGCGCGGTATTACGTGCGGGATCACCGGCCGCACGCCACCGCTCGCGAGTCATCTGCGATCCATTCCTCCTAATACAACTCTACATCTTAAACGTGCTTGTTGTTTGAATAATTGATGAATGGCTGAGCGTAACTGAGCTTGACCAGCGCTAACCGCTGCCGCTCAACACCTACTGGTTTGGCACAAGCATGACATATGCAACTTCACCAGCCTCTTCAATGAATTCTACCTTTCTTTTATTTCAGTGACCGGTATGATGTATTTTCCGTCTATGTAATAAATGTAATTTGTTTTTATAACCTAATTAAGCAATAACTGATTGTGATTATTATGTATGATGGCTTAAGACGACAATATTTTCTGGTTCATTTGCCGTGGGTACTGTTTGCCAGTGTGACACTGTGACCCGTCCGATGCACCCTGCGCGGCGGCACTGGCCGGGGACGCGAGACAGCTCCATAGTGCGGTTCGTTGTGTCCGAGCATCTCTTAATAAGTTACAATAATAATTTGATACCCGCGGGCCAGCGCCTGCGCCGCCTCCAGCGCAATGTCCACCCAGCCGCGATCGCGTTTAGATCGCAAATGAAACGCGTGCGTGCGCGCTGGCGCATGGCGACAATTTGTGAAGTTGTCTCGTTCGGGGCATTATTTATCGCCGACCAACGGCAACGGACACCCAAATACCTAATAATAATGTTTTTATAACACATTATAGCCGTCCATTCATTCCGAGAAGCACCAAATATTTGTATGTTGTTATCATATTGTTATGTGCTACATTTAAAGGTTGTATTGCAAATTATTAAACATTTTAAACTGTGGATAGCGAAGAACTGTCTGTGTCCCTCTTTCAAACTAAAATCCAGCTCTAGTATTGAATATGGCTGGGTAGAGCAAACTGGATTATTGATGGACGGCGCGAGCGCGGCCGTCGGCGCCGACGACGGATGCGCGGATAGCATCGGCCGCTTCCGCCTATTTATCTGCCACGTCTCCTCTCCTAGGACCCCCCTCCTGCCCTCCATTGCTAGTACATGCAGATATGCTTCCTACATGCCATCAATTAGTGAGTCATGTGGGAACAACCTGCCGCGGTTCCGAGCAGTTGACAAATGTTTGCCTGCCAGCTTGCTTCAGCTCGTTACGGAGACTGGTGCCATGTAAATTGTATGTCGGTATCGCTTTGAAAAACTACATGCATCTGATTTCATCAGAACTGTTTTCTTACTGTTAAGAGCTAGTATTATAACATGGATTCTGTTTTCTCTTTTTAAATTGTCATTTCAAGCCTCGATCAAAATGTAACGTTTGCCGCGGGTCACTCACCGGTTGCCAGGGACGTGCCAGCTCGATGGCCCGTCACAATTCCGTCAGGATCGGGTCGAGGTCTGGGCCCACATGCCCACATCGCCGCGGTCCCATCGCACGCCGCACGCCGCGTCGCGCGGACAATGCGCGTGTCAGTCCTGATTGGGCGACAATGGCGCTCGTTACGCCGCCGCCGCCGGCACCAGCCGACGAGCGCTCCACATGCATCCGTGGACACACGCGGGAAAAACATTGCTGACCTCTGCCGTTGAAGGGCATGCTCAATTTTTTATTGATGCTTGTTCTTCCAGCCTACTTTTGATAAGCTAATTTAAACAAAGGGTAGCCCTCAATCTAAGTTTTCCTTTGGAGGACTAGAGTTTCAGATGTAATGTCGTAAGTGTTCTTCATGATAGGTCTATTATCTATTAATAATACACAAATTCTATGGAATCCTTTCTGTGGCACTTCTGTTGGAGCGTAAACCGAATCAAAAGCTTTGGTAAGATCTGGTGGAGAACTCTGATGACTGACTCTAATTGCGATTTGAATCGGAGTACTTGGTAACGGAAAAAGACAGTAGAGTCACAGCTTCCGCGGTAGATCGTTCATGACGTATAAGAGCGAGCTGCCACTGTTCCGCAAGCTATCCTTTTAAACTATTATATCCAGCATTTTTAATACCAAGTAACGAGTCAGTAAGGCGCTCAATGGACTAATTCGAGGATTGGGTCACAGCTGCGGCTGTCAAACAATCGAACAACATTCCTCAGGAGTCAGGATTACTGAGATTAAACCCATGTTGTGTTATTTTAAGTGATCTGCTGTTAGTGTGACATAACTTCGCTTAAGTAAAACTGATGTTATTCCGTCGGGTAGGACCGTCTACTTTCAGTTTGTCAGTTGGAAATAAGAAAGGAGAATCTTTAAAGATACACTTAGTAAGAGGTGCTGTGCACACGACGTGGCCTGAGTCGAATAATGAACGCGTCGCAAGAAAATCGATAGAAGAAAACAGATGAAGAGGATTCGGTGTCAGCCAGCTGAGACGCGTAGGGCTAAATCCTGCTAATATTATAAATGCGAAAGTTTGTGTGTATGTTCGTATATTTGTTGCTTCTTCACGCTGCAACGGATGGATGTGTTTGGATAAAATTCGGCATACAGATAGTTTATAACCTGGAATAACACATAGGATACTTTTTATCCAGATATTCCCACGGGAACGGGAACCACGCGGGTGAAACCGCGTGCGGCCGCTAGTATTGTAATATTTCTTGTTAAAATATTTTGTGCCTTACAAATAAACAAAAAAGAAGGTCCGAATAGTTATTCCGTGTTTTGTCTCTTTTACTCTAATTTGAAATGACGTTTACATGACAGGAACAAAACACTGAATAACTATTCGTACTTATTCTTTGTTTATTTGTAAGAGGCATAGAATTCAAGTTACCTTATTGTTTCTATTGACCACCCATTATTATAAGTAGAGCTCTTGAAGCTCTACATTTGGTGGAGGCACCGAGTACGAAAAAACGCCGGGTGCATAGTGCATAGGGTGTGAAGGAGATCATATTTGATAGGGGTTCAGTTTTCACTTCTAATCGTGTAAGATCTGCAGTGGAGTTCTTTGGGGCTAGGTTATGCCATACTTCATCGTTTCATCCGGCGACCAATGGGTTAACAGAAATGTTCAATCGTACGTTGGTGAATATGTTGTCAAAGTATGTGGCTGATGATCAGCGTGATTGGTGCCACTTCGTGCCGTTGGTTACATACGCTTATAATTTGTGTCAACAGGCGACTACAAGGGTCTCTCCGTTAATGCTGTTGTACGCGCGAGAGCCGGTATTGACTATCAATCGGTCTGTAAATAGTAGTGAAATAAACTCGTTAATAGATTATAGTAGCAGGAATAATGTTTCAAATGTTTTATTAAATAGGGTTAGAGATAATATCCGGCAGCTTAAACAGAAGATCAGATATGACAGGAGGGCTTCTAGTCAGGTGTTTAGTCCAGGTCAGTTAGTGATGGTCTATACCCCCAGACGGATTACTGGTCGTAGTTACAAGCTCGCTAGGTAATTTCGTGGTCCGTATCGTATTTTGTGTCGTATCTCTGTTATGACTATAGAGTTAGGTTACTTTACGGGGTTCCCTACATATACTCGAAAATTGCGACATCGAACGCCGCGACATCGAATGCCGCGACATCGAACGCCGCGACAGCGAACACGGTACGCCGAACGGTCTTCAAAGCGATAGTACGCCACATCGAATGTCGCGACATCGAGTTCGACATCGAGACATTCGATGTCGCGATATTCGATGTGGCGTACCATCGATGAGAAGACCTTTCGGCGTACCGTGTTCGTTGCCGCGGCGTTCGATGTCGCAATTTTCGAGTTTATGTAGGGAACCCACTTTACGGTAGGAGTAGATCCATGGTGGTTCATTTCAATCGTTTAAAACCGTATTTCTCTCGGTTAGGTTAATGTTTACACTATAGTTTAGAATTTGTTGTTAGGTACTAAAAATGTTATTGACATTGAGACGTCATTTGAGTATAAAATATGTCAAATGCCTTCAATAGAGGGAGGTGAGAGGAAAGATTATTTATGGCTTTTCCTTTATGACTTGTGTAAAATATACGGCATTGTAAATGGCTGTATGGAAAGAGTATTTATGGCTTTTCCTTTGGGATTTAGAAAAAGTATGCGTCATTGCAAATGAATGTCAAAATGACTATTCTATTGTTTGTTGTTGGTTCTACCATTCCTGTGTAGTTTTGGTAAAACTCTTACTAGCAAAGCTTATACCCAGCTACGTTAAATAATATTATACGTTTATCTTTTGTTTGTTTACAGCGTGAGAAAATGATTATGTAAAGTAGTCGAGTAATAGGGAACACAGTAAAACAGACTCAAGCGACATCGATTGAAAGTATTTTAATAGCTCTATCACGGATGTTTTGCCAACCAAATAAGCGAAGGATGGCGGTGAATGAAGTAGTTGTCCGGTTCCTTTTAGGCTATCTGGCTACAAAAACGCGACGCGGCGCGTGCGCAGTGATCACATTCATCGGCTGTAATTAGCTGGCCGCGTCCATGCGTCGCGTCGTCGGTCGCCGGGGACGCGCCGGCGCCGGACCTGCCGCTGCACGCGTTTGCTGGCCAGCTTGCCAGCTGGCCGGGGCCGACTGGAACCGTCCGACGCTGTTGTGGACATCAAAACAATTCATTTAGTTTAGTTGTATATAATGTTTGCCAGTATACACAGAATTTCAATTAAGCTTCGGTGAAAACTTTGCAACAAGTTTAAATTCTACGTGATTATTAATAGGTATATGAGAATAATATAAAGAGTACCTAACCTAGGCGTACGTGCCTATAAATAAACTTTAAAAACAATAAAACAGAAATCGTGGCAATAACACGCGATGTGCAATAAGAGAAAGCGAAATACTACGGGCTGTTGTTATTTACTGGCATGTAGGCAATAACATGTTCCCCGGGTGCGTGCGGGTGCGTGATGGAGCCGCCGTGAACCCGCGCGGCCGCGGCGGGCGCGGCGGGCAGCGGCGGCGCTGCGGCGGCGCGGCGGCAGCGGGGAGGGAAGGAGGCTGGTTTAATTAAAATACCTTGGCGCGCGGCGACCTGCGCCCGCGATTCACGGTCCTCCCAACGCGGACTAATTTAATTATTTGGATCGTGCGTGACAAATACTCGCGCGTTGGTGGCAGGCTCTCGAGAAACCTCTAATCAACGAAGCCTTTACCAACCAACAAAAGAGCCTTCCACAAAAAAATCTCCGGAGCAGGACTTATTATATGTTCATTATGTATGTAAATGCAGCCAAATTTGAGTAAATAACGGCATGCATCGTAGCGGGTGCAGGCGGGAGCAGGTGGTGCGCGACCTCCCCGCGGGCGAGCGGCGGGCGAGGGGCGGGCGCGGGGCGCGGGGGCGCGGGGTGGGTGCGGGGCGCGGGACGGGCGCGCTGCCCCACAGCCGCGGGGAATCACGACTGCACCAACATCCTCGCCGTAACAATATCGATGCACTCGCGCAGACCGTCAACCCGCAATTGCATAAAACTGTTCATGGGCTAGGGCCCGGGTCTCCAGGATGGATATCAAATGAATAGACTATCACATTCACGTAGACAGGTCTATGTTTTTTTTATTCTAACAAAATCAGGGAAAATATGAAAATCGTGTGTTTTCTTATTAATAAACAGCGACTAACAAGCATTTCTTTATGAAAACATGAAAGTTACTTTGAGAATTTGTAACTACTTTAATAACTCCTTGGGTCAGACAAATAAGAACAGGTTTACAAAATCAACCATTTCTACCATTCCTACTTCATACACAGAGCCTTCCAGAACCCAAAAAGACGACAACGACAAGAGAAATAAAAACAAAGCAGTACACATATTATGTTAAGTGATGGATGATAGTGATAGGTAAACAGCGCAGTGTATGGTATGTTGGACAAATTGAACGAGCGTGTCGGCCGGCGCGGGCGCAGCGACAAGTGCGCACGCACACGCACGCACGCACACACTCGCGGCGCAACAAAGGAGCCTCCAGTCGCGGTTCCCGTTCCTTCCATTCGGCTCGATGGCCTATTTCTTGTGGTTAATTACAGGTACTCGCTCATACTACATTATCACACAAACGAGACTAAACTTAGTTTGATACAACTAAAAACAGCGTCGGTAATGTATATAAGTATATACCTAATAAAAGTTTCTGCTTTAAGTGGTGACCTGAGTGAAGATGGGGTGAATGTTTGCAAAGATGAGTTAAATGGTGATGGCGAGTGCGGCGCACCGGCCGGGATTGAGCTCCTTCGATTCCGGAGACCGGTTTAATGAGCCGATGCACTCCCCCCCCCCCCCGGCCCTGCGCCCCCTTACCCCCGCTCGGTGCAATCTCGGCGCTCACACGGTACGCACGCTAAACCCCGTTTATTTTTAGCTAACTGGTTGTGTCGAATCTACTGTACCACAACGGGAGCTTTAGGGCCAAAAGTCTGCTCGGCGAAGGCTCTATCTATACTCCATCCGTCAGGACATGTGGGCTAAACTATAACCCATCTTTTGTCTTTTCTTGCGCGATGCACATTATTATAATTTATGCCACCAATATACCACTTTGGTCATTCAAAAATGTCTAACTGTCTTGTAATTCAACGACTCTAATGTACACAGTTAAACCAATCAGCTCAACTTTTGGGCTTTAGCGTAGAATTTGAAATCATAGATGGAATCACAAGACTTTATTTTCAGGTACGAGCAAGTCCTTCGAAATGAGACTGGTGGTTGTAACAATAACATTGCTTTTAACGTAGCAGAGTATTAAAATATAACAATGTGTAATTATAAAATACGCTTTTAAATTCTGTTTTTAATGTAAGAATGTCTTGGTGTATGTATGTATATATGTTGGATGTCCTTAAATAAATCCTACTAATATTATAAACGCGAAAGTTTGTAAGTATGGATGTTTGTTGCTCTTTTACGTAAAACTACTGAATAGATTTGGATTAAATTCGGCATACAGATAGTTTATAACCGGAAGTATCACATAGGATACTTTTTAATTTTTATCCCGATATTCCCACGGGAACGGGAACCACGCGGGTAAAACCGGGAACCACGCGGGTAATACCGCGAGCGGCCACTAGCAAATAAATAAAATAAACTCATAACAGTTAAATCACATTGCTTTAAATCACGAATAAATAATTTGAATTTGAATTTACATTAACTAAACGTCTCGCCTGGGTCGTCACATGGGACTGTGTATCAAGATTCGAGACTCACCGAAATATGAACAGTCAAAAGTACGACACAAATCCTCACTCAAGTGTCGGTCTGTTTTTACGATATGATTCCGTGCCATTGGCTGCGGCCGATGTTATTAAAGATATCTTAATCGCATTAGTGCACGGCGAGCTTATCTAATGCTTAATTACTGTGAAAGGACTTCTGAGAAGGCGCGGGTCCTGCCGCCGCGCCGCGCTTGTAGATGTCAATGCATTCACCGAATTACCTTACCAAATTAGGTACCAGACCAAAGAGCAACTTAGCCTTGTTGAACTTATAAAAATAGTGCCTTACAAATAAACAAAGAATAAGGTCCGAATAGTTATTCCGCGTTTTGTCTCTTTTATTTTAATTTGGAATAACGTTTACATGACGGAAACAAAACACGGAATTACTATTCGGACCTTATTCTTTGTTTATTTGTAAGGCAACGTAAACTTTTGTGGATAGATGTGATCGAGTGACTATTTTTATTGTGATACACAAAACATATTATATCGATTCAATGTGGTGAGACTCAAATGCATTGTGGCAATATTACAAGCAAAACAACGACGGCCGCGACGACGCGCGACAAACAATTAATCACAATTACGATTACGGAGGGGGGAGGGGGTATGCTTGTCGCGGGATTAATTGGTGTCAACTCGCGGATTAAGCGAGCGTTACTCTCGGAACGCTAGCACAGCACACCATACCATTGGTCGAGCTTCATGTATTGACTCCATCTCTGTTTCATCAATTTTTGGCTATATAATGTTAATAACGCTACGCCCGCCGCCGCGCCGTATTGCCGGTCCAAATATATATCTATGGCAGGAGACACTTTTAATAATACGAATTACCCGTAGCGTGTATCTATTTGAGGTTTAATGTTGGTGAGATAATTTAAAGCCCAGTCTAGACGGAGCTTATAGTCTAATCGTACTGAGAGCTAATTCTAGGCTGGCTTAAGTCTAGCTTTCTGCAGGTCTATATAAAGCTTAATTGGGCTGTCGGAACGTCAACTGAATGATAATTAGGTCTACCGAAAGATAAAAACTAGTCAGCATTGTGACTGCAACGACTGTCGGCTGATGCGGAAACGTTTGCAAATAAAACTAATACAGGTTGGTAGCGAGGCGAAGCGTGATTTATAATGCAGGTGACGTCACTCAATCGATCGGAACTAATTTTTTTGTGTTAATGAATTGGTAATTAGTTATAAAATGTTTAAAATATCCTTTAGACCTAACACTTTGCATCAAACGTAGCTTAAGAGGGCAAATTTGCTTGAATGTCAAAGGCCGTCTACCGAAGATATTTTTTTACTACGAAGATATTATTTTTGAGCGCTTTCGTTTCAAATTTTATTTAAATAAGGTTTTTTCGAACGTTAAAATCTAATACTTACATGAATATGGTGTTTCAGCGTGAAGTAGTGCTTTACTTTTAAACAGTGATGTGGAGCGGGCGGGCGGCCGGGCCGGCACCCACGCGCCGCCGAGTGCAAAGTGGCCCGTTGTTTGTCCAAACCGCATTAGAAAAACGTCGCTCAAATTAACGTATCCCCGAGATTGTTGTTATAAAAACTGGTCCTCCTCATAAAAACAAGAGTGGTCCAGGTGTGCGCTGCGCAAACAGTTTACCGAGCACTCGGACCCGACCGCGCCCCGCGCCCGCGCCTGCTCCGCGCCCGCCCCCCCCCCCCACCCCGCACGCCCTGCGCCGGCCCTGTTTGCCCACCGGCTGACAAATATTATTGGATGATGATACACCATTTACGCGTGTCGCTATTATTGACGAAATCGATCCGGAGCAGGGATCGAATAAGATCAACATTTGGCGGGAGGCCGTGGGAGCGCGCCGGCGGCCTCGATGCATACTAATTTGTTTTAACATTATTTTCAGATTGCGGTAAATCTGAGAATCAGTAAATACCGATTTGTGATGACTGACGGATGAGATGATAATGAGATAGTAAATACTTTCGAAACAAATATACTTTGCAACATTAAAGTAAATGCCAGCTCACACGTCACATGGTGCAAGTCCCGTGCGCCGCGAAGGAACTGCATGTTTCTGATGGATGACAGCTGACGAGCTCCACAGTAAAAACTACCGATTGTTACTCTTCTTCCAACCAACCAACTGGTTCCCGTGTAAATCAGCGACTTAGCTAGCAAGCTACATCTTGGCATTAAGCTGAGTACTTACAACCAGGTAACCTTTTTAGTTAGTTATAATCTTTTGGGTCTTTCGTCGATTCATACCATGAGTGGTACATATCACGGTATGAATCGCACAAGGACGCTTTTTGAATTCTTTTTTGTACTTCTGCGATTCATACCATGGTATGAAACACGGAAGCATTTTTTTGACTTTCATATTATTTCGTATACCTACAACTTAATTATGTAGTTTTTAGACTTGACAAAATTGACTTGGGAATAGATCTCTGGTGAATACTATCGTGTGAATGTTACGTTCCTGGGTATGCGGGGTCTGACCGGGCTTTTGTCCGCGTTTGTCCGGGCGTCCGGGCGTCGCCGTGGCGGCTCTCACTGGCCGCTTTCAGCAATAAAAATGAGTGATTGCGCAACGGTTCCCACAGCAGCCGCTGTAACGTCTAATTTATGTAATTGCGGCGGCGGACGCGCGGCGCGGGCGGCGCGGCTGGCGCTGCAAAAACACTCGCGTGTCGCGTCTCCCGTCCGCTTCCCGCCATCCACAAGCGCTCATTCAGACGTACTTTCGGATCAAGTTCGAGTAAAGAAGTGGTAAGTTTCAAGTGGTTTCAAGGGATAGGAAGATAGGGAACTGATACCTATCGGTCAAACATCTGTATCAAATTCAGAATAGCTTAAAAGTTTACCATTTTGATTTTGCTTTACTATTTTTGAAGGATAATAGCTCTAAACCCATTTTATTACGTTATTAAAATAAAGCATCACAACTAATTAAGTCTTAAAATTTTGTTAACTACCTCATTCAGGATTGTGTTTGAGGAGCTCGCTAACCCGTAATTATTTCAGAAATAATAGAGTGTATTTCTGTTTTTATTCTACATCTCCATATCGTGAGCTGCAGACTTCGTGTCTTGTCATGTAGATAGTCGAACACGTTGCAGTAGAATGCAGATGAGCCGTCAACAAATATTTACAAGTGCTCCGAATGCGCCATGTTGGCCGCGTGTCTCGGAGACAAACCGAACACATGCACCGCCGGGCGAGACAAGTGGATCGCGGGTTCGACGCCGGCGGCTGCTACTGATTACACGATGTTTATGGCAGGTTCTTATCACCTAACTTTACTTTCTTAACTGTGCATATTAAGGGATGTTAGGAATGCTCTGTTTACAGTCAGAAAGCTGTAAGTAAATTAACATTTAACGTTTTAAAAAATACAAACTAATAAGGTCATCATAAACAAGCAGTTGTTAACTTGCTAGGAACTGTATTCTTAATAAAGTTTAGTCTACAGTAAAACTATTACGTACGCAAGTACGTTGATCTTCTTATCCTCGATTAAGATTTTCTGGACAAAAAAGATCAGCGGTGAAGAGGGCTACAAGCATTGCGCAACATCCTGCAGGTGGCTGGACCGTTTAATTACGCGTTATGCGATAGGCCGGCGACCGACGACGACGGCTGCGTCGGGTTTCGAGTTAACAAGTGCGCCCGCGCATCGACACGCAGCCGCAGGAGCATTGCATCACCGGCCGCTCCCGTGACGACACCGCCGAGGACAGGCGACGTCACGCGCCCCCCTCCCCGCCCCGCGCCCCATCGGCGCCCGTGCAATCTCGACGGAAATTATTAATTCCATCGCGCGACAAGTTTTTGCCGCACAATGACAATGTGAACACTACACGCACAACTCGCATGCTCACCGATCCAATTTAGTTTCTAATGCAATACACATAGGGTGCTGCGCGGCAGCATGCCACCGCTCTGAATGTCCGCGATAAGAAATATTAGCCCATGTTTTCTATAAGTTGCTGTCCCGCAAGAATGCCGCTGTAAACATTATATCGTTGAATTGCAATCATACGAGGCTTAACGTATTTGTCATTGTAGAATAGCGGCGCTTTATACTTAAAGTAGTTAGGTTACTACCTAAGCACAGCTTTGTTGAAGACAGACAGTTCATAATTGATGAATGATGGGAGGTGGCCGATAATGGACGACTAACGTAACGACGACCGTTGACCCAACACTAATACATACTGACGTATCACTCCCATAAATGACATTTAAAAATATGGGCTAAGTCTTCTTCTATATTATTCGTTTTAGACATACAAAGAAGTTATCTTCTCATAAAAATTTTAAGTAGAATATAATTTAAAGCACAATAAAATTTACGTGAACCCTTTTGCTTATTCATAGTTGGATTTTATCCTTTCCGGTAAAAGTACCGAGTGTGTCGCTGCAATACATCAAGGACAAAGGAAACATGTAACTTTTTAACATTAACAACTAGTTAATTATATATGAATGTGATACAGCATAAATGGTAACCTAATGGTACCCAATTTGTAGGTAATGGTACTAATTATTAATTTTCAAATTACAATAATATCTCTGTCTATACGCCAATGATCTGATAATTCAAGCACATAAGAAAACTAATTAGATCAAAACACCAATCTTTTTTGTAATATGGTAAGGTTAAAGATTATTGAGGTTTGTAAAATGGCGAAATCTACATATTTTTTTTACAAATTTCAGACTTAGTGTTTGATGTTTATACTAATAATAATACACTATGCATTGGGCAGCATTTAGCGTGGCGTACAGTCCTCTAATGGCCGTCTCGTTATCACTGGCTGATAGGATCAGCCGCGCCCGCCGCGGTCCCGCGCCGCCGCCGCGCCGGCGCCGCGCCGCCACCGCCGGCGATCACTTCATTTAATGAAGTCCGTAATCAAGCATGAGCCCTGTCCCCGGCACGCGGGCACGCACGCTAATTGGCGAGTTAAGCGAGCACATGCGCATGCGCTTCCGTGAACAAACATTGATATGTTTTTATGTGCAACAGTTTAAGTTTCACAATGTTTTTTTCACAACAGATAGTGTTTATTGTAGAATGATAAATAAATAATTCTCAGACAAATCAATAGTGAATCTCGAATGATGCTGTTTTGTTTTCTGCTGCGCAAAAGATTCATCATTTAGGATTGATACGAAAGCGGGCGTGTGTGTCGCCAATGGACCTGTGTGTCGGTGCCGGTGCGCGGACTCCCGTTAGCGCGACGGCGACGCGACGTGAGTCAGCCGGTGTCCTCGCCGAGCGACGACGGTTGGCGTAGTTTCGAGCCCATTAAGCCCGCCGTCACGCGTGCGCAGCGGTACATCCAAATTGCCCGTTTTCCCTCACGTACCGCATCGATTGCACCGACATTATTCACAAGTATTCTGTAATTTATGCGTTATGTATGGCAATTGAATATGCCAACGTTTCGTTAGAAACTGTTTGACAGATGGCATGGAGAGTCTGACAGTTGTCGGTGATGGCTGCGAACGCTCGGTGGGTTGGTGGTTGCTATTGTACGCGTCGAGTGGCTGGCAGGGGTCGCGCCGCGGCACAATGGCGCGCTCGTTACTGTGATATACGGCCATCGACGGCTGTTATGGGTTTATGACAGTCGCGGGGCGCCGCGGCGTCGTCACACCCAGCTGGATGTTCGCAGCTCACGCTCAGTTGGCGGTGTACGACCGTTACCAGCGCTTACGTGAGTCAATTACCCCTTTGAACATATGAGTTCGTACGTCTGTAAGTGCGAGCAGCGATTTGCGTCCGAAACTGTACTCGGGTCGTGGTGCATAAGTGGCTGGAATGTGGAGCAACTTTGTTGTTGGAATGGAGCGGGTGATGGCAGTTAACGGATACAGGTCGCAGCGACTCAGGGCGACACTTGGCCGGCTTCCGCAGGTTGCGAACTAATGGCACCATCAAATTAAAATATTAGTCTTAAACGCAGGGAATGTACTTACGTATTGTTAAAAAGTAAGCCTGCTTTGGGGGTGGCGAGAGTGGTGTAACGATATTAATAATCAGCAATCAAATCACTTAGCGTCTTCAATTGTGCCTTTCATATTAGTTATGCAACCATATCAGGTTTAAAGTAATTAGATGGGGACCTTTGTTCAAGTAGCTTTAGTCGACTTATTTATTGGTTTCTATGGTTTTTGAAGTAGACATTTTCAACTGAACTTTGTTATTTATTTTTAATTTTTTATTTATTTACAAGTTTATGTACACACATAAAAAGGTAACAAAAATAAAGGTAAAGTAAATGTAGTACAAGGGCGCTGCTTATTTCAGTTATGAAATATCTTCCAGCAGGCTCGCAAAAGGAAACATTATAAATAGAGGTAGAAATAATTTGTACCTCCTGCAAATTTAAAATAAACTTACTTAAATATTTATAATACACATACATAATAATTGCATAAACAAAGAAAATTTAATATACAAAACAAAAATAAAAGGTAAAAAATAAATAAAAAAGAAATCAATAGGACGACAGAATCAACCGGACAGGTAGTGTTCCTTCAAACGCTTTTTAAAAAGACGACAGAATCAACCGGACAGGTAGTGTTCCTTCAAACGCTTTTTAAAAAGACGACAGAATCAACCGGACAGGTAGTGTTCCTTCAAACGCTTTTTAAAAAGACGACAGAATCAACCGGACAGGTATTGTTCCTTCAAACGCTTTTTAAAAAGGCTGATGTTAGGAGAGTCTTGAATATTAGGCGGCAGCGCGTTCCACAACCTGACAGCATGCACGGAGAAGGAGTAGGAGAAAAAATCAGTTTTATGGGGAGGAGTTTTCAGTTGGTGTAGAAGGTGGGACCTGCAGAGAGTACCAGGAGGATGAGAAAAGGAAAAACGTTCTTGCAGATAGGATGGATAGGAGGGATTATGAAGGACATTGAAGAGGAGACATAAAAGCCTAGTATTCCTGCGTAGGCGAATTGGGAGCCACTTGAGTTTCTCGCGGAATCTAGAAACATGGTCATACTTTCGTAGACCGAAAATGAAACGAATACATAAGTTTTGTAGGCGTTTAAGTTTATCGAGAAGCTCCTCAGCAGCGTCCAAGTAACAGGCATCAGCATAGTCAAATAGAGGTTGTATAAAAGTTTGGGCGAGGGTGACTTTAGTCTTATAAGCCAAGACACTTTGGAGACACTTGAGCGAATGGAAAGAGAAAAACACTTTACAACTAACCTCAGTGATGTGGCTTTTCCAGGACAGATTAAAGTCTAGAGTGACACCCAGGTTCTTGACCGTGTCGGAGTAAGGTATCGGCACGCCGTTGAAAACAACGGGGCCAACCGGCGTTGTATTGACACGGCTCTGCATTCCCCTACTTCCAATAATTATAGCTTGGGACTTGTTAGGATTCACCAGTAAGCCAAACGAGCCAGCCCAGGTGTTGAGACGGATAAGGTCGTCGTTAATAGCAGCGACAGCCGAGTGAACCTCGTCTGGAAGAAAGTGCCGGTAAAGCTGCAAGTCGTCTGCGTAGAGATGGGCTTTAATGATTAAAGATGTGAGTGAGTATAGGAAGCACAAAGGTTAGGGCACAAGAGTGATCATTCTCGAACAGATCTTAATTTCTAACAGAAAAGTTATTTCTGATTCTGGAAAAACGTCAAAAGCTTTTTAAAGCTTACAATGCGAGTAATGGCATCGGCAGGTTTGTAGTTTTACTCCATATATTAAATCAGAATGTAAACCTCAACGAATCGGGCCG
Source organism: Eudonia lacustrata (assembly GCA_947562085.1). Taxonomy (NCBI): domain Eukaryota; kingdom Metazoa; phylum Arthropoda; class Insecta; order Lepidoptera; family Crambidae; genus Eudonia; species Eudonia lacustrata. The sequence goes on along the minus strand of OX387326.1, from coordinate 21,387,593 downwards.
CGCAATGGCCGTAAAGATTAATCAACAGTTAGTAATTGCGCACGCTGCGGTGGGTTACGCTTACGCCGTCCGCCGTGAAGCAGCGGACAGCGGAGTTAAGGCGGGAATAAAGCAGCGCCGGCGCAGCCTGCGCGACCGCTGTGACCAATCCACGCGGGATGGGGCCTGTGAGAGCCTTGAAATTGCAAGGCTGGCTGCATCACTTTATAGGCATTTTAATTGCTGCTGTAAATTTATAGTATATTAATAAATATTAACGCCTATTAAAATAACAATCTTAAATTACAGCCTATCGTTTTACATTGAATCCTTTCAAAGTTAATCTTTAATACTGTATACGTTTCCTATCTAATCATTTGGAGATGACACTCGAAGAGACAACTCTGTCATCGGCGTTCGTCGTTCATTAAATCTAATCGTGAGGGTGTGATTAATACAGGATAATAAGGCGGGGCGGCCTGTCCGCTGAGGATTAATTTATAATCGGCCCTCCGAACGATGCGAGGCGAGTAATGAGGCAGGAATGTATCGAGATCATGATCGTGGAGTTTGAGGAAACAAAAATAAACAACGCGAGTCGCAGGTAGAGGGTGTAGCGCGACGACCGCGAGCGCGTCGCCCGGCGCCCGCGCAGCCAGGTAAGCGAGCCCGCGCGCGGCGGCGGGCGAGCCCGCGGCGCAGGCGGCGCGCTATACGCGGGGCGAAACTACAACCTCTATAAAATCAACCGTCAGACGTTTTAATTAAGAGCGTGAGGGTATGGGAAAGGGGGGAGGGAAGTCTTATCTCACGTTAATTCGTTGGGAGCAAGATGGAACGACGCGACGTCAGGTTAGTTTTTTGTCTTCGAAAATCTGGACATCGACGTGTTATCGAATATATCGGAGGATGAGCTACCAACGAGTACATGGTTCATTTAATTGAGCGAGAGGCAGGGCCACGTTGTGACTTAAAAGAGGTTTCGTATCAATCCTATGGTTTTGGGTACTTATAACTTTCACCAGGAGATTTCATTATACCTATACCATTTTATATCTGAAAACTATTTTATGGTTAGCCACAGCTACAGCATAATACAATTGTAATTACAAAATAAACTATAAACAAACCGAAATTATATGATATTATTATATCACCACATCGTTAGCCAACTAAATTACTCAGAACTTCTACAAAAGTCCAGCCCCGGCTGTTCAAGTATGGTGTTGTTTGCCCTCAAGCACGCATTGGACCAGCTTGGCGGTGGCGGTGGTGGCGGTGGTGGTGGTGCGGTACCGATCCCGTTGTCGACGACGCCGAGCGGCCTGCGCTGATCCAAGGGGCGATGATGTCAGGCTAATACGTACTATTATTTATTCTGTGCTAGTCATCATCATCAGCCCCTCCCGACCCACTTCTGGGCATAGGCCTCTCTTTGCTTTTGCCATCCGCCTCGATCCTGCGCTACTTTGGACCACGTGCAACCCACGGTCTTGGTTATATCGTCGACCCATCTCGCCAGTGGACGTCCCCTTTTTCTGTAACCGTCTCTCGGCCACCACTCAGTTAGCTTTCTAGTCCACCTGCCGTCACTTCGCCTGACCAAGTGTCCCGCCCAACTCCACTTGAGCCTCAATATCCGCTCGCTGGCATCTTGGACTTTAGTACGCTTGCGGATTTCGGTGTTGGGGACGCGGTCCAAAAGTGTGATGCCAAGCATGGCGCGCTCCATGCCCCTCTGTGCAACACTAATTTTGTGCATAGCTTCCCTAGTCAGGCGCCATGTCTCAGCACCGTACGTCATAGTTGGCAGGACACATTAGTTATAAAGACGTGTTTTAAGACATTGTGGAATGTGGGTGGACTTAAAGATGTCGCCTAATTTGCCGAAAGCTGCCCACCTCAGTTGAACACGTCTGGTGACCTCTTTCAACTGATACTCTCTGCCAAAAGATAAAACGTTCCCAACCATGATGTTAGGATTCGAGACACCAGAGATGTTCGACATAATCTTGGTCTTGCCCATGTTCATCTTAAGGCCTACCACGATAGAGGCATCAAAAAGGTCTTTTAACATTATCTCTAGGTCATCCATCGTACTGGCAAACAACACAAGATCATCAGCGAAGCGCAAATGAGACAGATAAATACCACTTATATTTACACCGCATTGGTCCCAGGGAAGCGTTTTTATGACGTCTTCCAAAACAGCCATAAAAAGTTTAGGTGAAATGGTGTCCCCCTGTCGCACCCCTCTCTTGATGGAGATAGAGTTTCGTCAAGCTGTGCAGCCGAACCTGCATTGTGGCCTGGCTGTATATCTCCCGAAGCAGATCCACATACCGAGCGTCAATGTTGCAGCGATGGAGAGAGTCAAATACGGCCCAATGCTCGACACTGTCGAAAGCCTTCTCGTAGTCTACGAAGGTCATACAAAGGGGCCGGTTAAACTCGTGACTTTTCTCCATCAGCTGCTTGACTGAATAAAATAAATAAAATAAATAAATAAACTTTCCTATACTCACACCAATTATCTAGCCCAAGAGAAGCTTCGTTATGAAACTCGTTAAATGGCTTCTAGACAACGGATAAACATACTTATAATACTTAAATTATTATACATAGAAAACACCCAGACCCGAGACAATTTAGAAAAACAATAATTTCTAAATTGACCCGACCGGGGATCGAACCCGAGACGAATGAACTGAATGGATGTGATCTATGGTACAGAATCCAATTCGGAAGCCAGCCTGTTCAGAAGGCTGATATTCATCCAGCTTTCGGGTAAGGCGGTTACAGAGGATCTTAACAAACAGTTTATAAACCTGGGAGAGCAAACTTATAGGCCTGTAATTACCTAGCTTTGAAATGTCCCCTTTCTTATTGATGATGGTTACCGCAGCGTTTTTCAAAGACTCAGGTGTTCGAGCTAGATACATGGCATCGTTGAAAAGCTTAATCAGTACGTCAATCACCGGTGGTCCACCTGCACGGAGTAATTCACTGGAAACACCATCGTGGCCAGGAGACTTTTCGCTTTTCATCTGGCCAAGTGCATATTCTACCTCACGAGATACAATTGGCGGTAGTTCTGTGCTAGTACTGGTATTAAATTATTCAGCAAATTTTGTTGGAAGTCATAAAAGCAAAAAATAAAAATTAGAGCCATAAATAAGCGGCGGGTTCGTTGCAGTGCTAATTTGTTTGTGTGTTGATATTAGTTAGAATAAAACACCGATAAAGTTCGTGTCGAATGCGAATGCGGATGAGTCACTGGCGGCGGCGTCACGACGGAACGCGGGTGTGGAAGTGCCCACCAATAAATTTAACTTCCAATTTATTTTCTTGATCGTATCCATTCTGAATAACAACCTCCGTGTCGAATTAGGCTATACTTATTTCCATTTGTGCGAATTCCCACGGTATATGAATACATAAATAGGAAAAGTAGACCACATACACACACGGATAAATGTTCTTCCAATTTTTTTTTCTATATATAGCTCGGCAAATGACTCCATCCCACCTGATGTTAAGTGGAAATGTAGTCCAGACGCGAAGATAACTGGTGCAGCGTGAAAACAAACGTAGCATCAGTTAATCTCACTCTGCCGGCTCACAAGGTGCTTCTTTACGCCTCTTGAAGGACCCCATATCATGGGAAGGAAGGAAAACGTGTGCTGGTAGACTATTCCATCTTTTGGAGGTGCGACAAAGAAACGAGTCACCAAATTTCTTTGTGTGCGATGGAATATTTGAGACAGTGAAGCGGTGACTCCGAAGAGCAGCACGTGTATTCCTATGAAGGAAGGGAGAAGGTGGGATGAGGTCAAAGAGCTCTTTAGAACACTCGCAATGGTATAAGCGGTAAAACACGCTGAGTGACGCAACATCTCTATGCGAGATTCAAGAGTATTTGCCACTTCTGCATTGTCGATAATGCGTTCAGCGACGACGCTGCACTCTGTCCAAGGCATCGAGAAGGTACTTTGCGGAACCGTCCCAGATATGCGAGCAATACTCCACGCAAGGGCCGAACCTGTGTCATGTACAAAAGGCACAACTAGTCCGGCGTAAAGAATCGCCGCACTCTATTTAGAATACCGAGTTGTCGTGAGGCTGTTTTGATCACGGTTTCGATGTAGTCCCTTTGGTTCAGATCGCAGCGTATCGTCATATCGAGCATGTTGATACTGCTCTGCAGGCTTAGAGATGTACCTTGAAGAGTTGGAAGGGGAAGTAATGGTGACTTTTTTTGCCGTGAACGCACATACCTGTTTTCATAGCATTGAACTCAACCAGATTATTGGAGCCCCAATTAGATATGGAGGTCCAATACCCGATTGAGCTTAATGACAAGATTCACTCCATTCATTTCGGTTCCGACCCGCCCTGCCGCTGGGTGACCCTTATATCCCCTATGCACCGTGCTATCATCTGCATAGTAATGAATATTTCCAAGCGGAAGCATATCATTGATATGCAGAAGAAACAGCGTGGGGGACAGAACGGAGCTTTGAGGAACCCCAGCGTTCACTGACATGAGCCGCGAAGCGCATCCATCAGATAGAAAACGGATTCTGCACTCATGCAGGAAGCCAGCGACCCAGTTACAGAACTGATCAGGCAGACCATATGCCGGGAGCTTGGAGAGTACACTGTGACTCACACGTCTCTAGAGATAAGAAAATAAACCAAACCGCAAAGAAACACCAGTAAAGTAATAACATTGGCATGCTTGATTCATTAAACCTGTTCTTGTTCGCGAGAATCAAACCACTGAGCCACATACACAAACACAATGCGGAGTGACCCTACTGCACTGTCAGGGGTTCAATAGCACTCGGTGGCTTAAGACGATTAATGTTTCTATGGTGTGTACTAGTATGTACAGAACAGTACAATGGTACAGTTCCTCATATAGGGAAAGGGATGCGTGTGGGTTACATTCGGCTTACACACTACTACTCTGCCATAGCGGGAATAATGGATCCAGTAATGGTCCGAGCCGGTGAGAGGGAAATCTTAAGCGCGGAGCTAGCATCAGAACTCCCCGGCTACAGCCGCCGCCGCCATGGCTGGCGATACAACGGTAAACGAGACTTTTGGTTGGAGTTTCAGCAAGCTAGCGTCTACGATGACGATGACGTCATATTACCAACCGAACGCCACAATAATGTAGAGACACAGGTAATTTTGCGATGAATAATCAGAAGAGCTCCTGAATTGGTGGGGATAAGATATAAAACTCTGATACAAAGTTGGTCAAAAAGCTTAGTTCCATAATTACACCTAGTTTTACAGGATTACGAAATGCTACTGTATATTGCAAATACCACTTTAAGTCCAGAATCACCACTATATAGTCAGAATCTGCCACACTCAATAGTTTCAAGCTATTAAGAATATCAAATGATGGTATAATTGTAAGCAGTGCCAGCGGCGACCAGCCCCGGTCGCACGGTAACCTGCCGTAAAATACGACTGCAATTGCACCTCCACTCTCGAACTAATGTAAATGAGGAAATCACTTCGTGAGATTTAAAAAAGTGACTTTATTATTACTGTTTGTGGCAATCAGGTCTCCCGTGATGAGCAATAAGGCTATACGAATTCCGCCGAACTTTAGGTCCCGTTGCATGTAGATCGGCCGGATTACGACGGCGGCGCAGCGGGCGGCCGGGCAATCCGAGCGCGGCGCGACTGTGGACCTTACGCCCTCAGCTACAAGGTTGAGAACCGTCTGCGCTGGGCGCTCCCGCGGCGGTGTTTATTTTGACAAATCGCGGTGCTCGAGACGCTGCCAGCCGTAATGAGGATCAGCCACGACACGCGGCCGCGAGCGGGCGGAGAGAGATAGCGAGCAACCGCTGCAGCGATGCCATTTTGAGTTTATATTGCGTGTAAATGTAATTTATTAGCTAATGATTAACGATACTAAAGGTTTCGACTCGATACCTGTGCTTCAGAAAAGAAACTAGTTTCTTATTGTGAAATGCACTGCTGAGCACGAACAAATGAGAGAAGTAATTTTTTACTCATTTAAAAGAAAAGTGGTGAATGTTTTATTACCTGCTCTCCGCTTTATCAGCACTGTGGCTTGTCTCGAGAGTTTTTCTTGAGACAATTAAAAAAACACAGTGCGAGGGCGGCCGCTGTGTTTGCACGTAGGCTAAAGAGAAACTGTCTCGGGACCTGCGCGGAACTGCGTCGGTAATTAGATTAATTACAAGCATTGATAACGCTATTATGTGTACTGTGCTATCGATGTCGGAAGCCCAGCCATTGTCGCCGCCGGATCTTCCTGGGGATCTGCGTGGCGGGCGCGGCGCGGCGCGTGCGCGCATGCGCGCTATCGCGTCGCGGCCGCATCGCTATTTTTAGTTTATCATCGGCTTCGAGAATGTAGTTTATGAAATCATCACTGAATTTTAAAACTTAAACTAAAAACAGAATATTGTAAAATGTTCTGGGACTAACTAGAATACTAAATAGTAGTTGTTTACAACTCCTACTCAGTATCGGTTATCATTTAATCATATTTTTCTCGGAGTTATGAAGGTCCAACCTTCCCTAATCAGCTCTTGCGCAGCCTAATGCTGACCAGCATTAGGCTGCGCCTTAGAGCATCTAAGGGCTGCGCACGCGGGCTGCAGATTGCTGCGGTCGCACCAGCCTCCCTAGACAAGCGGCATAACGTTAATAGAATAAAAACGAAATGTAATAATTATTGTACGGGATTGACATAAGTCAACGATACGTATAAATGACGTTAATGTCAAATCCCATAAAATAATCATTCTATTTAATTTTTATTCTATTAGAGTTATGCCACTTGTGCAGGGGGCTGAACTGCGTCGGCGCGCCATTACGGATGATGAGACCCACGCGCCGCTCCGGGTCATACGAATACAACCTGCCGCGCTAATGCTGGCTTACCAAACGTCACTACGAACTACTTACTGGAGTCAGAAAACTACAGATTATAGTACAATGAAAAAGTCAGCAGCTATAGGCGAGATGCTGCTCATCATTAAGACAATAAACTCCGTACGTAAGTCCGTTGAGGTTAACCTGGTTCATCTAGAACGAAACTCAAACCTAAATGGAACTTTAAAATAGTTTAAGGTCAAACTCCAAGGTCTGTAGTGTCATCTGTGACATTGTTGTATAGTTTCCTAACCGGAAAAGAGAGAAAGAGAGTGTTATAAGTCATTGGAGCCGTGCTGACCTCGGTTTCGGCACAAGGCTGGCCGCCGCGCGGGTTGTCGGAGCGGCGGGCTGCGCGGAAGCTGGTATCGCTTGCGCAACGCCGTGCGTCCGCACGCAGATAACACTCGCCATTGACTCTTATCACCCAGCCAGTCAACAAGCAAGCCAGCCAGCCCACCAGCCAACTAGACAGCCAGCCAGCAAACCAACCAACTACACTCTACATTGTTATCTTCAACTTTTGACTGAAACATACACGTACAGGGTGTCTCCCAGTGTCACTTATTACTCAGTATCTTCAGCCAAAAAATGACTATCATGTTAACTGCATCTCTCTCCACAACGTATGAAAGACGTAGTCCTGGCTATGCGGGTCGTAGGTTTTTTTTATTTTTATTGTGGCACGCCAAAATGGCCTCACCCTGCCTGATGAAAAGCAGCCAGTGTATTGATGAGTGTATGATTGTAGGGACATGTGACTAGAAAAAGTGACGAAGGACCTAGACGCGCCAAGACCTAAAGGCAGACCTCCCGTCCGATGTCATCAGTGAATGAGGAAACGCAGGAATGCAACGGCTGGCGTGATTTCGAGGAGGCCTACTTCTAACAGTGGGTGCAGACGGACTGACTAAAGTCTTTCATAGCTGTTTTGTGAATTGCTACATTTGATAATCATATGTCTTCGCGAAAAACGAATACGAAGGAACGTAGGGAGCGTACCTCGCGCACCCGTCCGAAACGACCAAAATATTTCGCTGCGCATGGGCGGACGAATTCCGCGCAACAAGAATTCGTTTCAATTATAAAAACTAAACTTTTTGCTACTCTCAAGCTCAAGCTCAAGAACACAAATTAAGGAAATTGAAAGATCAAAGAAAAAGAAGCTATTTTATAACGGTACAAGGGATTTATTTAACGAAGACGAAGACCCCCGTCTTGGTTAAGTCTGTGGCAGACTGGCAGGATGGAAGCGGACTTACATGATCAGATTCTGAAATTTTGCGCTTGGAGATTAGTTTATGTGTGGTGGCAGGGCTTGGGGCGTTGACCCGCACCACGCAGCCGCAAAAACGGTGTGTGTTAACACTCGCGAGCGCGCGCGCCGGTTACGACCGCGCCGCGCCGCCGCCGCGCCGCCGCCGCCGCCGGACGCCTACAATGTTCCTACAATAGTTTCAGACGTTTTTTCATTATCTGGTATCTCGGCTGCAGCGCCGCGTTTTTGCGCCGCTGATGGCGCATTGTGCACCGGCTTTATGCGCGGCAAAAACCACCGGCGCTCGTGACGACTTCCAAGTAAATGGTTTTGCGTCTTTTATGATCCCTCAAATAATAATGAAACCTCAATCGTTTAATGGCCGCTCGCTGCGACCGCTCGTGGAGTCGCCGGAATACTCGCCATTGTGTTGCGCTGAGATTTTCTTGTAATGTGATGTGCTTACCGCATTCACTTGGAACATTATATTATAACTAAAAAATACGGGTTTACTAAATTACCATGAGAACTTTGCACCGCGGCTGACTGACTTTAGTTATATTTTGTAAATTTTTAGGTCTTATCCCTGTTTCGACACCAAATAGAGCACTTATAAATGAAACATTGATTATTTTCTAACTCATGAGTCCAAAGCTATACCACAAATCTGATATAATCTGATATGTGGCATACCTATACGTGGTACTCGACCGACGCGACGTCTCGTCACGAGTGAGTGGGATCTATCGCATAGTCTTAAAATCGATCAGAAGTAATGGCTCTCATTTGGCAGCGGGCGATGCTAAGTGTGATCCGCCGATAGCGCCACAATGCGCCCGCGCAGCGCGGCGTGATGACTCCCTAATGTGTGTGTACAAATGGACGCCCTATCTCCGCAACAGCATCTCCGCTGTTGGGCAACAACGGTCCCACATGCGTCGTTTAATTATGTACTTATGTGATCTATTACCGAGTGATTTGTTACGGACATTTCACACGGGGAGTGGAAAGGTCATCATGAGTGCTCGACGCTGCGCCCGCGCCGGGGTCGCCCGCATCGATCGCGGATGCTGATGCGCGGAGAGATAGATTGGAAGTAATGCGAGTGATTATGTTCCGGCCGCGGCTGGTAATAAGAGCTCGCCTCGTGCATCTGGAGGACTAATCTGCAGTCGGCAACACAATATTTATGGCGGCTGCGGAGCGCAATCTGTGCAAATAATTTATGGAGCAGCGCGTTATTACAGCGCTGGACGCAGTAATTAGAAAATTATTAAATATGCGCCGTCCCCTCCGCCGCGCCGCCCGTTAGAACCCAATCAACTCCTTATTGTTGTGTCTAGTTGCAATTAATTGATGCTACATTATGTATCTATCTGTTCATTTTCCAATAATATTATATACATAATGTGTTCTACATGTAATGCTATAGAAGAGAGTAATACTTTAAGTTAAGTATGTTCCCCCACTTATTTGTAAAAGATCATTATTGTTATTACTAAAATAATACCTACTTAGATAAAAATGTATTTTATTCATAAAAAAACAATAAATATAAAATAGAACGTAATAATAATAATAACAATACAACACTACAATTCAATTAGATAAAACACTCGAACTGTGCGGTAAGATGACCCTGATCTCTGACCGTTGCCGTTGCCTTTATAAACGTCCTTTAAAAACAACTTCGCATTTGGGTCCCAGCCCATCTCGTTTCCACAGCAAAAGGGAAGAAAATACGTCTCATCAAAATCCCGGTATTTCCTAATTTTATTATATTCTGCTGTGATTGCAGCAGCACATGGCTGGGATGATGTCGCGTCAATATGACACGGGGCCACAGTTCCGCACATGTCGCATCCCCAACCAGACTCCTCCCCATGCGCCAGGGCACAAGAGACATTCCGTCAGGCCTCCTACCATAATTAAGTACTCCATAATTAGTAGATAAAACTACGATTGATTTCTCAAACTTTAAGAATGAATTGATTTGTATGGATTATTATTTGTATTAAAGAAACACTTGTCAGCGTCGTCGCAGCAATGCCGTCGAATCAGGGAGTTGTATAAACCGCGGTAATCTAGTTATTTGTATATAAATAATTAATCTCTTAAACTTTAAAAGTATGAGTAGTTGTATCACTAGCTTTGCCAGACTGTTAGATGAGATAACGTTAAAGAGATAATTTACATAAATTAGGAGTAGCAGGGGGCCGGTACTACCTTGCGGTACACCAACTATTACTTTTTAATTCGATTAAACATGGCCGAGTGATTTAATGACCTTGTTTTTTGTTGAGTATTCATAAATTAAAATATTTCTCTAGCAGTAAAGCATTATTTATAGTCATTTCAATTAACAAATTGTAAACTAGATGGGAACCATGCACCCGAGTATATACGCTCCGTTTATTTTTTCCAAGACAGTTAGTTGCCGTGTAAAGATAACAAAAGCTATTAAGTCTTGTCTGTAAATTAACTTTAAAACGATATGTTGGAGGACGCTGAGAAAGAAAGAGAACTTTCAAAAACAGTCAAAATAATATCGTTATCGTGAAAACGTTTACTGTTTTAAGCTTGTTTTAAGGGTTGGTTTTTATTTAATCCAGAATATTGTGTGTGACTGTGACTCTTTCCTTATATTGTGCTTTTGACAAGGAGCACTTGACATTCATCAAATGTTAATATTGTTTAATCTCTTAATCTCTGGTTCATAAGATATTCAGTGTTATAATTTCTGCGGTTGGCTAGCCCATAATTTTTAGACATCCGTATAATTGCTTTAGACTTTGCGGATATAATCAATAACATTAACGATGTCCATTAAATCTGTGGCAGTCCACAAATCACTTGCTCACTCAGACAGCCCACCCAGCGAGGAGCTCGCCCACAGCCCTGGCGCGGCCGGCCAGGCCATCCCGGCTAGCCCGATCGCGCTGCTAGCCCAGCTGGCCGTCTAGTGAATTAGAAGACACGTAGCCCTTTTAGTAAACCATCGAAAAAATAGCGTTGGAGTCATCGAAACGGCAGCCGAAACTTAATGCGTTTTATTTAGACGATAAGTGGATGATGGCCGGGGACCATTGTTCCCCGTGATCGCGCCCCGGCCGCTGCCGCCGCGGCAAAAACCGGGCGCGGAGCGGGAGCCAGTTATGTCAGGGGAACCAGTCGCTGTTATGTCAGCGCGGGCGCGGGCGGGGCGGGCGGGGCGGGGGCGCGGGCACCTGTGCGCGGGCGTCGACCCCGCGCCCGCGCCCCGCCTGCCTCCAATTCGGAGAGCCGATCGCCGCGACCCCGGCCCGGCACTCGCTGAACGAACGGGATCAATCACACGATGACTCTAATTCACTTGCGAAAAACCTTTTATTGTCCTCATAAATCAATGGAAGAATTAAATCCAATATTTATGTCTTTACATAATCATATAAATTATTTAAAATAGCCTTCGCGACGACCCGAATATTACGATATTTATTGATACGATCCCAAATACTGTTAAACATCAATAAAAAGGCAGTAACCCACAAAATACGGCCGAATGATATCGCGTGAGGCTTAAGTCGCATTTCTCGGTTGCTTTCTACACTTCTTGTGTTGTTCATTTTTTATAGTATTAATTTTATTATTGACATAAAACGATCAGTGTTGACGCTGAGTCGCGCGGGCGGGACCCGTTGGCCGCAGTCGTTTCATCAGCGGTATAATGGCGGGCCAATTAAACACTCGTCGCATGATATTGTAAATTAATAAGGCTGGGCTCCGCCGCGCGTGACGCCGGGGATGGGGTCGTCAGTCGCGCCGCTGCTGCTGCTGCCGGGAGGGTGGCCAGTCAGCAGTTCCTCATGGACGTACAACAATAAAACAACAAAAACTTGACCTACATATTTTGTGAGAGCAATTACTGGACGTGTTATGTAATTTTGGGACTTATTAATTGTCATCTGATATTGTCAGATGCCTTCGAGTAGGGCACAGAGACTGACCAGCATCATGGGAAGAAATTGAGGCACATTAGTACCTACCTAATGAAATGATTAACCTTTTGATTACAATTATCTTTTTACAGCCATAAACTCCGCAATAATTTTATATACTATTTTTTTGTGATAGCTTGATCCTCATTACTTTCCACATCCAATCCAAGTAATAATGTTCATTTCTCAACTTTTACGAGCGTTCAAGAAGAGGGGTACTGTCGCTGCCTGGCGCGCCGCCGCGCCGCCTCCGCCGCCGCTCGTCCGTAGCGCCGCGCCGCGCCCGCGCAGCCAACAACGGCGTGTAATCGAATTTGTTAGCGGCGCGGCGCGGCCGCCACAAAAACAGCCTTTGAGCAGTGATGACCTGTGAATAGGCGCATTCTTGACGCCAGGATACCCGATCTACCGGCAAATTGAAGGCAACTGGGAGATTAAAGTATTTATGACGAATTTTAGTAATAGATAGTGTCCTGATAATATACAGACGAACACCCGACAATTGTGAACAACGTCATGACCTCAATTGACAATTCGTTATAAAATGAAAAGTGTCAAAGCAGATGATTTAATGGAAATAAGATCACAACACAATTGCAGAGGGGCAGCGTAACAAGAAACACAGCACAGAAACGCATCTACGTGGACGATTATTTGCGTCCGCATAATTTCTTAGCAGATTTGATTACATCCAATTCCGATTTTGATAGGTTTACGTCCATAAACAGTGAGAACATCCGCGGCGGCAATTTATGCGTTATTATTACGGACGCGGAGTGTCGGCCGTTCGCGACTCCGATAAAACACTCATTACGGATGTACGGCGGCGGGCGTCTACAACAATGCGCGCAGCGGGCGGCCGTGGGGAATACTTACAAAATATAGATTAAACTATATTACGTCAACCATAATGTTTTCTTTTACAATAAACAGGACTCTCAAATCTGATGTAACGCGCATCTATCTACGCTATTCTACGCATAAAGAACCTTTTGCGAGATTCATTCTCTATTCGATCAAGTTAGTGAAAATGAGAATTTGTATAGCAAAATTTTAGCACTATTCGTATATTTTTCTTTTATAATTCTCGTTTTCGTTTTTACCTGATCGAATGATAAATAAATAAATCTCGTACAAGGCACTTCACACTTAGTTATCAGTGTTTGATGTTTCACACAATCTTTAATTTCGCCAGACATCGGTGAGACATCGCCTTGCCCTTGATTACAGTGTTTCATCATCCGCCAATAAGGTCCTGGTCGGTGCACGTTCATTTCATCATCTGTCCATTACACCTAGGGAAAATAGTATCCCTTTATTTTTTTTTCCTTAACTTCTCTATTTCAAATATGTTATAGTACTTGTACACACATCAAAAATTTCTAGGAGTCAAGTACATTTTTAGCTACACATTTTTTCTCTAATCATATTTATTTACCTAATCTGGTTTTCCAGATTGGCTTCTTGCTCTATTTTTTATGTTTTAGTCAATTCAAAATTTCAAAATTCAAAATCATTTATTCAGTTTAGGCTACAAATAGCTCTTATGAACGTCATTTTAAGCCATCGGTTCGTAAGTCTATCTACTCTGGGCGGGAGATCTTGTACTGAGAAGAACCGGCAAGAAACTCAGCAAGTGTCCAGCTCTTTTCTCCCTTACAGCGTCATAAATATTGGAAAAAGCCCTATCATAAAGGACACTTTCCATCACAAATAAAAACACAAAATGTAAAGGACAATCACAACATGTAAAAAAACACAAAAAATAAAAAATAACTAAATAAAATATTTAAGTCAGCAAAAACATAATTTACCAGTTTAATTTTTTACAATATCATACAGTACTAGTAAAAGTCAAAAAAAACGATAGTTAATAATAATAAAAATAAAACTAATTGTAATGTTCAATGCAACGCTATTTTGTTATCTGCAGGACACTATTTATAAGTAGTATTATGTATATGTTTTTTATTATAGCCAGGTTGTTTTATCTTCTAAATATTCTTTGACTGTATAATAACCTTTTTTTAATAAAGAAGACTTTACATGTTTTTTAAACTTATCTAAAGGTAAATCTAGTACAGTATTTGGTATTTTATTGTAATAGTGTATACCTTGCCCCAAGAAAGAACCAAGCACCTTCTGTAACCTGAACAGTGGCATTGCAAGTTTTGACTTATTTCTAGTATAAAAATTGTGTACATCACTGTGTTTAGCAAATGAATTGATATTACAACGTACAAGAACTATACAATTATAAATAAATTGAGACGCCACTGTCAAGACATCAATTTCTTTAAAAAGATTTCTTAAAGAAGTTCGTGAACCTAGTCTATAGATTGTTCTTACTGCTCGTTTCTGTAAAATGAATATAGTTTCAATATCAGCCGCTGTTCCCCACAGTAAGAGGCCATACGACATGACACTATGAAAATAACTAAAGTAAACTGTTCTAGCAGTTTCAACGTCTGTTAACTGCCTTATTTTTCTAATGGCATAAGCAGCAGAACTGAGTTTGCCGGCCAATTTCGAAATGTGAGGATTCCATTGAAGTTTTGAGTCAAGGGTTATACCTAAGAAAACTGTTGAGTCTACCAAATCTAATCGATCACCGTTTATTCTTATATCAGTTGGTTCATTTTTGACATTTGGTAATTTAAAATTAATACATTTTGTTTTTTTAGCATTAAGCTGCAAATTATTAATAGTAAACCAACTGAGTACATCAGAGAGTGCTTTGTTTACATCGTCGTAATTATTCTTACACCTACTTACATTAAAAATGAGTGAAGTATCATCTGCAAATAATACGATTTCACAGAAGTTCTCTACAAAGAATGGCAAGTCATTAATATAAATCAAAAACAGAAAAGGACCAAGAATGGACCCTTGTGGAACTCCCATTTTTACATGAGAACCAGATGATTTAGTTCCATTAATATCGACAGTTTGTGTTCGAGAGCTAAGATACGACTGAATTAAATTTAGTGCGAAATCTTTGAGACCGTAGTAATTTAGCTTCATCACCAGAGCTTTGTGCTCAACGCAATCGAAAGCCTTGGACAAGTCGCAAAACACTCCAAGGGCGTTTTGAGACTTCTCCCAGGCATCAAATATATGTTTTAATAGAGCAACACCTGCATCAGTAGTAGAACGACCCTTTGTAAATCCATATTGTTTATTATGTAAAAGGTTGTTTATGTTAAAATACGACATCAACTGTTCCAATATAACTTTATCATAAATTTTGCTTAGAGTTGGTAGTATTGAAATGGGTCGATAGTTACTGGGGTCTTCTTTGTTTCCCGATTTGAACAAAGGTATGACCTTACTAAACTTCATAAGATCGGGAAAGATACCTTTATTCACACAGTTATTAAAAATTTCAGCAAGATATGGTGCAATAGAATGTATAATATTCTTAATTACTTTTATAGAGATGCCCCACAAATCACTTGTGTTTTTCATTTTAAGTGATTTAAATGTTTTTATAATATCCATTGAATCAATATATTTAAATTGAAAAGAAACATTACATTTTGGTACATATTTATGGAGTAATGCTTGTGCAGCTTCTGGTGATGAATCCAAATTTGAGGTTGTCAGCACAGGTATATTTACAAAAAAATCATCAAAAATATTAGCAATATGTGAATCTGAATTGACTAAGTTGTCGTTTACTTTTAAAGTGAAAGTATTATCCCGTGGTTTAAATTTACCTGTTTCACGGTTTATAATGTCCCAAGTGGCTTTAATTTTATTGTAGGACTTTTTAATTTTTTCTTTAATATAATTAGATTTTGCTACTATACATATTTTCTTAAATATTTTCGAATAATTCTTTACACAAAAAACATTAATATAATATTATTATTTATAGTATTATTTATTATTATTTATAATATTAGTAAACATTTTATCCCTATTATGTTGAAAAAAAAAAGAAAAAAAATGCAATTTTAATAAATTGGGGAAAATTAGTTTACGTCAATGTCACCACCTATACGGCAAAAAAAGCAATAACAAGGTTGATTTTTTTTTAAATTTATTGTTAAAATAAAAATTAATAATCTGTATTTCTACCATTCACACGAATCACAAAAGCACAGCGATTTGGCATGCTTAAAATCAGTTCATCCAATTCACTTTGATGAATAGCTGCCCACGTTCTTTCTAACAAGTCAAAAAGTTGTTGTGGGGTGTGCACGGCATCCATAATCGGCAGAGCTCTTCTTTGGAGCATGTCCCATTCATGCTCAATTGGGTTAAGGTCTTGTGATTGTCCAGGCCACGGCAGGACGTTGATATGAGAATCGGCAAGACGATTATTGCCGTGTGTGGACGTGCATTGTCATGCATTAGTCGAAACTAATCACCCAATCGGCCTCGCAAGGGGATGATCACATGTGAAACAGTCCTTTCTGCGTAGATTTGAACATTTAGGTTGCCCCTGATCCAAATGAGATCACCTCTTCCACCGATCCAAAAACCGGCCCAAACCATGATTGTTCCCCCTCCATATGGATGAACTTCCTGACAAAATCTCAAGCGTTCTTAACGTCCAGAGGTCCTCCAAACTCGAGTGCGTCTTGAATCCGGCCTCATACCGAAACGTGATTCATAAGAGAAACAAACACGGCGCCAGTCTTCTTCCTCCCAATTTCTGTGTTCGCAAGCCTATTGTAAACGGGCCCCACGATTGTGGGGTGCTATAGGTGGAACCCTCAGCGGCCTACGGGAACGCAGGCGCAATCCGAGTTAACGATTCCGAATGGTTTGGTCACTTATCCGCAAGCCTGAAGCGCTGTGGAGCCTTGTGGCCAACATCATAGCGGTCATGGTACGATTCCGTCGAGCAGTATATTGGATGTACCGGTCCCGGATCCCTAGACATTTTTGTATGTGTTAATATAACGCTATCAAATCTCAAATTTATTAAATTAATTAAAATTATTGTTATTGATTTTGATGAACCCGCAGGAATGCTGTGTGCCCGTGGTGGCCGGTGGCCGCTGATAATCTGTAATGGGCTGGCTGTGCGAGGAGCGCGCATAATGCGCGTGAATGTAGCGAATTGCCACCGATGCGGCTGCGCGCGGATTATGCGCGGACGCGGAGTAGGCGGTGTGCCCACCGGAGCAGTGGAAGCAGAGAAAGGGACGGGGACACGATTGTGTGGTGCCGTCCCATTTAGAAACCATCTGAGAATGTTCAATCGAAGATTCGATCACACAGCTTGAAGAACCCTTTAAGTTTCTCGCCACCACAAAACGTTCGGTTACGTTGTAACGGCTATGAGGGACTAAAAGCAACCTCTCTTCAAAATATAGCTGTACGAAGAAGAAAAACGGTGCGCGAGGAACATAATCAACCAACCAATCCATCAATCAATCAATAGCTTTGCCTCATTATCCTAATTTGTAGTAGAACTTACTAGGTGAACTTGTTAGAACAGCCGTTTATCATGCTAATATTGACCAAGGCCTTTGTTGGACTTACTAGGTGAATTTGTTAGAACAGCCCTTTATCATGTTAATATTGACCAAGGCCTTAGTTGAACGACTAAGTGAACTTGTTAGAACAGCCCTTTATCATGTTAATATTGACCAAGGCTTTAGTTGAACTTACTAAGTGAACTTGTTAGAACAGCTATTTATCATGTTAATATTGACCAAGGCCTCAGTTGAACGTACTAAGTGAACTTGTTAGAACAGCCCTTTATCATGTTAATATTGACTAAGGCCTTAGTTGAACTTACAAGTGAACTTGTTAGAACAGCCATTTTTCATGGTAATACTGAATAAGATCTTAACTGTCTTAGTTAAAAGTAGCTATATAAGTACAATCAAAATCATCTTAATTGATGTATCCAACGTCTTGTCTCGTATGGAATCAAGATGCTTGATCACAACTATCACAATCATCCAGCCAGCCGCAACTACTGGTAGTGCCTCACGGAAGGACTAACCGTCTTGACAAGGCTCCACTGACGAGGGCCATACGCACACTCAACCGGATAGCCGAGAGAACAGACATGTTCATTTGTTCTCTGTGTGAATTATGTTATAATCGATTCTGTAGTAATAGTATTTCTTTAATTATATTATTTATGTAATGTAATTCGGAATGTGACATTTTTAGTTTATTTGAATTTATTATTATATTGTATGAATTGGAATTTTAAATAGGTAATTGGAAGAATAATTTAAAACTCTTAAAATTACGTTAGGATTTGATAAATTGGAAAATTGATTTTGTATAATTTGATTGATATACCTAGGTACTAACTTAGTTAATTAAATTTTATTTTTTAGTTTTTATTATTGTAATTGTCCTCGCTATCGCATCAGGCATTATTCCTGTAATGATAGTTGTAAGTACTGAAATAAATAAATAAATAAATAAATCATGTTAGAAGCTACAAAATATTTTTTAGAGAGTAGCCTCGTTCGGGTGGTGTAAAATGAAGAAATCCCATTGGTGGATAAGTTCACAACACTTGCACAATACTTTACGCAGTTACGACAGAATAAAATGTTCTTTCTTTCAATAATTTTATTTAGTGTTTTTTTATTTACTGGTAATTTTATTTTATTTAATTCAATTTAGTTGTGTTATTATCTACTTTACAATTAACTATTTTATTGTACTTATTGTTATAAATTTATGGTGAATAAATGAATTTATTCATTTAGTTGTTTATGACGTTTAATATTTTTGTTGCAATAATGTCTATTATTTTATATTTTGGTTCAATTCAATTTGTTAATTGTTTAAGTATGTGCATGTGACCAAATAAATGATTTTGATTTTGATTCTTTGCTATACTTCGCCCAGCTCTGGTGTAAACGCAGCCTCACTCGGCTGAAGGCTGCGCCGCGCCTCGCTGCTCACGTTGCAGCGCTACGAGACGCTGTAACTCAGCCAACAGTCGCCTATAAATCTAAAAGTATGAACAGATCTTCAATAAATGAAATATAAGTTGTAAAGTTGACACGGGTGTATGGTACAGAAAATTACTGCGCATAGAAGCATCATAATTTAGAGCTCCGGGTCTGCAGCGCGCAGGCTGCGGAGACTGCTCACTGTCAGGCGGACCGTGCGCGCATACGCCGGCTGATGTCATGTTATATGTCGTGGCAGGAGGCCGCATGCTCATTACTCAGCCTCTTGCTAGTCACAGCGCCTCCCACTTTAACTGTTCTTCCAATATTGTTGTGTTTCTGATTTTGCCACTACGTTTAATGATTAATAAACTGCCGCCATTCCCATTTTACATACTTCAATCTAATTTCCTGTGGCTTGCGGCGATATTAACAATACAATGTAACAGATTCCAATATTATTTTTTATAGTAGCCATCATAATATTAAAGCGTTTTGAAATGTTTTTTGTGTGCACTGGCAGGTCCATTAGATTTGAAAGAATGAATGTTGGTTATCTGATGGCGGCGGCAGCGGCGGCGGCGGGCGCTCACGGGCTGGCGGTGGCAGTTGACACCTGGCATAATGCAGCGTCCATCCATTTCCTTAGTTTAATATCTTTCATTAAACTTCTTATTTATATCTATAGGGTAATTCTGCCAGTTCTCGGCAAATTAAGCGAAACTTCGACTTCTGATTCGCATAACTTTCCAAACATTCACTAGAAATAAAAAAAAAGTAATACCGTATGAACAGGAATTTAATATAGTTTTCTATTGTCTAGAAATTAAATAACCAAATATTTCCATTTATTTTTTATTTATAAAAAAATTTTGAAAAGTAGTTAATATGCCAGTTTTCGGCCATCTAAATCAGTTCTCGGCCGCACTAATGTGCTAGTTGTCGGCCGCTTTGTTTTCCTTCAAATATATCTATATTTTGTATAGGTATAGGTAGGTCTTTACAAAAAATAAAGAATATTATTGTTCTCATGTATTTCAAAGTTTTTATTTAGGAACTTGACAGTTAAATTATAAACCACACTAGAAATGGTAGGCCGACAACTGAAAACTTCGCAACCGTTTGTCGGCCGCTTTTCGTTTTATGGCCGAGAGCTCACATAAGTGCTGTCGTTTTTCGGCCACTCAAAATGAGTGTCCGAAAAACAAAAAACGTCACAAGTTTTAGATAAGTTTGTGTTGAAAATCAAAAGAAAAGGAAGCTTAAGCTTAAGATCCTTGAATAACAGATAAAACTATTGAATAGGAATTATTTTTAAAACATGTTCAAGAGATTAATAAATATTTGTTATGTGTACATTCCTATTGATATACTTAGGCCGAGAAAAGGATACGTGAATGCCTCTTTTAGGCCGCCAAAAGTTATCAAATTGAAATACCTTTTCTCAGTTTTTTGTATGAATCCTTGTGGGCGGAAACTGAAACTTGATCTGGATTTTTGTTACAATTTCTTTATTAGAACTGAGATACTAGAAAAAAATACAATTGTTGAAGATATAAATTAATGAAAACCTTTAAGGAACTGCCGATTGAGAATTCAAAATCTTGTTAAATATGTATTGAGTTAGCCAGCCACGTAAAATTTATAAGTAAACCTTATTTATTTAAAAAAAATGTATGGCAATAAAACTTTAACAATCTAATAACACAAAAAATTCAAACAGACTCAGAAATTGTAACCAACCGTTTAACTTACCTTAGAACATAATGCCGCGCACTATTTTTTTCGTTGATTTCGACATATATTTACACTCCTTGAACGTCAAGGGCACACTGACGTTACAAACAAGGTTTTATTTCCCTGCAATTTGGCAAGGTCAAGCGTTACTACTGTCTTAATAGTATAACATAGACTTTTCAAATTGGTCGCGTGTATTTTTCTTATTCCTTTACAAAATATCCTTGATGTCCGAGAACTGGCAGTGACCGGCGAACTGGCAGAACTACCCTATATGTGAAAAATTAAATAAGGGTCAAACATCAGGTATAACGATAGCAGTTATGCCACCGGCCGTGATAAGATGTTTTGACAAATGTCAATGAATCTACCCTTTCTTGTCTCCGTTAATCTCGGTCAGTCATCTCACGGTTCTTTATTTATTTATATTTTTAGAAAAAGATCTTTAATTGTATCCGTCTCACAACTCATCCATCCTTTTTTTGGTCGTGTAGTCGGATGTTCCGCTATGCAACAGACAATTCTACTTGTAACGAAACAGCTTGAGAAAGATCGAAAAAATAAATTAGATTACGTTTCCAACAGAGCGTTGTATTATCACAACAGAGCATTAAATTGGAGGCCTCGCCTCGCAGCAAAAAGCCTCCGTGTGGCGCGATGACGCGGCATCCGGCGCGCGCCGTGACGTCACGACGACGTTTTTGCTCCGCGGCGGCCCGGCCGGCGGGCGGGAGTACCTACGAGACGGGAGTACGATGCGTACTGCCTTATTCATCCAACTCATTTACCCAGAGACGGTTTAAAAACATGCTTGCATTATTATCTTTAGAATTGAAAAGTCTATGCGAGTAAAAGCCTACTGGAGCTTTGTGATATGAAATTACTTGCAGTATTATGAAACCTTGTTTTAGACAGAAATGGCGAAATCCAATGAATGTATTGCGCCAGTAACTCTCGTGATTTAGGTGGCGAGGCCTTCCTGGAGCGGGCCATAATCGTCATAAATGGCCGGTCGTCACGGCGTATAAGGCAGCGAACAATACAAATGAATGCACGCGCCCATTAACAGGAAACCTGTCAATTGGTGGTGGTACGTCCGCGATTTATGGCGCGCGATGGTATCGGCGGTCGGCCGGGACGCGGGACGCGGGACGCAGGGCGCCAGAGCAGCGCAGATACCATCTAATCTGCTCTCGCTCCGTATTAAAATGTAAATGAATAAGGGCTCACGTGCACGGTGTGTGACGTAAGAAAATTGCGGAAAAACTGTAAACACAGTACCCAGTCGTACCGCCCGTCGCCGTCCGCCGCCCCGCACGCCTGCGCGCGCGCAATGTACGCGGCCGACCTGCCTGCGGAATATTATACCATTTAGATTAATCGAGTATTGATTTCATCTTTTTTAGATTAATTTATGATTATTGCGGGTATGGTAACAAGGTGTGTTATTTTAATTTACATTGATGGTTATATTTTTTATGTTATTGGTATTCAACATACATTTATGATTGATGATTGGATGCTGTATACGCCTGCAAAGGCATATCTTTAAAACTAGTTTTTAAAGAATGACAGAATAAACTACCCACTACTACCAATAATGACATACCTACTTTTATAACTGTGTAAAATGATATTGTCGATGGTGTATCTTATCAAATAAATAAATAAATAAAGGATTAAAATTACTAGGAAGGAAATTGGTTTTTTTTTCAGTATCATGTACAATTGTTTTTTCACAAAAAAATAATAACATTTAAGTTATTATAACAGGATCAGGATTTAGCAAATAGTCTCTTATAATTATCCTATCTTATTATTATTAATCTTATAATAAATAAATAAATAATTACTCATTAGATTTTTCTTTCACAGTCATCCAACACTTGAACCTGCACGATAGCAGTGCCCCCGGCAGCGCGGGCGCCGCCCGGCGACGGCGCCGGCGGCCCGGCCGGCGCGGCGGCTCGCGGCGGCTCGCGGCCGATACGCGAATACGATTTAATTTTGACTAATAACTCAATGAATATGTGTCGCACAGTTTGCGCTCGAAACTGCATCAGCACACAATTGCACAGGTAGGTATTAGTAAACACCAGCGGACTGGGACGGCGGCGGAGGTTTTGCGGCCACCACTGTGAAACTATTTAATTAGACGAAAATAATCCGCGAATGCCTCCCGCTAACGATCAATTCTCGACTTTTATTTCGGTTTAATTAGTGGACGTTTCTCACGGCTAACATCGTCCTTTATAATGAGGTCGCCGGGACTCGGTTTAGGTATTTTAATGAGCTGCCCTCCCCCCTCGAGCCCTCCCTCCCCCGGCCGGTGTCGGTCGGATTTATTGGCCGTAGATTCGGCAAAAAGGTTCCGACGAGCTGCGGCCGACAACACCTCGCCGCGCCGCGCCACGCAGGCGCAGGCACCTGGCTCTTAACAACAACCGATTTTACAGTATACATTTTTAAACTGTCATAATCACATTTGAATAATTATTAACGGGATTTATTTATTTATTTATTTATTAGCCACACTTAACAGAGTTACAACAGAAAATACAATAAAATAAACAAGGACACAGTAACATTGGTATGCTGCAATTCCACGAGCATGTGCAGACAACTTGTAAAGCAAAACCACAATAACTAATTAAATTAAGATATTAACAAACAAAAAAAATCCAAAAGAAATAAAAACAATTAATTAAAATCTCAATCTATAAATAATGTTGATTATAAAATGGAATTTAATAGAACATAATATAAAAATAAAAGATATAAAAAAAGTAAAAATTTAAATTAAATTAAATCGAACAAAATTAAATATAGGAAGACAAAATTTATAAAATTATGTATAACGTAGTAAAAAATAATAATATTTTAATATAATAATATATAATTATTACCATATTTTTTGGTGTGTGTGAGTATCCGACGTTTGGGGTGGTTTGGACACAGTTGCATGCGCCATGATCTCGGATGTACTGAACTTATTGCGGGTGGGTGATTATGAGCAGACAAAACGATCTACCCTCTTAGTCGTTGTTTGCGCTCGATACTCGTACCACTGTCTCTCGGGTGCCGCCTGTGGAGGCTGGTCTGCTCTTGCATACTTATCTCATTGTTAGTATTAATTACTATAGTTTGACTTTGTTTTTCTTAAACAATTTTTGACTTTTATTAGAGTACTGTAGTGGTACTGTATGACATTGTGGAAATTTAACTTATACCAGATGTAAATTTGATATATTAGATTTGTTTTGTTTTTTTACATGTTGTAGGTTGGCATTTTCCAATTTTTATTTTTTTGACGCTGTAAGGGAGAAAAGAGCTGGACACTTGCTGAGTTTCTTGCCGGTTCTTCTCAGTGCAAGATCTCCCGCCCAGAGTAGATTTACGAACCGATGGCATAGCGACATTCATAAGAGCTACTTGTAGCCTAAACTGAATAAATGATTTTTGAATTTGAATTTGAATTTGAATTAAGTCACTATTTACTCGAACTTGTTCTCGACACACTACACTGATCGTATCAGATCTGATACGGTCAGTGTAGTGAGTCTAATGATCGTATCAGATCTGATACGGTCAGTGTAGTGAGTCTAATGATCGTATCAGATCTGATACGGTCAGTGTAGTGAGTCTAATCACCGTATCAGATCTGATACGGTCAGTGTAGTGAGTCTAATCACCGTATCAGATCTGATACGGTCAGTGTAGTGAGTCTAATCACCGTATCAGATCTGATACGGTCAGTGTAGTGAGTCTAATGATTTTACAGTATTTTTGTTAGTTAACAGCTACTATAACTTCATGTCCTATAAAGATAGAGATGATAGAGAAAGACAGAGATAGAATGCGGGGGGCATTGAAGAGAGTGAAGCGAAGTGGAAGGTGTTTCAGCGCTAACCGTTTTGCAATAAAAACAATCCTATTTATTTTAGTTTGGCACTGGCGTCTGGCGTGCTTCACTAAGATAAGAAAATTGAGAACGTGTTTTGATCAATCGCTATTGACGTGTTTCAATAACACGAACATAACATAGAGTATATCCAGTGCGCCGCTGCAGCCCGCTACACGCCTGTTTACGAGCGCGGAGGCTGCGCCGCTCCAACAACGTGAGAACGCCACCCGCCCGCCGCCGCCCGCCACCGCCGCCGCCGCCCGGCAAAGCCTTTTTTATTTGTCAACTCTTTTATTTGCTAACCGACATCATTTGCAGATTTTTCTTCTTGCATTCTTGTGATGTGACTAAGCGAACCTATGTACAGACTACCGATTCATTGCCGATAATAACATTTAAAAGATACTAAAAAATAAAATAATTATTAAAAAAAATATTGTTAACCGTATTGTATTGTAATAAACTAAATTGAAACAAAGCTTAAAATCATAATGTTTATTCGTTCATAGATATTACGTCATTGCTCAGCACGCTATCCTCTATATATTTTTCGTTAAATCGTGGGAATTTTATGACAAGATTCACCTTCCGCGTGGTCACCATCCCATGCGGGGACGTAACACTGAAGATATTGCTCAGCAAAGCAAAGTAGATGTAAGAAAGCGGCTGTTAACCGTTCGTGACGAAAAGCGTTCGTTGATGTCTTTTGCTCGCGTGACCTGCAATAACCTTATATTTTTCATTGCTTCACATATTAACGTTCAAATTAATTATGTCCCATGTACTTTCTAATTACCCTTGCTCTTTCTCTTACTAACTGCAACAGCTGACCAATCACTGGAGCGTTGTTGGCTATTGTTACACACCTCGAGTACGTTACTCGAGTGTAGAGGGAATTGGCCAACTCAATCGAATGTTCCCTGAATTGTCACGCGGCGTGCGTTGTCGCGGCGCGGCCCGGGGGATTGTGGGGGTAAGGGGGGGCGAGGGGGTGCCGTCGCGCAGTCTCCCACGACGGCCGCTTTACGACCCACCTTTATGACGGATCCAATATTTAACCAAATTAACGACGCGTACTTTACGGCCGCGGCTCCGGCCGACAACGAGATACTGTTGTAATGCCATCCAGCTGTGGTGGCCGCTTAAACTATTACTGAGATCTAGGTACAGCACAACAAATACAATGTATTGAGATAGTATATAGAAAAATATTAAATATCTAGACCGTAGCAATAACTTTGAATTCATTTTATTCTTTATCGTTCAGTGCGCTAAACCCCTTTTTAATCTTCGTAAACGCAACTAACATTTTATTGAACCGTTTCAAACACGCTAATAGCTATTGAAGGCAGTAACCAGCTTACTTATCTGGATCACCGATTTGTAATGACTCCGACTGTATTAATGATAGCTAACGTTAATTTGAAACGATGCCGATTAATGTCCGCGTAATGATATACGTTAGTAACAATTAATTACACATTAATATTTCTTTGACTTAAATGCAAGTGTATGCTAATTGTAAAAACGACAGCTGTTGTAGGTAGTGGGTAACAAGAAAAGGTTATTTTTATAATGACTAAGTAAACTAGAAGTTATTGATAATAATTAATGGTCTATTTAAAGAGGGCTCGTCACTTTTGTACATTGTTATAAACAATAGTTTTACAAAAAAAACACTACTAATTATTTTTGTGACCCTAGCAAGAGCTCATTATGTTCTTAAAAAATACTTTACCAACTTATTTAAAAACAAACTACTATTTACGAAACCCGTTATCGCATTCAAAATGTTTAAAAGTATTACAAATCAAACAAACCGAGTTTATTTAGAAAACACACTTCAAACTGAATGAAACGTCATTCAGTATCATCGTTCTGACTTCAATATATTAATGCGTTGGGCCGACGCGGCGCGACGTCTGACGGCCGGCCGCGCCGCGCCGTGCATTAGCGAGCGCGGCGCGGCGCGGTGCACAGCCACGCGGCCGCGGGCGCGCCGGCCTCCGTCAGATATTATTGACTGAAACCATCCAATGGCGATGTGTGCAGCAGATTCATCTTTTGATTTAAACAACAACTACTTTCAATGAACGTTGAATGAATTTTGTTGAACAAAGTGCTATATTTCACGGTAACCATTTAAAATTTGAAACTTTTTATGATACTTACGATTAATATTAACTATTAAGAAAAGGGAAGTAGGTAATGATAAATGAATTGTCGCTCCGTGATATTAGTTGCTAACAATAAAGGAATAATATAAAAACTAAGCAGCGTGTCGCCCGCTCCGCCCGTGCGCGTGCGCATACACCGCGCCTGTATCTCGCGCGTCGATCAACGCTCCGCCTGTCAATCGCTAATGTGCCCCCTCACCTCCCCCCACTGTTGTATCCAAACTGTACCCCTCGAGTAGTACATTAGGAGAGATTTATCATTTCACGTGTGCGCAGGCGCTACATCTCGATCTTAAGCATATGTGGCATAGTCAAATTAAGAAAACAGTATCGATGTAACAAACTAGCTAAGCTTATATTTTCTCAGCCATAGCCACAGTATTGGGGGAGACCTTGGTCCAGCATTGGACGTCTTTTGGCTGAGGTGATTATGATGATGATATCACACTAATATTATAAATGCGAGAGTTTGTGTGTATGTCTGTATATTTGTTCCTTCTTCACGCTGCAACGGATGGATGGATTTGGATGAAATTCGGCATACAGATAGTTTATAACCTGGATTAACACATAGGATTTTTATCCCGATATTCCCACGGGAATCACACTATAAATATACTAAAAACGACAATTTGTGTCCATGGGCGGCGGTGATTACTTTCCATCAGGTGATCCGCATGCTCGTTTGCCTCCTTTTACCATAAAAAATAATAATAATAATAATAATAATTTTCCAATACAAAATGATTTGTTTGTTTTGTTGTCATGGAAACCAAAGAGAATTTAATCACTTGATGGAAACTGTCAAAGCGGTACGAAGTCCGCCGGGTCCACTAGTCTACAATAAACGCGAGTAGATACATATAAAGTG
Organism: Eudonia lacustrata; assembly: GCA_947562085.1. Taxonomy (NCBI): domain Eukaryota; kingdom Metazoa; phylum Arthropoda; class Insecta; order Lepidoptera; family Crambidae; genus Eudonia; species Eudonia lacustrata. Next base: position 21,359,873 of record OX387326.1, on the reverse strand, counting down.
TTACACTTAAACCCGTTCATGTCGGTCGAGCCAGCAGCGTTATGGATTGAAGGTTTGAAGTCCTACCTCCGTATGTCGTCCATATGGGGACGCGTTAAAAGGATGTGTTAAAGCTGATGACACGTTTTTGAAAACCTGGTTGCGACATGCCTTGACCAATAGGAATAACAATGAAATAAAAGTTAAACTTATTTACAAAGTATAATCATTTGAAGCGTTTCGCTTTTATTACACAATTTTAAAATTAAGCATTTAATAGCTTCTCATGCTCATATCATTCTCAATCAATTCGAGGATTCAAAACAAAGTTATGATGCTGTGGTTCCATTCGCTGCGGCATCGGTACCCGCGCGGCGGCGGCGGGCGGCGGGCGGCGGGCGTGCTCAGATCCCATCGGTTGTTATTAATACCGACTGTTATTGGCATTGTTGCTCATTTGAATTGAATGAGTCGCTCCAATGACCAATTACTAATAACAGCGATAATGTACCGGGCTTAAGCTGACAGGAGAGGCAGTGCCTTCTTTGCGATAAACCATTTCTATTGACTTACACATAGTATTCTGTCAGGTCAGGAAACGCTAAATTCACTATATAATTAAAGCTAAAAGCTTAGATTTTTGGTCATATGTCGGGATGGTACGTGGTTACCAAACTACAAATAACTTTAGCCTATGTTGATGAGATAAAAATCATAGGATTTTCTCCTTCAAAAAGTAGTTATTCCTTTATAGTACTCGTAATAATAATATCTTGTTATTTTCTACATTGTTTTTACTGCTTGTTGTTACTGGTCGTCATGGAACATTTTGACTTAAGTTATGAAGTAACAGTGGCGAAGGTCTATCCACATCGTCGGCGGTAATTCGTTGAACACGATACCAAACTACAATACTTAGGTAGTTGCCGAATAAAAAACATAATTTAGCCACCGACTTACATTTTTCAAAGAAATAATTGTAGTCTGGTAATAGCTTAAACAACCATTTAGAGATAACTTAATTTGAAATTCAGTTATGGAACTTAATTGTTCGATTGAATTCCAAAAGTAATGTTTCTAATCGCAAAAAAAATAAAAATTATTAAATATTTTACATTAACTGTCATGATATCAGTTGGTTATTGATTGACTTCTTATTGGTTTGGCAGAATAAGAACGTTGAAGTAAGTATGGGATTCCGAAGTATAAAATAACTCTTCAGAAATATCACGGTAAGTGGCGGAAGTTTATCGTAATATTTAAAAAAATAAGCATCGGCCGTCCTATGCGATGCAGCGCCGCGGCTCCACCCCGCACCGTCGTCGGGCGGGCGGCCCCGTGACGGCCGCGGCGGGCAGGTTACGGCCGCGTCCGTCACGACTCCACCCCGCATCGTCGTCGGGCGGGCGGCCCCGTGACGGCCGCGGCGGGCAGGTTACGGCCGCGTCCGTCACGACTCCACCCCGCACCGTCGTCGGGCGGGCGGCCCCGTGACGGCCGCGGCGGGCAGGTTACGGCCGCGTCCGTCACGACTCCACCCCGCACCGTCGTCGGGCGGGCGGCCCCGTGACGGCCGCGGCGGGCAGGTTACGGCCGCGTCCGTCACGACTCCACCCCGCACCGTCGTCGGGCGGGCGGCCCCGTGACGGCCGCGGCGGGCAGGTTACGGCCGCGTCCGTCAGCCCGGGACAGCCCGGGATGTAAATTAGCTTGTTGATTGAGCCCGCCGATGGAAATGTGCCAGTATACATAGAAACAGCAAGGTAGTATTCGAAAATCAATAATTCATGTCACTAAACTGACTATGAGCGTACTCAAGATGTGAACAAATACTGAAATATGCTGTGGCTCTCCTTGATTTGATAGAGGAAACAATACGAACGCCAGCTCGGGCCTAAGCGCCTCGGCACGGTTACATTTATTAAATATACGCTTGTCTTTTCTGGGCTTGTCTTACCTGACTCTTATTCTATACTAGCCGATAGTATGCAATCCCTGAAATAACTGTAGTTGTGGTAGAATTTTAGACAGTTGCACGATTGTATAACTAAAGATCCTCCGTGCTTCGTCATGCACGTAAAGCCGTTGGTCCGGCTGCATTAGCAGTCGTTAACAACCACCAATCCGCACTGGGCCCGCGTGGTTTATGGCCCGTTCTCCCTAACCATCCATAGGGAAGGCTCGTGCCCCAGCAGTGGGGACATAAAATAAGCTGATGATGATGATAACTAAAGATAGAACAGTAAAAAGACAACAAGGTGGATTTAATTACTTAACTGAACTAAAAAAACAACCAAACAAAATAATGTCAGGCTTGCGTAACCCTGAAGCTGTAGGCGAGAGGGTCAACCAGCGCCGACACTGGAATGCCAACAGTGGCAGAGGAGTAACGATGAACTTCACAAAGTATGTTAAACGACCGAATATCATAATAATCGGTGTTAATGTTAGTATCATTCAATGCTAATGGCGGCGTGTCGAGCTCCGGAGCCGTCGCGATGCTAATCGGCTAATTTTACGAGGGATCAGCCGCGTCGGGTTGCGTCGGATCTCCTCTTTCGTAGCGACGCGCAGTTTTGGCGATAACATTAATTAATTGAACGCGGCTCGAATTAAGAATATTGAATCGATGTTTATGGTGACAATTATGTCTTTCCTTTATTTAGCATACCTATCAGTAGTGGTATTATTAGTGGGAGATTTGAGATTTCGTATAATTAATATCCCACAGAAAGAGTAAATAACTTTATATATAAAAACCAAAGGATATCATAATTTTGGATTGTTGGAAATATGGTAGACCTGTGTAACCTGCGCAGCCAATATTCAAGATTATAGCATTATATCACATGGATTTAAAACGGATTGTATAAATTAGATTGCAAAAAAAATGTCGTTGCTTTTCTATAATAGTAAGTGTTGCTTAGGCTTTTGCTCGCGAACATAACGTGCCGTATACACACATTTTGACTATTAGTTCTGGACTACTAATTTGAAGAAACAAACATGAGCTGATGATGGTGATTTTTTTTTTATAGTATAATTTTATATTGAAACTAATATGTAGCATTGTAAATGCAAAATTCAAAATAATAAAATCATTAGTTGTTATTTTTAAACATAAATTATTTTGATATAAAGTTCTGAAAAGGATGTACACCAACAATGTTAATGTTAAATCTTCAAACTGCCAATAACATGCAGAGGTCACAGTTTTGCCGACTTCTGCCACGACACTACTCAAGCGCGGAGCCCCAAACGCTGAACCTGATGTAGTGCCCGCGCGCCGCCGCCGATGAATCACGTTAAGTATGGGATTACAGACATAACATAATCCATTAATTACCATCGGTAACTGTACCTCATGTTAAAATATGCAGATAGTAAATAACAATCCGGCGCAGATAATAAATATGCATAATTATGTTTGATTAGGCCAAATCTATGGACCCCACGAATGGGAGGGCAACTTGTTCTGCGACACAGACTTAATACATTTGAATTTTGTCCACAACTTTTTATGAATATAAATGATTACGTTTTATCCAATATAAAAAGCGATTGTTTATTTTTGTGACTTCTTTAAATAATACATTTACATGTCACAAAAATATACGTTAAAATAGAATTTATAAAATATTCTGTAGTTAATTATGATAATTCACAATGACTGGCGGATTTAAAGTTAAGTCTTTGTCATTTTTAGTTTTCTTACGTAAAAGCCGGAATAAATTAGTTTTGTCTTTTCAAGATCAACATTTTATCTCAGTACAAATGGCCAATAATAGAAAAGGTTTTCATATACGTAACGGGCAAAGTGCAAGTGATACATTTTGTTAATTAATGATTATAAACTTATCTGAATTGCGTTCCGAGCAGGCACTTAAATCTAGATTTTAATTTATTACAATAAACTTAAGCTTTACAATGTTTTCAATATAAAAATAATATAATATAATCATTTGGAGCCTGAAAAAGGCTGGGCTGAAACCCGAAAGCGTGTGCGCAGAATGACAACACCGTACACACATGTACACAGCAACATATACAGGGTCACGGCATTTTATCTGCAATAATTTAGGTAACTTTACTTTATTATATAAATCATAAGTCATAAATATTTTTTGCACTTTCATGTAGGTAGTTACATAGCTTATATATTATATTTAAACGCTATAAATTAATAAATTTCACTTTTCATTTTCAGGTGCTAATTGGGGTCCGTGGCTTACGCCCCCAGTGGTGGACGCACCCGTATTCGACGCCCCCAGTCATTTTAATTTACTTTAAAGAAATTTTTAATCAAATGTACTGGCAGGCATAAAAGGCATAAGATTGTTATAATATTATATCATAACGATTCTTATTAGAAATGTTTTAATTTGGATGTATGTTTTAAAAAAACTTTTTAAATTACTTAATTATTTCGAATCATAGATTTATTTTATTTTTATTTAAAACGATAAGTAATCTAGTAAAAAATGGTGTTTTAAGCTACTAACTTTACATGTAAAATGTTCTTTTAAACTTTGTAACAATAATAACTATGGAATAAGTATCCAACTTCTTTTAAACTTTGTGACAATAATATTACAAAATACTTAAGTATTAAAAATTAAACAAATATAAAATAATATAAATACAACTTAACATGCAATGTCACTATCTTTTTATTATTTTTATAAAATTATGATATGATCTTCCAAGATCGAATCGATATCGGCATCATATCATTCGATATCGGCAAAATATTTGAAACTATTTAAAAAAAACAACGCATAATATGTTTGATATTTTGTTTAGGTTAAGGTACACTTTTGACATTAACAGTACTAAGTGCAAAAGCACAAAAAAAATTATTCATAAAATTATTAGAATCGGGGGCGTCGACCACGGGTGCGTCCACCACTGGGGGCGTAAGCCACGGACCCGCTAATTGCTGCACTGAAGCTAAATTAAATATTTATAAAATTTAAAAAATACCGCTATGCTACCGGGAAGGCTAACGTAAGCGCTGAATTTTGTCACTGCTTTTTTTAAATTTTTGAGTGCTAATAGCGGCACAGTGCGCCATCTATCCAACGGTTATTGCAACCGATGGCTATAAATTAACTTTGAGTAGTTACAACTTCCAAAGTTCCAATGGACATGTCTGTATATCAATGTATTTTATATTGTACCTGCACCCTTCTGACATACTGGGTCAGGTGCTCTCCCAATTGAGCTATCGTGGTTCTAACCAGCCCGCCGAAGTTATTTAACACTATTTAAAATATATATATTTTTTACATTTGTAATTTGTTCGCAACAAAATTTGCGTTAAAAATTATATAAACAAAACAAAAACATTTTAGTGACAAGATAACCAGTTCTTCAGAAGTGAATCTTCCTGATCATTTCCACCTTTGGTCATATAACTTATCATCGGGTGAGGTGCAAGCTAAGCGACCTCTAGAAAAAAACAGAGAAGTTTCAAAATGAATAAAATAACGGTCACATTTTAGTTAGTAGGTATTTACAAAAACACAAATGTTGAAAATAATTCCACGAGCAGGATTTGAACCTGCATCCTTCTGACATAACATTGCGTTAAAAATTATATAAACAAAACAAAACCATATTATAGTAGGTATTTGTTTTTCAATGTAGGTATGGTTTTATGGTGGCTGGTTTATTATATGCTCTCTCATGTGGCGCGGCCATCATCTGGCGACTCAAAGTTCGATTCCCGGTCCATCAATCAGCGGCGTGATCTCGGCCGTCGCGGTCGGGATAATCTGTTATGACGGAATTAACGAGCTGCGCCGGCGCACGACTGTCCAAATTAATTACACTGCTAACAACGTACATTGTTCATTCCAAGCGCTTGATTAAACTATTAGAGGTAATGAAGAAAACGAAATAAAAAGGAACATTGTTTGTTAATGTCACTATAATGATAGTTTGTCTTAGTTTATGTAATTAACAATAAAACTTTTCAATATAAAGTTTAAGCTAGTGAAATTCCGAACAGAGACGTCTGGATTTCATCTTTACAGCCACTTCTCGGCGCTAGACAATAAAGAAAGGTAACCTGAAACGTCTCAGTCGGTTAGCTACTTTGACTTCTTAGTTCAAATAAACATTCTTTCGAGGAAGAATATAATTAGTCTTGTCTACCCTGCTTGATAAAGTCTTAAAACAAATAAATAGTATCATCTATAACGTGCTACATTTAAATCCTTTTGTATAATTTATTTTTTATTACTTTTAAAGAGCGACTTAAGCTAAATTCTTTACAATATAAAATATTTCAGCAGTATTTAATTAGAAGCAGCAAAATTAACATAAACTGCTATGTACACAGGCCTCATTAAAACTTGCGAGACATACAAACAAACTAGTAATAATATAAAACTTATTATTAACCACTTATTAATATTCACAAAAGTTTCATCTACACTCCAAGTGGAATAGAAAATAGCTTACAACATTGAACAACACTATAATCAAATAGTCTAAAAGGCTTGAATGTATAATATTTCAGTTCACGTAATTTAGGCATCAGTATCTCTTTGGCAATGAAGTTCTTTTGAACTAAATCAATTCAAACTTTTGGTTTTTACACATTGTCAAGATGAATAGCGAACGCTAGGTGCAAAGTGAACGAGAGTACGGCTACAGTGCCGTGACCTTGTATCGACGTACCGAGCTGTACCTACCGGCTAGGGTTGAGTCACATATAGTTAATTTATTATTGTGTGAATTTAGGTGTCTTTTTAAATGTAAAGTTACCTTGTTACGTCTGTCAGCAAAGTAAAAAAGGACAAACTGGGATTATGGCCGTGTGTGTTGAGACATCCTCATACACAACAGGTTTTTTTTCCAGACATTTTCAATAGGCACCCACCTATATGCAACAAAACTCGCAATCGCGACACTAAAACCAAGAAAAATATGTGTATACTGATCGGCAGCGCTCAGTGACATACTTGTTATTCTCCGTTACTATGCTGTAGTAACGTTGCTACATACGCTACCCGATTCGCGTTTGCGGGGACAGCCCGCGTCATGCCGTACTCCTTTCCCGTGCTTTTTTCTGTATGCTAAACACAGACCAGGCTTTATGGTCTGTAGTGCTAATGTAGATGAACTACGAGCTTGTGTGCGTGCGTTTCGGAGCGCTTGTATGAAGTTGCCGCACTCTCGTTCACTCTGCTAGGCGGAACATGAGTATCACTTCACTGCACACCAAATGTATTCCAAGCGTAGAATATATGTTTGGTAAATGAGAAAATAGCACACTCCCACCGCTGAGGATACCCTCAGCGGTGGGAGTGTGCTATTTTCTTTTACCATACGGTAAGGATGATGGAGAAGAAAAAGGGAATTCAACCTTGCGAATAAATGAAAACAATTCTTTAAAATCTTAATCCAATTCACCAAAAGCCAAACGTCCAAATCATAATCTGACAAATTCAAAAGACTAATCCATAGGCTAAACGTCAGTGAAAAAATGAAAAAGCACTCCTTATGCGGAAATAAAAAAGGTCGAATGTGGCGAACGGAACGCTACACATCATAATAATATTTATCTACACTAATGTTGTAACATTCTACTTATGTTTCCAATACTTGACTTATAATTACTACTGTTATAGCGCAGACAACAAAACACTCAATTTAAGCAATTTCACATGATGGTATAATATCCACATCGATATCGTAAAATCTCATTATAACATCAATAAAACGCGACCAATTAACCTTGCGAGCCTTATGTCAAAATCCTCATACAAGTTGTATAAAATTTTGATATTAGGCTGGCTTTTGAAAACAGTTGGGTTATACGTGAAAACTTCGTCGAAACTACTAAACTTACATACACAAAACTCTTTGGAAAGATCTTGTGCCAATTAAATAAAAAAAGAACAGCGCGCGCTCGCTCCTGATTTACCCCTGCGCGCGCAGCTGCGCTCTCATTGGTTAGATTTTAATGGCGGCAAGTTCACTGTGACAATACACGTACGCGTGAATTTAATGTTTCGCAATGTGTTTTGTTTTTAAAATACAAATTACGCCTCCGGATATTCTAGAATTGGCAACAAAAGTAACTCACAATCTTTTGCCAGAAAAATCTAGAAAATTATATGAAAAAGAATATAATAACTTTTTGGCATGGAAGATCGAAAAGAAAACTACATCATTTTCTGAAAATGTCATTCTTGTGTATCTCAAAGACCTCTCCGACAAAGTCAAGCCATCTTCTATGTGGGCTAAATATTCTATGCTCAAGTCCACACTGAGTGTCTACAACAATATTGATATCACGAAGTATTCAAAAGTCATAGCGTTCCTGAAACGCAGTTCAGAAGGACACAAGGAAAAAAAGTCCTTGACGTTTACATCAGGTCAAATAAAGATGTTCCTGAAAGATTCACCAGATATTTTGTATCTTTTTGAAAAGGTAAGTGTATTTTAGTTCTGTTATTTAATCTACCTAGTACTTACGTACTACATACGCAAGTTATCTAGACACTCCGTTTAAGCGCTTTGTGTATAAATTAGGTAGTAGGTACCTACACTTTACTACTTCATAAATCATAGTTTTTGCCTTGGCTATGTACCTCAAGCTTATTATATCGTTTATTGTTACAGGTTGCACTAATCTTCGGCATAATGAGGGCATGCCGAAGGCAAGAGCTATACAACATCCAGTTCGATGAAGTCTCTAACATAGACGACAGTACAATCATCGTGAAAGTTTCGAAAACAAAAACAAAAATAGATCGTTCTTTCGTTGTGACGGGCAACTGCTATGCCGTATGTAAAAAATACATGGAACTTCGACCCACCCCCTGTCGAAACCCTGCCTTTTTCTTGAGCTATAGATCGGGGAAGTGCGTCGATCAAAGAACTGGTATTAATAAATTTGGTGCTCTGGGAAAAACTATCGCAAGTTTTTTGAATCTGCCTAACCCAGCGTTGTACACGGGGCATTGCTTCCGGCGCACCTCGGCGACCCTTCTCATAGATAGCGGTGGTGATTTGACCGCACTGAAACGACACGGGGGGTGGAAGTCTTCTACTGTGGCTGAAAGCTACATTGATGAGTCTTTAATGAATAAAATTCAAGTCTCAAATACGATCTTGAACAGTATAGAAAACAAGACGAATGAAGTAATTATAAATATTCCAACTCCGTCTACGAGCTCTACTGCTACGTCTACTGCTTGCCCCGCGACCGCTACAGCTGCTGGATCAATAATTAACATTAACTTTCTAAATTGTACCATCCAAAATTTGAACAATTATTATAAATAAACTATTGTCAGCTTTTACTCTTGTTGTTTGACTAATTGCATTAGTGAAGATAAAGTAGTGTATGCAACTGCATATAACACGGGTATTAAAACACTCGTTACTATTATGAAACTCGCTGCGCTCGTTTCATAAACTCACACTCGTGTTTTAATACCCTTCATTATATGACAGTTGCATAAACTACTATTATTTGTGTAGCTATGAGCGCACGCCGGCTTATGTTCGAGGTACATCTAAACGCATAATGAAAACAAATTATAATCGGTAGGTGTTCGAATAACTTCATTTACATTTATTGGAGTTCGTTAGCGGCTTGTAGTGACATTAGTAACCATTCTCCTGTAAATCAGTAGCGTGTGTCAACAACAACGGCTCTAAGCGCACGCCACTGTGCAATTATAATAAATCATTATTAGGATCATGCGTACTTACGTCCATTGTGGGCCGGCCTTAGCACCTCTTTGCAGCGTGGCTCGAGCGCTAAGCGCTATTAGACGCTGTCGTCCCCCTCCCCCCCGCCTCTGCCGGTCGTGCGGACCACGCATTTGTCATCGCATCGTGTGGACGACGCGTTTGTCATCGCAGTAAGTCGGCATTAGGCACAAGCACAACACACGCTTTCAGTATTGTGACATGAGCCTATATATTGGCCACTGTTTTAAACGGCAGAGATTTAGCATCTGCACCCATGCGATATTGTGAACGTTAAAGATGACTTGCTACGATCTTGGTAAAACAATTTCTAGTTTAGGAATACTAGCGTTTGTAAATGTTATATATCTGTTTGTTCATTAATTATTGAATTTGTAATGTGACTGCATTATTTAAAAGGACTTAACGCACTTTTTAATGTAATGTTTGTTTTATTACAACGACGCATTTGCTAATCGCCAATATCGATAGCAGTGGCGCCATCTATGTCGGAGACCAAACCGTCGGATCGCTGCGCCAGGCAGCGGAGTGAATGAGCCTCGAATGATGTTATTGTTTACTGGATTAGAAAAAGAAGTAAGCTTGGCCGAGCGACTGCGGCGACGGCGACGCTGGGACGGTGCTAATTGCGCCAAACGGCCGCGAGCCGCGACGCAGTCTCCGTAAACCGATTAAGCCATTACGCCGCGCTGACGCCGAATCATTTACATAATATTTATAAGCAGCAATTTGTCCGGGAGTCGTCACCGCCGCCGCCGCGGACCACACTCGTAATTACACGAGCTACTGCTCTGGACGACTTAGAACCACACTTATCACCATTAGCCAACCATCGGCGAGACCCAAATCTTCAATAATCATGATTTATACAGCCGATTAAGATTAGTAGTCAGCTTTGTCACGTGAAATATGTTTGTACATATTTATGTTGCTTTGAACATATGTTTACGAATATGAAATTAGACTTATAAGAAAGTGATATATTTGAACGAATTACAACTACTTTTAAAACGGATATACAACTGGCCACGAGACGACATAGCGTCGACTGTACCAACAAGTAACTGTAACGCATATTAAAAAAGCCATAAAGCATCAAGAGCTGAAAGAACAATTCTCAATATTGTACAAATTTTGACTGGCGATAATACCTATCAGAGCAAATCTTTGTAATGAGAAATACTTTGTTGATTTTGAATTCTCAACGCAGTAATTGTAATCTTTATAACAAAACAAAATAATAGCGGTGGTTTAGCAAAATGGGACAGTGTACTGTGGTGATCGGGACTCCTTGCAATAGCAGCTCTATGGCACACCACGTGATCTGAATTTGATTTTAGAAGATAATAAATCGAGAAGGAACAAAGGAAGAGGGATTCGGGGACAGCCTGCCGAGAAGCTTAGGGCTGATTTGTAATACGTGTCTCAGTAAAATATATAATTCAAGTTATCTTTGCCGTCTATTATTTACCCCGGTCTTAATAAGTGGTGGAGGCGTCGGGTAAAAGAAGAAATATATACGTAAAATATATACGTAAAAAAGGCCGGGTGTAATAAGTAGATAAGAAGTGCCGTACGATACGGAAGATCCGTATAGTAGGGCCAGTAGCGGAAACTTCCGCATAGCGTAGGTTTTGGCGTGATCGAAGCAAGAAAAAGGCGATTCGAGATTCGACGGGTTTCGCGGTATCCTGCATATGTTCGTGTGTTGAAATATAAGTATACGCAGAAGACGAAACGAAGCTGTTCTCGGGATTACAGGCGACTCATTTTCATTTACTTAATTGGTAATTTTCTTGCTTATCTCGATGTCGAACGTAGAGTATTTCTCCGGAGTCGATGGTGCTTCCGTTGGAGATTTTGCACTTTAAATGTGTCGCAGCCATCAATAAGTGTCGTGAAAAGGATTTGTCGTCATTCTCGTCGCCTATGTAACTAATGTCCGGCGTTGATCTATACTAATATTATAAAGCTGAAGGGTTTGTTTGTTTGTTTGGTTGAACGCGCTAATCTCAGAAACTGGTTCGAATTGAAAAAAAAAATTTGTGTTGAATAGTCCATTAATTGAGGAAGGCTATAAGGCTATATTACGTCACGCTATGACTAATAGGAGCGGAGCAGCAATAAGAATAATAAGAATAAATATAAGAATAAGAACAAATTTGTATGCTGTGTAAAACTTAAGACTAAATAAGTACATACAACTTATAAAATAACATTTGTCTACATAATAATATAATACATTACAAGAAATCATTGAAGAAGCCATTGTAAAGTTTTAAAATTAAGGTTAGTTATGCATAATAACCGAAGTGATACCTAAACTAAGTAAACTAGTTTACCCGTACCTCAGGCATCTGATCGGTGAGTGTGTTAGCGATTGCTTACATGGGTAATACTCAGAAAAAGTGTACATTTTTAAATTGTAACTAAACTGACAGGGTAACAAAACTGAGGGCCTCTGTAACGAAACTGATATTATAAAGCAAAGTACACATTGAACTACAAGTTAGGCATATGGTCAAATCTAAATGAAACGACGGGTTATTAGTTATTACGTATATTAAGGAACTTACTTTGTTCATTTGGTTAATCTTTGGGTAAATTAAATTAATCACATACTATTAAATTATTGATTATAAGATGAGAACAAATCAAACATTTATAATTAAAAAAAAATCTTTCTTTCTGTTTTACTCTTAATTTCGAAAGACACTACATCGAGAGACGGAACTGCGACCAGTCTTGGCGCCGACAGTATGGTACTGCGACAGGATTCATCCTTGACATTATTCTTACGTATCTGCCTTTCGGTAAATCATGTTAAGTAGGTATTTGGTTCTGTCGCAGTCCCATCCTGTCGACACTGGAGCTTGTCGCAGTTCCGCCTGTTAATGTAGCGTTCATCGAAGTTCGAATAAACTCGAAAAACTATTAGAATCAACACCTTTGACATAAAACAAAAAATATTCAGGTAGAAATAACAGTAAGAACACGAACAGAATGTTCCCTATTATTATTACGAACAAGGAACATTCTGTTCGTGTATTCATGTTTTAACAAAATAAAATTCTGTTACAAGTATCAATTACTTAACAAAATAAAATAGCCATAAATATTAAAAGATTTCAAAATTAGAGTCATTGTCACTGGAATCATGCTTAATATTTTGAAATAAAGATGATTCATGGGCAGGATTAATCTTATGAAGAGATGAAGGTCCTTCTAATTTAAAATTAAAGTATTTACGATTGTCAGGGTCCAATCGGATGTCCGATAAAATAGTAACTTTATTCTTAGGTCTCATTGTGGAGTGTGATGATTCCGAGCTACTTTTTTCGTTATAGGGACTATCGTCACTTTCTGCATAGGCAATTTCTTCATCAGTGTCAGAAGAGGACCAGTCCACCAGCATATTCTTCTTTTTTTTGTTCGGTTGATTATTTTCTTTTCCTTTTCTCTCAATTTTTAATTTATTTGAAATTGATTTTAGTTTCCTAATAGTTTCCTTTCCCTGACATAGTTTTATTTTATTATTATTTTTTATTTTCTTAATACCGGACGGACCTGGTTCAGATATTTTAGTATTATTCTAATTTTTTTCTGATTCCTCTTCTACCAATTTAATTGTTTTTCTTTGATTATTGGTTGTGATTTCGGAGTAGTTTTGATTGTTTTTCAAGAGACTATGAATTTTAACATTGAAACATAAGCAGCTGCCTCGTTTGTCGCCACAAAAACAGCTCACCTGTCTATGTTTAATTACTAAAGACTCATCCGTGGTTATGATCTGATGAACAGCCATCGTTCCAACTAAAGGACACAAATTAGGTATAGGATTTGTTTCCTTTAATACTTTAATATCTGTATCTGACACATAATAAAGGGTTACGCTTGTTTCCTGTTTCAATAGTTTAAAGGCCTCAAGAGCATTAGAAACATCTTTTCCGTACCCTACATGCATGTCCAGAGTTCTTTTAAGTACACCTCCTATGCCATCTGCTGCATTTTTACCATGCGCAGCCTCAAAGTAAGACCACGTGGCATGTTTGAATCCCAGCTGTTTGGTAAATTTATCAAAAAGTGCGAAGTTTATCTTTTGCCGGTACTGTGTGGTTGGGCCATCAGAATGTACATGCAAGGTATCTATCTCAGGGTGTTGATATTTAATTGAATGTAGAACTGGTAACATGTGCGCCCAGATAGATAAAGGACTATGTTCGTTATTTGGTGAAATTGAACAAAATGCAGTTGGTTTCTCATCATTGAGGTACGCTACACCGGTATGCAGAGTTATTTGATTACGGGAAGATGAAAAATGCATAGCCTGTATCTCTGAATTGTACTTACACTGATAGTTTTCTGAAAAATCAACTATTATAACCGCCTCATTTTCTTTTATATTGTCAACACATTCTCGAAATGTTTTTTGTTGATGTATCATATTGTAATAATGTTTTTTAAATTGGACAGCCTCTTTTTGAAAATTTTGTAGCAATACACTTAAACTATCAGTCATCACTTCCCTTGTAAATTTTTTAGTCAAAGCCTCAGTCTCAATACCTTCTTTATTTCTCTTCTGGTAAGGAACTGTTTTCATACACCACTGCAGCCAAGACACAGTTTTTTCATTTGACATTTTTACATTGATCTTCTTTGTAGCACATATTTGGCAATCCCCATACATGCAGTCTTTTGAATCTAAGTTACAGGTAATATCCTTCAAAAGATCTTCAGTTTTATTTGTTTGTAAGAGTCCAAGCTTGAATAGTTTTGTTATTTTAAATGATATGTTCGCATGTCGTATGCAGGCACAAGTTTCTCTGTTATGTAATTTTGGAGCTAAGACATAAAAAGGACGATGTCTTACAAGTGTAGAATACGATACTTTGCCTCCTTCTCTTTTATAAATCCTGTATAAATTTAGTATGGTGTCTGTTAAGAAACGTATTTGCATTTTACTATTTCCTTTCGTTTTACACTCTTTTTTGCCGGCTGTTGCACGACTTACATCGTCGCGTAAATAAAACAGGTGAATTTGTTGAATAAGCAACTTTCTTTTTGATGCAAACGACATTTTAGTTCGAATTCTTCCTTTTATTCCTATAGCCTGCACCATTTTTGAGGTCATTCGATATTTTTTTGTTAAAGGACTGTTCACAATTTTTTTGATAACTGCTTTTTCTTTATGAGTAGAAACTTTGTATACTGAGCTCTAAAAAGAAAAATTAAAGAACAACATGGACGTACTAGCGTTTTTCTTTTACATTTATGTATGCAACACGAAAGCGCTTGGCTTTTACTTGATCTGTTGGTATAATAAGGCTGAATATGGAAGCCCACTTGACCACTTAAGTAAAGTACGTACCGAAAAGCGCAGGGTGGGCAGGCCTCCAACAAGGTGGACCGACGATCTGGGTGAAGGTCGCGGGAAGCCGCTGGATGCGAGCAGCACAAAACCGGTCGTTGTGGAGATCCTTGGGGGAGGCCTTTGTCCAGCAGTGGACGTCTTTTGGCTGAGATGATGATGATGATGATGATGTAAAATGTATCGGTAAATAAATCAGATGAGAAACAACAAAAACTATAGGCACGAGCCTTCCCTTAAGGGTGGACAAAGAAAACGGGCCTTAAACCAGCACACAAGCCCAGTGCGGATTGGTGGTTTTTAACGACTGCTAATGCAGCCGGGACCAACGGCTTTACATGGCTTCCAAAGCACGAAGGAGCTCGGGATAATGAATTTTTGGTCACCCATCCGATGACCGGCCTTTGGGAAAGTTGCTTAACCTTAGCAGTTACCGGGAGCGTTTACCACTTCGCCATCGAGCTCCTCCGAGTACGCTTTAGGAATAAAAAATCTTATGTACGTTATTTACTGTCTGTTATTTACTTTCTTTAGAAGTTATTTTTTGCTTAAGGCGATAAATTTGCTTTCTCATGGTATCTTGTTTTTTTAATGATATATTTAATGAATCTTGACAAAGATTTAATTTTTTTCGAAGTTTAATTGCTTTCAGTTTCCAATTCTCTGTATTTTTATTAATCTTTCTAACTACTGCTTCTACTGTATGTTCTTCACCAATAGATTTATTTTTATTCTTTCTATAGTATCGGTCAGAGTATTCTCTCCACTTTTGTCTTGTTTTTTTCTTTTGGCCTGGACTTTGGTCTTTAATTTTTAATTTATTAGATTTAACTCTCTCTAAATGTTTCTTTCGCATTTCTTCGTATTTAATAGGATTTTGTTTGAGACGCTCTCTATATCTTCTTTGTCTCTCGGCATTGGACACGGGAGCCATGATGTTTAACTAAACAGAAATTCAACTTTAATATAGCTATAAAAACATACAGAAATATAAAAAAAAGAAAAACATAGAGAAAGCTATTTTGAAACATACAAAATATTATAAGATTATATCCATGCTAAAAACTAAAAAGTAAGTGAAACGTTTACCAAAAAATATTATTATCAAAACCAACTTTCGCTCGCGACTTTGTTCGCGTGGACTACATTTTCCCATAGAAATCTATTACCGGGTTGAAAAGTTTCTAATGTTCTAGTCCAGGTCATACTGTCTATTTACTCTATTTAGACTGTTTAGCGATTTACGCGTAATTGAGTAACAAACAAACAAGCAAATAAACTTACAAACTTTCACATTAAGTAGTAGGTTATTAGCAAAAAAAACCGTACAACATGTCTAATAAATAAGACGCTAAGACACGCTTAACTTTTAATTTACTTTATTTAAATCACGTAGACAAATCACACTGGCTTTGCTCATTTGATCAAGCAAGTACTTGTATCGCATAAGTATGCTTACGTGAACTGAGCTTTACAATTTCTCAGTTTCGTAACGTAACGCAATATAACAAAACTGATAACAAAATCTGAGAAATTATAACCTCTAAAAATAATTTTGCTGCAGCCACGTGATATTAATGCAAGAACTAAGTGTAATCGTTGAGTTATAATAAAAATTAACAACAAACTATAGTTTGGTAAACAAAACTCATATATATTTACCACAATAAGCACCGTCAAACACCCTGAGATATTTTTTATAAAAATTTTCTCGAGATACTATGTCACTTCCGATCTTTAACTAAAATACTATGGCCGCCGCTATAGACATTATGACGGAAGCTTAAGTGTTGCCAGAAAAGAAAAATATTTTAATACCCTTTGAAATGATTGCGTTACGAATTGATTTTGCGTTACTAATCCTGAGTCACGAAACTTAATAATTTTGGGACAAGATTAGTTTATTAAAAATAAAGATATATATTAATGATTATTTAATAACATGTGTCCTATTTAAATGCTTTATTTAGGAGGAGTTATTTAGCTGTAGCCAAAGTTAAACAAATCAATGAATATTCGTAACAATTAATCTTTAAAAAGTTAAAACTGACATTGGGACACTAAAAAAACGTATGGAAAAAAATTTTAACATATTAAATTTTCAGAAAATCTATATTAAAAAAATAAATAAAACAACATAACAAATGTAAATCATCGTAGTAAAGCTAAACATCACCATAAATCAAAAAAAAAAAAAAAAATTGTCTATAATTCTGGTTTTACTCAACTTTGAAGTAGAGGGACCAAAAAAGAAACTAAATGTACATTTTTTCTGAGTATTACCCACATAACATTTTATTAAATAGCAATAAATTATAATATTTTTATTAACATTTTGCTTATGCAGCGTGTTGCTTCCATTGTATACCAACTTAAGTAATAACTAATAATAGATGTTCGGTGTCATTGTAGGTTTTCCCTATAAGCCCCTTTTGTATGGTTTCCTTACAATTTATTTTATTCGTATGATATCATATTTATTTATTTTATTTTATATACTTATACCTAGTGTTAAATTGAGTTTATTATACAAAAAACTTCCAAGAAAGCAAAAGAATCTGTGAGAGTGAGCTGTACGATATAACTCAGTGGAACAAACAATGTCTGCCCGCCTTTTGCTGGTTTGTAGCGCAGGACTATAGGGCGTTAGTGAATGTTTCTTTGTTACAGTTAGTAGTATAAACAACTGACGCACAGAAAGAACATCACATTCAGCTAGGAGTTCTGCTGAAGGGAACGGAAAGGACGAAATGAGCTAACTTTTAAAATGGCTCTCAGTGCTATTTCTAAGTTTAGCATGGTGGTTTTATGAGCGCCCCCCTAAGATGAAATGCAGTACGTTAGCAAAGATTGGCAAAGGGATTGGAAAGAGATAAACCTCTTTTAGAAGTTTTCCTTTCGCGGCATATCTTAAATTTTTAAAGAAATACATTTATTTTCGAACTCTAGTAGTAAGAGCTTCTATACCTATGTGCTTTAAAATTCAGATATCTATCTATGATGATGCCTAGGTATTTTATTGTGTTTGGACTATATTGAAGCCGTGATTAAAACAGCGTCACGTAAACTCGGTGTCCTGAACAGGGTGCGGCAATTCTTCACGCCGGATCAGTTGTCCCTTTTGTACAAGACATAGGTGCGATCTTACGAGGAGTATAACTCGCACCTCTGGGACGGTTCCGCAAAGTACCTTCTCGATGCCTTGGACAGATTGCAGCGGCGCGCTATACACATTATCGGCAATGCAAAGGTTACTAATACTCTCTAACCCCTGCAATTGCGTAGAGATATAGCGTCACTCAGCGTCTTCTACCGCTTATTCCGGAGTCACCGCTGTACTGTCTCGAACATTCCATCGCGCACAAAGAAATTTGGTGACTCGTTTCTTTGTCGCACTTCCAAAAGTTGGAATAGTCTACCAGCACACGTTTTCCCTCCTTCCTATGACATGGGGTCCTTCAAGAGAGACGTAAAGAAGCACCTTGTGGGCCGGCAGAGTGAGATTAACTGATGCTACGTTTGTTTTCACGCTGCACCAGTTATCTTCGCGTCTGGACTACATTTCCACTTAACATCAGGTGGAGTGGAGTCATTTGCCGAGCTATGAATAAAAAAAAACTATCCCTTGGTGAGAAAGGCAGGGTAAAGAAACTCTACTTCCCGTAGCTTTCGCATCCAGGCGCTTAAGTGATCCTGAGACTAGGTATTCCACTACGGAAAAGGAATGTTTAGCGTTAGTTTGGGCATTAAAATATTTTAAGCATTATTTATGGGGTCTATCCTTTCAAGTGGTTACGGATCCTAGGGCTTTAGTTTGGTTGCAACAATGTAGAGATAATAACTCTAGATTAGCTAGGTCATCGCTGGCAATTCAGGAGTATTTTTGAGTGCATTGTTAGGGTAAAGATAATATGGTGGCAGATTTTCTGAGTCGTAACCCTCTAGAAGAGTTAGGTACGGAGAATGCTTCTCCGACTGCGTGTCACATGTGACGACAGGTTGCAGACTTATCGTTTGGGAGATATTAATCTACAGGAAAGTCAGAGTAGAGATAATTTTTTATTAGTAGATGGTTTAGTATGTATTTTGTATATTGAATCGGTGCAGATAGCTAAACAGGTCGGTCCCAAAAGGGGCGCAGCGTGATGTGCGCGACCTGCGACGCCGCGCCGCGTCCGTCGCGACTCGCAGTCATTAAGCGCGGCGGCGCTATAAATCGCGCGTATCGCCGCGTATCGCGCGCATCGCTTCGTATCGGGCTATCGCGCCATCGCCGCGTCACGACGCCGCCCGTGAATAGTGTGTGACCGCGCTCAACAGCTGCAGGACATGCCATCCTGGTCGGCGGCAACATTGAATAGCTGTGGGCGGGAAACGACACCTAGATATCGCCAATAACAGAAACAGAATCAAACTAGCTGTAGCCATCTCAAATTGGTGTATAAAACATGTTTGCCTCTGAAGATTTAATCTCATCCTTCTTGATTCGGTGGCCGAGGGGCTTGATGGGCAAAGCGCTCGATCCGATATCCCCAGGACCTGGTTCATGACTGGCTCTGTAATCACCGACCAACTGATAAGTGTAGTCATTAATTACAAAGGCTTTTTCTCAGCAACGGGAATCTAGTAAATAGGTTTTTACTTACTGATGTACTTACTTCTAAATTGCAAAGCTTGATTTGATTGATTGAAAACTGGATCGCAATTTATCGGGGATCCGAAACGGGATTTTTTTATTTTTATTATTTGGTTCACACCTTAGAACATACACAGACATGGATATTTTAGAAAAAAAAACTTAGATTAAACATTTAAGTGTAGTTCCTAATATCAGTGAACACAACATGCAATATCTACTATAAACGTTTAAACAGTAAAAAAAAAACAAAAAAAAAAACAAAAACATATGCATAAATAAACTCTCTGCATATACAAGGGTATATATAATTAAAGGATCAGTCCGGAATAGGGCTTTCTCCGCCAAAACAAAATCGTACTTCGTCATTAATACGCCTCCAGGCGCGCAGCAGATGCGGTGTCTAAACTCTGAAGGGTCGTATACACGTGCGTGCGGGTTTGTCGCTTAACGATGCTTTTGGATGTTTCCAAAAGCATCGTGATGCAAGCATCACCAGCTCGGTGATGCACAACAGTGCATCACCGAGCTGGTCTGCAGGTGGTCAATTCTAATGTGAAAATAGATATGCTGTACCTATCTTGTTTGGTTTTGTTTACACTCCATAAATCGTGTCACACATGCTACAGTTATTTGCAGTTATTAAAGATATATGGAGAGACTTAGGGAGCCTCAGCCACCAATTGTTCAGAAACCATCGCGCGCGACTGAGTGCCGCCGATGTTGTTGGTGCCGGAATTACTTGGCCGTTCATGATACTGCAGTAATAAAGAACTATTATTAAGATGAGAATTAATCAGATCACTCAGAGTGTAAATGTTATTAGTAATTTTTCGAATTTGAATACTTATTGCTATTTTATTTTGTTATTCCATACTACTTCATATTTCAATTCCGTTTCAGATTCAAGAAACTATTAGAAGTAGAAACTGTATGCTTCTTTTGTTATACCCGCACGGGCAGTTGCGCTTGTAAGTCTAATTGATTGAAAACAATACAACAATGGCGAATGGCCGTGTCATGAACATGGAATTCATAAATATTTCAGCTATTCTCCGGCGCCGCCTGCGCCATAAACGCGCAAGTGATGCGCGCGCACGGACGGCGCGGCGGCGCGCGCGCGGGCGGGCGCTGTGACCGGCGGCGGGGCGCTCGGCGCAGCTCACACAATCATGAAATTATAAATGTTAGTTAATCTTGAATTCATCTTAAACAATATTTTTTTTAAGAATATTAATACTAGACACATTATTGTTCGTTTTTAAACTATAAAAAAACAAGTTACAAGCTTGCAACACACTCAAATTTTAATGAGCTCATGAATAAGTATTGTTCTGCTCCTAAAGGATCTATAAAATTGCTAATTGCATATACTTATTACTAGTCTGGGCGGCGCAACAAAGACAATGTTCTAAATCCTAATGCTGATTCAGTTGCAGCTGGGCCGCGTCTCGCGAGCCGGCTCGTCCATCGGGCGGCATCGGCAGCGCGTAATGGATCGCCGTAGCGTTCGCGAGCCGCGTCCTCGCGGGGCATACGTCTCTCGCCGAGGATCATAACGCCAGCGGACAAATGATCCGACTGACAGTTATTAATAGAATCCACGCTGGAAAATTAATACGTCGGCGAAGCGCCGGCGACGGCCACAACTCACAGATAGACATCGGCACCATTACCGGAGCCCTTCGTAAATTTAATTCATTAGTTTAATTAAGTTAATGCTGCGCGCACGCCGCCGCCGGCCGCCGCCCGCGCACGACGCACGACGCGGCGGCGGCGTCCAGATGAATTGCCGATCTAGGAAAAAACGCCAACGATAAATCTTATTGCGAATTGCGCTTGATTTCTCCGGAGACGAATGGTATAATTACATGATTGCTGCGCTGCCGCACGGGGTTGGGGAGGGGGAGGTTGGAGGGGGGGCAGGCTGCGCGCGCCGCTAGCGGGGCTCTCACACTCTTTTTGCCCGCCATACACAAAGATGGAATCGCAATTATACAAAATGTGTGACGCTTTCAATATAATTGGCGAAATTATCGTCAAGTTTTTGAACGGCGTTGCGCAACCAAATTGTCGGCGAGTGAATATTCGGGTGATCGCGATCAATCACGCGGCGCGCGCGCGGACGCTACCAATTACGCCGCGGCCAAACGCGGTAATGATAACGCTCGCCGGACGAGCGACTTCGCGCTTTCGCTTCTAACGACGGGTGTTTGTATTTGATTGATTACAGCAAATGAGTGACCACGATGTTTTCACACGTTTAAAATCATTTCGTTAACAGAACAACTATTACCCCTGCGATCCATCGATAAATCGATAAACACCGCCCACTTTTTCCCCGAAAAACCCATATCAACAAAATTATGCATTTTTTATCCAGGTTCAATTATGGTACCTGGCATGTCGTGTCATGTCGTGTCATGTCGTCTCATGTCGTCTCATGTCGTGTCATGTCGTGTCATGTCTTGTCTGTCAGTTATCATGTCATTATATAGCACATATGCCACTGAACATTGCGGCGCCGCGCCGGCGGGTGAAATGGATTTTTTTTAGCTAAGATCTGAAAAGTATAAGCTTATTATATTATAGCACAACAAGCAACGGCAAACTGTAGCTGCGCATACCATCATCATAGTAATTGAAGACAGTTAAACAAACAAAACAACGCCGAAAATAGTGCTCTATATACACCGATGATACTTAAACTATGAGAACTTAAAAATAACTAGAATGAGTCCAGAGTGCAAGAATATATTATAGGAGTCCCCTCTTAAGCCATCCTAAAGAAAGATAGGACGTTATGGAAAAAATTATAGGCAAAAGTAAAACGAATCAACCCCACTGCTGAACATAGCCCTTCCCAACGGATCGCCACCACGCTCGGTCTCCCGCCTTCAGCATCCAACCACTTCCCGCCGCCTTCTTCAGGTCGTCGTCGGTCCAGCGAGCGGGTGGCCGGCCCACACGACGCTTTGAGCGTGGTCTCCATTCGAGAACACGTCTGCCCCAACGGCCATCGACTCTACGACAACAATAACTCTCGACTCTCGGCTCTACGAGAATTTCCCATAATTGAAAAAGTATATGCGTGCGTAGTCATTGGCTTATAATACTGTATCACTGCTGGGCAAAGGTTTCTATCAGTGAAATCAAATAAAGACTACACTCTATACTCTGCAAAGGTAAATTCGCAAAAGTAAAAGTAAAAGTACTAGTAAAACGTAATTACTACTAATTTGCAAAAGTAAAATTAAAACGTAAAAGGTGAAAAATAGGCGCCCGATTGTAAGTTCTTTCCTAAGAAAAGTAAAAACATTAATAGCTTTAAGATGCCGCAAGGAAAATACCAAAAAGGTAACATTTTAACCTGAACAAGAATATAACCTATAAACATCATTGTACTCAAGTTGTAGATATTGAATCAGCTAACATAACCGGAGCATTAACGAGCGTCTTGTATCTAGAGCTTCTGGTAAAAGCTACAAAATTCCAAGTGAAATACCGTTTTAGCTGGCGACCGACGACGTCCCCACGGCGGACGTGTCACGGCGCGGCGTCCGCCGTCCCGTGCAGCGTGCAGCCTCCGCGGCCCGCTAGATGCGGCCCAGATACGCGCGCACACCTACTCCACAGCAACCGCATCCTGCGTCGAGATCGCATCGATCGCTTCCGGTGGGCGCCATTACAACCACGCCAGTTAAAATCACTCCAAATTGGCGTTGCCTCAGCGATGCTGCTGCGAGATACCGCGGCAGGGCGCCGGGCGCGGCGACCAGCCTATATAGCACTAAATATGGTCATTGAAAGGCAAACAGATTGTGAACTTTGTAAACTTTGTGAACATCTTAATGTCTTCCTCTCTTTAATTAACACCTTTTAAAAACCGCTAAATGCCTTATTTTGGGCAAAACATTTTTAATGTCTTCCTTTTTATAATGGTTACCGGTCACACCTTTTGAATATCAAGATATTAAGGATATTATGTTAAAACTCGTTGCGACAAGGTGGGTTAAGTAAATAATGTTCGTATTATATTGTTTACGTCCGCGGCTTTGACATAACATTTGTAAAGAACGTTTCACACGACATCAATTAGACATATTTGGCGCTGCGGATCATTACACTCGCTGCAAGCTGCGAGACCGATCCCCCGCGCGCTAGCGAGGGGGGGGGGGAGGCAAATAAATATTAATTAATATCTCCTAATCGGCCGGCCGGCTATCTGCGCCTGAGTATCTCGGATTGTCAGCCAACAAATTCGAAAGTCCTGTCCGGGCACACACAAAGATATCTCTAAATTATGATCGGCGCGGGCGCACTATCTCTAATTAACATCGGCGCTGATCGATAGCTCCCCGACAACGGATTAAAAATACTTTAATTGACAGCTTCGATTAGACGCAGGACTTCAAGAATATAATACGTATTGGTGCCGCGGCGGTCACTTCTAATTAATGGGATACTAATTTGTGGGCTCGCGGACTTGTAGAGCGGACGCTTAGGATAACATGCTCGGTTCTGGCCAGATCGAGGGCAACATCACGTCTTACATTTTAATACGCAACTGTGGAATTAATTGACATCGTTTCTAAGATTAATAAACGGTTTTCCAGATTTCTTTACCTTAATATCAATTGAACTCATTTAATTGAAACTCATATAGGATGTAAGTCATTTAGATTAAATTTAAAAAAATAAACGGCTTAACAGTTTTGTTTCACGTGATTGACTCTTTATAGTTGTCCATTTTAATTGCTTTAACAAAGCGTAATGAGCGGACACTTGTCCGCCGCCCTCCGTCCGACGGTGCGGGCGCAGCTGGCCTTCGCTGACCCTCGCCACGCCATTGTCCGAGGAGTGTCCGGGGCGAGTGTC
Source organism: Eudonia lacustrata (assembly GCA_947562085.1). Lineage (NCBI taxonomy): Eukaryota > Metazoa > Arthropoda > Insecta > Lepidoptera > Crambidae > Eudonia > Eudonia lacustrata. Next base: position 21,335,277 of record OX387326.1, on the reverse strand, counting down.
CGGGCGCGATCAAACCAACCCGGCGCTAATGTGACGCCCTCATTAAATTCCGCTTGAGGGTTTATGTTTTGAATGTGAGCCGGCTTATCTGTTTGCTCTATGTTGTGAAACGTCATTGTCATGCGCACGTGTCGTTGTTTGCAATTAAGAGTTTTTAGTGTCATTTTTATGATTTACAAATAATTTAAAAATACAGTCAGCGTCGGTCGTAGTATTTAATGAAATATTCTTCTCTACTTATTGTTAGTAGGTATACTATTCCAAGTTGCTGTTTTTCAATTTTAACCATCCGTTTACTATTTGGACCAATGTCAGTATGTCCCAAAAGTCACTCCGCTAACAAGTGAAATTATTTTTTTTGAAGAAGAAAAACAAAAGGTTCATTTTGATATCCGAACTCTTTTGAATCCTTACTACATACATATACAGAAAAAATGAACCAAAGCTGATCGACAATAATATTTTTTTACTGAAAAGGTTAAAACTCTTGTACGTACGATGGTACTTTTTGTTTCGGAAAACTCACCATTCCTTCAGGAATACGATATAGTCTAAAAAAGCATGCGAAGCTGCGGGCGGCAGCTAGTGCGAGGCAAATGCCTTATAAGTAGTAGAATTTATTATGTGAGTAAGCGGTGGCAGTTTGCACGAATTACTTGATTAACATTTAAGTGCTAATTTAGATATTTTCGTGCATGTAATTAAATATCAAGTTTTCATGTATCGTGTCGATACGTTTGCGCGTACCTATACTTTTTATGTTTCCGTTGGGTTTTGCTTGGTTTAACGCTTGTGTGTTTTTTGCAAATAATTATGTATCAATAGGCACTTGAAGCTGCCGAACGCGAGTCATCAACCTCTGAACGAGGCCGTCGGCGCGGCGCGGCGGGCGCGGCGGCGGCGGCGCGGCGGCGGCGGCGCGGCGGCGGCGGCGTGGCGGCGGCGGCTACGCGGCGCAAAAACCGACAACAGGTTTGACTCCCGGCAGAGGTGACCACCCGGCCAGTGCCCGCGGTAATTGAATTAATAATTAGACATTTATATTGTCATAATCGGAGGCTGTGAGAGGACATTAGCGCGAATGAACAAGCATTACACCTTAATACACTTACCGAGCGAAATGTAGATTAAGTGGGTGCTACAGCGAACCGTAACAGCATCCGCGGTTAAACGCTCGCCACTTCATTAATAGCAAAGAAGTATGATTTATCAAAGTGTATGTAACATTCTGCATTTTCTTTGGTTGAACTGAACATTAATATATTGTTAATAAACATGACTAACATAAAAAAGACCTTATTTTTGAGTCAGAATCCATTCGATAGTTTTTGATAATAAATATACCTATCGAATGAAGGTGACTTCCAACTCAGATTTAACTCCTTTTAGAGATTTTCCTTCCATAAAAATAAAACTGACGTTACCTTAGCTTAGGTGTTTATGTTTATTGTTAGTTCTTTTCCATCTATGTAAATCATCGCTATTTTTTAACTACAACAACAAGTCTCTATGTAAAGTTTTCCTTAAGAATCAGACTTTAATTGTATCCGAACGTCGACGTAGTGAAACTGGATAAATGTTAAAGGGTATTTTTGTTACTGACAAGTCCGTTTTATTCCATTTTTTAAAAGGGTTCAAACAGCAACAACATCTTTTTATTAGACTTTGGTCGCGCTGCAGATAATATTAATATAGGTTTTAAAGTACGAATGACCGCCTACTAATTAACTATCTTAATTAATGGTTTCGCGTTTAGCATTTAGCCAATTTCAAAGTATTTTTATTATAAGTAAGTTTATACTTTGTTTATACTATACCGTACAATTGTACCATTGTACGGTAGATACTTAGAAATTAAAATGGAGTCTCACAACACGTGTTATTACGGAAAGAACTCGGGCGAAACTCCGGCTACCCACTACCCGGTCAACCGTCCCCGCGCGCCGCGCCGAACAATGTCCACCGCTGGGAAGCATTCCACGTGCGCGGCGTCGTCTCAATCAGCCGCAGCTGCGCGCCGAAAAACAACACAAAGCCGCCATCGCGAGCGTGAATTAAAGTTTTAATTACAAGTGTCGTCTGCCCTCGGACGCAAAAACCTCCCGCCCTCCCGGGGCGATCCCTCCCCCCCCCCCTCCGCCCCCCACACGGCAGCAAATACAATTGCCTATTGTGCTCCGGTAACATTGTGCACGGTTGGCATTTCTCTAAATACGAGGGAGCATCTCGTTTAAGTTGATTGTAGTAAATGATGCATAAATTAAAATCAGAGCGACACTCGACTAATCCAATATTGTAATGAACAATTGAAAAACCCTCGCGGTGACTTCATTGAAAAGTAAACCAAGGGTCGGAGAACGTCATATACAATTAATTAGTATTTATTCTTTAAGTGAAGAAAAAACTTCGTACCCCTCTAAGCGCATTGTGCGCGCGGAGGAGGAGTGTGCGATTTGGGATAGTTAAAGCTCATACAGAGAAGGAGTGCAGAATGACAAAACTAATTATGTACAATAATTGTAAAAAGATTGTATATTTGGTGAACAGCGGGCGAACTTCGACCTCGAGCGACCGCTACAGATTAATAATTCTAATGCACATTCATGAACATAAGACAAAGTTTAAAAATCTGAAAATGTTTTAATGTGTGTACGTAATCGTATACAAATCTACTAAGTAAGTCTGTAGGGTTCAACGAGATTCCGACAGAATCGTTTTCTGGTATTTTGTGACTTATACCATGTTTAGTAATAAGTTAAGTATAGTGAATCTTATTAATATTATTACGCAAAACAATGCTGACCATTACTTTGTTGTGGACGACGCGGAAAGTTCGCTAGTGAGTATGCGCCTTTACCGCGCCGAGCGATAGGCGGGCCGAGGTAATGAGGCGGGAATTCGGGGCCCATTGATGATGATGTGTCCCTGTGTGGTGCCGGGGATAAAGAATTGCACCACCCCATCTCTTCCCGTGGGTGTCGTAAAAGCCGATTAAGGGACCGTTCCAGAGGATGGGCAGCAGCATCTCTCTGAGGTTACCGTCAACCTACTGCGATCGCCAACCCGCCTGCCAAGCGTGGCGATTACGGCAAATACCCCTCATATCCTTGGGGGAGGCCTTTGTCCAGCAGTGGACGTCTTTGGCTGAGATGATGATGATGTTCGCGCCTGGGGACAGACGCGTCCTCGGCACGCTATTGAACTAATAGATAAAAACAAACAAATTGCTTGCTTGCTTTGCTCTAGCTTTGGCTTTGGCTTTGGCTTTGGCTTTGGCTTTGGCTTTGGCTTTGGCTTTAGTTTCTCCTTTTTTTCTTAATTTCATATTCTAACATTCCTGGAAAAGCATATCCCCACATGGAGTCGATGTAGAGTAGGATTCTTAATCTGCAAAATAACACATAAATTGTTTGACTTTTACACCTGAAAGGATAAGTAACTTCTCGCTGTAATAAGCCAAATGTTTCGTAAACACTTCAATGCCTACTTTACCTGTGCGCATGCACTCCATTTCTGGTACACAAAATATGAAAAACATCACAATTTTTATTATAAACTAAAACAACATAGGCAGTTTAAAAAAAGACAACTTGCTCCAAGTGGGAGTCGAACCCTCGCATCCCAGGCGACAGATATTTTAACTAGAACATTTTCTAGTTAAATTATCTGTCTTTTTTAAGAATTATGTTGCTTTAGTAATAGTAATGTTATATTGTTTTGTAAAGTGTACGCGAACACTACACATTGAATTGAAACAACTTTTACGGATCTACTCGCGTTTATTTTACACATTACTTATTTAATGTTTATCCTGACGTTTCGAACCCTTTGCAGGGTCCGTGGTCACAGGGAGACTGAGGTGTTGGTCGTCTCATAATTAGTTGGTAGCTTGTATACCCTCATTTAAATTTAATCAGGCGCATTCCGTTTTACGCAGAAAGAGCTTACAGTATTTTTTGGTCTGGCAGTATGGTGTTGGGGCTGGGATTTAATATTTTATATGATGGGATCCCAGGCAGGTGGTAGATTCCAACCATCTTCTCTATTAAAATTAGGATGTTTTTTAATTTCTATTAATAGTAATGTTCTTAAGTATGTTTTAAGTTAGTCTCTTTTTCAAAATTATCTGTTAGTTTTTCTTTTGGTTTTTCAATTCAAACTATGTAAAAAATATAATAAATGTAATTTCCTACACTAATATGTTCTAGTGGTATCTAGTTACGATAACTAAGCTAAGGAAGAGTGGCTTCCTCTGACGCAGGCGCTTTGTACCCAACAGAGAAGTCAACACCTATTTTTGTAAACCAAAATTGTAAACGTAAATAAACATTTATTTATTATTTAGTTAAAGCTACGGGTTTCCCTTGCTGAGTTTTCCTAGAGATTTTTTCTTATTGTATGTGTAAAATGTTTGTTTGCAGTCATTTAAATAATATAATCAGTCTTGCAGGCTTTGGAATTCGTGTTCCAGACGGATATTTCGATAGTTCGGAATATAGAGGAATAACCTTTTAATCCCGTTTATTAAAAGCAACCAAGAACACAAAATAAATATTTTGTAGATACCGTATTTCCGTGCTCTTGGCATAGAAGCCTCTACACCGTTCTTTTGAATCGTCTTAGACCCGCAGGGGGGTTGATCAGACCCTGAAACTTAACAACTTTCCCCAAGAAACATAGGTCAAAAACGAGATATTTTTTTTACTTTCCTATACAAACTATGCTCGCTCAATAGAGGCTTTGTATGGGAAAGTTAAAACAATTTGATAAACCCTCCTGCAGGTCTAAGACAGTTAAAAAGAACGGTGTATATTTAAAAAAACAAAGGGATAATGCGGAAATTTTGCAATGATTGATTATTAAGTACTTATAGTTAGGTACGTCCTTTCAAAAGCATTTTTCTTTCCATGTGAACCATGGTCCGCTTTTAGCGTAATAGCTTTCCATGCGACCATGTAGGTATATTGTAACTCAATGAGTTCTTACTTTTTCGTCGTACTAATTAAATCGCGTAGTTCCTAATCGTCGCAGCGGTGGGCGTGGGCCGGAGTGGCCGCGTGTGGCCGCGTGTGGCCGCGGACGGCGACGCGCCTAGGTGTCGCAGGCTAACGACTGCCATCAGTCTGAACCGGCCGACACAGTGTCTGTTAGCGCGCTCGTCCCGGCCGATGGTGTCATTGGTTTGTTGTCGGTTGTAAGCAGCGTTGTTGATGGCGCGGGCTACAGAACCAATTTCCCATTGTAAGGAAAGGTAAGTCACTTTGGGATTATTGCAGGTCGTTTATCTCTCATATTTTTATTCTTACACACAAGCCTTTTTATACTTTTTATAAACACAACATGTAACAGAAAGGTCTGGTAAAAATGAAAAAATCCAAAGTGTATCCGAACTGGATCTTGTATTGCGTTGTTACTAATACATAATTATTAACTTTAATTTGTCATGGAATTGTAAATATTAGTAAAGTCATGCGCGTCAGGCGCGCGTAAGCAAGCAGCAGTCACACATGTAAGTACACAGAGGTTACTAAGCAGCAGTCACACATGTAAGTACACAGAGGTTACTAAGCAGCAGTCACACATGTAAGTACACAGAGGTTACTAAGCAGCAGTCACACATGTAAGTACACAGAGGTTACTAAGCAGCAGCCACACATGTAAGTACACAGAGGTTACTAAGCAGCAGTCACACATGTAAGTACACAGAGGTTACTAAGCAGCAGTCACACATGTAAGTACACAGAGGTTACTAAGCAGCAGCCACACATGTAAGTACACAGAGGTTACTAAGCAGCAGTCACACATGTAAGTACACAGAGGTTACTAAGCAGCAGTCACACATGTAAGTACACAGAGGTTACTAAGCAGCAGTCACACATGTAAGTACACAGAGGTTACTAAGCAGCAGTCACACATGTAAGTACACAGAGGTTACTAAGCAGCAGTCACACATGTAAGTACACAGAGGTTACTAAGCAGCAGTCACACATGTAAGTACACAGAGGTTACTAAGCAGCAGTCACACATGTAAGTACACAGAGGTTACTAAGCCAGGGATGTAATTTGTTTATTTTGATGTGACGTCACAATAGAAATATTTAATTAAAAATTGCATGACAAATTAAAGTTAAAAATGATGTGTTATAATGACACTGCATACAAGATCAGATCGGATACACTTTAGATCTTTTCATTTTACTGCACTTTTCTGTTTCACGTTGTATGTAGACAGAAAGTGCAAAACTTAAGTGCAATTACATCAGTAGTAAATCATGTTATATTAAATAACATACTTATTTAATTTTATATAATTAAAAATCAAATACCTGCTGCACTTTCAGCAGAACAACAAAAATATTAAATGACTGCTGTAAATGTTGTCTATAACATATTTATTCGGCGGGATGCAAATGGTCATTCGTCTGTATGAATCCCGCGCCTCGCCCGTCTGAAAAGCTTGTATAGTCCATAACTGCTTTTTGGCGCCAAAAATAGGTGTAATACCTATTTCTGCCTCCAAACAAAAGTGCCCAGCTTTGTTATGTTGGGGTTTGTTCAGATCCAGTAAAAACATGCATCGGGGTCTACAAAACGCAAGAAATCTTAGTAGTGTCTCAGTACACTGATCGCATCATATTAGTAAGTGGATCGTATGCCAGTTTACTGGCGGTCAAATAAAAAAGCCACAAATTGAGTATTCTATCTCTCCTGAATTCTAGTCTAAATAGTTTGTCGTAGACAGTGGAGGTCGCGCTCCGTTGTCCGATGGCCGATACACCAATTATGTTGTCGCGGTTATCGCGCGCCCCCGGTGGCCTGCTCCCGCCCCCCCGGCCCCCACGACCCGCGCTAATGGCTGCCCGATAATTGCCCATTGATTCGGTAATGCGCGCGCGCTCCCTGAATACGGAGTTTGAAAAGGAGATTAAAGTATCTATGCCACATTAAAGAGAACCTTTATCTGTGTCACACGCTCACTATTGTATCGTTGGGGCGCTCATTACAGGGACAGCTTCACTGAGTTGATCGATCGATTACATCTGCAACATAGTTTAGAAATGTTTTAAAAGTGTCAAGTTACACAGCATACAAATACTGAGTAAATACAACAGAAATAATACTTTTGTAAAACATGGCTTAACATAGTTTATATGATCAATCAACGATGCCAAAAATGAGGTCCTTAATTCGGCAGATAGCCAAGCCTTCAGTCTTTGTATATAATCTAAGGTCTTTGGCTACCTATTCACCATTCTACTCTTATTCTAATTCGACTAATTCTGAGATGCTGTTTGTCTGTTTGCCTATCAATGAAACATCATACCGCAGTTATCGCCCGGTAGCCCGATGCCGTCGATGGCCAGCAGCCATGCCGCGCCGGCGCCCGCGCAGCCTCCACAAATTAAGCAAGACAATGGCGCGCCCGCCAACTTATTTGTCCGCGTCTAATTAGCCCACCGGGCGCGACGCGCAACATGACAAATCTATGTTCGGATTGACAGGTGACAGATGAAAGAAGTTATTGATGACTGTCGAGACAGAATTATTCGTCTTTCCATTTCTTCATGTCGAGATTGCATTAAGCCGAGCAATATTAGAGCACAGAATTAAAAAGTACTAATGAAAAATATATATAATTTTAAAATGAGTCCAGTCGAGACTATGTTGATGGTTATGTAAAGGGAAACCAGCCTAAAATGGCGGCCCAGACTTTACATAAAGCTTGGGTCAAAATAAAAATGGCCTCTTGGGTCATAAAAAGGTAACCGAAAGCCATATATGAGGGCGTTGCAGACGAAGTTGCATACACTTCAATATTAACCAAATCAAGGTGACACGGCAGCTGAAAATCCACAATGGCGGACTAATTATTGGCGGCGGTTGGTCCTTCGAGCCGGATCGAATGCTGCAAGATGGAGGCGGGCGGAGTGTCGCGTTGCGCGATTGTGTGCGGCGGCGCGTGCGGCGCGCGGCGGCGGCTGCGATTGGTCGCCATTGTTCCCCGCGATTGTAATCGATTTCGCGCTCAATTTGTTCCACGATCGGCCGATATTGTGCTATCTCGCAATTACGACGTCGCTACTTAATTGGCGACGCCGAGACAATAGACCGGGCCCCACCGCACTGTCTGCGAGCGTATACCTCTATTCCCCAGCAGCACTTTTTAGCGAGCTTTTAATCTCCATACGCTTATCGATGTCTAGAAATCGCTTCTGCTAAATAACCAAGTGTAATAAAATAGAAACACAGCAGCATGCATCGACATAACAGTTAATTAACACGTTAGAAACAGCCGGATATTGAGAGTAAACTAATTATAACCACGTCGTGTCGCTAAATTTAAATAGAAATATTATTCGTTCAGGTCAAGAGTGGCGTGTGAAAGAGGGCGATGCCAATCGCGTCCGCTGCAAGCGACACGATCTCCTCCGAGCACCAGCGGAGTCGCGGGCGCAGGCTGGCGCGCGGGCGCGGGCGGCTGGACGCGAGCGCGCTGAACACACACTCGACGCTCGTTAGAATACAGAATAGATTTAATTAAAAACTTTAATTGACCCATTCTTCGGCAGCGCGCAGTTTGCTATTGAGCGTCGATGATTTAATCGGGCGCGTCACGGAGCATCTAATGGAAATTTTAATTACGATCGCTTTTACTAGTTACAAATTATCCGATGGCCGAGTCGCGGACTCGATTAATTCTCCTCCGTTCAATATTCATCTTTACGAGCCGAGTAATAAACATCGAGAAGCACATCGTGTTTATTATTACCTATTAAAGTTATACCCCTCGCGGGCAGAGGTACCGCTATTTTTACAGCTCCGAGCGAACAGATCGACCGTACGTACCAAATAATAATTAAATTTGAATTGTCCGTCGTTAAAATTAAATGTAAGGTGGGGTTTATTGGCTGGTGGTTAGTTTCCTGTGCGTCAGCCTTCACGGTTACGCTCGCAGTTACAGGAGCTCCTCGAAGCGTCTGCTGCCGGCTTGCCGTACTGCGTGGTCCAACCTTATTCACATTGTCATGATGTCACAATAACCTGAACATTGGTCTCCTCACCCGCAACCTGCGCGGCCTGTCCCCAGCTTTGCACTGCCGCCATTCTGATTTGTTTTTCGACACTTCAGACACTTTACGCACAAAATTGGGTTATTTAACTGTTTCTTCCTATTAGCCAAGCTCTGCGTTGAGGAGTTTTCGAAATGGCTGTCGCTATTCCTTAGATTAGCGGTTCTTTATCTTTGTGTACATAGAGGTCATAAATCAAACCCTATTAATACGTTTACACCTCTTATTTATTTATTTATTAAGTATTTTAAATATACTAAATAAAAACCTGTAGCTACGCTTGTGTTGTGTTTCAGCCGAGACTGGGCTTCCTCTCCAAACTAAACATGAATATTACTGTTAATGTTATGTTATGTTATTTTTATGTTAGGTTAACCAAATATGTTACAGTACTCGTGCATTTTTTTTATTTTTTTTTATTGTAGGTTCACAAAACTGATCGTTGCATATACAAGTTAGTGGAAACAATACAAAGAAGCATGCACGACCTTCCAGGAGTGAACACTGTATGCAATTAAATAAATATCCAAATACATACACTAATAATTACCTAATACTAATAACGAAAACTACAAATGTTTTGATACTAGCTGATGTTGTGTTGAAAATATCCAAATTATTACGAATTTTGTTATATGAAGAAGTCATTCTATACAAAGCATTGATTGTAATCTGTTTGTGTATATACCTATACAAATAAAATAAAAATAAATATTTGAGTTATATTTTTCTGAAAATATAGACAGAAGCAGAAGGAGAAGTATTTTCACAACACATTTGATTACTATTCTTTATTTCTTTTTTGTTAGACTCTACTTGTAAGTTTGTAACCAATCACATCACCTCTCAGGAAATATACTAGTGGTTTCCGATTGATGTATTGTTAGTAGGTTGTTAGATGGCGGGCATTACGGGACATCGCCCCGTCCGTCCCCGGTGACGCGGCGCGTCGTCGCGCGACACGGCTGATGGACGGCGGCCATCGCGGCGCGGCCTGCCCGCAGTGACGGCCGACATTCACAACCTCCGGGAACGAACCTCCGCTGGCACTAGGTTGCGTGAAAAATTGCTGTTACCAGTTGAGCCATCGAGCACTTTAATCTTTTATTGAGTGATCCAAATGATGAACCTAGATTTAACACCTCAATATTTCAATGTCTTTATTACTAACTAAAAGTGTGACAATAGGATTTATAACAAAATAAATGAGGATAAAGATATTTTATATTAATATAGTTCATTTCAGTGATATATTATCACATTCATCCCTTTAAATTTCAGTATAACAAGCTTCGAAGAAGGTGCCGGTGAACCGCAGCGGCACATAAAGATACGCCACGGGAAATAAATACCGAAACGACTGTGGGATTGGTGCGTATTCTCTGGATATGAAATTTAATGATGATTGCGATTGATGCCAATAAAACTGGCCATCAAGATGCAGAGGCCCGCGGCGGCGGCGGCGGCTAATTGCCCGCTAAGCCGACGCGACGTGTCGTCACGGCCCCGTCACGCCGCCGCCGATTTCACGGCCGCCGTTGCGGCTTCCAGCACTCATCAAACTTTTTACGAAACTTAATGTTTTATTCTGCGGCCGCTGGCGCTGGGTGGTCGGCTGCCGAGTGACAAGCTCGACACCCAATACATAATAAAAGGAGGCCCAGAACGTTAGCTCAATATACTGTGCTTGAGCGATGCACACATACCTTTCTCACGGGTAAGGTATCTCGGAACAGCCAGGAACAGTCCGATCTATTTGTTTTCAATCCAATGTCAGCCGCTTCGAGTACCTTGGTTTGCAAATACAAAATTAAATAATAGTAACATTAAGTTACTATTTAGAATTAGGTCCGGTCACTATCCATCCAAGAAGTTCGCGTATTTAATGAAGAAGGAAAGCTCGCTCAATTGTAATACGTGTGGGAAAATTGAAGACGTACAACATCTATTGATGGAATGTGACAGGAATCATAGGATAGGGAGAGGAAATCAGTCATAAACAGATTTAACATTAACCGTCTGGATGTTGGCATTATTCAAAGCCTTTTACATAACCCAAATCCCGAGGTTACTATATCCTTAATATGTAGTCTAGTAAAGTTTTGCAGTCAATGATTCCTTTTCCCTTCTAATATTAATAGAGTTAAGTCAATAGTTTAGTTATAATGGGATTGACATGCCAAGAGGCAAAAGTCCCTTAAAAATAAAGATAATAAAAAAACTATTTGTTTTGTGACTATTGTTTTTGTTTTTTCTCAATATTAGATAAAAAAAATATTTTATTTTTTGTCATACTTGCCATAAAGCTGGATAATTTGCCAGTATGTAAGAAAAATATCGTGTATACTTAGATTTATATATTTATATATATTATATAACTTGTTTGTCTGGGAGGTGGGAACTTGGTGTCCTGATGTACAGGCATCACTTGCTTAGCTTAGGCACCAGTCTCCTACAGAGCTGCTAACTTGCACTTATAATATTTACAACCTGTAACTAGCAATACGAATATGCTTTGTGGAGAGAAATAAAAATACTGTTTTTTTTTTATCGCAACTGTTTTGATACTCCGTGTCTGTGAGAGGACGTCTATGTGTGTTGGTCGAACGCGTTCGTTTGAAGCTTACTTTCTGTAGTTTCCTTATTTCAATATACACAGTCTATGAGCTAGACGGATCGACAGGTTTGCTTACGACGCGACGACGACGCTCTGAAGAGCGGTGACAATTCGCGCGAGTGCTCCATCCACTGTAATCATAACAAAACTGTTTACTCAATAATATTTGACAAACCACGTTCACAAGTGCTAACTGTGATTGCTTGACTTAACGGAGTTACTTTGTAGTCATACAAAAATAAAGAGTTGTTCAATGGTCATACAAATTTTAAGCGAGACCAACATATAATATTTAAGAGATTTTACCGATTGATACAACACATACATGTGTACTTAGATACAACATTTAAACAAGACGTCTCTTTCCTCAAATGTAATACAAACCTAGAACCTTTATCAAAAGGGGCGACTTTTCTATGAAATTTTTCAAGAGGTTTTACTTAACTGTATTGTTTAGCTTGCTCCTAATTACCCGTTCGCCCTTTGTTTTGGGAATTGTTTAAATGAGTTTGCTTCCAAATGTATAAGCATAATGGCAGACACATTAAAAAAAGGGATTTCGTGAATGCAGTTAATGCATTGTTGACTTGACTTGGGCTTGGTTTTTCGTTCGTGTGCTTTTACGCGAGCCATCACTATGTTCCGAGTAGTTTCGAGTGTGCGGCTAAAGGGTGAAGCCAATGCCGTCACCATACAAGAATTCTTGTGTCGTCCTCACCGCGAGAGCAGTCGACGGCCGGACAAGTGGCGTGCCCCGGCCGCGCGCAGCCTCCAGCGCGTCACCGCGCACACACAGAAACACATCAAGAAGGCTTGCGCGCTGGGTCACCACGGACCTCGGCCTGCTTGTACATACCTAAAGTGAGCCTGCTCGAATTACTCCATATCCTATGGTGTACTTACACCAATCTTTTACATTTGCAACAGCTATTTGTTCTAGTTCTATCAGTCACGCTTTTTAGAAGAACAGTTTTATCAACTGGAGCGTCGTACTGTTTTTACAATCTTGTCGCGCTAAAACTTATTTAATTAGGTCCGGTTGCCTGAAACCGTTTTATGTAATGTTAATACAACAATACTCATTTGTTGGTACTAAAGAAACAGACTTTAAGCAAAATTAGCGATTACACAAAACTTTATAGTGCAATCAATAACGAACGTTTAATAGCAGTTAAACCGAAAAATAAAATGAAGTATCAATTAAATTGTATGGCAATCATTGGTGATACATGCGACTATTAATTCACTTTATTATTTCAGTGCCTTAAGCGCCTTACACGCTTGATCTCTTGACATCACTGCGATGTCGATAAAAACTTCGTGACCGGACGGGTGCAGAGGTTAGCAGTCCTGAGCAATACTGCGATCGGAGGTTTGAAACCAGGAAGTGCATAGCAAAAGTGTGTGTAGACCATATACATCTGTACTAGAGTTATAGCTGCGTACATTGTTCATGTATGATCCGTTACCTCGCGGCCGTGCGGTCGTGGCAGGCGTCGTCGGCGTCAGGGTCAGGCGCAGCAGCTCCACCACTCATTAGACAAACAATCAGCTCGCTGCGGCACAATTACCGGAACCGATGGAAGCTTGAAACATTACCTACACGTCTTAAACTGTCCATTAGCTTCTCGCGTACGATACAATGTGGACTGTAAGCGGTAACGCAAAAGAGCTGTTTTCCTTTGTTGAGGAATGGTGAAGCTTTAAACCGTTTGTTTCTTGTCTATTCTCGTGCGGTGACACGGCTGACCCGCGCATTAGAGGCGGGATCTGCAAACCTCGGAGTCAGACCGAGGCACCCTCGGCCTGGCCGCCGCCGCCGCACTTCCATTAAGAGCGGCAAGCTTCGATATTAATAATAGTTCCATTACTAATCGTGAAAGCTCACTTTGTTGGTAACGTCACTATTAATCACCGAACCTGCGCCGACGCGCGCCCATTTGTTTCCGTTCGGTCACGGAACATTCTGTTTACCGCTCCGTAGATAAATGTTTAATATCCATCTGTATACTGTTTTTTTATAGTTATTGAGACAACTTGTTCCTTTCAAGTCAAACCAACTCTGAGATTTATAATTGTATGCTGTCGGTTTAATCTCTCTGTGTTGGTTTTAAGCCATCGTCGGCATTATTGTTTGATTTCTAATCGCAATCGAACAAAGTGTAGTTATACAAATATCTGATGTTTATTGGAATCTGCAGTAAAATGTTTTGTTAGCAGTTATGTTGCGTTTGTGTTTGTATACAAAATACCGACACTCATCACAATGTAAGTTACCTAACACTACAAATCCAGACATAACAAGTTATCTTCATCCGCATATTATTGAAAACAATCATAATCAAATCAGGTCCAATATCTATCAGAAACTAAATGATCAAAAACCCTTCCAATAGTTCTTGAAAACGATATGCGAGTAGGTTATTAAATCTATACAAAAACGGCATTTGCCTGTGACAAAGAATTGAGTAGTATTCCGGTACCGTGGGCCGCCCGCCGTATTTACTAACACGAGACAACCAGTAATTGCCGTTATGCAGCGTGTGTAAACGTATCTCACTTTTAATTAGCACAATCCGTGCTCGAACCCAATGCCCGTTGGAAATAAAAGAAGGTTCTGTAGCAGAGGTCGGGGGGGGCGGGGGGCGCGGGCGGGGGCGGCGAGGTGGCACTGTCGCCTTGTCGTGCTAATGAGCGCGGATGTCGCGCGACGACGCGTGACGTCACCACACGCGCACGCGCAGGGCTGCCTTACATTACATTACCCTGGAACTATTTTATTTCCTTATTTTCTATAATAAAAATATGAACAATGTTATAAGATCAACGATTACAACATCGTCAGCTGTTTCTGTAACACGTATATTAAGGTGTTTTGAAGACACCTACAAAAGTCGTGGCATGTTCCAAACTGGTAATATGCAGTAGTGTTTCTTAAAAAGATTTATGAAGATTTTTGGTTTGATCAAACAAATACATCACCACCGATCAACCACCGAGTTCCTTAACCAGTAACCAGAAGCTTAGGTACGTACTATCCTTAAAAGGAGTGCATCCAATGCGGAAAACATTATGTTGTTGTTACTAATATTTATACTAAGATACATTTATACAAGCAGCGGTAGGCCTGTGTTGAAAACATTATGTTGTTGTTACTAACATTTATACTAAGATACATTTATACAAGCAGCGGTAGGCCTGTGTTGTTCATTTACTATTTAGTTGTAATAATCCATAAAACCTAGAGATCGCTTTTATTTTAAAATCATGGGACGCTGTTTATAAAAATTATTGGAGAAAGGTTACGAAGCGAACTTAATAACCACTGTTAGAAGTAACTCTTTATTGAAAATTATGTTATACTAGCTGACCCAGCGGACTTCGTATCGCTTTGACAGTTTCCATGACAACAATACAAAAAAATCATTTTGTATTGGAAAAAATCCAAAAACTAAAAAAATGTTTGGGGTGGACCACCCTTATCATTTGGGGGTATATAAAATAGACTACGACCGATTGTCAGACCTACCGATCGATTTTATGAAATTATATGTCGCCGTTTCGGAGGAGTATGGCAACCCACATGTGACACGAGAATTTTATATACATAGATATAGATATTATCGATAGGAAACATATTATTCGTAATCATCATCATTTTTTTATTCGTAATAAAAAAATGTTATACTTGGCAATCGAATTAGAGCATAATAAATTATGTAATAACTTTTATGGTAAGTACATTGAACAATTCACATAATTAATTATCATTTTTATTATGTACCTACTTTATCTTTTTGAACATTATAATCACAGTCACGATACCAATCAAATGGTCTGATCATTATTTATTTATTTACAAGTTTATGTACACACATAAAAAGGTAACAAAAATAAAGGTAAAGTAAATGTAGTATCAATTAACAATTCATTCCAATAACTATCGCTGAGTATATACGTTTATGTAAAAAAAAATATTAGTGATTGTTTCATTTATTATACTTTAAGATAATTCTAAGAAGTGCATGTAAGTAAATTAGTCTGTTTAAGGAGTTCAAGTTCGTAGAAAAAGTTTAATGAGCGGTCAGCGGCGGTCCCACGAGGAGGAGCCGAGGAGAAAGTGCGCCGTTTCATGTGTAATTGGGCCGCGGTTGCGACACCCGCCCGCGCGGCGCGAGCCACGGGCGGCGGGCGGCGGCGGGCGGCGGCGGGCGGCCGGCGGCGCGGCGGCGTCGCGGTGGGAGTCGCAGGACTCGCAGGACTCGTCGAGGAGAAAGTGCGCCGTTTCATGTGTAATTGGGCGCGGTGGCGAGCAGACACCACGCAGCGCCCGCAAATCGCTCGTACCGTTTACAGTATAATATACAACCTTATTTTTAGTTTATACTAAACACGGGTCAAATATTTTCATTTAAAGAATCAGTATAAAAAAATATATATATCTTGAAAACTCACGAAGTTACAAGCTTTTAGTGCTGTCCCGTTGTCCTCGTGCGAACGTGGTCACAAACAGCACGCACGCAACACTACACTTATTGATTACGCGTATTGGTAACGTCGCACTGCCGCAGAAACGTTATCACCACACACAACTAGCGTTCGTACCATTTCTGTGTACTGAGCGTTGGTGTATCGAAATCCCATATTCTTGATATGGAACCAAATTCCACGTGACAAGCGATGCCGAGGGAGTTTTTTTTTAGTAGGGTGTACTTTATTTGAGATTTTGTAAATATTATTTGATCAATTTGTAACATGGTATAAAAAATATTGAAATCGATTCTTTTACTGATTGTGAACAAACAGTTTTCAGGTCTCGTATAAACTAAAAATAGCATTGTATATACCTTAAATACAACACATGCATATGCACATAAACACACATACTTTACCCGGAACCCTCAATCTTCCCTCAAGAACCCTCAAAACTATCTTTTCATTCAAAAATAAAAAAAATGCTCCTTTTTACCCGACTGCGTCAGAATATGGGTCAGAATAGGTATTGTTGTTTTTAAATGTGCCACTTGTTATGGCGACATTTGCAGAAAAGATTGACACTGGGCATTTTCAGCTTCACTGGGCTTTTTCGGGGGCGGCGGGAAACTTAAAGGGTTCCTCAAGCCGTGTGAATCGAATCACCTTCGGAGGTTTTCTAGAGGGAACGGCATCACGCACTAGAGCGTGTCCCCGTGCCCTACTAAATTCTCCAAGGGGTTCCGATCGGCTCAATAAAGCTAACGAAACCGTGTACAGTATGTATCTAATCTATCAACCCTTCGCTGATGGGAATCGAATCCGAATACTTTGGGTCTGCGACCGGTGGTCTCCACTAGACAACAGAGAAACATAGGTACATATAAAAGGTGATTTATATCTGTGTGCCGCTCGTCGCTTGGACCGCCGCCTAGAGCCGCTAAACACTATTTAATTGTGCGCGTTATCTGGAGCACTTCTCTATTATAAATATTTAATTGTAATTGCGGCTATGATCCGCCGCCGCCGCCGCGCTCGTAAATTCCTGCTGACAGTCGCATCACACACACTTCCCTGCCTCCACGTTATGGCTCTTTCAAAAAACTAATTGAAGCCATTACATATTTAATGGGAAAAGTATAACTTGATAAAACGCCGTAAAAATGCTACATGCTGATTTAAGTGATTTTAGAAACAGCAGATGTATTCCTAATTATTCCATTATTGTGTAGGGCCTGGAAGTATTTACGGCATAGTTTACGGCGCACCGCGGCGCGCGGTAAATTATTTGGGTGCGCACGCGCATCGCCCGCCGCGCGCGCGGCCGACTCGTCCCGCGCATTTTACGATGCCCGCGGACTTCATGTGGAAAAGTTCATTAATTCCTGAATTATTTGACGTTAAAATATGGCATACACAAAAGTTGTTCACATTTTATAAACCCATTTCTATGAAATATTACGTTATAAAGAAATACCTAAGCTGTTTTCTCTGCTCTTTAAAAATAAATTTTCTCTACACTCATTAAAACATGTAAATTGCGATTTGCCTATAGTCTTCGTTGTTTTTAACTATTTCACCATCAGTTCGATAATTCATTTATTTGTTGACGAAGAGCCATAAAGTTAGTGCTACACTGTGGATTTGTAAACACGAACCTGAAATGGATTTTAAGCGGAGTTGGAGTGATTCAGTTCCTAAAATGGAAGTTTTGTAAACTGTTTAGTACATACTTACAACAATCGTGTTCAAGTCGGGTTTGTTCAAGTTACTAAATGCGAAATATTTGATAAAATAATCATTTCCTACTTATTGTTCTTAACAGCGATATTTAAATAAATACTTTCGAGTTTGCATTTAAAAAAATAAGAATTTGTTGTTTTTGCTACTTTTGCATGACGTAGAAAGCAAAAGTATTAACATAGATTACTTCATAATTGCGAGGCTCCCATGACAGGCTTTTGATTTAAAAGTAGCCCCAATAGGTAAACGCGTTGGAAAAGCTGCAATATGCGATTTACTGTTACTTATGATTACCATGACATAACGATGAAGAAGATGTCCAGATGTCCATACATTGAAAGTTAATTCGCCACAGGTAGGTAAGGGATATTGTAAATTCGCCACAAGTCTTCATAGTACATCATTTTTGCATAAAGTAACGGTAGCAAGGAAAGTTCGTTTTGAGCGCTCGAAATTAAAGGTAGTTATTTTATTCTAAAATTATTGATGTATTAGGTATACATCAATAATTTTCGATATTATTTCGATAAGATTCCTACGAAAAAAATTTAAAACAAAGCAACCATAAATCTCTCTGTTTAAAAATTTATAAATAACGTTTTTACTTTACTTAGTTATGAAAACTGCGCTTTTATTCCTGTAAGATACACATTCGGCTTGGACACTTAAATAGAAATGTGTTTTAGATGAAAACGAAAAATAAATAAAGCGTAATTAACCAAAATTAAAGCTTTTATTCCCCAGAGATACACTTTCGGCTTGAACACCTACATAGAAATGTTTTTTAAATGAATAAAAAAATTTATTAGTGCACTAGATTCAATATTTCCAACATAAAGTACCAGGCTACCATAACTATGCAGGAGATTGCTTATTAATATAAAAGAATAATATAGTATTGTAAATACATATACATACCTATAGCAAAGATTATAATAATATTCTTTTATATTAATAAGCAATCTCCTGCATAGTTATGGTAGCCTGGTACTTAATGTTAGAAATATTAAATCTAGTGCAACATGTAGATTTATAAGATTGTTTGTGCCTGTGGTTCATACATACAAATTATTTATCTCCAGCAATTATTTTATACACAACAGTACCTAAAAGCGTATCTAAGAGGACAAATTGGTAGTCTGAATTATTTTAATTGCTGTGATTATGAAAAATTAATAAATAACGTTTTTACTTCAATTATTATTTGATTTTTCTGCTGTCTGTATCGAAAATAAAAGTGTGGCGAATTTACTTTATAGAAATAGAACTGTGGCGAACTTACACATACTTTTTTCTGTGGCAAACTAACTTTGTGGCGAAGGTACAACAACCCGACGACGCGACGGACGGAGCGACAGACGTGCTGTCGCAACGTGACGAGCGCGTGTCGCGGGTCGCAAGCTCTACGCGTTGCAGACACTGTATCAATTCGCATTTAATGCTATTAACTGTTGCGATTATCAGCGATACGATCTTGGTCGTGATTCTTAACTTTGCGTAATGAGTCGCTCATGTCAATCTGAGAAGCCACTGATGCAAGCGAGCGACGTGTGTGAACTGATTATATTATTCAAGCTTATTAAACTAATTCTGTTTTATTCTAAAAAAGACTTCGCAATTTTAATATTGAGGAGAATCTCTTGAAAAGTTCATACATCTTTGATACAACCTCCCAAGTGAAACTTCTGGACCGAAACCAAACACAAACAGAAAATAACACCCTCACACACACACACACACACACACACACACACACACACACACACACACACACACACACACACACACACACACACACACACACACACACACACACCCTCACACAAACGCTTACACACAATTTTTGGTTTTTATTTTATATTATTATTGTTAATAGTTTTAAATAATCTAAGAATACTATGTACCTAGAATACCTGGCACAGGCATTGTCATGCTTAAGGCGACGCATTGGAAATTTACGTTGCGGGATCTTGGTTTTTCCCAAAAATTACAAAACATATGAAAATGATATTTGATGACATGCTTTTTCATTACAAAACATATGAAAATGATATTTGATGACATGCTTTTTCATTACAAAACATATGAAAATGATATTTGATGACATGCTTTTTCATTACAAAACATATGAAAATGATATTTGATGACATGCTTTTTCATTACAAAACATATGAAAATGATATTTGATGACATGCTTTTTCATTTAATTGACTTCATTTTGTTAGTTGCAGAAACACGATTTGTCAACTTTTACAGAGAAAAAAATATCAAAGTAACCTCTTTCAAAACATAGATTTGCATTTCACAGGCTAACCAGACCGATTTAAGCATCTAAATTTTCTTAGTAGATTAGTCTTAACACACACTTCAAGATTGTAGTACATTTTTTAAAAATAATTTGTAGTTTTAATTTGGTATAAACGTATGAGATTTATTGTTTAGCGGTGCGTCGCCTTAACAGGAGAGTCGAGCTACTAGCTTTTAAGTCCATTTTTTTTTCTTAGTGTAAATATTTTTTTTGTTTATTTTTTATTGTTTTCTAAAGTTTACGCGAACACTACATATTGAAATGAAACAACTTTTACGGATCTACTCGCGTTTATTTTACACATTACTTTTAATTAGAATAGAATAGAATAGAATAAATTTTTATTTGGTTAATGTTTATCCTGACGTTTCGAACCCTTTGCAGGGTCCGTCTCAGGGAGACTGAGGTGTTGGTCGTCTCATAATTAGTTAGTAGCTTGTATAGTATACCCTCATTTAAATTTAATCAGGTGCGTTGCGTTTTACGCAGAAAGAGCATACAGTATCTTTTGGTCTGGCAGTATGGTGTTGGGGCTGGGATTTAATATTTTATATGATGAGATCTCAGGCAGGTGGTAGATTCCAACCATCTGCTCTATTGAAATTAGGATGTTTTTAATTTCAATAGCCTCGCGTATCATCCTAGGGATGAATCGGTGTTCTCTAGCGAGTATTTATGGTTTATCAAATCTGATGTATAATGGTTCTTAAACGTGGGTTCCTACACTTCTCTTTGTTTGCCCGATGTAAGAGAGCCCACAGTCGCAGTCCAGTTTGTACACGCCTGCATCTTGACAGGTCGTAAAAATTGGTTGATCTTCTTCGGCGGCTTGAAGTAAGTGTTGATTGAAGCTCGCTTTAAGATATGTCCAATCTTGTCAGTGACACCTTTCATATATGGAAGTACAGCAGGTTGGCGCTCGACTGTGGTTGGTTTATTGCGTTTTCTGTGACGAAGCCGTGGTACTTTCAGTTTATTATCCTGTAGTACGTGCTTGACATGCTGAAGCTCAGCAGCCAGGTGTTGGGTGTCACAGATGCCGCGTGCTTTCTAAAACAAAGATTTCCCTACAGCCAACCTGTCTAGGATGGTTTTTTTTAATATGGGTAAATTTCAAACTGAAGCATCCTTGCTCACGCTGCGCTATTATACTTGTCTGCACCACTAGCCAGGTATAAAGTTTCTTTCAACTTTTATACAACTTGTTGATTTGCATTCACGCCATATTCATAGCAGCAGTCGTATTGCTTATACTTATTACAAATAAATTATAAAAAAAATATGAAAAAATAATAATCATATTTTCAAAATCTGTAAATACGAATCGCACGTCTGCGTAGCACTAAAAATTAAAAGCTCGTTCGCGTACGCCCGCTCACCCGACCACGCGTAGGTAGCAACAAGCTCGAGCTTCGCGGCGCGCCCGCAGCTTTGTCCGCGGCCGGCGGGCGGCGGGCGCACGCCGCACGCATCAAAGCCAGTGTGCCGCGCAACCCCGAACGAGTGACACATTTCTTAGCCCTAGCGAATTTGGAGCGAAACGTGTTCTTAGGTGTGTTGTTTGTGTGTGTAAAAAAAGTAAAATGACGGAAAAATATTCTAACGTAGAACTTGTGGAGATGGTGCGATTATACGCAATTAGTGGGAACAGTCTACGGCGAGCCGTGGTCATGTTTGTGGAAATGTTTCCAAACAGACCAACTCCATCGCGCGAGGTAATGCTTGCTGCCACGCAACGACTGAGGGATCATGGCCAGTTCAACGTTCCTCGTCATGCGCAGGGTCGCGGCAGTGTGGGCCTCTCAGTCGATTTGCAAGAGCAAATACTCGAATACTTCGAGAGGGAACCACGTGCCAGTACTCGTGATGCTGGCCGCCACTTCAATGTCCACCACACAACAGTCTGGCGGCTTCTTAAGTCGGAGAAACAGCACCCGTTCCATTTTAGAAGAGTTCAAGAATTGAACGAGCAAGATCATGCCGCCCGGGTTACTTTTTGTCACTGGGTACTAGAACACCGAGAAGCCAGCATTCTATGGACGGACGAGTGTATGTTTACGCGCATCGGTGTTTACAACGTCCACAATGAACATTGGTGGGCTCACCGCGAACAGAACCCGCATAAGACCAAAAAAGATTCGTTCCAGCATAGGTTTAGCATCAATGTGTGTGTGTGTGTTACTCGGGCCCTATTTCATCGAGGGTTATCTCAACAGCAACTCGTATTTGCAACTTTTGCAGCACGTAGTTGACGTAATGTTTGACGACGTGCCACTAGCTCTTCACCGGAATCTCTTTTACCACCAGGACGGGGCGCCTCCGCATTATGGACGACAAGTGCGCGATTATTTGGACGAAGTGTTCGGAACCCAGTGGATTGGTCGAGGTGGGCCAGTGCCCTGGCCTCCGAGGTCGCCAGACTTGACTCCGTGTGACTTTTATTTGTGGGGAGACATAAAAAGAATGGTTTATAAAGACGAAATCACGAGTGTTGTGCAGTTAAAACAAAATATTTTAATGGCTTTTGAGAGTGTAAGGTCAAATCGTAGTGTGCTGCAAAAGTTACCTAGAAACTTAAGGCGCCGTGCTCATTTGTGCATAGAACGTGAAGGTGCCCACTTTGAGCAGTACCTGCGAGTATCTTAAACATGATCAGTAAGTACCTAATAATAGTTTATTGCAACAAAGTATACTTATGCGTAAGAGTAAGCCACTTCACCACAGAATACATAATAGTACCTACAAGTTTACGTAAGTTCATCGACTTAATGTCCGCCCGCTGCGCTCTTATGTACCTACTACGGTCTGCACCCCTATTCTCGTCAGTCGACGGTCGCTATTCTAATTTACACTGAGATCATTTTATTAATCAATCGGTTCCTTATTACTTTCTCCGTGTTAAAAGTATTTTTTAGTCATTAAGTGTACCAATTACGATCAGCTGTAAAATTATGGCGGGAATGCAAATCTACAACCTGTATACTATGTGGTAGGTACAATAGCGGGAGGATGGATAATAGCTAGAAGATGTACTTCAGGCAGAACAAGTTCAGCGTAGAGCGGGGGTTAATGAAACATAACCCAGCTCGAGGGGTTAATGAAAGGTAACCCGGCCGGCCAGCGCGGCAACGCGGCGGCGCGGTGCGGCCATTCCGATTAATGAGCGGACGCGGCTGGTACGCCACAGCTTAGCGACGACGAGATTGCTAGGAGACCGACTTACAATTAAGACGCACTTGTTTGACAAAACTGTTTTTTTTAATTATTCCTACAAGAGTAATCTGAGAAAAAATATCTGTCATTACCTAAAGCAGATGCTAGATAGATATTTGAACCAACAAGTATCAGGCAGCGCTGGGTGCGCGGCGGGCTCGACGCGCGTCATTAATCACCGCTCGCGGCCGCCGCGCCGTCGCTCGCCCAAATTGTTTCACACACAGTGATTGATCCGTCGTGTGTTTACACGCATCGCCCGCGACGGACGGCCCACGACGCGCATCAACGCTCGACTCGAGCGCACACACTATATATGATGCTCGGCTTTTTTGTGGACCGTATAGAAATAGAAGTTTGATCGTAATTGGGTTAAATCGTAGCGTATGATGTGATAATGGCAGCGTTTCACCCGTGCGTGCCCGGCCCGGGGGCGCGGCGGCGGCATGCGCAACCACCAGCACCGCCTAAAACGGTGCGGTGCGGGTAACGGAGCCCTGAATAAATAAGTTTATTACACTCATTACGCGTTGAAGTGCTCCACTCAGCGGACAAAGAGATGCGGGGACGCGACGAGGGCGTGACGCGGGCGCATCCGTCACCGCGCGGCGCGCGCGATTAATAACCGCGGATTATCCGGCGAGCTTCACCTCGCACAATGCGCACTGCAGCCGCTCCGGACGGATAGTGCACAAAGCTGTTTATGTCATAAGGCGATTAGTCTTGTGAGTCGTGCATTTAGAAAAGCACGGCTCTCAAAAGCGAAGAGAACGGCGATTAACTGTGAAACAAAGAGGCGGTATCGGCGCATCGGCTCATGCATGCGCGCCTTATCGCCGGAAATTGAATATTTGAAACGTTTCCCAGCGAACACGGGCTAGATCACGTATTCTTGGGTCATTTCTCATGCATTAAGCTGGCAGCAGGAATCAGAAGCGAATAAAGTGGCTTGCTTTTATTGCAACCGCTCCAGTGTCCCTTGTTCAGCGCGCAGGCGGCGGCGCGACGGCGCCGGCGCGGGTGCGGCACGGGGACGGCGCGCACGCGGCCTCTTGACGCAAACACGGGCCCTCTTTCTAATCGTGATCTTCAGACTTCCTTAATAATTTATGGGCGAATAGAAACAACCGCTCATGTAACAATGCTACTTTCGTTTAAAGAATGCCAAGTCTCAGCCGGTAATAAAACAAACAAAGATATCACGAACTATGTGCTGCTGATTCTTTATTGCTAGAATGCAGCAACTACATAAGTATATTGACCTAAAATGAGAACAAAGCGACACAAGCACAATAATAAAAGAAATACTTGATGACACAACGTAACTTCTTGGCTTTGGTTTCACCTAATGCCTAGTGGCGCTGGGCTGGTAATAAACAAAAAGAGAGAAGGAAAAAAGCGGTAACATTATTATTTTATATTATGTAATGTTTTAATTACAATTTTATAATAAAATGCATAGACTATTGCATAGAACATAGCTGTGCATAGAGCATCAACCTGTTATTTAGCCTTGCCGTCCCAGGAGCGGGCCCGATCTGTCGCAGCTTCCTGTGTGTTTCCGTGAAGCGTCCCTCGCTCGTTACTGGCTTGCCGCAAAAAGCCTCCCGGAAGGCTGCACCTGCGCCGCGCCGCCGCGCCGCCGCGCCGCCGCCGCCGCGCCGCGCCGTGCCGTGCCTTGCTGGGCTGGGAGTCGGCGGCGCGGCGACGGCGTCCTGAGGTTTAACTTTTTACCAGGCCGCGACAGATGCGCGCGACGCCACACCGCTCATACTCACACATCCTGTGGGATCACAGTTTTTACAAGCAACCTGCGAGTGGAAAATGGATACTGATACTTACTTATTAAAAGCTTCTGTCATATTTTATTCTCAGATTTATTTAGTACAGGTTGGTTTACGGAACTTATTTTTCCTTATTGATCTGAAACTCTTTCGTATATATTTAGCTTCTATAGTACCTACTAGTGCTTTTAAAGAAAACTTAAGTAAAATCTTCATTCAGAAGTAGCTTACCAAAAAGCGCACAGATAGTGGTAGAGCCACGCTGCGTTGCTGCACGAAATGGGCCGACTCGCCCGGCGTAATACCACCCTCTCACAGAATATCGGCGTGAAATAATGGCACTCGTTGCTGTTGTGTTTCGTCCGGTGAGTGAAAGTACCGGAGGCCCATCTCTCACCCCTCCGCCCTCCCAATTCCTACTCTCTTCTCAAGATCCAACTCTTTCCACAAGGCCGGCAACGCATCTGCGATTACATTGGTTTTACGGGTGTCCATGGGCGGCGGTGATTACTTTCCATCAGGTGACCCGCCTCCGCCTGCTCGTTTGCCTTCATTTAACATTTAAAAAAAAATTGAGCCAAGCGCCGACACCAAAACGAGGGTTCACTGATGGTGAGCTGGCACTCGCTCTACTCGTAGCATCACGGGCTCTGAAGCATCTAGTATGTCACTATACCCAGTATTTTTGGAGACCTTTAACAACAAGGACTGTCCATAACCAAAACCAATTGGTATAAGGATGTAATTAGACCAGTGACGATGCGCACGCGTGTAATGAGCGCCGCTAATGAGGCGCCGACGGCGCCGGCGGTATAGACGCGGCTTTCGCTACGCGATATTCGGAATCCATGTTCCGTGGGAATGCGCGGCTGCTTATACAAGTGGAGCAACGTGCGGGAGAGATCTTTTGCCTATTGCCTATGGAAAGCAGTTGAACTTTTTTACACTGCTAAGGCTATATTCAGACGAACCTGCTACGCTACTTCCAAATGTAAAAGAAATCCGGATTCATGACTTATCTCAGTCCAGTGTGGCAGGATAAATCTATTTGATTTAAAAGGCTCAAGAAGATGAATGAGAATAACTTGTCCATATTTCGTTTGTGTTTTCCAGCTATGGTCTAGCAACCAGGAGGGCGGTGGGTGTTTATCTTAGTTACATAAAAAAATATTCGAAGGTGCTTCTTTTTTTGTTGACTTCGCCTAAAATCTCTTCAATGGTAATTATGTAAGCCTATTTCCAGCCAAACCAAATCGTCATCGGCAACTTTTTTTTTATGTCACCCACTGGTGGGGCACGAGCCTTCCCTATGGGTGGATAGGGACAACGGGCCATAAACCACCACGCGGGCCCAGTGCGGTGCGGTGGTTGTTAACGACTGCTAATGCATCCGGGACCAACAGCATAACGTGCCTTCCGAAGCACGAAGGAGCTCGAGATGATACATTTTTGATCACTCATCCGATGACCAGCCTGTGCGAAAGTTACTTATGCACCTCAGCATTCCCAAACCGGGCGCGTTAACCACTGCGCCATGAATTCCCAAATCCAATAAGAAAGTGCTATTACATTTTTTTTACAATAAACCAGGCCTTATTGTTAGCTTCCTAGCACGCAATAGTGATCTGCCACAAATTGCTTTATCCGCCATATTTCTCTTCCGATTCATTTAATATATAGTAGTAGTACACGATTGGCTTTACAACCTATAGTTTACAAAT
Source organism: Eudonia lacustrata (assembly GCA_947562085.1). Classification (NCBI taxonomy): domain Eukaryota; kingdom Metazoa; phylum Arthropoda; class Insecta; order Lepidoptera; family Crambidae; genus Eudonia; species Eudonia lacustrata. The sequence goes on along the minus strand of OX387326.1, from coordinate 21,308,347 downwards.
GCGGTGGTGTCCGCTTATCTGCGCGGTGCGACTACGCGGCGGCTGCGGGTGCGCATACATGCATACTCACGCAGCGACCCTATCGGCAGGATCGCGCATCCTATATGTTTGCATAATGACCCCCCATAAGTATTGCTACAGAACGTTTCAGTATTTCACTAGGTCTGTTAGGAGACGCGAGGTAGATTCTAAGTCGAGATATATGATTCAGCTCATACCTCGGAACATGAATTTATATTAGCACCTGGAATCAATTAGTACTTTTCTGATAATATTTTTTCATATAAAAATATCGTAATACCTACTTTTGTTCATTTGAAACCAATGTATGAGGCGTAACATGAACAGGAAACTTAAAAATATATATAAATGTTGTCAGTTATTTATGTACAAATCACTGAGCTACTACACAGATGCACTCGCCACGGTGCCGGTGTACTCCCACCCAGATGTGATCTTACAGCGTTTAGTGAATGTCACCCCCTATTCACAATGAAAGGACGAGTAAGATCTCAATCGGCGGGCACCTGCACCGGCGCATGCATAATGCGAATACCAATCAACATTGTATTCAAATCGCAGCTTCCCGCGCACGGCCGCGTCTAACGAACGCATATTTCTACGATAAATAAAACATTACTGCTATAGCTTCCTTCATTCCTGTATTTTATATCGGCGTTTTGCTTTAAATCAATCTGTAATTGCAATCTTTGTGTTTCCTAATGAAATCCTGTTTAATGTTGTTGTGGGCATACAATGTGCAACTGCATTTTATTCATTGTGCATTACAAGATTTCCAAAGGAAATAAAACCTTATGGCTGTATAGGTTGAGCGTCACGTGAGCGTCGTCGCCTGCCCAGTGCGTCGTCGACCTGCTGGTAGGGCAATGTGGGAGAAACCCCTTTTATCGTCTCAAACAGTTTCAGCAATACTTTTTCGTGCAGATAATTTCAACCTGAAACACAAATTTGAAATATTAGTATTTTTTACACCGGGTCGTAATCTGTACGTAAGGGCTTAAGTCAGGTAACCGTATTATATAGCTAGTTGTATGGTATATATATATATATATATATACGCATAGTCAACTATTGCACAGTTTATGACTTTGCAAATATCACTTTTAATTGTTATTTGTTTATGATTTAATACGCATCGTTACCTCTCGAAGACAGCTCCCAATGATCTCTGTTTTACATTTATGCAGATAAACAAGTGATTTATTTGACGAAAGCATGCAATAAATAACGGTTACAACTTACACTGAATCACGCAACGTCGCCGCTCTAGTTTTTGCGCGGCCATCAGCATACCTAATCCGCGACGCAATTTATTTATTCCGAGCTTTTTGCGCACCCAACCCAGTTCTGTGTTATTTGAAACTAATATTTATTACTTAAAGAGTTGGAATTCTTGTGGTTCTACTCGCAACGGTACGTGGTATACATAATATGCAATATAAAGGACCTTATTCTTTAATACGATCATGTTTTGTTTTAACGGTTTTCTTTTGAATCATTATCATCATCATCTTTCAATACCGCGCCTTTGAATTCCGCTGCTTCTTTCTTAAAACATCATGTAGCTAGTTCGGCTTGCGGTCTTTTTATGTCTACAAAGAAAGATAAAACTTTGGTCAACGGTCAATCTAGATATATGTTTTGGTGTATCTATTATATCTATACTAATATTATAAAGCTGAAGAGTTTGTTTGTTTGTTTGAACGCGCTAATCTCAGGAACTACTACGGTTCGAATTGAAAAAATGTTTTTGTGTTGAATAGTCCATTCATTGAGGAAGGCTATAGGCTATATTACATCACGCTATGACTAATAGAACGCGGGTGAAACCACGGGGCATAGCTAGTATTATTAGAAATCTGAGAATGTCAACCGAAATTTCTTCAAAGTTTATAGACAGACTCCAAAACACTTTATTTAAAGCTGGTCAGCAATTACTTAACAAGGGTAGCAAGCCTACTTTTTTCAAAGCCCGCAGGGCACAGGTGATCGACGTAACCATTGCTAACAATAGAGCGGTAAGGAACATCACGAACTGGTATGTGTCGGATGAGGTCTCTCTTTCTGATCATAACTACATATGTTTTAGGTACAGACTAGGTGAAACCATAGAAACTGTGCGTAGAAAGAACCCCAGAAACACTAACTGTGAGGGCTTCAAAAAGGACCTCAGAATGGAGCTGGATGGTCCCAGCTGTAAACTAAACTCGGCCTTGGACATAGAGTTTGAGGCTGACAGAATTACAGAAGCACTGATGACGTCCTGGCAAAATAACTGTCCAGAGACAAAATCAGTGGCAAGTAGTACCATGGTGGAACCCGAAACTGGCTCGCATTAGAAGAGCGTGTCGACAGGCGTTCAACGAAGCGAAAACGAGAAACGACTTTAGCGACTACAAGGAGGCCTTAACGCGGTGCAGTAGTGCGGTACGTAAGGCAAAGAGATAGATTAGCCTGGAGGAAACATTGTGACCAGATACAATCTGTTCCGGAAGCAATGAGACTTACCAAGGCTATCTCTACAACAAAGGCGATACCATTAACCATGTTAAGGAAGAAAGATGGAGTACGTACAGAGACAGGGAGTGAGACATTGAAGGTCATGTTCGACACTCATTTCCCCGGATCAGAAGTCATCCAAGACGATCATGATCCAATCAGCTGGAAGGAACAGCAGAGAAGAACTTCCAAATATGACTGGATAACAGCGAAAAGGGTAGTGGATGAATGTAAAGTTAAATGGGCTCTGGGGAATTTTCAACCGTTTAAGGCTCCAGGACCTGACGACATTGATCCCAACTACTACAGCAGGTCGCCTCCATCCTGGGACCCCATCTCTGCAGACTGTATAAAGCATGCATAGCTTTTGGACACATTCCCTGAACATGGAGGCGTGATAAGGTAATCTTCATACCCAAAACGAGAAAACCAAATTACGAAAAACCTAAAGCCTTGAGGCCTATAAGTCTACAAACCTTTCTTCTGAAGACCCTGGAGAAGATGGTAGACAAATATATCAGAGCGGGACCTCTGAAACACTATGGGACTGGGTAACCTAACTATGGCACCCGGCTCTCTTGGTCCGCAGAAGTGAAATATTTAGGCTTAACGCTGGGTAGGGAACTTACTTGGAAACAGCATGTGGACACAACCGTAGCCAAGGCTTACAGAGTCTTTGGCATGTGTCGGTCTACATATGGCAAGATGTGGGGAGTCAACCCCAAAATCATTAGATGGATCTATATGACGATGGTGAGACCTCACATATGGCAGCATCGTCTGGTGGCCCAGAACCAGGCTGAAGATCTGTAAGAATGCTCTTAGCAAACTTCAGAGAACAGCTTGTCTGGCAATCACTGGTGCCTTTAGAGCCACTCCAACAGCAGCGCTGGAGGTCCTTACAAACCTTCCACCCCTGCACATTGTAATAGAAACAGAGGCAAAGAAAGCGTTACATAGACTAAACGTGGCCGGGCTATGGGACGCATCTAAACCTTTGACCAGACACACAAAATGGGAACCAAGTGACATTCCTGACAGGATCATGGCAATGGGGTGCGATAAAATATCCCCCATATTGATGTTCGAAAAGAAATTTAAAGTCGAAAACGCCTTAGGACGGACTAAGTTCATATGCGGAGGCAGCAGAAGGCAGGCCAATTAACCATCGGTGCCTTGACAGGGCACTATGCCACAAAACAAATGCTTCACAGAATGCACCTTTCAACAAATAGTTTTGTGTAGGGCATGTGGAGAGCAAACGGAGTCAATGCAGCACCTATTGTGTGACTGCGACTCTCTGGCTAGGAAAAGAATGGGACTCCTGGGGTCGGCCTATCCGAAACCGGAGGACTTCAGGCTCTTCGCTCTTAAGGACGTTGCCAAACTTATGGCATCTATCTTTACAGAGGAGGAAAGGTGAAAGGATGGGGTTGCACAAAAGATTCCAATGGGTCGAAGTGTTACTGGGAGGTGAAAACCTCGGCAGGCCCCACTAAGATATGAAGAAGCTGGTCAAAACAAAAAGCCACGACGTGCTTTTCTTGCTGATCAGCCTTAGTTAAGGACCGGTCCAGCATTCACGGGCTTCATGTCAGAGCACGAACCGTCGACTACGACTCTGATGCTACGCCCAGAACGAAAGCTGGCGACTCACGAACACAATTTCTCAGGAAGCCCGTATGATGGAAGTTTAGAGAGAAGAGCCCTGTGCCATACCCTGTCAAAGGTTTTCGCTACGTCCAAGCTAACTGCCAGTGCCTCCCCTTTACTCTCGACAGCCTCCGCCCATCGGTGAGTAAGGTAAACTAAAAGATCACCAGCCGAACGACCGAGACGAAAACCATACTGGCGATCACTTAGTAGCTGATTCTCTTCTAGGTCCTTAAGAGCTGGCAGTTTGTAATGAACTCCATTACTTTGGAGAGCAAAGAGGTGATGGCTATTGGCCTGTAGTTGGACGGATCTGAGCGATCGCCTTTTTTGGGAATCGGGTGGACAAGGGCTGTCTTCCAAGAACTCGGGACAACGCCAGTAGTGTACTAGAGCCAGAAAAGGTGTGTTAGAACCGGCGCCAACTCAGGAGCACACGTCCGAAGCACAATGGGAGGAACTACATCAGGCCCACTCGACTTATGGGTTGCAAGGGAAAAAAGAACCTTACGAACTGACCTTTGTAGGAACCGAACGTTAGGCATTGAACTAGCACAATGCGGTATGGTTGGTGGAGAGTTTTCCCCATCATCCAAGGTCGAGTGGATTCCCCTGATGTTGTAGAAGTCCACGCGAAGCGTAGGAGGGTGTGCTAAAACTCTTGCCTTTCTCATACCTGCAGCATGCCTTGACACGAGCGGACTTTTGCCCTCCCCAGAATACGTAGGCCAGCCTGAGCGAGGATGCTCAGGGGGGATTCTCCGACAATGGATGTGTCGGTACCCCCATGGGGTAAATCTAGATTTAAGTTCGCTGCCATATCAACTGTGAGGGGGGGGGGGGCTCCTTCCTTTGTGATGGAGCGCATCCTCACTTCCGACAATCTTAAGTGTTGCTACAGCGAGTCTTACTTTCATAAAATCTAAACAATACCATATCAGATTAATTACAAAAACATTATTCAATTCATAAATCAATTGCTGTTATAAAGATCGCACAAAGGAATACCATCAGCGCGCACTTGCTGCTTTCGAATCCCGGCGAAGAATAACGTTTAGAAAGTGGTGTCCATTAGGCGGGTGCGCGTGCGCCGGCATGCATCACGCCGCCAATTGAATAACGGCGAGCGATTCCATTAGTCGCAGGTTACCGCTGTGACCTCGCCACCCCGCGCCGCCACCGCGCCACCACCACGCCACGCTGACGCCACGCCGACGCCACGTCGACGCCACGCCGACACCACGCCGCCGCCGCCACGCCGCTTCGAAAGCTGGTTTGCTGGTTTGTTCGAAAGTTGTGCTGATGTGCTAGTGCTAGGAGCAGCCAGCGGCGATGTACTGAAATGCATCAGCCTTGTTCGAAGTGTATGAAAACCAATAAAATTATAGACGTAAAAGCATTTGTATTAAAGTGATAGGGTCGGCAACGTGCAAGTTAAATGGGCAACGACGAGAATAAGGATAAAAATGTGTACATATATTGGTTAGTACAGCAAATAAACGTTAAGTAATACATAAATAGCAGCCACAACGCATTGCTTAATAGTACAAACATCTTCAACCGACATTTAAGTTTGTTGCTCCCCGCGTAGGAGTTGAATAAAATGAAAACATCAAAAGTGCGTTAGTAAATTGAAAAATGAAGAGGTATAACAACGTGAATAGATGTATGACAACACAGCACTCCCACAAGGCGGAGGCTCGGGCGGCCTTCGCGGCCGTCGCGGCCGTCAACGTTTCAATCAGCGCGGGGGCCATTAGCGCTGCGTCCTCCGCCAGAGGATTTGGAAGGCTTTACAAACGCGACACAACAGAGCGTTTTATTGTTCCAACCCACTCTAAGCAGTTCCAACGCTTGTGTCATAGAAATTAGAAGCAACGATGGCAGTAAGCCGCTTTAAAGCTACAGACGACTTAGGCTTAGTGGCACTGTGTTCAATACAACATCGTACGTTTCATTTGTCGAATACATCCATTGTGATGGACATTTAAAAACAGTACAAAATGAATATAACTAACTAACGTAGAAACGGGACCTGAAAAGAGCAACCATTAAAGAAATATGTAGAGGAGTTCTAGTGAAAAGAAGCTTGTAGTAAAACCGCGGTGGTACAAATGAAATGAAATGAAATGAAATATATTTAATTTGCGCTTGAGAAAGGTACATTTTTGGTCTTATTCTAGTTTTCTTCTCTTTCTCAGCTGACAATGTAGCATGCAAATAACTTTAAATGACAATGACTAAATATTCCAATTAATTACATACACATAAAAATACAAAATTAATACTCCAAAATGTCAAATACCAATTAAATTACATTATAATAAAAATACAAAATTAATTACTAAAAATTGTTGTACTAAATATTCAAAAATATGTCAAAAATATGTCAAAACAGTATTATAACCACAGCGCAGCGGCCTAACTTAATCTGTGGAGCTTGTAAACTTTACTTCTCTATGGTAGTCCATGCCATAGAGGAAAAAAGAAAAGTTTGTGAAAAGTTACAGTTGTCAAAAGTTACTAAGATATTTGCAATTCAAATAAAATAATATACAGAAATAAAATAATAATAAAAGTCAAATGATTTATCAAGTTTGGTCAAGGTGAATAGTATTTTACAGACATCAAAAGAAATTAATATGTCGTTAACTTATAAGAAAAATAAAACTAAAATATTTGCTTGCACACATCTAGGTACACATCTTACATTTATTAAGTGTATGTGTAAGAAAATCTTTCACTGAATAAAATAGGTGTGCCATAAGCCATTTATGTAACTCTGCTAGAAATTGTTTTACAATAAGTTTTCTAATTGTTTCAGGCAATTTATTAAAAATACTTATGCACATCCAGAAACAATTTTTTTGCATACGAGTGCTTTTTGGAACAAAGGCCGACATCAACCTTTTTCCATTTCTAGTGTTTCGGGGATACATATCTTGTGCTGTTTCAAAATAATGATGGTTAAGTTTGACAAATTTGGCTATTTCAAAGATGTATAGACATGGCAGGGGTAAGACTTTTAACCTTTTAACCTTTACAAGCCGCCACAGAGCTGTCTGACCAGCTTCTATCAGCTGGATACAGTCCTTGTTTATCCAAAGTTAAGAAACTAACATCGAATTAAATGCTAAAGAAAAAAAAACTATTTAAACTATAAAGAGATAGAAGTATGATGCAAACGTCCTCTCAGCCGCGAGCGCGGTCCTCGAGGGCCCTCCACGCGAGACTCTCATCGTCAGCCACAAAGCACCTTCCACAAACACAAACATCGATAGACCCGCCGTGACAGATGGTGGCGGTGGGCAATACAAACAGCCCCAGGAGGATTGTTCAAACCATTGCACAACCGATGCAAACGCGCTGGAGTGCTATTGAATAGACTAATTTAAGTAAGCGTTTGAAAAGTGCAGCGCTTTGAATCTAAGTACACCAACAATGAAACAGTGCTATAACTATGTCTCAGTGCTTTTGGAAGATGTTGTAAGTTCACTTAACCAAATGTCATTCCTTTGAGCATCACTGTTTCAACTCAGGAGAAACATTTAATTTTCTATTTTTTTTTGCGTTTTTTTAACATCGTGAACAATTGGAAAGAGCCTTTAATTCATTCATCACAGCCAAAAGACGACCACTGCTGGAAAAAAAGCCTCCCCCAAGGATCAATAAAGAAAAGAAAGAAAGTGAAATTAAAAAAATAATAAGGAAGAGCATAGTTAGTTACAATAGAATCGCTGTGATTGAATAAACTAATCATAGCTCAGATCCAAATACTGACTGACAGATTTTGGTAAATAAATGATACAGTTCACCAGTTAACTAATGAGTTGAGCTGAAACCCGTTCTCGTTATTAAGAATCAAAATCAATGTTATTATGTCTGCATACGCTTTATTCTCGTTTTTTGTTTAAGCACGAAGTAATTCATTAAGCATCGTCGTTTGCTCGAATAGCGAGGTGGCCGCGCGCGTTCTAGGGTAGTACTATTTGTTATTCTGTGGTCGGTCGGGTCCCACCAGTCTCATGCGTTATGCATCGGCCCGGAGACAGATTACAAAGACATTACTACAAACCGAGCCACTTTTTGCCGCCTTGTGGCTACTTAAGCACGCTTCCTTTAATGGGGCGAAGCGGTAATGCTCGGTAATACGATTAAGTAAGTAAGTTCACACATTTTATTAATAGCTAGCTGCGTACCCGCGACTTTGTCTGGGTGGACACCAGAATGCCTAGTGCGAGTTTGATTCACCATTTAATCATCATTATTTGAGCCGCGCCTCCTGGTCACATCACCACATCACCAGCTCATGTTATGTCCCCACTGCTGGGGTACGAGCCTTTCATATGGATGGATTGGGAGAACGGGCCATAAACCACCACGCGGGCGCCGGGCCCAGTGCAGAACGGCGCGGTGGTTGTAAACGACTGCAGCAGGGATCAACGGCTTTATGTGCCTTCCGAAGTTCGGAGGAGCTCTAGATGATAAATTTTTGGTCACCCATCCGATGACCGGCCTTTGCGAGAGTTACTTAACCTCCGCAATCACAGACCAGGCGCGCTAACTACTGCGTTATCAAATTCTTCGGTAAGGTGTGTTTCAATTTAGCCAAAAAAACTCGTAATCGATGGTAAATAAAACTCGCTCTAGACACTTTGTGTCCCGTTGTGATCCTGTGATGATTTAGAAATTCAGAAACGTTTGCGGGCGTACTCTCTACCTTTTACCCATTGCCATCGGATGAATGGTACAGATCGGTACGATTACAAGACAAACAAAGAATCTTTCATTATGTCTGTAATGTATCTATTTGTAATGATATGAATAATATTAAGTACTATTCGGTATAAATATTACAGATATTGTTTCCTTCTTCTAAGGTAATACATAAATATCTGTCGTGTTTGTCTGTACCGGTAAAAGCAAAGAGAACAAAGACTGAACGACTTTTCAGGGACAAACGCCCGGCATCCATCATATATAAAGTCATATATTTTATAAATACTCTCCATCTGGCAATATAAGGTTTCAATAAAACTTAAAATAACCCTATTAAAATAGGTTTTATGTAATATAGAAATATTATGTAGGTAAATACATAACATAATATTATAATTGAAATTATTTTAAAGATGGAGGCGTTTGCCCAGCTATGAGGAAGAGAACCTAATTTTAAAAAACAGCAAATTTCAGCTTATGTCGCTTGCAGACAACCTTTACAACGTAACTAGGTGTCAAATAGTCATTTAAACGACACCTGCAAGTTGAATAAAGTGAGCTTGACCTTTCAGTGGCATACCTACATCCCAGCACATTATCTAAACACATTATGTGTGATGCAAGTTGAAAATTAATAAATTAAAATTGTATGCTTCTATGTTTCTCCTAAAAAAATATATTTATATTTCTCTGACGTGATGTTGAAACGGCAGAAATATTAGTACGATTGAATCATAAAAATACTTGTCAGTGCCCCATACACGGACCGAACACGCTGTATAGACTTGGCATTTATAAATATTGATTTGTAATCACTCCGTCAATCCATCATCAGCCGCAGAGCAACAACGTGTTTGGTCACAACACTGCGCGCCTGTGGGGAGGTATCGCGGCTTTTTGCTGATGCGTGGATATCTATCGCAAAATGTCATACAGCTTATCTATTGAATGTTTTTTTTTAGGAATAGACACCAGCCCAAAATATCGAATGCCCCGACGTACTTCAACACTCTATTGCCAGAAATTAAATAAATTAAAGAGTCTCTTAGATAGACTTACAAATCGGAAAAGATGTTTTTTTAAGAATTTGTACACATAACGTGTTGTTAACATAATCTAAGTGGTGACCCCTTTGAAAAATCGCAAACTTCACAGAATTTTGATGATTTAACGAGCGTGAGAATTGAGAACTGCTTCTTAGTCTGTCTTTTTAATAGCAGACGTAGCTCTAAATGCCGGACAAGGAAAGTGGGATTGAGCCAGGCACGTTGTTTGTAAGATCGCCACATCATGGGCCATCATTCATCATCATCTCTCCTGACAAACGAACGACAACGGGGAAGGTCCGGACGCAAATGACAAATGATAGAGGATAAACTGGAGTTCCACTTAAGGAACTGTCCCGAGCTGAGCTAACTTAGAATAGAGACAAACATACAGAGGGAAGGCTTGGCAAGGCAGTGCAAAGGCATGGAGGCTCTATATGTTTCTATTTGTTTCTGTCTCTCTCTCTCTCTCTCATTTTTGTTAACACTGCCATTGCTATAAAAAACCGAAATTGTTCTACGCTCTGTGTTTCAACAGCACTCTTCGACCACCCTTCATCTTTCATCCTCTATAAAACCTCTGCTATTCACACGTAATATACTTATACGGAGGGACCAGTCTTTACTCAGATTCAACCATAAAAAGTCCTGTATTTTTCCTTCGCAGGATTTCCCAGAGTACATGTGCGGTTTATGCTCAACTCTCGGCCCGTGATGGCGAGCGATAATGGAGGCCTGCCGTGACGCCACCCATTAACAGCTCGATTAACTCGGAGAGAGTCGCGCGTCGATTTACGCGATGTTAGCCGAACCACGCCACGCCACGCCGGACAATCAGATCATAGTACGTCATCGTCACATTACAGATCAAATATCATAGATTATTGCCATTGTAAAAAACATTGCATCAAAGGTAATAAGATTCCGAGCAACTTTGTGAGTATTCAGCCGAACTGTCTCATAACAACAGCAATGTTGTTTATGAAGGATGTTTGCTATACTGGCTGTGGATAGCCTTTAAACTTGAGGTGTTAAAGTGGCGCCATGGATGAAAAGGATGCTTTCTCACTACTACCTTCTTCCTAAAATGTAGAGTTGCTCGTACTTTTCAGATATGAACCTGCGGTACTCCCACCCGATCCTCTTAATGCCACTACACATTTACAGAATACATTAAACATGCACACTTTAGGCCCAAGTCACCGTACTCGTAGAACAAGGGTACGACGAACCGTTTCACACGCGCTAACCATATAAGCATTTTTTTTTTTTTTTTTTTTTTTTTTTTATATTAGAAGGAGGCAAACGAGCAGGCGGGTCACCTGGTGGAAAGGAATCACCGCCGCCCATGGACACCCGCAAAACCAGAGGAATCACAGATGCGTTGCCGGCCTTTAAGGAAGGAATAGGCTCGTTTCTTGAAGATTCCTAAGTCATATTGGTCCGGAAATACCGCCGCTGAGAGCTGGTTCCACAGCACTGTAGTTCGTGGTAAAAAATTACGTGAGAAACGCACAGTAGTAGATCGCCATCCATCAATATGGTGTGGATGGAAAGACAGTCGATTGCGTGTAGTGCGGTGAAGGAAATCAGCGGCAGGGATCAAGCCGAACAATTTCTCAGAGCACTCCCCATGATAAAGGCGATAAAATATACAGAGAGATGCAACGTCTCTCCGAAGGGCCAGTGGATCGAGCCGACCAGAGGTTACCACGTCGCCGACAACTCGAGCAGCTCTGCGTTGAATGCGGTCAAATGGGAGGAGTTGGTACTGGGGCGCTCCAGCCCAAAGATGGGAACAGTATTCCATATGAGGCCTGACCTGTGCTTTGTAAAGCTGTAAGCGATGGGTCGGCGTGAAATACTGTCCCGCTCTATTGAGCACACCCAGCTTTTTCGAAGCTAATTTAGCTTTACCTTCCAAATGACCGCGAAATTGAACGTCACTCGAAATATCGACGCCAAGGATTCCAATGGTCGGTTTGGTATCAAGGGGTATACACGGGGCATATACCAGGTACAGACATGTACCTGGGCGCTCCTTCCCTCCACCACGGCCCGAGCCGAGGTCCGAGCCATTAGAGGCACCCTCGGGCTGTTCCGCTCCCCGATCCGATCCGAATCCCTCGGAGAATCTAGTAGGACTCGGGGACACGCACTTAAGTGCGTGATGCCGTTCCCTCTAGAAAACCTTCAAAGGTAATTTCACACGGCTTGAGGAACCCTTTAATTTTCTCGCCGCCCCCAAACAAGCCCGGTGAAGCTGAAAATGCCGTTTGAGGCAATCAGCAATCTCTTTCCAAAAAAAAAACCTGCGGTACTGGCTATCCGACATTACCAAGTATGATATTACTTCATCTGCGATGGCGCTGGCGATGGCGTGCCGCCATAAAGTGTATCAGGAACAGGTCCGTGCATAATTCAATTTGTCGTATATTAAACGCGTCGCCACCCGCGCCCGCGCCGCGCTTGTATTAATTATTCGTTTGTTGTTGTTGCCATCGACACTTCCCCGCAGTTGATCAATGCTCTCACAATATTCGCACAGCACGCTTGCCGTGGTGGCGATTGTAAATCAGGTGGAATGTCCAGCGACCACAAAGACATAACTGAGTTGGCATTCTTGAGAAACCGTTTTCAATTTTCTGCAGGATGTTGCCTAACGCTTCTGATGTAAATAAAACGTTGGATGTCTGCGGCAACTAGCAATCAACGTGATGAAGAACTACAATATACATTGTCTTTTGATCATTAACTTTGCATGGCACTTATTACTAAAAAATAAGAGGCAAGAGTTCGTTACCTACATCTTAGAGTAAGTTAAACAACTTTGGCAGCAGCAATTGGCTTTGGCAGAATCGTGTCGAACACATCCTGTGATTTATGCGCTCGGGCTTAAGAAGCGAACGAGACAAAGCCGCGGCCTAGAGCGGGCCAAATACGCCCCCTAAAGTCACGGACCGCGCACATTCCGAGCTATCTTACGACCGGACTAATTAAATGGCAGCCATGACATTTACGAGCCACATTTCAAATGCATTGCCAAATTGCCATAGACCAGGACATGATAGGCCACATAAATAAATTGGTCGGGAGCAGTTAGCCGATGGTAGTTTCAAAACAAAGGCCCCAAATTACCGGGTGGGTCTAAAAGTGAAAGGGCGATCGTCATTAATTGGTAGGTAATTGCGCGTGAGTGCGCGCCTGATATTGTTATTAGTTGTTTCGGCGTCACGCTACCGCTGCGCCTGCGCCGCCGCCGCCGGCGACCGTCCGGCTCTCCCGCAGGGCTGCCACCTAGCTCTAATCTAAACTATGGTGGTTCTAGTTAGCATGCAGTTAACAGTATCACGTTACTATTCTTTTTTTTCTTTATTCAAAAGCAGACAGCAGCATTCACTTTTTAAAACGTATTAATACCTAGTCTTTTGGAATGATGTTTGCTGTTAGCTTCAGATATTCTTTAAAATGTCACCGGATTTTATACCAAAGAATTGTACAATGAGCATGATTTTATAAGATTCTTCAACCAGCTTTTAATAATAAATATAATATAAACTTTATTGGCACACAAAAAAAACAGACAAAATTGACAAAGAGATAACAAGATAGGCGGCCTTATTGCTAACAAGCAATCTCTTCCAAGCAACCTTTAATAAAAGAGAAATAGTAAAATAAAGAAGATAAAAATGCGTGCAAGTAAAAAGAAATTAATAATAATATCAAATAAAGTACATACAAAAGGGAAATAAATATAATATACAGAGTTTATACAATATACCCAGTGTGATTGCTTTTACGCCAGCTGCACCAATGTACTCTTAAACACTAAAACTATTATAAAAGGTGACTTTAATCTTCCACACCTATCATAGACTCCCGATAGAACTTATCCCCCTCGTTTAACACTAACCCTATGGATCTTCTGGAACTCGGAGGGTTACATCAATTCGTTTTTATTAGAGGAAAGTCTACAGTTAGTAACCTAATGGAGTACACACATTTTCTTTGCAGTACGTCTAATGATCACGGTCAAAGTGACTCCATTTACACTGACTTTCAGAAAGCCTTTGATAGAGTCGACCATAAAACTCTAATCTGTCAGCTGGAGTCGATTGGGGTACACGGTTGCCTGTTACGTTGGTTGAAATCATACATCTCTAACCGAAGCCAGCTGGTTGCCTTAAAGGGATATCGGTCTCAACCAGTTTCTATAACCTCAGGCGTTCCACAGGGATACCATCTGGGACCTCTACTTTTCATAATATACGTTAATGATCTTACTTCTAAACTTAAGAACTTGACATTGTTGTTTGACGGATGACCTTAAGTTGTTTTGTAGAATAAATTCAGTTCATGACTGTGTTGGCTTGCAATTGGACTTAAAGGCACTACTTTTTAATTATGATCAACGACTTGCAGACGACCTAAAATTATATGTTGGCATAGCTGGAGAGGCTCATGCTCAGGCGCTGCAAAGTGACATAGATTCTATAGCCACCTGGAGTGGTAACAATCGACTTCCTTTTAATGAAGCTAAATGCAAGACGATTACATTTTCACGTAAGAAATGTATTCTAAAGACTGACTACACATTATTTTACGCTCTTTTGGAAAGAGTTGACGAAATACGAGACCTAGGTTTAACTATAGATAGTAAGATTGACTTTCACAAACATGTGACAAATGTATGTAAGTCCGTTAGTAGAATTTTAGGCTTTATTATTAGGAATTTAATGGTGAATTGGTGGCTAAAGTTCTGTACAGTACTTATGTGCGCAGCAAACTCGAATATGGATCTAATTTTTATTTCTTATTTATGTAATTTATTTTTAATTAATTTAATTTCCTAATTTTCATATAATTTAATTTTCTAATTTTCTAAATGTCATTATTTTTTATTGTGTATTGATTATTATTTTTTTGGATTTATTCCTATTGGTGAACTCTTTTTTGTTTTTTGTATTTTAATGTATAACTTGCCTGTGTATTGGACATATAGTCTGTTAGCTGGCATGTAATGGAATAAAATAAATAAATAAATAAATACAGAATTGGTGTACAGAGAACCGCATGAGTTTAAATGTTGCAAAATGCTCCATAATATCAGCGCTAGGAATCAAATATTGTTTGACTACACTATAGACAGCACGTCACTAGAACGTAAAAATGTTATCAGAGATTTGGGGGTCGTTTTTGATAGTAAGCTAATTTTCATTATGAAACTGTAACAGAGAAATGCAAGAAGTTAATAGGTTTCATTTGTCGTGCTTCCAAGAAGTTCAAGTCACCCAAAAGTTTGTTATTGCTTTACAAATCATTCATTTAGAGTCAGCTTTAATACGCCTCAATAATTTGATCGCCACAGTACAGTACCAATAACGTACAATAACGTATCATTTCATAACCCTGTGCTCAGAATGTGCCGCGACTTGAATACATTGAGCGGCGCGGACGGGTACCTGACATTCACAGTACCTCACTCATGATGAGCTTCAAATCCCACTTGTTTAAAATTTTTAGTTTAACGTAAATTACATAGCATTTTATATTTATTTATATTATATTTAATAATGTATCATATGATTATTACAATTTTTTATTATTATATAATGTATCTTTAATTCTCATAATTTAAGTTAGCATAGTTTTATTTGTTGATGAACATGCTGTATGCACATATTTGTGGAATTATGACTTACCAATGTTTCAATTTTACTGCACAATCGTTTATCAAGTTTTTGTTGTAATTCTGTTTTGTGTACTAAAATAATTAAATAAATAAATAAACATAGCTTACAAATATACCCTTGAACGACTCCAACGTGTGAGCACTTCTAAAGCTTTTTTTTTTTTTTGAGAGAGACTGCTGATTGCCGAGGGGCATTTTCAGCTTCACCGGGCTTGTTTTAGGGGCGGCGAGGTACGTAAAGGGTACCTCAAGCCGTGTTGAAACGAATCACCTTCGGAGGGTTTCTAGAGGGTACGGCATCGCACACTTAAAAGTGCGCGTCCCCGTGCCCTCCCAGAGTCGCCGAAGGGTTCGGATCGGATCGGGGAGCGGAACCACCCGAGGGCGTCTCTAAAGGCACGGACCTCGGCTTGGGTAGACCGGGCCGTAGAGGAGGAGAGGAGCGCCCAGGCACATGACTGTGCCTGGCGTAGAGCGCGTGTGAACCGGTTCTTCGTACCCTTGTTCTACGAGTACGGTGTCTTGGGCCTAAATTAGTGTGCATGTTTAGTGTATTCTGTAAATGTGTGCTGTCATTTGGAGGATCGGGCGGGGACTTCTAAAGCGCACAAGCAAAAAATTTCATAACCGGACCTAATGCACTGAAATGATATTGAGAAGAGACCAAAAAAATTGTGAATTTAAACTTATTACATACCATTTAAAAAAAAACAAATATTACTAACAAAAGGTAAACATGAAATAAAATTATTACATTACGGTGCTATCACCATAATGTAATCATTTTATTTCATGTTTACTTAGAACATAGTTTACGGAGACTGAGACTATGCAGAAAACGTAAATGCTACTGATTTCATTAGTAGGTAGATTAGCAGTACTTATTTGAGCAATCTGTAAGTTTACAATCAGTTGTTAAAAAAATATTGTTGTGAAAGTTATTGTTACAAGTTACACAATAGTAAACAACTTGGCGCCAGCCCTGGCCGGGCACGCCCCTCCCCCCGCATTTAATAACCTAATTGTGGGTTACCGGACGATTGCACGGTCGGCGCTCATCTCGTTTTTTTTAGAAATTACATATTTTATCCGGCTGTTCATTCAACTTTGGCTATCAATCTTGAAAGGATTTATTCATCCATATTAATTTTGTGGATCGTTTCTTTAGGAGCCGGAGATTTGATCAAATATGCTTTCCGCGGCGGCCAATTTGCGGACGAGACGGCAACCGGGGGCGATACTTATCTCGTTAAGCGATATTAAATGGAAGATTAGTATACTTATTAAGAATTTAAGTAAGTAAGAAGCAAAGAACATGTTTTTTTTATTCCTTGATAATTTTCATATTATTCAAAACTGGCGGGACAAACCACACCGTTTTTAATTGTTTATGCATATACCCAGAAGCCAAGAGCTACATTAACACCAGATAGCGATCTGTGCAGTGGTCGAGGCCGCTACGCCTCACACGTGGTGTTTTGAAACTATTTTAATGCTTTGACAGTTCGCCTGGTCGCTCATTACTAAAACAGCTCAATCAAGATCTCAAAGTAGTCCAGAACTTCCGCTGTATCGAGAGCAATAATGTATTACCAAAACCCGATCTAATGCGAGCGAAATCACTGCGGCCGCCGAGCGGTTGCGAGAGGCGCGCGATTATTACAGCGCGGTACTGCGCCTGCGCCGCGCGGCCTGCGAGTTGGCTGAGGCACGCTGCTGCCGCTTATCCGACGGTCCATCAGATAAACGTCCCGTATTACTTAACATGGTATAAATCAAAACTTTTTGCCGTCGAACCGTTGTCAAATCGCAATGGATGAATTAAGAGAATTAATGAAACGTGACGTCCAATGACTCGTATGAGGCTCGGCGGCGCGGTGCGCAGACGCCCACGCTGCAGACAGTGCTTGTAGTGTTTTGTAATATGATTCTCAACGATGCCAGCTCTACGAACACACGCTGCAGTCAAACGAAATATGACAATAGAAGTTAATCCTTACGCAAGGGGCACACACTTTAAGTGATTTATTATTTACGTTGAGGAAAATAAACAATAAGCATTCTGACAGTATTGTCTGGCTGTTTGAAATGTTTGTTGTTGGAGTAACGCAATATGAAAATGTTAATGCCAATAAAAACGAAGCCCGCCAGACTGGCCGACGCGACGCGACGCGCAGCAACAGCGCGTCCGGTTCGTGCAACGCGCTCAGTAATCACATATCTCTTCATCAGGTGATGTCAAATAATAAATATCAATTGGTACGAAGACAAATGACTTCGCACGAGCATAAATCATGTCTGCTTAAAGTGTTTATATCATAAACTTAATCTAACAAGTACAAAAACTCTATGAACCCGAGCTATGACAAAGAGATCTGTCAGCGGGCAAAGAGTTCAGGCACCATTGGAATTACGAAAATACAATGACGTTGTTGTATGAGTCTAGGTAGTAATTGGAGTGGTACAGACTAGAATAAACCTGATTTAAAAAATAATTGCACATGGGTATGACTTGCTTTTAAACGTATAGTTCTGAGTAATAGGTGATTCTTTTTATTTTATTCCACAAAGGTGGATGCGCTTGTACTTCATATCACCATGTAAAGTGACGATAAGGTCGAAGGGGTAAATGAATCTCACCCGGGATCCTCAAACTTGTTCTAAGACCGATCGTTAAATCACTAGACCATAGAGAGCCGGTTAGAGAAATATAGTTCGACTTATAGTAAACAGAAATACTTAAGAGGCTTAAACGTGGTGACTGGCAGCAAGTAGTGGATGCCGAGATGCTCGTCAGTAGACTTAGGTTGGATGGTATAACGACTGATAGCTTAATAAATAGCAGCAACAATACTCATTGAGGGATTTTACCTTCCTGTATCTGATGTGAGCATGTAGAAAGCACATTGCACCCAGTGGCTGGCACCTGGGCCGGTGTGCGGGGGCGGCCGAGGATCCTCAGCGGTTGTTGGCGGTCATTATCGCGCATGACTTGCACTGCCCCCCTCCTCCCCTCCCGCTGCGGTGGGAACCAGCGCCTTATTACAGGTTCGCGTTAATTGACCACATAATCGGATTACGCGTTTTTTGGACGCCTCCGGTAATTGTACGATGACGCCGTAACCTGTATTTACATACGAGCCGTGCCCGGCCCGTCCGCCCGTCCGGCCGACCATTCATCCACTGTTTTTGTCCTTTTTTGTTTGTTATTTTTTATTTATAACGATTTTACGGATTTCAATTTCATCCTTTTTAATGAACATGTCTCGAGGATGAGTTGTTCACATATCAAACGCTTACGATTCATTCTGGTGAGAAATTGAATTTGTTTTTGTTATATTATATAGCATTTGTCTATTCAAAACTGTTTTGTGAGACTTTTGAATACAAATATTTAGAACATTACCTGTATAGTGGTCTAATCAGCTATAAGTTGTGTTTCCGATACTAAGTTAAGCATGACTAAAGTGACAACAGTCTGCGCTTTATCCGATGTTTAAGATTACCAATGTCATACATAACGGGCGACCAATCGCTTAACCTCACGTATCGATGCCCACTTCTCACGAGAGATGCAACCATTCTTGCGAACGACACATTTACCAATTTGTCTAGCGTTGTTTCTTTCTAAAGCCGTACCAATGACCGAGACAAAATTAACAAGATCGAAAAGTTTTCTATAAGAATAGTTTGAGAATAAGCGTGGTGTGTTCTCGCCGGCCGAATATGACCCAAATAGTAGGCGTTTAGTTTCACCGCGGGCTCGGTGACAATTTATCGCCGTTTCCCGCCATCAACAAAACGGCGCGCGCGCTCGCCCGCGGCGCTCCTATCAAACACAATTAGCATAATACAAAGAAAATACATCAGAAGAGTTACTATTATTATCAGAGCGGTTTGTAAAAGCTTTGTGAAGCTGATGTCTCCACGACTGCACAACAGGCAGAGGGAAGAAGATCTTTATTTGTTTCTATTCTTTTGTTGTTTTAGTATTATTTGTTATTCTACAAAACTTAATAGTATGATGGTCTTATTTACTGATTGTTACAACACCACAAAGTCATCAAGCCAGCTATCCACAATTCCTTGTTTAGGTGCTTGATAAAAGCCAACACGAAGATACTATGTTAAGTGAGACCGATAGAAACAAAGCATTTTCGTTTCATCACTTAAAAAAAACGTTATAACTACAGAAGTATGTTTCGTCAATAATAACTAAGACACGTATCAGTATGTCGGGATTTGCATTACATTTGTCCAATATAAAAAAACACAAGGAAGTAGGTAACGAAATTGCCTTTTAGCAATCAGCTGGCATTATTTACGCCATCTTGTTTCGGAGCCGACAATAAATTACAAAACTTGTTTGGACGTGGAGCTATCAGTTAGAGAGGAATACTTGAGCGATAACCCGACCTGAATGCCGAACAGGATCTAGATGAGATGGAGTCTGATAACGCGACGTGAGCGCATGTACGGGGAGCGCAGCGCGATCTACGAAATGTCCAAATTAGATAAGTAACTCGCGCGTCTGTTTTGACATGAACAATCATGTCCGCTGTTCGGCTACGTTGAAGACAAGCGAGCTATTCGCGTATTAGTGGAGTGGCATGTAGTTGCAATACAATCTTGATAAATATAATGTGTACATGCAAAGCTACAAGTTGTTCAATGCCAAACCGATATTTTCCCTTTCTTTCAAAACATCTGACATGATCTAACTGAAAGCCATATCGTTAATGTATGATTAATGTATGGCGACATGCGGGCACAGTTCATTCAGTTTTATTCCGTTCAAACAATTACGGGCTGACGACGTGGGCGCGCCGTAGACGTTAGATCTATGATATTGAAACACACGCTTGAACTGATCTGTGCCTTGTATGTCAAAACAGTGAAGTCGGTCATAACAAATGAATTGGCACGGCGCGGCGCTGGCAGAAGTATTTGGCCTACTTGGAGTGGTTTGTGCAGCGGCGTCACTGGCTGGGTATGCTCGCGTCGTGCGGCGCGCAGCGGGCGCTGCCGATGCCGGTAACGATGCGCGCGCGCCGCGGCGGCGCCGGCGGCGCGGCGGCGACAGTAGGTATCCAAGACATCTAACTGTGGACATTGTGCAGCAATCAAAAGAAAGAGAGTTCGTACAATTATTGGGATACAGTAAAAGCAAAAAGTAGGACAAAGTGTGTTTTGAACTTTTTGATGAGATGAGCCGGGTTTGTGCTCACCTACCCGCATTTTTTGATGAGATGAGCCGGGTTTGTGCTCACCTACCCGCATTTTTTGATGAGATGAGCCGGGTTTGTGCTCACCTACCCGCATTTTTTGATGAGATGAGCCGGGTTTGTGCTCACCTACCCGCATTTTTTGATGAGATGAGCCGGGTTTGTGCTCACCTACCCGCATTTTTTGATGAGATGAGCCGGGTTTGTGCTCACCTACCCGCATTTTTTGATGAGATGAGCCGGGTTTGTGCTCACCTACCCGCATTTTTTGATGAGATGAGCCGGGTTTGTGCTCACCTACCCGCATTTTTTGATGAGATGAGCCGGGTTTGTGCTCACCTACCCGCATTTTTTGATGAGATGAGCCGGGTTTGTGCTCACCTACCCGCATTTTTTGATGAGATGAGCCGGGTTTGTGCTCACCTACCCGCATTTTTTGATGAGATGAGCCGGGTTTGTGCTCACCTACCCGCATTTTTTGATGAGATGAGCCGGGTTTGTGCTCACCTACCCGCATTTTTTGATGAGATGAGCCGGGTTTGTGCTCACCTACCCGCATTTTTTGATGAGATGAGCCGGGTTTGTGCTCACCTACCCGCATTTTTTGATGAGATGAGCCGGGTTTGTGCTCACCTACCCGCATTTTTTGATGAGATGAGTCGGGTTTGTGCTCACCTACCCGCATTTTTTGATGAGATGAGCCGGGTTTGTGCTCACCTACCCGCATTTTTTGATGAGATGAGCCGGGTTTGTGCTCACCTACCCGCATTTTTAGCGATAGCTTTATTACAATGATACAGGCTTTTGCTCAATATACATATACGATTTTCCCTACAATTTCTCAACACTCTCTACAATTTTTAAAGTTTTATCTGCGCTGTTAGCTAAAGACAAACCGACACAGTCGAGTCACGTGTGAGAACTCAAGTGAATGGTCCATAAACCGCGCAGATGAACGATCCGATGGAACTCTAGAATGCATCAAAAATATTTACAACCCTTTTCAAATAAATAAGCGAAAGTAAAAGTAGAAAATAATATTTGTTTTTTAAGTTTGTTGAGTTCAACATTAATAAAGGCCTTAAAAAAGACTAAGGAACCACTATATAGAGACCTTGTTTCCGAAGCGCAAGTGTGCGCGGGCGCACGCGCAGGGCTCTTGAGCCACGGCCGCGGCCGGTCCAGCCGAATGCAACCGCAACTATCAATCTTCGTCTTTGAAACGTCTACCTTTATTAAATACCCCTTAACGCAAATAAATGATAAAAAGAATAATAACTTATTAATCCAAGCATATTGACTGCGTGTCATTTATTTGGTTCACTTATTATAAGTACAGATCATGACAAATTGGATGGTAATGCTCATTAATTGGTTTCGTATTCAGTGGGTTATTATTATATGCTACAATACATATTAAGGTTAAGGTGGAGGCATTCACTGGAAATTTATCTGTTTCTATGTTTTCTGAGTATGTTTGTTTTGAATTAATAAATATAAACTGTAACGGCTAAAGTAGGGGCTAAAGAGTGGTTACTCTTTAGCCCCTACTGAAGCAAAGCTTGTAAATTGTCTGCTAAACATACATAATAAACATTATAAATAATAATAAATAATATGCTCCGGGACAATAATGCTTTATCATCACTCAAACATTTACATCTCGCAGGATTCAAACCCGCGCTGACAAGGGTCAGGATCGCTACCTTCCGACCAGATGCGATTGGCTGAGGATCAGACCCAAGGATCCAACGGCCATCAGGTCCGCTCGCGCCGCGACCTCGCCGCGCCGCTCTCACGGGTAATAGATTCCGACAACAGAAGGTTAGAGAGATTCGTATCGGTGCGCTAACAACAGACCTAGTTATAAATTATCCTAACGGACTTGCATTGTAAAGGTTACCGATAAAGACTTATTCACTTTGAGTCTGGCTGAAACATATACTATATAGTCAGCTAGCTGCAATAATACATCTTCAATAATTTTATAATTAATTCCTGTTTGAGCAATGCTGACCTGCTCCCAAAATGTGCACATCGACTTAGTTGCTGTTATGATCAAAAACGGATCAAATCTACATACTTCTTATTAAGTCATTTATTGTTTAAAAAATGGAAACCAGATTTTAAACACTGACGAATACCTCATCTTCCACCGTACTAAAGCGGAGTAGACATTTTTAGAATTAGAGATACGAATACTGAAACATATTACTTTAAATAGCCTTGTTTCATTATTCATTGTTTCATTTTAATTATATTATTACTATTCCAATTACCTTAATTAGTGTAACAGTTCGACACTTGGCTGATGGAAAGCTAAAACAAACGTTGGTAACGGTCTGAACGTGGGCAGTCGGTGTATGTCAACACTCGAAAGCTATTTCAACGACGACTGTACGGAACATTAAAACAACAATTAAGTTGCTTACGTGTGACACACACTTTAACTAATTTAATAATAGCAGCGAGTAGAACAGACAATTCCCGTGATCTATCACGTTGTGGGTTTAAGTGAAATAATGACTTTGATGTATTTGGTCCATTTGGTCTGACAGGCGAGCGCGCGGCCTCCGCGGCCGGCGCGGCGCGGCGCAGGCGCAGGCGGCTGGCGGCTTCGGGCACTCATGCCCGATAGTCTTTTATGTTCTCATTTTTACATTCGCATTGTAGTATTTAAATAAATAATATACTATCAAAATGTCTGCAAACTGTACATGGTTTATTGCACTGGCTTTTGCACTTATGTTTCTATTGTAGGGAAAGCCTTCAGGCACCTGATCCACGATAAGGTGGCACGGTCACCAGGGTCCTACTGCAGAAAGGATTAGATCTTTTACATCTTCACTGCGCATAATCGTACGTACAGTCAAGATTAACATATATACACTTTTGACTAGTTTGACTCTTATTCAATTATTTAAGAGTCACATTGTTTACATGGTAACGCCTGAGAGGAGGTCATGTGCAGGCATCGATGCAGCAATGCAAGTTAATAAAAAATAATTTAAACGGCTTGCATAACTACATAACATGTCTGAACATTTTTGCATACATATTCATTACGCGCACCATGACTATTAATCGTCAGCGACAGACGTCCGCGCGTTGTTGCGCCCGCGCCGCTACGTCTCTATCCATTCTTGCGCAGGACCTCAGGGGGTTATTACTTCCTTCAAATTGAACGCAGAGTGCCGTTTTCAATAGCCCCGCTGCGCCTAAAATGTTTATTTAAATGTCGGTGTGCCGCTGATATTTTATGTGGGTTACGCTGCCGACTCGCATTTCAATTTGCTTAATTGCGAATGTGCGACAGTTTGACTTGTTTAATTTAGTGTAGCGTTTAATTAGTCCGTTATTTGTGATTAAAGATAGACGACGTGGCTATTACGCTCAACGTCTCAATGTCATGGGAGAGGAGGCCCGTGCTCAATATTACTATGTTTTTTCCATAACATTATATTAATGAATCATTATTTCGGTAGATAATATTCAGTTTTGCAATAGTTACTATTACTTATTAATGTTTTTATTATTTTAAATAAGTGATATAAAGCCAATAAAATGTATTGAAGAAACAATAAATGATAAAATAGAAGTATGTTATAGTTATACCACGATTGGTGAACGTATTGCTACTTAAATATTTTGCTGGTTGCAACAGCACAAAACCGGTCGTAATGGAGACCTTGGCCTTTGTCCAGCAGTCTTTTGGCTGAGGTGATGATGTTGATGATGATTGCGAACATATCACATAGGTATATACATATTATATTGCGGTTAAAGAAAGTAATGTTTTTGTTTTCTAAAGTTTACGCGAACACTACACATTAAAATGAAACAACTTTTACGGATCTACTCGCGTTTATTTTACTCATTACTTTATTTAATGTTTATCCTGACGTTTCGAACCGCCAATTTACTTCAAGCCGCCGAAGAAAATCAACCAATTTGTACTTACGACCTGTCAAGTGCAACATACCACTTCAAGATGCAGGCGTGTACAAACTGGACTGCGACTGTGGGCTCTCTTACATCGGGCAAACAAAGAGAAGTGTAGGAACCCGCGTTAAAGAACATATAACCGACGTCAAGCATAGGCGCGAAAATAAGTCTGCAGTATGCGAACATTCCCTAGAGGGGCCCAACCATTACATCAGATTTGATAAACCGCAAATACTCGCTAGAGAACAACGATTCATCCCTAGGATGATACGCGAGGCTATTGAAATTAAAAAAAAACATTCTAATTTCAATAGAGAAGATGGTTGGAATCTACCACCAGCCTGGGATCCCATCATACAAAATATTAAATCCCAGCCCCAACACCATACTGCCAGACCAAAAGATACCGTAAGCTCTTTCTGTGTAAAACGGAACGGACCTGATTAAATTTAAATGAGGGTATACTATACAAGCTACTAACTAATTATGAGACGACCAACACCTCAGTCTCCCTGTGACCACGGACCCTGCAAAGGGTTCGAAACGTCAGGATAAACATTAAATAAAGTAATGTTTTGCATCCTTGCTGTTCGGTGTCATCAATGGGAATCAACCGTCATACCTTTACCAAAAATTAAATTTCTCACAACGAGGCAACCGGATTGCTCCTCGTTTGCTCTGCCCGCCGCACAGAACAGGTGCTTTTCGTGGCAGCTTTCGTTATGCTGCCACGAAGTGTGGGAACAACTTACCCCCGCCGATAAGGCTTTATAAATCGTTGGCCTCTTTTAAAAAACATCTTAAAGAGTATTTAATTAATTTACAAAGAGATTAACAATATAGCACCTAACTTTGTTATTTTAATATATGTAATATGTATTATGTATTACGTATATATGTTATGTAGGATATATGTTTTTGTAGGGAAGCATATTCGTTTTGTTTTCTTTTCTGCCAGATTGTACTAAAACTGGACGCAATTAAAATTGAAATAAGACGTAAGTGAATTTTATGTATAAAGTAGTTAAGTTAATTTAAGTAGCATCTCTCTCACTGGTTTCCACTGAAAACCAGCGTCATGGCTCGCCATGACACACGCTGAGTGGCGACCATTTTGGCTGCATTACTTGTTAGTTTTTAAATATTTAATTATAATACCTATTCTTGATGTAAGGAATTTGATATTATTGTTCTCAATGTGTTGTTTGTGCACCAAATAAAAATTTTCTTATTCTTATTCTTATTCTTAATGTGTAAAATAAACGCGAGTAGATCCGTAAAAGTTATTTCATTTCGAAAGTAATGTTTGTAGTGTGCTGATTCAACATATATATATGCTGACAGCTGGGTCAACATATATATATATATATGTATATTGCATTGGAGCGTGATGGTGGCGGTGGCGGGCACGTGCTGCTCCTCTCAATGGGCAGCAACTCAATCAGGTGAATGAACACGGCCAAGAAATAATACACACGGCGGCGGTAACACTATACACATCAACTCAGACACAACAACTGTTTAAAACAATATCTTGTAGTTTTAACAGCCCATCACACTAATATTATAAATGCGAAAGTTTGTGTGTATGTATGTCTGTATATTTGTTCCTTCTTCACGCTGCAATGGATGGATGGATTTGGATGAAATTCGGCATACAGATAGTTTATAACCTGGATTAACACATAGGATAGTTTTTATCCCGATATTCCCACGGGAATTACTACCTATTTATTATAAATATACTAAAAACGACAATTTAATGTTCCAATACAAAATGATTTGTTTGTTTTGTTGTCATGGAAACCAAAGAGAATTTAATCACTTGATGGTAACTGTCACAGCAGTACGAAGTCCGCCGGGTCCACTAGTCTACAATAAAATCTTATCTCAAAGACACCGACCCTAGTCCTTTGTCGGTCATAGAATCTTACATCTAGTTCTTGCACATACGACGTGCCATAAAGAAACCACTTAATAGCTCAATATACCTCGACAGGTCCAAGGTTCATGGCTTAACCATCCAGGGAGATCCCTTGAGGCACCGCTCTTCGATGTCGCTTTGTATCGATTAGCGATTTCTCGCAAATCGAATTGCGAATTTATGACAAGGCGTAATGTACTCCTCTCATTGAATGGCTGATATAAATATGCTTGACTTTGGATTGGAAATTCTGAAGGTCAGAGAATTTGATTTAAATGCGTCGATATGAATCCTGATTTAATGAAATATTATTAAAAAACATATAGATTTTCTTAGACAGTAAGGATATTATTTAATATAAGTTTGGTTGTATTTTTATAAATCGTAAATGTGTTTTTTTCATATATAGTAGGTGTTTAATAAATTTTCTTTCGTTTCTAAAAGATGAATGCATTTAAATTGTTTTCTAAATTTTCTTTTGAACTACACAACTAAAACACTTACATTTTGTTTTAATCAAAATAAATCAACTAAAATGTAAAATTGATTTATTCGGAATCATGCAATATCTAAAAATTATAAATTCAGGGACAATTTGTGATCAGCAAACGATCAACAACATAGGAAAATTTATAGTTACTCATTATGTGATCCGTAAGACAGTGAAAGAGTTGGATTTTCTAACAATGGAACAAAAATTTATTCGTAACATAAGTGTAAACAGAACATACAATTATAAACAGTAACTGTCTCAGCCGGGAAGCGGCCAATACCCTCGTGACCATTTATAACTATTAGCAGTAACACAAACTACTACTTCCCAGTTAAATTGTATCGAAAGAAACGGCCGTACAGAGTTGTCACTAGTGATTTAGGGTAAGGGCAGGCGAGGCGTGCGCATGCGCATTGTGCCCGCCGCGCAGGTTGCATGCGGAACCCGCCACCGCCGTGCGTGACCCGAATGTAATTACCCCAGCTTCACAGACGGGTCAATTACAATAGAAATGCTTAAGGAAAGCTCACCGCCGTGCCAGGTCGACACATTGTGGCTGTATTACTTAACAATGTCTTTGAGAGATGCGAGATGCCTTGATTTCATTTGCAACAACAATACAAAATGCTAGTGTTTTTTTTAAGTTACAAAATATTGAAAGGGTTTTGCTAACAATATTTTCTATTCTTTTATATTAACATGAAAATGTGTTCTCTAGTTTAAGATTAATCAGAACGGTCACCAAGTTTGGATTAGTTTAAAAAATAGGACAGTGTCTACACGTTGACTGCCGCAAAACCAGACACAATAGAACATTTATTGTTTGTTGGTCACCGCTGACCACCACGGCGATTAAAGGCTTAACATTATACTAAAACTTTCTTGTAAAGCTTTGGTGTCGGCAATCATGGAAGAGCCCTGGTGTTGGCCCATAAAAGGCTTTAGACATTTTCTCTAAACTATTTTGATTGCACTTAGTCACTTTGTCATCATCATCATCATCATCATCTCAGCCAAAAGACGTCCACTGATGGACAAAGGCCTCCCCCAAGGATCTCAACAACGACCGGTTTTGTGCTGCTCGCATCCAGCGGCTTTCCGCGACCTTCACCAGATCGTCGGTCCACCTTGTTGGAGGCATGCCCACAGTGCGTTTTCCGGTACGCGGTCGCCACAAAAAACTATTCCGCCCCAGCGGCCATCAGTCCTGCGAGCAATGTGCTTTGTAGCAGTTCTTAATTCACCTTCCCCAATCGATTGGGGCAACAGTGTTTTAATTTTCTTTTCTGTAAACGGTAGGAACTAAATCTCAAGGTTTCAATGAAACATTTAGTAACTTTTATATTTCCCCATATGCTTTCAACAAACACCCACACAAACGTAGTCCTCGCAACAAAAACAAAGTTTATCTCACCAACATTAAGTTACAATGTAATATTTAATTCGCGCCTCCATAGTCGTGAGGCTGCGCTCGTATTTACGAGCTCGCGCCCGTTCATTTCAAGTGGCCGTTGCTGCGGCGCGGGCGGCGGCGTGTCTGTTGCGGACGTTCTGCACACCTCATTACAAGCACAAAGCATCAGCAGCCGCGAGCCGGGGCGCGGGCGGCGGCGCAGACGTGACGCTCGCCCGCCGCGCGCCCGCGCCGCGCCCGCCGCGACCGCACACCATACATCACACACGTCTCCAACACGTTACGGAATAATAGACCACATCACACCCATATAAAGCTTTTATTAACGCTCGTTCCAGCACCTGTGTGCATAATACTATTCCTGAGTCGGTTTCAATCATGTACAGGGTGCTTTTGCTTGGCGTTAAAAGAGATTTAATATGCAATTTTAGAATTGTTCGGGCGGTTGCGCAGTAAGCTTTTTATATCTTTAAACGCACTTGGAGGTGTGTAAACACGACGTCGTCCGAAAGTTTATTTATAATTGTACTTTAAATTAAACTACATACTACATTAAGTACTTATACCAATAGAAAATAATGGTAAACGTGGAGCGTTGAGCTTGTGTTAACATTTGATGTTTACCTCCAGGCTCATTACGGTTATTTATTATTTGTGTCATTTTGCCGTCTATGTGGTATTCGTATTTTAAAAAATAGGTTTTATGTAAATGTAATTTCAATAAATGGCACCCTGTATGTGGCGTTATTTAGTGCGGAATCGTGTGTAAATAACGTAAAGCGTTATATGGGTGCTTCACGCGTCGCTGACTTATAGGCGCGCGGCTGAAATGAAATAGCGCTGCCAGTTTGCGGGCGGCGTTTAATCACACGCGTCGGCCGGCGCGGCCGGCGCGGCGTAACTCGAGCGTCGGTGCGGGTACTCGAGGTTGTGAACCACTATGTATGTTTTGCTGTGATTTTATTTCCAAATTTTATTACAAGAATTTCGTTTCAGTACTGTATTATATGAATATTGGATCGACAGTAGGTGGGGTTCGTATCAGTGTACCGAAGCTTTCAACTCCAAATTTTTTTTACCTGAAAATGTTTCACTTTTAATGTTCTACATATTTCCATTGCCCAGAAAACACAAATCCCATTTTAATTTAATGACAGTTGTTGCAAATAAACAGGCATTTATTTTTGTTGGAAATAAAACTTTGATTTGTATTATGGACGAATCGATTATCGAGATTCAATTTGTTTGGTGGCATAATGGCCCCATCACTAATTGTTCTTTTTTTTTTCTTTGGTAGTACACTTGTCTCGGGAAGGCAACAATGGCTGGTTGATAGGTTATCGTGTGTTGATAATTAAATAGATTTTATGTAGTAATAAGGGCATTTGGAGCCGTATTACTTTAATTAAGTGTATTGTGCAACCTGTGTTTTGTGAGTGTGTACGTCGTAAGCGAATCGCATCGGGAAAACAATTCGCCGGGATGTCGGCGTCACCGCTGCTGGAGTAAACAGGTATTTCCTCGGGGGAAAAAGTGCACTTGGGATAGCCGTTGGGTGTGATTAGGGAACCCTAGAAGACCCAGACTCGGATTCGGGCCCCATCGGACCATATGGATCCCGTTCTGGACGGCGGGAGCAGCATGGAACTGTGAGTGGATTTTGTAGATTTTTAGTTGTAACCTAATTTTAAACAGTAGCATAGTGTGTGTTGTGGGTTTCCGCAACATTTTGGTAGCAGAGCGTGGTTACTACCGGACCTCTAGGTTAATCGGTGTAATTTTGTGTATTTTGTTAGTTCGTAATAGGTTAAGCTCATTTCGTGTAAAATCGCACTTCCGGGACAGGTGCGGTTGAATTGTAAGGTTGGTAGTACCGTTGTATTTGGGCTGGGACATTTCTCGGAACGTTAATTGTTATTTAATTTCTTTCAATTGAAAGCATCGAGTCGATTCGGGATAATCGATTCCGTGTTTTCGTTGACTCGTTTTAATTTTGTGTTTAGGTTTATTTAGTTTAAGTTATTTATAATGACAGCGTCACGGCAGGAGTTGGCTCAGCAGCTCCGGTGGTTCACCGGGCTGCTTGCATTAATAGATCGGCCTAACCGGGAGGACGCCTTGGAGACGCGTTCGAAAGAAATGCAGGGTCGTTTCTTGTTGGCCGAGCGGTCGGTAACCGCTCTATTGTCAACCGACCCGGTCGGGGAGAAGGAGCTGGCCCTCCACGCCCAATATGTCAAGGATCTGGAGCACATCCAAGACATCTACGACGAGGTCCTTCAGCGGGTGAAGGACATCGAGCGACTGCGGGAGGGGAAGCCTGTTGCGCGCCCCGCTTCGCTCCACACCCCTGGACCCAGCGCCATGGGAAGATTGGGTGCCCTGGAGGTCCCGCATTTCACCGGATGTATGCGGGACTGGGCTGGATTCCGGAACATGTTTTTGGCCTTGGTGGATACTCGGAAGGATTTCACCAAGGCCGAAAAGCTGGCATATCTCCGTTCCTTCCTAGACGGAGAACCCAAACAGCTCGTACAGCATCTGGAGCTGCAGAATGCGAGCTACGACACCGCCATGCAGCTGCTGGAGAAGCGGTACGAGTAGCCGCGTCTTCAGGCGGACGCGCACGTGACCCATCTGCTGGGATTGCCGAGGGTCAACCATAGAGCTCAGCTGAGGGCGCAGCTGATCACCCCGCTCACCGTGTCCTTAAACGGGTTAAGGACTTTCGGACTGCCCGTCGACCAGTGGTCCTTCCTTCTTCTGCACATCGTTCTGGCCAAGTTGTCGCAGGAGATGAGGGACAAGTTCGAGCGGAATCGACTGGTCCACAAGGATCTCGGCAGCGTTCTGCCCTCGATACTTCTGGAGTTCCTGGAAGAGGAGGCTGGCCTGCTGGAAAACCAGCTAGCCTCCCAGGAGGCTCCGACAAGTGCGCCGGCCCGCACTTCCGGAGTCTACGGCGCCCAGCCGCCACGCAACCCAGGGAAGGGTCGCGGCAGGCTGGTGGCTGCGGCCGCCATCAACCCCGGTTTTGGATGCCGGGTTTGCGGACAGCAGCACTTGGAACAGCTATGTCCAGCAATTCTCGGGCTGCCCACAAAAGAGCGCCGAAACCTCGTTCGGACACGAGGATTGTGTTATGCCTGCCTGGGAGGACATAGGTATAATGAGTGTCCCCAGGCGAGGCCTTGCGATGTGTGCGGCGGACCGCACCATCGCTTACTGTGCACCCGTAGTGCTGAGGGCTCAGCACCGGTTCGGGAGAGGGGATCTCCCACGGGTGGCGGTTTGTGGCCGGGGTCAACTCCGCCTCCGGAAAGACGGAGTCCGCCACGGCCGCCACACTACAACCCCTCGTACACCCCAGCTCAGGTGAGTTGGGGACCGCCGGAACGGAGCCAGGTTCTGGCTACAACCCGGCACCCGGCGCGACCAACACCTGGAGTTGGTGCCTCTAAGGGCCACTGGGTACAGGGAGCCCCACCTCCGGACCCAACACCCGGATACTCGTACGCGTATCCTCCGCCGCCGTTACCGGAACAACAACGACGTGAGAACCGTCAACAGTTCTCACCGGTACTGCACAAGTACCCGAGGTTGGAATACCACCCACCCTATCACCGGTATGGTAGGGCGGCTGGATACGCACCACCCCGGATGGTGGCCTGCACGCGTCCGACTTACTGGCCGAGTCATCACGGTTCGACAGGGTCGGCTGCTGGCTCTGACGCGTGACTAGCCTGTGGTCGGGCTACGTCGGAACCGAGGACGGTTCTTTTGCCCATCGCGCAGGTACGCGTTTAGGGACCTAGGGGGGACTTCGTCCGGATACAAGCCCTCCTAGACACTGGGGCACAGGGCTGCTTAATTGCTACGAGGGTAGCGAGGCGCCTACGTCTGGAGTGCGCGCCTCCCTTAGTTCCGATTCGGGGAGTCGGAGATACAGAAGTGGGGGGTCTGTCCGGTCAGACCCACATTTCCATCTCTCCTGTGCATTCCGCTTCGATACGGATTGCGGCGGCCGCGATCGTACTCGACAATCTGCTGGGTTGGCATCCACCGACAGACATTCCACGGGACGCAATGTCTGACACATCAGGTCTCATGCTGGCAGACCCTCATTTCGAGGAGCCGGCTCCGGTGGACCTCATATTGGGAGCGGATGTACTAGGCTGGATCCTTTTAGGGCCTCAGCGGATTCTGGGCCGCTCTTCGTTGGTAGCTATACCTACCATCTTTGGACACGTTTTAATGGGACCGGTTTTCGACCAGGAGACGCGGGATGTCTCACCTGTCGTCGCTACTACCTCCATCGCTAGGACGATGCAAAAATTCTGGGAACTGGAAGAGCCTCCCATGGTCTCCCGTCTAGATCCGGAGCATGTGGAGTGCGAAACCTTTTATAAGGATCACACACGCCGGATGGCGTCGGGTAGGATCGAAACTCGACTGCCCTTTATCGACTGTCCCCCTCTCTTGGGAAAATCGAGGGCGTTGGCAGAGAAACGACTCTTGTCCATGGAGCGTCGTATGTCTCGCGATCCGGTACTTCGGGAAAAGTATATCGAGTTCATGCGAGAATACGAGGCCTTGGGGCATATGTCGCGGGCGACTGTCGACTGGACAACGACAGATCATTTTTTCTTGCCTCACCACGCGGTGTTGAAGGCCTCATCTGGAAAACTACGGACTGTTTTTGACGGATGGACTGTTACGCGTTGGAGGTCGCCTCAAAAATGCCGACCTGCCCTTCGGTAGCCGTCATCCTCTGCTACTCCCCAAAGGAGGACCTTTGGTAGAACTGGTGGTCTCGGATAGACACCTGAAAAACGCTCACGCGGGGTGTAATGCGTTACTGGCGATATTACAGAGGGAGTCCTGGATTTTGTCCTCTCGGAGAGTGGTTCGCAGCGTGTTATTTAAGTGTGTGGCTTGTTATCGGGTGAAGGCCTCCACTATGCAGCCACAGATGGGGGATCTCCCTTCTGACCGGGTTTGTCAGACAACTAGGCCGTTCGACGGGGTCGGTACGGATTTTGCTGGACCGTTTCTGGTGAAAACCACAGCCTATCGTAACACTAGGGTCACGAAAGCATACCTGTGCGTTTTTGTCTGCCTGGCCACTAAGGCCGTCCACCTGGAAGTGGTTTCGGCTCTGTCTACGGAAGCCTTTGTCGCCACGCTGGATCGTTTTGTTTCGCGACGGGGTTTACCTTCTCTCATTCGGTCCGACAACGGTACCAACTACAGAGGCACTGCCAACTACTTAAAAGATGTGAACGATTTTCTGGATAAAAATTGTAATAGCATAAGTCAAGCTCTCGCACAGCGGGGAATCACATGGCGATTTAGTGTGCCAGCCTGTCCCCACTGGGGCGGGATATTTGAAGCCGCGGTAAAATCGGCAAAAACTCACTTGCGCCGGGTAGTCGGGGAAACTACCCTCACGTATGAGGAACTTACAACTGTGTTTTGTAAGGTTGAGGCGGTTCTCAACTCGCGTCCGCTTTGTCCACTCTCCTCTGACGCAAATGACATGGAAGTCCTGACCCCTGGTCATTTTTTGGTCGGTCAGCCACTCACTGCCCTGCCTGAGTATCCCTGGAAGGATGAACGCAGACACCGGATGTCTCGTTTTCAAATGATACAACAAATGAGTCAGGACTTGTGGCGTCGTTGGTCACTGGAGTATCTGCATTTATTGCAGCAGCGTGTAAAGTGGACAGACCGGACGTCGCCCCCTTCGGAGGGGGATATGGTTTTATTAAAAGAGGCTAATTTGCCATCGTTATTTTGGAGACGAGGTCGCATTTTAAAGTTAATCTGGGGCGCGGACGGGACTCCGCGTGTGGCGCAAGTGTTGGTTGATGGATCGGTGCTAAATCGCGCAGTCGCGACCTTAGCTCGATTACCGGTTGACTAGTTTAAGATTTCAGGCTAGAAAGCGGTATGTCCGCTTTGGGTGGCGGGATGTTGCAAATAAACAGGCATTTATTTTTGTTGGAAATAAAACTTTGATTTGTATTATGGACGAATCGATTATCGAGATTCAATTTGTTTGGTGGCATAATGGCCCCATCACTAATTGTTCTTTTTTTTTTCTTTGGTAGTACACTTGTCTCGGGAAGGCAACAATGGCTGGTTGATAGGTTATCGTGTGTTGATAATTAAATAGATTTTATGTAGTAATAAGGGCATTTGGAGCCGTATTACTTTAATTAAGTGTATTGTGCAACCTGTGTTTTGTGAGTGTGTACGTCGTAAGCGAATCGCATCGGGAAAACAATTCGCCGGGATGTCGGCGTCACCGCTGCTGGAGTAAACAGGTATTTCCTCGGGGGAAAAAGTGCACTTGGGATAGCCGTTGGGTGTGATTAGGGAACCCTAGAAGACCCGGACTCGGATTCGGGCCCCATCGGACCATATGGATCCCGTTCTGGACGGCGGGAGCGGCATGGAACTGTGAGTGGATTTTGTAGATTTTAAGTTGTAACCTAATTTTAAACAGTAGCATAGTGTGTGTTGTGGGTTTCCGCAACAACAGTAATTTTGTTTTAAAACACTTGGAAAAAGAGTAATATAATATACCCTATATCACATGTTTACTGAAATTCTTTAAGACACTTTGGTTTTATAGTCCTCGGTACATTTTCATGGTGGCATAAAACATTCAATATAAGGAACCATTTTTACAGTAGGCGTAGTTAGTTGGCATCCAGGTAGCAAAATGTGAGGTTTAATAATCGCTCGTGATTAAGCTCCAGCGATAAGGTCCCCAAGGCCCAGCCACAATGCGCGCGCGCAGCCGCGCCGGCCATGACGCCCGCCGCGTGACGCACCGCGGACGTTCACTATCATTCCCACGGCTCATTACTCTATAGATCACGGACTAGCCGCAGCTATGATGATTACAACTTAATAAAACCACATGCCTATAAACTCAGTAAACTATATTTCAAACGTGCTAAAGCAGGAAAAGCTAACGTATATACAATTAGTTACTCATTTTGTATCCTTATAAGGTAGCGTAAGGTAGGTAAGGTTGCTTTGGGGTAACTTCAGTCGATCCAGTAACAGAAACATGTAATCTGAAATGGTCAAATAAATAAAAAGTTAAGTTTTCTAAAGTTTACGCGAACACTACACTTTGATGGTGGCACTTCACATGGCTATTTGTATTCGCGTATTTGCCATATTTGGCAAATAATTGCCATGTGTTGTAGGGCAATTATTTGCCAAATATAGCAAATACCTGAATACAAATAGCCATGTGAAGTGCCACCATGAAATGAAACAACTTTTACGGATCTACTCGCGTTTATTTTACACATTACTTATTTAATGTTTATCCTTATGTTATGTTTACCCATCTGTGACACCCAATACCTGGCTGCTGAGCTTCAGCATGTCAAGCACAGCCTGGGATTCATACAAAATATTAAATCTCAGCCCCAAAGACCAGACCAAAAGATACCGTAAGCTCTTTCTGCGTAAAACGGAACGCACCTGATTAAATTTAAATGAGGGTATACTATACAAGCTACTAACTAATTATGAGACGACTAACACCTCAGTCTCCCTGTGACCACGGACCCTGCAAAGGGTTCGAAACGTCAGGATAAACATTAAATAAGTAATGTGTAAAATAAACGCGAGTAGATCCGTAAAAGTTGTTTCATTTCAATATAAAGTTAAGTGTTCCCGTTTTTGACAAAAACTCAGAAAGAAACGGTACCCAAAATTATAAAGAATATTATAAACATATTTCCAAAAGTAAAAAAAAATAAAACAGCCTTTTTCTTGCTATTTGTGTTTCCTTTTAATACCGCACCAGCCTGGTGTAGTTTACTGATGGCATTAGTAAATGAATGTGTAGCATGAAGATGGTAGTCATTAGAAAAATACTAAGGTATATTCCACCGATTCCAGTCTAACATCTCGGTCGTTCAATAACGATAAAGCACCAACATGAAACGAATTTGAATTTGAAATATTAAGTTGAATAATGTTGCGCAGAGCTGCGCAGGCGCAGGCGCAGGCCGGCCGCAGCAACGCGAGCCATTTGCATCGACCGCGTTGTTTACGGCCGGACTCAATGTGTCGTGTCATTATTAGTTTGATGCAATTTATTGTTACAAATGCGTCCCAGCGGACGGTAAGGGCCTACTAAATCTTTGGCTAATAAATGAACGCAGTAGAAGAACATTGCATCATTTGCCTAAAAAGCAATATCGCCAGTTATTGACCACAAGAACTTTGCAATCGCCATTAAACGTGATTACTGGATAACTACTATAATTAATAGGAGATTATAAACAGTAAATTTTTCATTAATTTCTACCATGGTATTATGATCCCGATAAATATCGAATAACGATTATCGTAACTTAAAATGTAAGCACAAAGGTCCCCCTCACTGCCAGCGTCGCATGCCGCCGGGCCCCCGTCCCGGGTCGTATCTGAATGTGGCATCTGTT
Source organism: Eudonia lacustrata (assembly GCA_947562085.1). Taxonomy (NCBI): domain Eukaryota; kingdom Metazoa; phylum Arthropoda; class Insecta; order Lepidoptera; family Crambidae; genus Eudonia; species Eudonia lacustrata. The sequence continues at coordinate 21,271,236 of OX387326.1, read as the reverse complement.
TACACCATCTCAGAGTCGAGTGGCTGCGAGCGCACTCGTGGTCAATCTCTCGGGAGCTGGTAACCCATCCCTTCAATACTATGGGAACATTAGAATTAGAACAACCACCAACAGAATATTTATAAAATACAGTGAAAAAATTAAAAGCTTACCCGACCCAGCCAGGAATTGAACCTGGGTTTTCCGCAATACAGATGAAATACCACAAATTTGATAACACAACGCTATAGTAACATTTTTACTTTTTATTTTTAAGTACTAATTGCTGCACTGAAGCTGAATTTATCATTTACAAAATACAGTGAAAAAATTAAATTCCTACCTGACCCAGCCAGGAATCGAACGTGGGTCTTTCGCAATCCGGGCGGTAGCATAAATGTCAGTGCAGGCGCCCGGATTGCGGAAGACCCAGGTTCGATAAACAGTAAAAAAAAATTAACCACCAATAGGTTTTTTTATTATCATACTAATATTATAAAGAGGAAAGCTTTGTATTTTTTTATGTTTGTAACGAATAAACTCAAAAACTACTGGACCGATTTAAACAATTCTTTCACCATTAGAATGCTACATTAGAGCTGAGTAACATAGGCTATATTAAAACAGAAATGTCCACCCGTGCGAAGCCGGGACGGGCCGCTAGTTAGAATGTAAATTGAACAAAAGTGAACAACAGGTATGTGTCTAGTCAAGTGTACTGCAACATTGAAGATGAGGTTTCAGACAAAGCTCGCAATCATCGTCATTACCATCTCGGCTGACAAACGTCCACCAGCTAGATGAAGGTTTCCCCAAAAATCTTTACAATGACCGGGTCTGGGCTGCTCCCATCCAGCAGTTACCTCTGACCTTCAGCAGATCATCAATCGCAATGATCCAAGATAATACCATATAATATAGTGACCTGCCTCGAATGTTCGTAGCTACTTGACATACACAGGTCATTCTGCTCTAATAAGTTATTTCTAAGACACAAAGCGCCATAGTCACAGTACAGATGCATGTTGTAATGACTCACAATGATTTTTATTGAAAGTCGCTATTTATGATATTGCTTAGAATGATAATTAATTGCTAACAATTGTAGGAAAACTATGTTAATAAGGTAAACCCGTTACTACATTGATAGTTTAAGTATTTCATAAAAAAATCGCAATCGCAAGTACAAAATATTAGAATTTTAATCGGATTAAATCTCACATTTGTATCGCATTGTGATTTTGTAAATGCCTTAACTTTAACAGAGACAACAAAATATAGACAAGAGCGGCGCGGCGCGGCGCGGGGCGGCGCGGGGCGGCGCGGGGCGGCGCGGGGCGGGGCGGGGCGGGGCCGGTTTCAGTTACGGGGACTCGCCACAGATCACACGCAGATAACGATAAGCGGGCAGCCGGGCCTTATCGCCGGTTACAACTGATCAGACGCAATCAATTAGGCTGGCCGCATATGTTCGGAATCCGTATTCGATTTCCGAATTCGTTTTCCGCGTTCGGAATTCCGTGGGCCTAGCGCAGACGTTCAAGTTTTTTCATTAGGAATATTATACTGCCAGTACGTTCAGTGGTGGCTTTGTGAACAAACGACGATGGAGAACTACGATTTAATTGCGATTGCATTTCTGTTATCATTATCAAAGAAGAAAAAGAAACGTCGGTATTTTGGTTTCATCCGTTAATTTAATAATAATAATAATGATGCCAAAGGCAGTACTCTTTGACACGGCACGTATTGTCAGGAGGTTCCTCACTCTGCAGCCCTGACCACCGGTAGTTTGGGCCCTGCCCCGCTGCTGGCGGTACTCTAGGATTAGGTTTTTATAATGTTTTATTGTTTTTATATTAAAATATTGTAAAAATCTAGTTTTAAGAAGGAAAATAAATAAAGAGTATCATCATCATTATCATCTCAGCCAAAAGACGTCCACTGCTGGACAAAGGCCTTTATTATTAATAAAATGTATTTAAGATAAATAAGATCCAAGTGTTAGTAACAATATTCTTAAATCTACTGTTAGTAACATTTAAAATTTAGGTTTTTTTTAATTAACGTTAAACACTCGGAGAATCAACGAGAGTCCATTTTATCTAAAGAGAGCAAAGTTGCGAGCACATCCAGATAAATTCTTTGATTACTACAGGTGACCATAAAATCTTTTGATCAACTTCATAATGGCATACGTGATAAATTAAAAAAACAAAATATCTGTATGAGATTATCTTTGGATACGGAAGAAAAATTGGCCATAACCTTGAGGAAATAGTCGTGAATATTTCACAAGCAAGGATGTTTTTCAACAGCCAATATTAATGCTTCTGTTTTACACATTGTCTGATGCACTCGTGTGATGAGACATGAAAAACACACAACACATCCAATACGCACAGCGCGTGGCGCGGTTCTGAATGGAAATTTCCGAACATGTGCGGCGGTTCATAGCAAATGTATGGAAGTGCTGCGTTCCGCATGACGTCGTTAGGTTTTTTCCTAATGGTGTTTCCGAACGCACGGGCTGGCACTCGAAACGTACATACGGAATATATTCCGTACGAAAAAAAAACGAATGTGTGCGGCAGTCAATGTATTTTCTATCAATTTGGTGCATTCAGGTCTACGAACGCGGAAAACGAATTCGGAAATCGAATACGGATTCCGAACATATGCGGCCAGCCTTAAGCTCCAGCTTATTTACGACCTTGCCGTTGTAAAGTTACGCCTTCTACCACCTTTACTCAACAAGCTAACAAGCTTTTCAGTCTGGCTGACTGGTTAACCAGTGCTGCGTTTTCTGATTACACACATAGACGTCCGAAAAAGATGAGCTCATTACGTGTTAATTATAACAGATATCATAACGTGCAGGTTCAAATGGGGTAACTGACATGTCGTATCATGTCAGTTACCCCAATCAATAATTTTGCAAACTAGATATAAGATATATTTTTTAGGCAGCTTATTGACATACATAACGTATTGAAAATGTTTATTTTTACAATAGGTTTAATCTTGCCAAATACGGTGCGAGTCGTGGCTTTGAACAAAGCCTCTTCTTATTTGACTCAGCAATTTCAGAAACTTTAGACTGCTTCTTGTAGTACATAATGTTATTTCAATTAGAACACTTACAATCAGTATTATCACAATTCGTTTAAGATTGCACCATCCAATGCATTGCATTTGAAACGCTTTATCTGCGACTGTTCTGTTATGTCGATAAGATCGATAATGCAATTGCGGCAAAACACTGCAGTCAGCACCGATAAACGTTGTAATAACAATTACTATCAGCTCTGCGATCCGCACACAGACTGTAAAGGCGAGGCTACACTTCGTCCAGAGAACGCAAAGTGGCCAGCTACTCTTAGCATAGTTTATACGCAATTACGCACTGCGCACCGGCAAACTGGGTGTCGTCGTTTTCCACCAAGCGGCGCCGGCGCCTTTTTCGTTTTCGTTAACGTGATCGAATAGCGAGTGCAACTAGTACAAGGCACCCTGATCGCAAGTGAGCTGCGTATTTGTCTCATTTTTTTCTATTATCTTCAAATAATCGCATTGGAGACCTTTTCAACTGGCTCTCTCTTAGTCAACCCCAAGGATAACTACCTTGTCCTGAGTATTAAAAATCCCATTTACTGAAGCTCTAACATTTCCTGCTACGTGTCTTAATATATGTATAGAAGAGCTTTGGGATTTTTGGAATCAACATCTCTTAGAGACTTTCAGTTCCGTAGACAAGGCAATACTGGCGTCTAAAAAGTTCAAAATAGACTGATAGATAAATAAAACATTTATTACAAAAACCACAGACACACACATAAAACAAAGATACAATGGATATAAGCAAAAATATTTTCAAAATAAAAAAGCAATATGGTACATTATGTGGCCATGTGTGTATGCTGCAGCAGTGCAAAAAGGTCGTAGCTCAGCCATACACGTGCCCGGGAGCTAAGCGATGATTTTCAGCCACCACCACTAGGACAGTGCGGAGACAGTAACACCAGCTCCACCACCAGCTTAAGACTTCACAGCACCAATTGCTAATACATACATACAACACATAATTTCCTAAATCAATTAGGTTTTGCGCTATTGTCTTGTTAGAAACTGTAAACCAAACTAATAATATTTAAATGTACCAACTCTTGCTCTGTGCATCAACAATATGATAAATGATTAAAATAATAATAATAATTTAACAATAATCATTTTGTCGGGTGGCAACAGGGCGCGCGCCATCAATGGTTGGGTGATGCCCCTACTGACATACTCCTTTGGCATATTTAGATGGACTCAGACTGAGCTGAACGCCCTGGATAGAAGGTTTCGTCAATTGCTTACATCCCATCGCATGCTACACCCGCGTTCGTCGGTTATGAGACTGTACATTCCGCGGAAGTGGGGGGTCGTGGTTTTTTGAATGCCAAGAACCTTCAAAATCGCGAAGTGTGCAGCCTCAGGGAATATTTCCCTAATCACGAGTGCGGGATGCATCGTTATGTTGTAGCAGTTGACAGGAGCCTCACGCCGCTCTCCATGGCAAATGAGAACTGGCGCAAGCCAACGGTGCTAAGCACTGAGGACCGCAGGGAAGTATGGAAAAGCAAAGAATTGCACGGGCAGTTCTATCGGGCCTTAACAGGAACTGATGTAGACCTGCCCGCGTCGGTGAACTGAATATGCTTCGGTGACCTCTTTGGTGAAACCGAAGGTTTTGTCTGTGCAATTGCCGATGAAGTTATCAAGACGATTAACTACCGGAAGTATATCCTGAAGGACGGTACGGTCGACATATGGCGGGTATGCTGCCGTGCCGGAGAATCTCTCAGGCATATTATTTCCGGTTGTTCTCATCTTGCTAACGGCGAGTATTTGCACAGACACAACCATGTAGCCAAGATCATTAACCAGCAACTTGCTTTTCAATACGGCCTTGTTGAGTTTGAAGTGCCGTACTACAAGTACACACCGGTGTGCCCGTTCTTGAAAATGGTCGTGCATTGCTCTATATTGGGACCGGTCAATCATCACGGACAGAACTATTGTTGCCAATAAGCCTGATATCGTGGTGGTAGACCGGTCTCAACGTCGGGCGGTGCTTGTTAACATCACCATCCCGCATGACGAGGACCTCGAGAAAGCTGAGGAGGACAAACTCAGCAAGTACCTTGACTTGCCTCAAGAGGTGACCGCTGTTGCAAATAAACAGGCATTTATTTTTGTTGGAAATAAAACTTTGATTTGTATTATGGACGGATCGATTTGGGAATCGATTATCGATATTCAATTTATTTAGTGGCATAATGGCCCCCTCACTAATTGTTCTCTTTTTTTTTGGTACTTGTTTCGGGAAAACAACAGGGCTGGTTTATAGGTTATCGTGTGTTGATAATTAAATAGATTTTAAGCAGTAATAAGGGCATTTGGAGCCGTATTATTCAAATTAAGTGTATTGTGCAATCTGTGTCTTGTGTGTGTGTAAATCGTAAGCGAATCGCTTCGGGAGTACAATTCGCCATCCCATGGTTGGATGTCGGCGTCTTCGCTGCTGGAGAAAACAGGTATTTCATCGGGGGAAAGTGCACTTCGGGGTAGCCGTTGGGTGTGATTAGGGAACTCTAGAAGACCCGGACTCGGATTCAGGCCCCATCAGACCATATGGATCCCGTTCTGGACGGCGGGAGCGGCATGGAACTGTGAGTGGATTTTGTGGATTTTAAGGTGTAACCTAATTCTAAACGGTAGCAGATAGTGTGAATAGTGGTTTCCGCAACAGTTTGGTAGCAGAGCGTGGTTACTACTGGACCTCTAGGTTAATCGGTGTAATTTTGTGTATTTTGTTAGTTCGTAATAGGTTAAGCTCATTTCGTGTAAAATCGCACTTCCGGGACAGGTGCGGTTGAATTGTAAGGTTGGTAGTACCGTTGTATTTGGGCTGGGACATTTCTCGGAACGTAAATTGGTATTCAATTTCTTTCAATTGAAAGCATCGAGTCGATTCGGGATAATCGATTCCGTGTTTTCGTTGACTCGTTTTAATTTTGTGTTTAGGTTTATTTAGTTTAAGTTATTTATAATGACAGCGTCACGGCAGGAGTTGGCTCAGCAGCTCCGGTGGTTCACCGGGCTGCTTGCATTAATAGATCGGCCTAACCGGGAGGACGCCTTGGAGACGCGTTCGAAAGAAATGCAGGGTCGTTTCTTGTTGGCCGAGCGGTCGGTAACCGCTCTATTGTCAACCGACCCGGTCGGGGAGAAGGAGCTGGCCCTCCACGCCCAATATGTCAAGGATCTGGAGCACATCCAAGACATCTACAATGAGGTCCTTCAGCGGGTGAAGGACATCGAGCGACTGCGGGAGGGGAAGCCTGTTGCGCGCCCCGCTTCGCTCCACACCCCTGGACCCAGCGCCATGGGAAGATTGGGTGCCCTGGAGGTCCCGCATTTCACCGGATGTATGCGGGACTGGGCTGGATTCCGGAACATGTTTTTGGCCTTGGTGGATACTCGGAAGGAATTCACCAAGGCCGAAAAGCTGGCATATCTCCGTTCCTTCCTAGACGGAGAACCCAGACAGCTCGTACAGCATCTGGAGCTGCAGGATGCGAGCTACGACACCGCCATGCAGCTGCTGGAGAAGCGGTACGAGAAGCCGCGTCTTCAGGCGGACGCGCACGTGACCCATCTGCTGGGATTGCCGAGGGTCAACCATAGAGCTCAGCTGAGGGCGCAGCTGATCACCCCGCTCACCGTGTCCTTAAACGGGTTAAGGACGCTCGGACTGCCCGTCGACCAGTAGTCCTTCCTTCTTCTGCACATCGTTCTGGCCAAGTTGTCGCAGGAGATGAGGGACAAGTTCGAGCGGAATCGACTGGTCCACAAGGATCTCGGCAGCGTTCTGCCCTCGATAGGGGAACTTCTGGAGTTCCTGGAAGAGGAGGCTGGCCTGCTGGAAAACCAGCTAGCCTCCCAGGAGGCTCCGACAAGTGCGCCGGCCCGCACTTCCGGAGTCTACGGCGCCCAGCCGCCACGCAACCCAGGGAAGGGTCGCGGCAGGCTGGTGGCTGCGGCCGCCATCAACCCCGGTTTTGGATGCCGGGTTTGCGGACAGCAGCACTTGGAACAGCTATGTCCAGCAATTCTCGGGCTGCCCACAAAAGAGCGCCGAAACCTCGTTCGGACACGAGGATTGTGTTATGCCTGCCTGGGAGGACATAGGTATAATGAGTGTCCCCAGGCGAGGCCTTGCGATGTGTGCGGCGGACCGCACCATCGCTTACTGTGCACCCGTAGTGCTGAGGGCTCAGCACCGGTTCGGGAGAGGGAATCTCCCACGGGTGGCGGTTTGGGGCCGGGGTCAACTCCGCCTCCGGAAAGACGGAGTCTGCCACGGCCGCCACACTACAACCCCTCGTACACCCCGGCTCAGGTGAGTTGGGGACCGCCGGAACGGAGCCAGGTTCTGGCTACAACCCGGCACCCGGCGCGACCAACACCAGGAGTTGGTGCCTCTAAGGGCCACTGGGTACAGGGAGCCCCACCTCCGGACCCAACACCCGGATACTCGTACGCGTATCCTCCGCCGCCGTTACCGGAACAACAACGACATGAGAACCGTCAACAGTTCTCACCGGTACTGTACGAGTACCCGAGGTTGGAATACCACCCACCCTATCACCGGTATGGTAGGGCAGCTGGATACGCACCACCCCGGATGGTGGCCTGCACGCGTCCGACTTACTGGCCGAGTCATCACGGTTCGACAGGGTCGGCTGCTGGCTCTGACGCGTGACTAGCCTGTGGTCGGGCTACGTCGGAACCGAGGACGGTTCTTTTGCCCATCGCGCAGGTACGCGTTTGGGGACCTAGGGGGGACTTCGTCCGGATACGAGCCCTTCTAGACACTGGGGCACAGGGCTGCTTAATTACTACGAGGGCAGCGAGGCGCCTACGTCTGGAGTGCGCGCCTCCCTCAGTTCCGATTCGGGGAGTCGGAGATACAGAAGTGGGGGGTCTGTCCGGTCAGACCCACATTTTCTTCTCTCCTGTGCATTCCGCTTCGATACGGATTGCGGCGGTCGTGATCGTACTCGACAATCTGCTGGGTTGGCATCCACCGACAGACATTCCGCGGGACGCAATGTCTAACACATCAGGTCTCATGCTGGCAGACCCTCATTTCGAGGAGCCGGCTCCGGTGGACCTCATATTGGGAGCGGATGTACTGGGCTGGATCCTTTTAGGGCCTCAGCGGATTCTGGGCCGCTCTTCGTTGGTAGCTATACCTACCATCTTTGGACACGTTTTAATGGGACCGGTTTTCGACCAGGAGACGCGGGATGTCTCACCTGTCGTCGCTACTACCTCCATCGCTAGGACGATGCAAAAATTCTGGGAACTGGAAGAGCCTCCCATGGTCTCCCGTCTGGATCCGGAGCATGTGGAGTGCGAAACCTTTTATAAGGATAACACACGCCGGATGGCGTCGGGTAGGATCGAAACTCGACTGCCCTTTATCGACTGTCCCCCTCTCTTGGGAAAATCGAGGGCGTTGGCAGAGAAACGACTCTTGTCCATGGAGCGTCGTATGTCTCGCGATCCGGTACTTCGGGAAAAGTATATCGAGTTCATGCGAGAATACGAGGCCTTGGGGCATATGTCGCGGGTGACTGTCGACTGGACAACGACAGATCATTTTTTCTTGCCTCACCACGCGGTGTTGAAGGCCTCATCTGGAAAACTACGGACTGTTTTTGACGGATCAGCACCGTCGTCGACTGGAGTTTCATTGAACCAATGTCTCCATTCTGGTCCGAAGTTACATCGGGACATTGTCGACATCATTTTAAATTTCCGAAGACACCAGGTGGTGATCGGTGCGGACATCCGGATGATGTTCCGCCAAACAGTAATACATCCTGCGGACAGGAGGTTTCAGTTAATACTCTGGAGGGAACATTCGGAGGATCCCATCACCGTCTACGAGCTCAACACCAACACGTACGGCCTGAAGTCGAGTCCCTTCATTGCCATCCGGTCACTGCTGGAACTGGCGGTGCAGGAACGGGCTCGCTTTCCCCGGGCAGCCGCTGTACTGACACGTGACGTGTTCGTAGATGATATCTGCACAGGGGCAGCCTCTCTGGAGGAGGCGCTCATCATCAGGAATGAGTTGATCGGACTCCTCGCGGCTGGTGGTTATGAGTTGAGAAAATGGTTATCCAACGAGCCACAGCTTCTGGTTGGGATTCCGGAAGATCACCAACAGAATCCTCAGCTATTCGAGGACGCAGGGGACCCGAACTCTATCGCCGTTTTGGGAATTAAATATCAGCCGGTTCACGATATTTTCACATTCCGGGTAGAACTAGAAACTACAAGAGTTTGGTCGAAAAGGACGATCCTTTCCACCATCGCTCGGATGTTTGATCCAAATAGATGGATCAGCCCGTGCATTTTTATGGCGAAGTGTTTATTGCAAACACTGTGGACACTCAGAGTCTCGTGGGATGAGCCACTGGTAGGGCTCTCACTCGACACTTGGCTCGCTCTGATCTCTACGATCGAGGCGATCAATCAGGTGGCGTTGCCGCGGCGGATCTTGCCGCAGGGCAAATACAGGGCAAGCCCACATGGCTTCTGCGATGCGTCAGAACGAGGGTATGCCGCAGTGGTGTATCTGCGAACGGTTGACTCGAAGGGTCGAGTCGCCGTCTCCTTGCTTCTGGCTAAAAGCAAGGTGGCTCCCCTCAAAACTAGGCTGACAATCCCGAAGCTGGAGCTTTGCGGGGCGCATCTATTGGCCAAACTGTTGTGCCACGTGCACAAGGAACTGACGTCTACGGTGGACATCCGGAATGTCTACGCCTGGTCTGACAGTCAGGTAGCTCTGGCATGGCTACGCGGGGCACCCCACGTATTGGAAACGTTTGTGGCCAATCGGGTATCTCAGGTACAGAACTCGGGCATCGAAATTTGTTGGAGGCACGTTCCCGGCCTCTGGAATCCTGCCGATTGTGCCTCTCGGGGCTGCACCGCGCCGGAATTGGTACAGCATGCCCTCTGGTGGGGTCCAGAGTGGTTAAAGGAGGGTGAGTCATCATGGCCGGTCACCATGATCGATGGCTCTCTAAGGATGCTCCCTGGAATAAAAGTTTTGGTGACAACAAACGAGTCAAGGCCAGATCCGAATTGGTTGACGGCTCGATACAGCAAACTGGACAAATTGCTAGGTGTAACTTGTTGGATCCGGAGATTTCTACATAACTGCCGCCATCCAGACAAGAGGCAGTTATCACCCGTGGCGGGTGCTGAGGAACGCAGGAGTTCACTGTTGGCCCTGATACGGCTGGTTCAAGCTGACCGGTTCGAGGACGAACTGAAGATTTTGCGCGTCGGTCGCGCAAAGCTCAAGGGAGCGATCTCTCGGCTCAACCCATTTCTGGATGCGGATGGACTGTTACGCGTTGGAGGTCGCCTCAAAAATGCCGACCTGCCCTTCGGTAGCCGTCATCCTCTGCTACTCCCCAAAGGAGGACCTTTGGTAGAACTGGTGGTCTCGGATAGACACCTGAAAAACGCTCACGCGGGGTGTAATGCGTTACTGGCGATATTACAGAGGGAGTTCTGGATTTTGTCCTCTCGGAGAGTGGTTCGCAGCGTGTTATTTAAGTGTGTGGCTTGTTATCGGGTGAAGGCTTCCACTATGCAGCCACAGATGGGGGATCTCCCTTCTGACCGGGTTTGTCAGACTACTAGGCCGTTCGACGGGGTCGGTACGGATTTTGCTGGACCGTTTCTGGTGAGAACCACAGCCTATCGTAACACTAGGGTCACGAAAGCATACCTGTGCGTTTTTGTCTGCCTGGCCACTAAGGCCGTCCACCTGGAAGTGGTTTCGGCTCTGTCTACGGAAGCCTTTGTCGCCACGCTGGACGTTTTGGTTCGCGACGGGGTTTACCTTCTCTCATTCGGTCCGACAACGGTACCAACTACAGAGGCACTGCCAACTACTTAAAAGATGTGAACGATTTTCTGGATAAAAATTGTAATAGCATAAGTCAAGCTCTCGCACAGCGGGGAATCACATGGCGATTTAGTGTGCCAGCCTGTCCCCACTGGGGCGGGATATTTGAAGCCGCGGTAAAATCGGCAAAAACCCACTTGCGCCGGGTAGTCGGGGAAACTACCCTCACGTATGAGGAACTTACAACTGTGTTTTGTAAGGTTGAGGCGGTTCTCAACTCGCGTCCGCTTTGTCCACTCTCCTCTGACGCAAATGACATGGAAGTCCTAACCCCTGGTAATTTTTTGGTCGGTCAGCCACTCACTGCCCTGCCTGAGTATCCCTGGAAGGATGAACGCAGACACCGGATGTCTCGTTTTCAAATGATACAACAAATGAGTCAGGACTTGTGGCGTCGTTGGTCACTGGAGTATCTGCATTTATTGCAGCAGCGTGTAAAGTGGACAGACCGGACGTCGCCCCCTTCGGAGGGGGATCTGGTTTTATTAAAAGAGGCTAATTTGCCATCGTTATTTTGGAGACGAGGTCGCATTTTAAAGTTAATCTGGGGCGCGGACGGGACTCCGCGTGTGGCGCAAGTGTTGGTTGATGGATCGGTGCTAAATCGCGCAGTCGCGACCTTAGCTCGATTACCGGTTGACTAGTTTAAGATTTCAGGCTAGAAAGCGGTACGTCCGCTTTGGGTGGCGGGATGTTGCAAATAAACAGGCATTTATTTTTGTTGGAAATAAAACTTTGATTTGTATTATGGACGGATCGATTTGGGAATCGATTATCGATATTCAATTTATTTAGTGGCATAATGGCCCCCTCACTAATTGTTCTCGTTTTTTTTGGTACTTGTTTCGGGAAAACAACAGGGCTGGTTTATAGGTTATCGTGTGTTGATAATTAAATAGATTTTAAGCAGTAATAAGGGCATTTGGAGCCGTATTATTCAAATTAAGTGTATTGTGCAATCTGTGTCTTGTGTGTGTGTAAATCGTAAGCGAATCGCTTCGGGAGTACAATTCGCCATCCCATGGTTGGATGTCGGCGTCTTCGCTGCTGGAGAAAACAGGTATTTCCTCGGGGGAAAGTGCACTTCGGGGTAGCCGTTGGGTGTGATTAGGGAACTCGAGAAGACCCGGACTCGGATTCAGGCCCCATCAGACCATATGGATCCCGTTCTGGACGGCGGGAGCGGCATGGAACTGTGAGTGGATTTTGTGGATTTTAAGGTGTAACCTAATTCTAAACGGTAGCAGATAGTGTGAATAGTGGTTTCCGCAACAACCGCCATGTAGAATGTTGATTCGACGATCATTGTCCCGATAGTCCTTTCAGCGAATGGTCTGATAGCGAAGAGCCTCGACCAACACCTTAAGAGGCTTTCGCTTGATGGTTGGATCAAGGGTCAGATTCAGAAAGCAGTACTCCTTGACACGGCACGTATTGTCAGGAGGTTTCTCACTCTGCAGCCCTGACCACCAGTAGCTTGGGCCCTGCCCCGCTGCTGGCGGTACTCTAGGATTAGGTATTTAAAATGTTTTATTGTTTTTATATTATAACATTGTAAAAATCTAGTTTTAAGAAAGAAAATAAATAAAGAGAATATAATAAAATTAAATAACACAAAATACAAGCTATAATGTGGGTCACTACTACCAATGCACCAAAGTACTGTTCAAAGTTTCAACTATTCAAGACTGGTGCTCTGAAGGTCACCACTACACACAAGTACACTCTCACGTGGAGTACTGCTATCGGCTGTCGGGATCAGAGGAGAACATATCCAAGGACGGCCTAAAGACATCCTATAACATAATTGCCAGAAATTTTAAGCTCATAAATATTGTTGCATATTTTAAAGAATATATCCATGTTCGCGGTTTTCCATTACGCGGGCTGAAGCTTGTCAGCTATCTTAGTAAATATAATCTTAGGTTTATTTATATGGAGAAGATATACAATATGAAGCTTTGATAAAAGCATGTGCTGCTCATATGATTACGTGGCTCAGTAATAGCGCGGCATGAAACCCGCGACCGCGAGGCTGCGGTCTCCGGCCGGCAGCGCGTGCGTCGGTAATGGCCGCCGCCACAAGCCTTTGGGTAGCACGGGCTTCTAACGGTGAATGACTTACAATTAAATGTGTAACTTTTTAAACTATCATATTAACTACGTATTTACAGGAATATTAGTATGTTCTTTGCTGCCATTGTGTATCTGATATTAAGGCACAATTGCAAACGGCATGATCACCGATATACTTGTAATAACAACGTTATTAATTACTGTAGTAAATGATTAACCACATAAAATGCTGGGATTCAAACCAACAACCCATGGCATGCCGGGTCAGGGGCACTACCTTTATGTTAGGTATGTTTAGGTATTTTAATTTTAATTTTGCAAACGACCTCCTTGGTCGAGTGGTTTGTACACCGGTTTTTCATGGTGTCGCCATCTCTGAGGTCCCAGGTTCGATCCCCGGTCGGGTCAATTTAGAAATTATTGTTTTTCTAAATTGTCTTGTGTCTGGGTGATTTCTATGTATAATAAGTATGTTTACCCGTTGTCTAGTAACCATTTAACGAGTTTCATAACGTGTAGGAAAGTTTATTTATTTATGACATGTTAAATAATTACTATTAACTTTTTCTATTTTATTTGTTCCAATAACTTGTTTAAAATTGTTAACAAATTCATTACCTTTAGCAATAACAGAGAATTTTTTTAACTAAAATTAGTTAAGTAGGTACATTTTATAATAAGATGGCCCTCTGATGCTGTCGCTGTGCCCTTGCATGGTGTCACATGAATACCTGCTTAAATATTCCATCTTATTTATTGAAAGGTGATTTGCAATAAATTATTTGATTTGATTTGATGCTTTCGTGGCTCTGTCCAACCTTCTGAAATTTATCAACACTATTTACTCTTACTTTGTAAGTTAGTGGAGCCTTATTCAATGTCGACACTATGTCCTCAACATCCAATCCATAAGGATTATTTGTACACATATAAATGTGTACAAATGTTTGGGATCAGCTGTTAACAATTAGGCGCTATCGTATATGTAGTATGATTATGGTTATATATAATATTATGCAAATTTTAAAATTTAAACAAATTACAATTTAAAAGAAAAAACTTTGTCTTACAATCCTTTGAAAAATTCCTTTGTGTAGATAGTGTTGATAAATTTCGGCGCAGTACCAAAATAGCATAAAGGTAGTGTAACTGTATCAAATTATATATAACACAATCATAATATGAACATCTTTATACTATGTATCTAGTTACTTATCATTAATAATAAAAATAATCAATCAGATGCACGTTACTGTTTAGTTAGATTCAGTTGAAAATCCATAACTGTTTGAAGACAGTGGCCAGCAGGTTATTCTTCAAACGTAATGCTTTACATTTACTGTACATGCGTCATCAATGCACGAACTAATTAAAGAAACAAAAAAAAACAATACTAACAACCTACGACTTAAGTTATTCTTTAATAGAGCATGGATCGGTTATATAAGCACAAAAGCATTTCTTATTTTCCTGTCTTAAGATATAAATCAATAAAACTCTGTAAACATATCGATATCCTGTCATCAATTCAGCGAAAAACAATTTAACCGTATCGTCATTGCGAAGCAAAGCGATTGGCAACTTGCAAAAAACAGGGCAATAGAATCTATTAGAGCGGAGCAATAAACGCGGCGGCATTTCCGACGATTAGCCATCCGGCTCGAAGGACCAACGGGGCTCAGGCGGGCGCGGGGCACGGGGGAGGGGGAGGGGGCTGAGGGTAGACGGGTGACGCGGCCGTTGATTTATCCCTGGCTACGGAAACTAATGGTTTCGCGGACGAACCTCGTGAGGCCCGACAGTGGACTGGACCGGTCCGATTACTAAATCGACTATTAAGGAAACTTGAAATTTAATTGGGTAATGTCTTATTTTGGGTAATTATGGAAGTATTTACGATTCAGTTTTAAAAACTGGTTAGATTCGATTCAATTATAGGAAATGTTGCTAAATTTCTAACATAGTATGTATAAAATGTTTATATAATTTTTTACGCAAATTTTGTTGCGAACAAATTACAAAAACACAAATGCTGAAAAAATTTCCACGAGCAGGATTTGAACCCGCACCCTTCTGACATACCGGGTCAGGTGCTCTCCTAATTGTATGTATATTAAAAGATAATATTATCTGCGTGTCTACTGCGAGGCTTGACCTTCCTACGAGGAAAGATATATCCTAAAGGTAAATCATAGAAAAGAAATCGGACCATAACCGTCCATGATAAGCTGGTGCGGGCGGCGGCGGCGGCGGGTGATTTTGCCATCAAATGCCGATTTTTAAACGGCTTTTTTAAAAATAGGTCGGTTTGTCAATAATAGTAGATGACGTAAATAGAAGTTTGGAGTTGAAATTACTTTTGATTAGAAGTGAAATAAAAGTTTTTGAATAAACATTTGGCATAGCAATAGTCTGTCGTCTGCTGTGAATACAGATATAATAGAATTATAATTGTTTGTATATATTAGGACAGATCTGGCTCTAAGCAGACGAAAGGTTGAGTCACACTCGCGGTACAGATCTAAGTAAATAGTAATATCTATCTGTAGTATTCTATCAGTAGGTATTACTGATCACATCAAATTAAAATAGCAAGTTATTGTTGTTCCAAAAAGAACATATCGATGATGAAATGGTATGGCCGCATTCGATAAACGAACTATTATACAAAACTGCACACGGCTGCGATAAACTGAATCGATCCATTGTTTGAGCGATTGCCAACAGGTCAAAAGCCAGGCCCGAGATCGAGAAAATAATCTAGTAAAAAGTGAAAAGATCTCTAATAGCGCGCGTCCATATTTGTGAGAAACGATTATACAATAGTCAAAGGCGCTCTGATGATTGGTGAACAAAGCGGCGGTGGAGATGACAGTCAAATTATTTGGAAGGAAAGTCGGGCCGTGTCGCAGGCTATCGGCCATCGGCGTGTTTGCACAATGCTATGTTGTGACGGGCGCTGGCCGTGGCGGCGGGCGGCGGCTGCGGCGCGGTGCGAGCGGCGTGCGGGCGGCGTTGCGGGCGGGCGTGCGGCGGGCGGGGGCGGCGAGGGCGATCACAATTATAGATAGCGACAGTTTAGACGTTACACGCTAGCTATGTACAGTCCCTACTACAAATAGCAATACATCTAGTTACTTAAGTTCTTCATAATAGAACCTTGTTTATGAGTTTCTAATCTCTACGAGTTGACTAAGCATTCGACACGTTTTGTTGTGAAATTAAGTTCTGTTTACATATTTAATCATTGCGATGCCAACCAGTTTCATATTTTTTATAAAACACTAACAGTTATTACTATATTTGTAGACATTAAACACTTTATTGCTTTACGTTTGTTTGCTTGACTGATTCTTTTAATTACAAACTGAGATATACAATGCAGGTTAGTAACAGTTTCGAACCGTGACTGTACTGTGCACCACCTCTGTACGGTTGGGGTCGGGCGCCGGGCGCTCAGCCTGGGCCGGCCACCGGCTGCGGGGCGGGGTAACGAGAACAAAGCAGTGTGACTCCACTCGTCATCGGCCGCGGCTAATGAGCAACAACCTACAACTAAGAAATAGTGTGGAAATAGCTTGCCTGCAGGCCAGCCAGGGGAGGTAAGGCTTAAGGCTCGCCGACGTTACAAGCAATCTGCTTCGACTGAACAGCTTCCCCCTGTACATCTTTATACAATTTTTTATTAATTTTAAGTAGACTTTCTTAATAAAGAACAGACCAAAAATCAAAGAGCCTTTTTTATGAATGTATTTATAAAAAAAGATTTCTAAATATCCTGCTCAGCTAAAAGACATCAACGCACTGAGAGAGAAATAAGTTTGCTTACTATTGATACAAATGTTTGAGTTTAAAAATAGTATTTCCTCAACAATTTTCATGCATTATCACGGGCATAACAGTGCTCTTGTTTTACAGTTCATCTCAACATAGTAATTTAAAGAACAGTCTTCTTATTTTGAGCAGCCACATAACATAGTATTTTATCTAAAAATGATAGTTTTACATTTGGGTTCGCAGGCATGCAAGAACTTTGTACTGGGGAATATTTTGAACCAGGTGTATTGAATGATGACAGCGGGTTAGTAGTTTATTAATCCAATAAGTTTACAAACAGTTATTATGGACCTTGTTGGTTGGTTGACCTACGAGCCACGACTGTAAATTTTTCTTTTCTTTATGATTCGTAAGAATGTTTGCAGTGGCTATGTATTCAAATGTTAGAAAGAATAATAATTGTAACATTACTCAAATTCAAAATATTTACTCGGCGTAGCAGTTCGGCTTAGGTTCTAACAATATAACTAGTTCATAGAACTAAAGTGCTACGACGAACTGGACTTCTCTCAGCATAAGTTGCAGCTTCAAGCAAATGCAACGCTGATTTTCAGAGCTGATCTCTCACTATGAGCATAGCAATAAAAAGCTTCTTCGACACATTTTGGATTAATATTTATATACCTTGATCTCACTGAGGACCAACAAATATCTCGAGTAATTCAAAACTGATTCAAAAAAAAACTTGTAAATATTTTCATGCTTCCATTTTTCCAGGCGCTCGGTCGGGTCGCTCGCCGGAGTCCATAAGGTAGGCGCTCGTGCTACGCTTAGTTAAAGCTGTACGGTGAGAGTGACCTCTCACTGTGATCTCTTCGTGTTATTAAAATAGCTGAGTGCAGATTTCTTTATTCGTTTTGTGCTACTTAAAACAAAAAGCGTGTTGTTCGTAAAAATATTAAAAGAGCAGGACAACGAGTGATGTCGTTGAACGCTACCTTGATGGACTTGAGTATAAAAGAATACGAAGTTTTAGAATATATGAGTTGTATAAAAATAACTTTATGAAAAATATTATACTTAAAAGAACCAACGCGTCGATAACTAATAATAAATAACAGCGGTTCATGTCTCTGATTTTGAACGACTTCAAATCTGCCGAAGTAGCAGATACGCGGTTTAACACAAAAGCTTTATTATGTTCTGCGGTCAAGCCGCTCGCCGCCTCAATTTCGTTCGTTTTCGGCAGAAGCTAATCCTAATAAAATGGAAGCGATTCCGGCACGCCCGGCCGAGCGCGTCGTGTCGGCGTGTCGGTGTGTCGCGGCGTGTCGCCCGCGTCGCGTGACAAACCGACAAATCGCCCAATTTGTTCACTTAATTCCGCCTCACAAAAGAAAGTTCCATAATAAAGTGTTCCGACACCTCGTGAAGTCACGAACAAGACTCTTCGTTTCACAAAAAGTTGTCGGTTCGTTGTCGCATTTTGTTTTTTAACCAAAATTAAGACCTCCATGGGAAGTGTTTCCTGTGTTGAATTTAATGTAGAACTTGTAGGCAGGCTCTTTTTAAATGTTTGTGCTTTGCTTGAAACGATTTAAGTTCTCATTAACTCTTAAATATGTATACTCTATAAAAGCTCTGTTCCACAGTAATAGGTAACTTTAAGTGTACATATGCACAGTTCACAATTGTTTGTTTAAATTATTGCAACAATTAATTTGTGTTTTTAATAATGCGAAATATTTGTGCTTAAATAAACACGTCATATCAATATTGTTTTCTAAAGTTTACGCGAACACTACACATTGAAATGAAACAACTTTTACGGATCTACTCGCGTTTATTTTACACATTATTTACATATAAACATTAAATAATGTGTAAAATAAACGCGAGTAGATCCGTAAAAGTTGTTTCATTTCAACGTCATATCAACTTCTATACCCAAAATAATAAATAACATTCATACTTGTCGAGTTGTACTCACAAGATAGGTAAACATAACCGTACATCGATATATATGTTGTTTCCATGTAGTATGACGCTTACAAACTAGCTCCAAAGTCCTTATAACGGTTTCTAGAGTCTATTTGATTTTTATATTAAGAATTGGCATTTATGTGCTTATATTGGCATCTCGGATTAGTATAATTGCACCGAAAACTTGTCGCAAAGCAGTTAAAGCATAAAACAACAAAACGGTATGTCAAAGCGATGTCGCGGCCACATTCTATTTTACAATAAAAAATGTGATAGTTCCGTAATGTATGCAAACAGCATTTCGACTGCGCATAAATTGGTGAGACACGTTTTATTATAATTGGACAAATTTACAACGATAAAGGCTGTCGTCCACCGCGCGCCGTGTTTATTGAGATTCGATATTGTCTTCGAGTGGGCAGAGCGGCACGCGTCCGGGCGGGGGGAGGGCGGGGGGGGGCAGGGCTGCCCAAGATATATGGGCCCCGGTCTATGATCACTCAGTTTTTTATGACATTGAGTTAATATGCCCGGTTCGTTTTTAATTTGTAACACGATTCTCCTACTATCAAGCTTTGCTTGCACACGTCGACCGACGTTGCTAGCACATGTAGCTACTTGAAAGAAATTGGATAATTGCTACATTATTGGTGTCCCAGTCGCGTTGGGAATATTATAATATAATGATAAGATAGGGGTTACCAGAAACTGTAAGAAAGGACATTATTAAACAGTACTGTTTTTCATTTTATTTATTTTTTCTATTCTATTTTGTGTTAATAAAAATCTCTTACGTAATCTTTCTTTCTTTCTTAAAGAATGATAAAAGGCATTTACAAAATAGAAAAAAGCGAAAGTCGTCAATATTAAACACATATACAACATTTAAAGACTTTATATGGCAAAATTTGAGAGTTCTACGCTGTACCGTCCTCTTCCAGGGAGCCCTACAGTGAAAGCCTCTTCGCTAGCCGTTGTGATGCAAAACTGTTATCATCACACTCGGCCCCCGCGCGTCGCCCGCGTCCCGCGAGCCGCGACATTTGACCCTGGCCCAGGGAACGGGACATTCACTAATCTCCCAAATAACTTAACTCGGCGGCTGCCGTTGGCTTAATGCAAGCCGCGGTTGTAAAATGAAGCTGTTATTATAAGTACGAGTAATACTCGTGTGCACGAACTTTGAATTACAAATAAATATGATTAATACCCGCCTCGTAGCGTAGCCTCGTATCCTACATGGTAACGTGTCTAGTTTTGTCGGTAAAGATGTTTGTAATATATTTGTAAATGTAAAGTTTAGTATACCTCGTATTTTGATTTGATTATTTTATTTTTTGATAGTAAAAAGTTATGTTACTTGTGATTAACTACTTTTTATGTTACGTTACTATGTAATATGACGTAGCTCACCTAATTTTACTATTTACAGACGTTCATCTATTTCGCTCCAAAAGTCCTGACTCTATAGTTTATTTGTCAAATATTTAATATACATCGGATCCGAATACGAGATAGTAAGAAACATCAGAGCGAATTATGTATTAAACGTAATAAGGTTTTACATTGTATTGTATTGGGAATTATACAACTAATAAGCTTCTACAAGCTAACAACAAACCTCTACATATAGACTAAAATACATCCTTATTATTACGAATTTTCGTTTCCGTCTAAATTCAAAACCTGTTGAATTACTCGACTTTCCGAAATCGCTCGAATAGTTCAAACTCGAATAGTTCCAACTACTAGGTACTAACTACTTTGTGTTTAAAAATAAAAGTTACAAAAAGACATTATCAGCCCATGACTGTTTTCTCCTGGACTTGGACCTCCTGCCTGATTAACAGCACAATACAAATACCCTCAGGTATTGGGCGACCAGACTACCGGTTCATAGTTGTTATATGCCATTGTAAAACAACAGCCGGCAACTATTCAGCGTGCCTATCGAAAGTGTGGTTGTAACGGAAGGAGGCAAAAGGGAAAAGTGAACTGTATTTAGGAATAAGAGGCAAAGTAAAACGTACAATTATAATGAAAAGAATAAGAAATAATTATATAAATATACCGAGTCAGCAACCGCGATAACAATTAAAAGTAAAAACAAAACATATATGCAAATAAATAAATACAAATACAAATACAAAACAAAAGGAAATGACACTTAGAAAATGAAGAAAAAGTGTAAATTAAAAGTAAAGTATTTACTCCGTAACGGTGGTCGAACTGTTTGCACACATCCCGGGCCCCAGCATTACGAAATTTAGTTTACGCTACACGATTGTAGCCCGAACCAGTTCCTCAATCAATTTGCATGTATGAAATCAGCAATTTCGGAACACAGCCGAATGAGAATAGGAACGCCTTAAATGCTTACTCCACGGCAATTGCGGCGAGTGAAGGCGTCCATATTGCATCGCGGCAATTTGTTATCCAATCGATTTGGCAAGCGGCCGCCATGAATCACCGCACGCCGTCGCCCCACATCGGCGCGAGCTTTTGTAACTCTTGAGGTTCTCACGGCTTAAGGGATGACACACACGGCCCACCTATGTCCGGTAAAGCTGAAAGGGCCGTTTGAAGCCACCACCAGGTACTCCTTAAAAAAAGGCTCAAAGTGCGAGTGGAATACCTACTACATACTCTGAGGATAAGATTCCTGTTCTGGAGTCCCGCTGAACCATTACATTACCACTTTGAGCAATACAATATCAAATTCACTTCTGACTACAATCGACGGGTCTAAGAAACCATTTTTTTTAAGAGAGTTTGCTGATTGGCTCAAACAGCATTTTCAGCTTCACTGGGCTTTTTGGGGGTGGCGAGAAACTTAAAGGGTTCCTCAAGCCGTGTGAAATGAATCACCTTCGGAGGTTTTCTAGAGGGAACGGCATCACGCACTAGTGCGTGTCCCCGTGCCCTACTAGATTCTCCGAAGGGTGCGGATCGGATCACGACCTATGAAACCAGCTGATAGAGAGCGGCGGTATTCACGGACTGTTTCGACTTAGGGACCTTCTGTAAGCGAGCTCAGAGGCGAAATCGCGTCTGCGATTCCTCAGGCGTCGGGTCCATGGGCGGTGGTGATCACTTAACATCAGGTGAACTGCTGGCTCATTGGCCACCTTTTCCATAAAAAAATGTTAATTATATAACTTTTTAAACTATCATGGTCACTTACATTATGTAAATGTTAATTGTATATCAGTCGAGATGTAGAGTTTATGCGCATTTGTACTTTCTTGATGACAAAACGATGTAAAAAATACTTTTCTATTGATAGTTTTGTTTATATCATTGGTTACTATTAGTAGTAAGATTAAGAATTACAAAGCAATCAAATAATTAGGTAGTTTATCATCTATGAATTTATATGTAACTCTATATTTAGATGTCAAAATGTCAGTAAACGTTCGCGCAAACCCTTATCCGCCTGGGGCTGCCGATGCCGCCCTCGCAGCGTCCGTCACGGCACGCCCCCGTCGTCGCGGCCACGTCACGTTCCTGTCGCGTCGCCGCTCAATTGCCGGCCCAACCTGTAAACAAATCACTCAACTGCGCAACACTGAGACTTAGGTGTGAAATTGTTATTGCTCTGTCACAAATCTATGCGACGTACAAATTACCTTAAACACGACGGACCGGCCAAAACCAACTCGTTTACGACACACAAACCGCATGACACATGAGCATAAACTGCTTCGGACAACGTCGCTTATTGAGAAACAAAACTATACACACGAATATTTATATCGTAGTTCGTACACTAACAACGGCGTAATAGGCTTGCGAGTGCTAAAAGCTATTTACGTTAATAATATCATCGTTGATAATCTCGTAACAGCTGGTGGCGGTGGCGCAGACGGGGCGCAGACAGCGCGGACGCAGCAGCCGTGATTGTATCAGGCAGCGGCGCGCGCAACCCACCCCGAGCGACGCACCTGCGCCCGCGCACCGCCCAGCACGGCGGCGCCCGCGCCCCGGGCCGCCCCGTAATGGACCCGCTTATTCAACATAACTGCACTCCGCGACTAGGCGAGCTGCAGCCGCGCTCGGCAGCCTCTTCATAGACGAGTCACTTGCGCGCGACGCACGCGCAGCCTCGGCGACGACGAAATGGACATCACTCAACGTCAAAGTGAGACAGCGCCGATTTTAGTGGTCATGGAAAATATAGGGTTTTATTAAAGCCATTACGCTGCGTAATGAACGATGTCCCGGGGCTGGCGACACTTTATGAAGACATTCTTCACGCTAATGAGATAATAAAGTGGTTCGTGGGAAGGCTGCGCGGGCGCACACACGCGCCGCCGCACCTGTGTGCGATTCACGTATGCATAATGCGATGCGCGTAATGTATAAAGTACCTATAAACAAACCGGCGGGTGGTCGCACGGATTTTAATTTTATGACATTATGTGAGCGGAGTCGTGGACGCGTTTTACTTCAAGGTTTTTACTGCGACAGATTTAAATAACTTCCATTATGATCGGTTCTGGTTTAGAGCATAAATAACACATTCGAACGGTGAAAGTCATCGAGCGAGCAAAAATGGTCAAAGATCATGTAGATGGATGCATAAATGTATCCAAGATTACTGAGATAGTTTAACAATCAAGTGACATCGGTTCACCTATGGACGATTATCTTGTAACAGTTATCATGTTAAGCGGGTTGCCAGCGACTACGATACCTTGATCATGATTCTTGAAAATAACAATGTAGAAGCAAAATTGTTACTAAAATGATAATACGAGACGACGACGACGGACGAGATGGCAATGAAGCTGTTAGCTAGTTTAGCTGTCACGAAATTACTAAAATGTTTCAAATGTAAAAGTAGTGGATGAAGCGAACTCCAAATGAACTCCAATTTAACTTTGAATTTTCTATACTCGAATTGAACTCAAATTTAATAATTATCAAACTCTAATTGTACTCCAATTGTTTTTAAAATCTCAAATAGAGCTCTTAACGAACTCAATTGAATTTTTATCGAATTTTAATTTAATTATTATCGAACTCAAATTGAACTCGAATTGAAATCCAGTTGAACTCACATTAAACACGAATTCAACTGGAATTGAGCTATTATCGAACTCGAATTGAACTTTTATCAAACTCGATTTGAAGGTATTGGCGAAGATTTTTCTGGCGGTGCAAAAACATCAGCTTAGCAGCTTATTGGTCACATACGGAACGCTAAATCTGCACATGAAGCTTGGAAAAACTTGTTACGAGCTTTGAAAAATGAATAAAAATGAAATTTAAATATGAATTATATAGGGGGTGAAGTATATTGCGAAGGCTATTTGGAATGAAGAAGAAAGCAGGAACATGGCCACTAGATACAATACAGCGCACAGCGACCACTCCTGCTCTGTTTGGAACATAATCCAATTTCGTTTGCGGAGAGCTGCAGCTCACGAGCGCGTTGCCCAGGCAGCAGAGGTACCACGGGTCCGCGTCACGCCCACGGAACGGCAGAGCGGTACCACGGAACCGCTTCACGCCCACGCCCCTGCAGCGGTACCATGGGCCCGCTGCACGCGCTCTGCCCCGCGAGCGCGCGTCTCGTATCTCAGGAGGACAGAGTGCGGCCACCCATTGTCGCCGGATTAGTTACATTGTCACCTGCGCGTCATTAGGCGTGAAATATCAACAAACACGAACGGGTACGTCCACTTTCTACAGAGTTTATGTTAATTTCAATAGAAACAGACCTCTTTGCGTCTTAAATAACGGTATGTCTCGGTACTCGATGTTTACATAATGGTTTTAAATGTGGAATAAAGAAAACTATGTTATACGTATGTTAAAGTATTATTTCTAAATCTAAGTAATAGTTTATATACTTAACTAGATCATTTGTGTTGACTCGTAGCATCGAAACTTAATAATCTGGCGATGTAGCTCACTGCAGTGATCCACGACTCGGTCTAGTTGAGTGATGCAAACCGCTCCAGCGCTAAACAAAGAAGCATCGCCACTAGCGTTTCCGTTAAACATTTATTTGGCATTTACGTCGAAAAGATATACTAATCGAGAGTTAATTTTATTAAAGTTGTATTAATTAATTATGTATTATTAATTTGTATGGTTCTATGCGTTTATCATTTTTGTTGGTTCTCTATTTTATTATGAATAAACCATATTTAACAGTACGTTGTGGTTTGGTAAGGACAAAATTTCAGTAATATTTGAAATAGGTAGCTTGAGCGATGGCATAGTGACATTCATAAGAGCTTTTTGTAGCCTAAACTGAATAAATGATTTTTAATTTAATTACATATTTTGAATTTTGAATTTTGAGTGAGTGTCGTTTGAACTCAGAATACCTTGCGAGTGGAATCGAGAAAATTGTACAGCGCGTTAGGGCGCGCCTGCCTCGCATACCGCTTACTCATTTCCTCCACATCTTTCATTTCGACACTAAATGTAGCACTAAACATATATTACAATCATTTACCTGCAGCTCATGTCCTTATCGCCGTATAATACAAAAAGGCTTGCCACGAGAATTGTGAGTTTATAAGAAACTAAAGGTTTACTTGTCTTTCAAAACAAAGATTATTTTTATCCTGATATTTTTACCAATGTATTCAACGCATAACTAAGGTTGTCAATTCATTTCAAACTCCAGCCGTTTAAGGTTACTTTTTGCTGTTACTCACATTATTCAAAGATTAGAAACGACACGAAACACTAAACCAAATTTCAAATTTCTTCACGCTAATAGATAAAACTATTCTCCACATGTTCTTAACAGCCGTTCTTTAATTTTTTATAATTTTATGAGTAGCCCCAGCCCAATTGACAGTGGCCTGATGGACCGTTAAGATACTCCCACGCGTAATAAGATGCGTTGGACACTATATTTTATTGCATTAATTCCTACATAATTTGACACTTATGGGGATACTTAATTCTTTAAAGCCATTCGGTTCTCTGATAAGTGATTATGACTCTGCATCATTGTAGAGAACTGGGGAGCTTCCTGTAGTTGTAATGGCCGCGATACCATCTCCCATTAAACGCGGCCGACGGCGGACTACAAACAATCCCTGCACACGGGGAATTTCCAAATCTGGAGCGATCGACTATAAAATGTGAATTACTGCAATTTTAATTAGTATTCAAATTTTAAAATGGAACGTAAAATTTTATAGGCCAATAACAATGAAAAAGACTAAATGACCTGCATCCACCTCGACTCGTTAACGCTTTCAATCTAGAATCTCTGGCTGCCTCTATAATAGGCACAGAGGGTTTATATTCAAACTTGATTACAGTTTAAGTCACTTCGGCTTGATGAGCCACTAAGCCACAACCTTAGACGGAGTACGAAACTGTTTTAGGCTAGCCCTACAGTATTTCCTTTCACAATTATGTTGTTGCTTTTTTATTAATGTGAGAATAAAATATATGTACTTTAATTACTTAAAAAATTCACATTCAGACAATCAACACCAACAATGATTATCAAAATCTATAAGTGGTGACACTTTAAAACGCATACTGTTTATTATCATAATTTCGATTGCCATACATCATATGGTATAAAAATCAAAAAGCATAATATTTTAGCATAAAACATAATAACGCAGAATTGTTGAAAGGCATAATGTAAAAAGACATAATAACTATATTTTTGTTTGACATACTTTAAAACGCATAATTTTACTATGCATAACTGTTAACATTCATAATTTTGTTTTGACATAAAGGGGTGTATTTCATTTCATACAATTACAAATGAACTAATTTCAAAGAATATAACGTTCATTGGATATAGTTTTTACTTGGTCTAAATACACTTCTTATAACAACATACGTATATTATTCACTTGCTATAATTTTATTAAGTTAAATTATGTATTTTTTTATATAAATAGCATGTTAACCTTAATTTGATTTAAAATATAGTCTTAAAAGTTAATACGTTGTGTTTTTAGTAATGTTGTGCTACAAAAGTCAGTGACAGAAACGAATCGCTGCAAACCCAACTCCACGTAGTCTTGTCTGTCCTACCCCTAAAGTGTAATTTAGAAGCGCGTAGGCTCAGAGGGGCGAGGCGGCCAGCAAGCCGAAGCTACGATGGAGATCGAAAACCATCTGCGACAATAAGCTTGCGTGGGACCGGCGGAACCCCGCAGCGCCGGAGCCGTGACAGAAACCATGCCTGCTGCATGTTGCATGCTTGCTTGCATGGTTTATGCTTGCTTGCATGCTCCTAGCTTGCTTGCCTGCTGCTTGCTTGCTGCATGCTTGCTGGAAGCTTGCAGCATTTTGAAATTATGGTAAACAAATATTATTCCTTTAGAATATATGGGTTTTGTCAGTTTATGCCTATCAAATGTATGCCTATTGACAATTATGCCTTTTAAATGTTATGGCAAATTTAAATTATGCCTTTTGTTAATTATGATTATTGCAATTATGCCTTTCCATGATTATGCCTTACAGATTTCGGCCATATGATGAAATGCGTTATGAAGTTATGCTATAAAGACTTATGGTAAGTGACGGTTATGGCCATGAACATTATGCATTTTCAGTTTATGCCTAAAAACGTTACGCGCTTCAATAGGTAACCTCTATAAGCAGCACACCTAGCCGCGTAAGCCGTTCGCTATGAACCGCCGCATGATTTGCACAAACTTTGCCCGTCGCCCGCTGCGCTGCATCGCAACTGCTATTCCTTCCTCCTTATATAAGTTACAGAATAATTACT
Organism: Eudonia lacustrata; assembly: GCA_947562085.1. Taxonomy (NCBI): domain Eukaryota; kingdom Metazoa; phylum Arthropoda; class Insecta; order Lepidoptera; family Crambidae; genus Eudonia; species Eudonia lacustrata. The sequence continues at coordinate 21,243,637 of OX387326.1, read as the reverse complement.
AACTACAACATTATAAAAGTAATAAAAAATAATGCCTTGAAATTCACAAATATTTCTGCGTACATTGATTTAATTTGAAAAACAACTATTTTCACGGCACCTGGGGAGATCACTACCACTGTAACCAACTGTGGCGCAGATACAAAAGAAGGTATTGTAAATTCATTCTTTCAAAACAAACCAAACAAAACAAATAAACAGTCTCTGTCATATTTAGTTAAATTCGTCTCTACGTTCATGTCATATAAATTAATTTAAATTAGATAGATTACATAGTAACATTTTTATGTTGTAAACCGCATGTGCAAAAGTTTTAGTTTATAGTGAGTTTTAGTAAAATCTATCACGACGCTAACATTCTGTAGAATTTTCAAACAGTGTAAAGTCTTCAATTCCATAATAATTGGCCTTTCTCATGCACAATCATTAATTGTGTCATTCTAGCTAGCGTGCAATCACTGCACAATAAAATCTTATTATTTACATACCTATAAAATATAAAATTCAGACCTATTATTTTTAATTTAACACGCGCATCAATCTCTAAACGAACACCGTTTATTGAGCAGATGTCAAATGTACAAAAACCAACTACTCACCATTAAAAAAATATATAGCGAAAAAAATATATAATATCTGCGAGGAGTGGCGAGCGGGGCGTTCCGCGGACAATGCATGCCAAAGTGTTCATACCCGCAAGAAATAAGAATACACCCAATTGCGGAAATTTGCCTGATATTAAAATTCTGCCCGGAATCTGACTGAATGTTGGTGGGTTCCTACCTTATGCTGCTTCCGAGCAACACTGTTTTAATGGAAGAAAAGATTTCCTCCTGATACAGGTATCTTGTATACTTAACAGGTTGGTCCCAACCACTTGTAAAATTGAAAACCAATGTAAATTGAATAAAAAAAAATAAAAAAAAAGACTCAATGGAGCGTATTGTAGCTCAGGGCAGAGGCAAAGGCAAGAGATCCCGTGGTCGCTCGGCAACCCGATGGGCAGATCTCATTACCCCTCCCGATGGGCAGATCTCATTACCTCCCTCAATCAATCCACGACGACCGATTGCTCTCACAAAACTTCTAATAGAGCCGAATGGAGGCGCATTGCGAGAGCCGCCATTCACCGGGACCCACTCATAACCAAGACCACTCTGCCAAGAGTGCCCGACTAACAAGGAGAAGGAGTTAAAGGGTCTAGATCTAGTGAAGTTACAGTGCATGGAGTATACCCATGAACTCGCTTACGACTTCATGGGTACGCTTACGTCCATGGTCAGCGATGACTGCTTTCAATAAGCGGGCCATAATGCTCAATCGCCGGGTGTCTTAAGAAGCTATAATACGTAGAGTCCAAGCGACACAGGCCGGTCTCAGCGACGCCTGTAGCGCGCCCCAAGGCTTCGGCCCGATTAATTGGAGGTAACGAAACGCTGGCGTATAATAACTGTTAATTTCTAATCGGTGAGGGGGGCGCGCCGCCATTACCGAGCATGACTCGCTGCTACTGCGCATGCGCACACCAACTGAAACTAGGGATGCGACACTAACACACTACACACAAGGGTTTAAGAGTATTTACTACAATTGCGGATTAATATTCCTTGTATCGTACATATTACAATATTTGTATACAACTGTTTGAGGTTATTTCAAACATTAAGGCTTTTATATCCATTCTTAGGCACAGCACTTACTTATCAATGAATATTATAATATTACCCTAAGGGTAAAGTTCCCTACAACAGTTACTTTCCTATTAGTAGATACACATATTGACTTCTGCGTGAACAAGATAAGATGGTGTCCATATAAAATCTGTTATACCGTACCTTCGAATCCCACCTCTACCCTTGAACCGTCTGTCGGTGACCGGTTAACCTGTATAAATTATCGTATTTGCCAGTCGGTCTGATTTTTAAACAGCATTCGATCCTGCAGATTACAATACTTTTTAATCAATAAAGTTTAAAAAAATATTTTTTAATACAAAGAAGCCCCATCACTGGGCGGCCGCCCGCGGCACAAAGCCGTTCGCCTCCGAGAACCTACTTATTTAACGCTTCTATCCCAATTTAATTCTCCGATTACGTGTTCGGCCAAACCGCTACCTGCCACGCCTCCACACAAAAACCGACTTACAAACCTCTCACTAGCTTCCAAATTCGCGGGATAGGTGAGTCTACCTATCGGTCAGTGGCCTAAGCGAGCGTCACACGCGTCTAATTGATGTTAATGGGTTAATTTTTACGAGGACGCTTCTCGGAGCTGCCCCCCACCGCCCCGCCGCCCCCCGCTCCTCGCGCGGTGACATTTCTCACGCTCAGCATTCGGGCCCGACTAATCGCCAGTTCCCGCAAACCCTAGCCAATAACAGACTGAATCATAAATAAGTGACAATGACACATTCGTTTGTCATCGTGACTGTAAACGAATGACGAAGGCATGTTAACGAGAGCCAGCGCCAATTAAAATATCTTTGGCGGCGAGCGTTAGTAACTTATGCTCGATAAACCAAGCATTAATTGGATCCTTTATCACCGTGATCTTTCCCGAAAAGTAATTTTACAATCGCAAAAGTTAATGTTAATAAGACTATATACGTTTTACGGAGCAGGAAGACGATAACCCTTTAATTACCGCCGATACTTATTTGCGTTACAAAATAACACGGGGACGGTAATTGTGTATTAATGCGTGGAGCGAGCAAGCGGCGGCCGCGAGCTGCGCGCTGGTGTAATTGAATGTATCTGGTGCGTCGGCACCTCTCGCCGCAGGTGTAATGAGCGTGGGGATACTTCCACAGAACAACATTTTAGTCGTTATTTTGTAGAACATAGGGACTCGTTCAGTTTCAGCTACTATGTAGCGGCATTTGAAAGCTTATTAGAGTGTTAGAGCGTGCTAATTTATTAACTAAGATCGGGCGGCGCGGCTGCCCTTATTGGCGGGCATTCAGCATTGTCGCCGACCTAACAGAGCGGACAGAGCGGACAGCGCCACGCAGTGTTCCAAAGAAATTGTATTTGCGTAAAGTTCATACTTCACTTGCCCATTGCAAGTAGATACAATTACCCGGACAGTGTTTATATACAAATAAACAAATAAACATAGCTTTTTTGACTTAGAGCGAGGAGCCCATGGCGCAGCGTGCAGCTACCGTCGTAATGTCAGGTCACCGCATATGTGACTAATTTAAATATCTCGAGATTCTCTGTGCTTCGGAGGACCAGTTGATGTTGTACAATGGCAGTCGTTTAAACGAAAACATTAGTGCTTGTTATGTGACTGTTCATCTTTTCCGATTCTGCCAACACTGCTGGCCCAGCGTTCCACCACCAGCACTGGCCTTACACACTATCGGTTGTATTTAATTAAATCGGCATTACTATTTATTATTACAATACTTAAAGTTGCATTAAAAAAAAATATTAAAGCAAGTATTTTATAAACTCTACCCTTATTAATGGGGCAAATCAATGGGGATAGGTGTGACAAATAACCCACATGGTCAAATAAATCAGATGGCAGGTGCGAAAGATAATCCAAGTTGTATTCTTGTACGTTGAATCAGTTAACAGCAAACGTTGATGTCGTTAGCTCAGTTTGGTCATGGCTCCATAGCACATACCTAGATAACATTTATCGAATATTATTATTATTTCTTAGAAAGCTCTACCTAGATGCTGTCAAACTTTTGAGAACAATAGGCTAATTATTTATCCTGAATCTGTTTTATATTCGAGGAAACTTCAGCAATCTATCAAACGGTCTAAGCGGCGCTGGGGGTGTGGAGTTGACAGGTCGCGGGCGCGGCGCTGGCGGCGGGGCAGGCGGGCGGGGCGGGGGTGGGTCGTGATGGATGCGCGTGCGCGTAATTGACAGCGACACGCGCGCCGCCGTACATCACTGCTGTGCCCGCGCAGGTGAGCCGCCGCGAGCGCGAAATTTCCCGCGACAGCGTGCGACGAACGCACCCCGGCTAATTAACGACAGCCGCTGAAATATATCCCTGTCTCAATTACTCCAATAAAAGTTGCAGCGGGATGACTGCTTTGTGTCACTTGGACTTATTTATATGAAACTATTTGACGTTGCACCTTGATGCGTATAGCAAAAATGTATTCGTAATTTTCTATATAAAATTAGAACGTTTTAATACAATTTGCCATGTTTATTCAGGATGTCGTGCTCGTGGCTACAAATGAACACTATAACGTTTGTGTTGCGAAATAGTTAAAATCTCTAAATAATTAGGCGTAGATGTGTTTCTTTTAGAATAACATAACAGCTTAAGACAAATGGGCCTTTGAATAGGAACTTTGTCCACGAAGTAAACATAAATGAACTTAACATAAATTATCCATTGTAGAATCTCGTACGTCTCGGAGCGCGACGCTCTGCATAAGCGCTCGCTGCCACGAGGGCATTCATGGTACGAGCCCGTAATTCCCCGTATTTACATACAAGCGGCTAATCCGACCCTCGCTGGGCCTTTCAGCGCCGCCTGAGAAACGCCAGCGCCGGTGAGCGACGCGGGGTATAAATCTATCTAGTGTTGACTGTGGTTGAATGCGTGGTCGTCACGAACGCCGGGCGCGGTGAGGCTGAGCCGGAGTGATGGCGGCTCCCGGCCAGCTGCGGCCGACGGCTCGACGGACGGACGGCTCGACACGGCCGAGGTGTCGGTGTGCGCTGTCGCATTTGCATGCCAAGCGGATTTATGACGACAAAGGCGTGGAAAACTGGGAATTCTTAGGTTGATAAATGTTCGTAAGCAGGCTGTGAATTGAACGGTCAGAGCCTGACGCGCTCCCGCTGGAAGGCGGATTGCTTTAATGTTAGTGCAAGTGTTAGGTTGCCATTTATAACTTACACGACTTGAAGCTTGATTTAATTTTCAAATCCCTTTAGTGTGGCTTGAAAGTATAAACTCGTATTCATTACATATATCAGTACCACCATTTTTTTAGTTCTAATTTCTATAAATGGATAATAGAATGAATTCTGAGTCGAAATTAGTTGCATTCCTGGTTAATATTGACCATCTGATCTGAGTTGGGAATTAATCAAATAACTAAAAGTCATTTAAAAAATAGTCTAATTTGTAATTTGTTTTCTTTTGATTGTGGCATTTAGTACCGTGCGTGTATTGATTTGGAGTATGTTTCCAGTGACGCTGAAAATGCTACTTGAGACAATCAACATACTCTCTAAAAACTTTCTATAGGTTAAATTGCCTGATTTAAATGAATTATTATTAAACATCACATATTCATAATTCATAACATAATTCCATCGACCCCTGCTAATGAGCAGACGACATTCCTTAACCAGAACAGCTGAACGCCTGTCAAAAAATTGTCGACTCTCCGATGCATACGTGTAATACGACGCATACTTGTAAATAAATATAAGAGATACACCGCTGGAGTACCAGCAGTACTCGAACCCTCTGGTCTGGCACGTGATGACGGCAAAAGACCGGACGGCATGACCCTAGTTCTTTGGAAGGTGGGACGGGCTCTGGTATGGGATGCAACTTGTGTCGATACGCTTGCACCGTCCCATATTCCAAGCACTTCTGTTAGCGCTGGCGCGGCTGCAAATCATGCAGAGAACCTCAAACGGCGAAAGTATGAGAATCTGACTGGGGATCTCATATTTGAGCCGTTTGGTGTAGAGACTTTAGGTCCATGAGGCCCGGGTGCTCACAAACTCTTTAAATATATTTCTATTAAACTAGTAGAAGCCACCCGGGACCCCAGAGCTAGCAGCTACTTGGGCCAGCGTATAAACATAGCTATCCAACGTGGCAATGCTGCTAGCTTACTGGGCACTCTGCCTGATGGGGATGAATTGGGGCAAATTTTTTATTTATAGTTAATAGAAGATATAGTTTATAGTTTTTTGTAAGTTTAATTTTAAGTAGTTTTATTATTATCTTGTTTTTGTCTTTGTTTGTAAATAAATGCATTTGACAAAGACAAATTGTTCACTTCCTGTATTTTATTTGGTAGGAACATGTAAATATAAAAAATAATAACAAATAAGAAATAAGAAATACAATCTAGTCTTAAGCCAGTAAATTTTATTGTGTTACTCTCTTTGATTGTAATCTGTTTTGTAGCTTTTTGTTCATAAATAAATAAATAAATCGGTAGCGTGCACGTGATAGGCGGCGGCTGTGATGTGGTGCGATCAGCTGGCCCCTAACAGAGTGAGCCACACCGGTATAGGACAGGAATAGGTTGATGACAAATAGGGAGGTTGCACTTGAGCTCTATATAAATGAAATGAGCATATATACGATATTTCAAAATACAGAGCTGAACTAAATTAACAATAAAAAATATAAGAGACAGCATGAACATTTCATTGTTTGAAGTAAAACTCCTGACGGAAACTGAAAATGTTTGCGAAGATCTGTTCTAACGGCAGCCACTAGATCTGATTTTATTATGGGAATGCCAACCCAAGTTTGTTCTACACAAAAGACGCTTAGTTGCACAGTTGTCTAATAAAAATGTCCAAAACAAGGCTAATACAAGTTACAGTTGCGCGTGCGCAATGCATCAGGCGCAGCGACACAGTGCGACGATAAGCGGGCGCACACCGCGACGTGCGGCGCTGAGCGGGCGACGAGACGCGCCGTTACCGGGATTTACGGCGATCGATAGTGCGTGTAACTGTGCGGGGAAACACACGGGCGTGCAGTGCGGCGCTCGGCAAACAAAAGTAGCTGTTCATAAAATGTTTTTGTTTTGTTTATATAATTTTTAACGCAAATTTTATTACGAACAAATTACAAAAACACAAATGTTGAAAAAATTTCCACGAGCAGGAATTGAATCTGCACCCTTCTGACATACCGGGTCAGGTGCTCTCCCAATTGAGCTATCGTGGTTCTAACCAGCCCGCCGAAATTATTCAACACTATTTACTTCTTACTTTGAAAGCCAAAGCTGTTCATGTCATCCATAGTGGCGACTAAGTTGGGTAGTTTTGTTATTGCTGACATTCATCAGCAATTCATCTCACCTGATGTTAAGTGATAAGGCCGAAGGTTGAAGCTCACTTCACCAGGAATCCTCAACTACTGAGGCAATTGCTTTCTTATCTCCACCTGCCGGAACACAACAGTGCTACAAACATTGATGTCATGGCGACACATTTAGAAAAGCGAACAAACAAGCCCTACCGCTAACCAAACCGAGTACACAAAGATGTACTGGGAATCGAACTCGGGACCTCTAGGTCTGATGTTAGCATCAGACCTAGAGGTCCCGGGTGAAGTAAGAAACTTAATTATAAACTCAAATACAAAAATAAATAGGTAAAACGTTGCAAGATGACAAAACCCGTTTTACTATTAAACTCCTTTTCTTTGATCACTTGAATACAGAGTACCGCCACATGTAGTCCGAAGATAAAGAAATCGACAAATATCGTCACGTCATTGACAGCGAGCGCGATGAGCGTGAAGAGCTTCCATCGCAGCAGCACCGGGCACAGCGCCTAGCACTCATCATCATGACTTTTCGATCGAATGAGAAGACGAACTCTTTAAAGCCTAAAATACAATCTCAGCAATTAGTAAAAAACAGAATTTTGCTAACCTACTCAGTAGCTTGTGACTTAAAGTTCGAGACTTATCTGAGAGTTCGTTATAATTCTTATTGTACAATTTTAATTTTAATCAATGTCTTTTTATATGTAAAATATTATTAAGTAGATAACATTGACATTCAAGAATACTTATTGCTTGCATTCTAAATCATAAATATAATTAAAAATAATTATTGGAAATAATTGTAGTTGTATAAATAATATTACTGTAACTTCAATATATTTTGTATGCTCTTGAGGCAGATCATAGTGGCTCTGATTTGATTGTGTAAGACCGCATACCATACCTATGTTTCACGAAATAAAAGAATTTGAATTTGAATTTGAATTTGACATATCTGCTGCCGTGTGTCAGCGATGCCGGCAACACTATCTGTCTGGTACTACTGCCACAGTTATTAGTTTTTATTTGTTGTTAGCATTGCATTATAAGAATGCCTCAGGCAACATCGGTCTGAGGTTGGTTGGGGATCCTTACCAGTGAGGGTAACCCAAACTTTCGCTGATTTAGATGTACAGTTAATTAAAGCCTTCTGAGTTCAGGCAATTGCGAAAAAAACATTTCATAATTCTTTTTGTTAATTAATGTAATTGGTTTTTGTTACCGTTTTAATTAATTAAATTAAATAAATAATAATTACTAAGCACGAGTAGATAACGAACCAAAGAAATTGAATAAATGAAATAAACTTTTACATTCTAGACAATATGGTTTCACTAGGGGTCGCTCGACTACTGACGCTGATGTTGAGCTTATACTTCAAATATTTAATGCCTGGGAGGATTCTCACGATGCCGTAGGGGATTTTTGTGATTTATCCAAGGCCTTTGATTGTGTTTTACATGAAACCCTGGTCAGAAAGCTCTACCACTATGGAATTAGAGATGCATCACTGAATCTTCTTATCTCATATTTGAGTGATAGGGTTCAGAGGGTTGATGTTAACGGTAAAAGATCTCCGGGATCGGTGGTTACAATGGGTGTTCCACAGGGTTCAATTCTTGGTCCTTTCTTATTTTTAATTTATATTAACGACTTGCCTTACTTTGTAAAAGACAAACATGAGATAGTATTGTTTGCAGATGATACCTCACTTTTATTCAAAGTGAAACGACGACAGCCGATTGATGACGATGTGAACAATGCTGTCACAAAGATAGTTCATTGGTTTAGTGTTAACAATTTACTATTAAATGAACAAAAAACCAAATGTATAAGATTTGTATTACCCAACGTTAAGGAGGTAAAAACCAGTGTAAAAAATAAAGATAAGAATGTGGACCTTGTGGACACCACAGTGTTTCTAGGCATTACGTTGGATGCAAAGCTACAGTGGGGCCCACATATAGATAAATTGTCGAGTAGACTGAGCTCTGCGGCTTATGCAGTAATGAAAATTCGTCAGATCACTGACATTGAAACAGCTAGACTTGTTTACTTTAGTTATTTCCATAGCGTAATGTCGTACGGCATTTTACTGTGGGGCAATGCTGCCGATATTCAAACTATCTTTGTGCTGCAGAAGCGGGCTATTCGAGCAATTTATAATCTAAAAGCTGGTAATTCTCTTAGGTAGAGATTTAAAGATATTAATATAATGACAGTTGCATCACAATATATTTACGAGAACCTAATGTATGTATATAAAAATATTGAAACTTTTTCTAAAAACAGTGATATTCACAATGTAAACACTAGAAATAAAAATAAACTAGCAGTACCTAATTCTAGGCTCCACAAAGTAAATAATTCATTTAGAGGTTTGTGTGTACGTTTTTACAATAAAGTTCCAAGTAATATCCAAAAACTAGATATTAATAAATTTAAAATCGCTATTAAAGAAAAGCTTTATAAAAAAGCTTATTATAAAGTGTCTGATTACATTGAAGACAAAACAGCATGGGTTTAAAATGCTCCAATCTATTTCTAATCCAATATATTGTTAAGGTTTTTTAAACTTGTATAACTTGGTAACGTAACGGCATATAATTTTGTAAATGTCGTTACATATTGAATTAAAGCTGTGGAGTTTCTTGCGCCCATTCTTCTCCACAGCTAAAAAATAGACGTCCTGAATGGGTAGTAGGTAAAAAAATTATGGACGATTCAAAAGCACTTTTCTAAAGTTTATTTGAATAAAGAATATTTGACTTTGACTTTGACTTTGAATGAAACATATTACCTTCGTGAAGAATCGTGGTAACTAGACAAGACTAACAAAAACCACGACAAGCTGTAAGCGATAAGCTGTAATGTGAGCAAAACGCAATCTCCGAGCAACAACACAACCAAGAAACAGTAGGTAACAAGTAGACGCTCATAAGTCTACGACACGACATGGCACCGATCACTAAAATAATCAACATAATAAACTCAAGTCGCTAACCACTTCGCAGGGTGATAATATTGGCAAAGTCGCCGCTGTTCCGCAAAGTGCCGTATAATGTGGCAATGAGCAAGCAATAGATGACAACTGGCGCATTAGCGCTACAAGAGAATGGCGACAGCCAGCGCGGGCTGCGTCAGCGCTGTCGGCAGCGCGGGCGGCGCGGCACCCCGCGGCACGGCACAGGCTAGCGGGCAACGCCAGCTTACATATTGAAAGTGAAGATGTGTTCTGTGCGGATATTGTATAGTAAAATATGTCTTAAATACACACATTTTTTTCAATTTTTAGAATTCGCTATCTCAAGAGTTACAGCTCTGTCCTGTTCCTATTATTACTACAAGCATCTTTGGCCGTTTCGGCTTAGCAGTTCATTTAAATTTCCTTGTTCTTACGATGTGACGCCACTAAGTAAAAGCTATTTAACACACACAGTAAATATTTTGAAGACTTCGTTCAGACCTTGTAATCATTCTCTATACGATGCTAGTCTGTGGTGGTAGATAGATCAGTAGCCAGATGGGGCGATACGCGGCTGCGTGGTCGATGTTATCGCGGCATTTGGTAGGGAAAGCAGTCGCCGCCGCCGCGCTGCCGACAGCCACTTACAGCGTTTATTGTCGGCAGTATCGCCGATCGCGTCTCCCTCCAAATGTAAATCTCGCCGATATCGCCGGAGACATTTTGAAAGATCTTCACATGTGGGATAACAATAAAAATAAGCGACTGTTTCCTACGCTCCTCTACGGTCAGGGCACTCACACACTCGGTTATTGGTTGCTATCTTACAAATGCTACCTTTATCTTGGTCACCCATCTGAATGGATTGTGGCGAAAGTTTCTTGTATTTGTGATCGTTACCCGACACATTGTCTTTAAATAGTGATATGTTCCGTTATGTTCTATGAGTTTGATGAAAACCATCACTGCTCACGATCTTTATCCTACTACGGCCACAGTATAATTTTGCTCAAAATGTACTGTGTCTTAGTATTGCCCCAGCATGTTCAGATACGTCTTCAGTGAACATAATGTTTGTTTCGCGCGAGGCGAGCCGCTAATACATAATTGCTCAACCGCACAACACGCGCCGACATTTACCATTTATTTACTGAGGCTCAGTCAGCATTGTATGCTCAGGAACTGAGCGCCAGGGGGCTGCGACAGGGGACTGCGGGCGGGAAAGAAGGAAACACGGAAAACCTGAAAATGTCACCGTTGGCTGGATGGCCCCTCATGATGAGAGTTCTGGTGCAATATGTAGCAGGGTAGCTAGGTACCATAATATTCAAATTCACATCGGAATACAGCACAAGATATTCTGGAACTTCTGTTTTCTCAATCCATTCGGAGTATATTCATCAAGCGCCACAAAATAAATTGTATTATGAGCTGCTTTCCTAAGTTCTCCATTGTGCCGCGACATAGACTATTTTTAAAAAGGGTGTTAAGACGTTTATTTCGTCGGCAACCATAATCCAACATATCTGATGGTTGCTGTCCATCAGCAGATCAACTGTGAATGCAACCCGATCCGAGGTCGCCTGCTCGTTTGCCAACTTCTTAACAATATTTTTTTTTTTTTAAAACCGACTACAAAAAACAGTAAACTTAAAAAAGTAAAAACTGCTCTAAAAAGCAAGAAATAATATTGATATCATATTATTAACTACCTAGCCAGTTTAAAGAAGGTCTATCGAAGGCGGGTGGTCGGTGGTCGGCTGGGGGACAACATTGTTTCATTTAAACTTTTATAGTTGTTCCATTATCTCCACTTTTTTATTGTAAAAGCCCCACCCAACTTCAGTAGACATTTTTTTAAACTGATATGCGTATCTAGGTAATTAATAATATGATTTCAATATTATTTCTTGCTTTTTAGAGCAGTTTTTACTTTTTTAGTTTCCTGTTTTTTGAAGTCGGTCTTTTTTTGTTAATAATTATTTTATTTTACGATTTTTAGTGATGGGTAGACGTAGACCTAACAAGGATGCTTCTCGGATGAGGAAACGACGGCCTAGTAGGTAGTGGTATTCCTATGTAAGACTTCAATCTTAATTAGGTATTATTTTTGTACAAACTAAACATTTTGGCATATTGAACCGTATGAAGTAAATGTTTATATAATTTTTAACGCAAATCTTGTTGCGAACAAATTACAAAAACACAAATGTTGAAAAAATTTCCACGAGCAGGGTTTGAACCTGCACCCTTTTGACATACCGGGTCAGGTGCTCTTCCAATTGAGCTATCGTGGTTCTAACCAGCCCGCCGAAATTATTCAACACTATTTACTTCTTACTTTGAAAGCCAAAGGCGCCTATTCAATGTTAACAACTACCGTCATTAACATCCGATCATAATATTTTTACAAATACTAAAGATCAGTTAAGAAGTAGGCAAGCTATTTATAAATGTTTATATAATTTTTAACGCAAATCTTGTTGCGAACAAATTACAAAAACACAAATGTTGAAAAAATTTCCACGAGCAGGGTTTGAACCTGCACCCTTCTGACATACCGGGTCAGGTGCTCTTCCAATTGAGCTATCGTGGTTCTAACCAGCCCGCCGAAATTATTCAACATTATTTACTTCTTACTTTGAAAGCCAAAGGCGCCTATTAATGCCGGATGTTAATGACGGTAGTTGTTAACATTGAATAGTAATAATTGTGTTTTCGTATGAAGTAAGCCCAACAAAAGGTAACTGCTGTAAATCGTTAAGAAATTCCCTCGACTGTCTATGGTCTCCATCATCAGACCTGTAATGGCACTTATAACTTAATATGGATGCAAAGTTCTTATCAATAGAAATGAATTAAGACCAAACACAAGATAGCTACTGTAAAACGTTGAGGAGTTCCCTTGACTGTCCTTCGTCTTCATCATCAGACCCCTAATGACAGTCACAACTCATCTAGGTGTAAAGTTCTCATCAATACAAATTAATCAAGCCCAAACACCATGTAGTTGCTGTAAATCGTTGAGGAGTTCCCTCGACTGTCTTTCGGCTCAATCATTAGATCGACTCCAGACCTTCATTAAATAGAAGTGCTTTAAAATACTTAATGAAAACATTAACAAACGCACTAGTCGCTACTACATGTTTGAAGGTTCCCTTCGATTTCTCTGGGCTGCCATGATTAGATCCTGGTTTCCTTATCATGGTACAACCCTTGGGATATCTCTTTTCCAACAAAAAAAGAATCATCAAAATCGGTTCATAAACGACGAAGTTATCCACGAACACACATAAAAAAAATATACGAGTCGAATTGAGAAACCTCCTTTTTGAAGTCGGTTAAAAAAAACAAACCTAGAGATGCAAACATTACTAATAACCGTCGAACTAGCTCAATACTAAGTATTGCACATCAAGAACTACGTACCAATAATAATTATGCTCATAAAACTATTGAAATGAAACAACTTTTACGGATCAACAACAACAACAGGGTCCGTGGTCGGGGTCTGTGACCACGGACCCTGCAAAGGGTTCGAAACGTCAGGATAAACATTAAATAAGTAATGTGTAAAATAAACGCGAGTAGATCCGTAAAAGTTGTATCATTTCAATGTGTAGTGTTCGCGTAAACTTTAGAAAACAATATCTCATAAAACTAATTAAGGCATTATTGTTCTTCAGATAGAACAGTCCCATGACCTGGTGCGTGAATGCTCGCGTTTCGTCAGCCCGTCCGTCGTCGACCGCTCGTAATGTCCTGTTATTTGGCAGCGATATGGCGGTCGCATGAACGCGGCCGATTTACTTTCCATCTAATGTTATTGCGCACCAACTTAATTATAGTTTTACGGAGTTGCGAAAGGTAGTTACGTTTGTTATGAAACTTATATCGGAAATCGTTGACCTCACATTATGGTTAGGTAAACAAAGACGGCGTACGAAACTTACTTTAGTTACAATGTTTATAGAACTTTTTTGTTTTCCGATTTGTAAGAATATAGTTTGTGGAGAGTTATACATTTTTTTCTTTAATATTTACTAGTTATAAGCTATATCTGTGATTTAACTTCCGTAAGCTCTCTCCTCTCGTCTCTTGGAGAGGCCTATGTCCAGCAGTGGGCTAGTATAAGCTGGTAATGATAATGATGAAGCACTGCAAAGAATTTCTGATTCGCGAAAAAGTTTGAACATTTAATGTTTTACTTTTCACCTCATACAATCTTAATCCTTGTATAACACCAATCATTACGCAATCAACAGCCTCCGTCACAGTGCGCCCACACTTGCCCACTCATTGGGACGATACATTTAATGGAAGATTTTCAAAACTGCCCGTAATTTGTTATGAAGCTACGGGGAAACTCTTTCCTTTATATCGTACATGATATGTGAAGATAAAGTTCAAGATGCTTTATTAAGAATGTTTAACTATTACCAAATTATGGAAGTATATCATCTTAAACATTAAATTTTAACCCCCTCTGTGGCCTAGTTGCTACCACCGATCCACAGACTAACGGTCTCAGACTCAACCGTTGCCATAACACTTATGTTAGTAGCACTGTTGTGTTCCGGCAGGTGTAAGTTAGTTAGCCAGTGGCTCGGTAGTTGAGGGTTCCGGGTGAAGTTCGCTTCCACCTTCGCCGTATCATCACTTGACATGAGGTGAGCTAAAGAGCATGTGCCAAGGGTAAAAATAAAAATAAAATGGTGTCAGTTAAGAGCGTTTACGCCACACACTAGTGCCACTAATGAAAAAAAAACATATCTAGTAATTAGAGATCGAAAATCAAATTATGCTCAACAAACTATTTGAATGAAGTAATTTAGCATTTTTACTTCACCTAATGAACACCTTACATGTTATGGTTTAGTTAAATAAGACGTTACGGCCACTTTTAACTATAACGCCTTATTTAACTAAACCATAACATGTGAGGTGTTCATTAGGTGACGTAAAAATGCTAAATTACTTCATTCAAATAGTTTGTTGAGCATAATTTGATTTTCTATCTCTAATTACTAGATATGTTTTTTTTTCATTAGTGGCGCTAGTGTGCGGCGTAAACGCTCTTAAGCGAAATTTAAAGTTATTCTTTTTGCAACCAAAAACAGTTTATCTCTTTGTTTACCTCTTCTGGCAACCCACGACCTTTGTCCCAGACCGGAGGTCTAACCACAGCTCCGAAGCAGTTGTCACACAGACTTTCGTGCAGCGCATTAACCGAATCAAACCATCCCATAAAGCACGATTGCCTGTTTACGCGACGACTCGGGAACAATGGGCCCGCGTCGCGTCGCCGAGCCACCGAGTCGTGCACCACTTCGGAGAGGTGCTCCATGCCGCAGCCTAGGGACGCGAGTAGCACGGGGAACGCAATAGCTTCCTAATGTTTATCGACTGCGCACTATTTAATGGCGAGTTGAACGCGCAATACTCTTCGGAAAGCTATATTGTAGTTCAGTTCACATTTGCGTTTATATGTATCTTTTTAATACTATTTTTCAGTAGCCGAATCGAATTATTTGTACTAAAAAGAAACAATATTTTAGGCCCTGACAACCGCGAATTGCGCTTTACTTGAATTTGTTTATATAAAAAATATTCAACGCAAAAAAAAATATGTTATGAATGTGATAAATTAATAGACAATGTATATTAACAACAATGTCATTGATTTCAAAATACAGAATTATGAAATTTCCTATTTCCTTAAAACAGAAAAAAGTTTAGAGTCACCTCTAAATAGTATCTAATTACATGAATATATTTTTTTACTGATGTAGGTACGTCGATGAAAGTAAGTAAACTAATTCGTAATACTTACTAGAAAAACGACATTATTTAAATTTTTAATAAAACATATAGTGCCTTACAAATAAACAAAGAATTAGGTCTGAAGGTTTGCCGTGTGATGCCAGCTTAGAATAGCATTACCCCCTATCTTCCCGTGGGAGTCGTAGAAGGCGACAAAGGTAAAACCGCCTGCAGGAGACGGGCAGCAGCGCCTCCCTCAAACAGTAAGCTATACTGCGATCGCCAACCCGCGCCTGCCAAGCGTAGCGATTATGGCAACCCCCTCCCAACATGAGGACCGATCGTTGTGGCGATCCTTGGGGGAGGCCTATGCCCAGCAGTGGGCGTCAATTATGGCTGATGATGATGATGATGATGAAAGTCCGAATAGTTATTCCGTAATAAGGTACCTAATTATGTTCTATTCAATTGATTTGGTTCGTCATCTGCTCGTACTTAGTAATTATTATGAAATGTTTGCTTTAATAAACTGTACATCTAAATCAGCGAAAGTTTGGGTTACCCTCACTGGTAAGGATCCGCAACCAACCTCAGACCGATGTTGCCTGAGGCATTCTTATAATGCAATGCTAACAACAAATAAAAACTCATAACAGTGGCAGTACTACCAGACAGATGGTGTTGCCGGCATCGCTGACACACGGCAGCAGGTACGTCTCGGACTCTCAGTCACAAACTACTGAGTAGGTGAGCAAAATGCTGTTTATTTTACTAATCGCTGAGATTGTATTTTAGGCTTTAAAGAGTTCTTCGTCTCATTCGATCGAAAAGCCATTATGCTGAGAGCTAGGCACTGTGCCCGGTGCTGCTGCGATGGAAGCTTTCACGCTCATCGTGCTCGCTGGCAAGGGCGTGACCTATTTGGCGATTTCTTTATCTTCGGGCTACATGTGGCAGTACTCTGTTTTCAAGTGATCAAAGAAAAGGAGTAATCACATTATCTCTTTCACTCTAATTTGAAATGACGTTTACATGACAGGAACAAAACACGGAATTACTATTCGGACCTTATTCTTTGTTTATTTGTAAGACCCTTAGATTTTAAATAAATAGCAATTTTCGTATTTCCTGATTTTAATTCAGTGGATAACGCACTATTGGCATCCCTTTTGTTTATATGTAGATCGACAGGTCATGGTTGTCATCACCTTAAGAGTATACCTTACGTTACAATTGCAACAAAGTATAAGGTATAAGACAACCGTAAGTATTGAGAAAATTACTGGTTCTCTGAATATTTTTTCGTAATTAAATCCTTGGAAATTTAAATAACTGAGATTATGAGTTAATCATTGCTCGGTTGACATTACCCGATGTGAGCGGATCAGAGTGCGTGATTGCAATAATGGCGGGTGCCCGACACGCGACGAGCCGTCCGGCGGCGAAAACGACGAAACCTCCGTAGTCACTCCTTTAATGATTACTTGCTACATGTTATTATGCAGACGCTGAATTCGCTTCGCACATTGTATTACTTACTCTCTTTTGGCACGTATGTCATCATGACTTAATTGCAGTTTTTTAAATTCTCTATATTATATATCTACTTGGATCGTGTATCATGTCTCTACCTTTAAATATTTATGTTTCATAGTCTAAAATACAAAATGCGATTGCTCGTAACATTAGAGATCCCAAAATAACGGATAGGATCTAAATATAAACTAGTAGGTAACGTTTGTTTTGTAGTAATAATGTTAACAAATTGTGTACATACTCGTACAATTTTAAGTTTCCAGAAGGGGGTCGACTGTTGGGACACTTACAGCCTTCCTACTAGTTGACAGCGAGGCTCGCAGCACTAATGGCTCCGGAGGTTCGTAAACATTTCGATTAACGGGCATCGTGTAAACACGACGCCGCAAAAACAGCGCGCGGCGCGGCGGAGCGTCGCTGAACGTGGACACCACCCATGTAACTTTCTGAGCATTACTATGATTTTGACGACCTCCGTAGCCCAGTGGCTTGCACGCCGAGCTTTGGGCGGCGCTAACCCTAAAGTCCCAGTTTCGATTCCCGGTCGGGTCAATGTCTAAAACGAACTTTTTGATAATGGTTTCGGGTCTGGGTGGTTGTGCAGGTACCGACGTTGTTTTCAAAAAACGAGTGCTTTAGCTACTTACCTTGGGATTAGAACAATGTATGTGATGTTGTCTAATACTATTATACCACCATCATTGTCACTTACCATCAAAATGCGATTATGGCTTAGATCGCGAATTCAGAACGGTAGAGCGTACAGCAAAGCGCTACGGTACGCGCAGCGGGGCTTTTTACTGAATTTGGGACATTAGGCAAACTATTAACAGCCAAAGAATATAATATAATAGATACCTATATTTATTGATAACAGGTGCATTGACTAAGTAATTTAATAGTCTAAGCTATAATAACGATGGACAGACACTATAATATTCTGGAAGCCCTGGAATGCCCAGATATAAGAATAAAAATTGTAGCAGAGACTTCCCTGGCTCGGGGCTACTCTAAAGGATGTACACGACCCTCAGCCATCAGCACGCGACAAAGACGACGATGAGCAATACTTTAAGCAAATGATGGTAAACCATCTAACACACTAACGATACCTACTACGAATTTCTTGATACAAGAATATGATGAGACCGAGACAATGTTTGGGACTTTACCCAAAAAGAAGTAATTCATATTTCTACATTTTATTTTAGCTATTTGTGCTAGTAGCAAATGTTATACTCCGTTGAACATAATAATAAAGTGAGTACACATTAGGGCAGGTTTCCTTGCCGGGCGCCTGAGTCCTGCTGATCGGCGGATAATCGGCAGCTAACCACCGCGATTAAAACAATTGTTTAATTGGCGCGCGTCTACTCGCAGGTACGCGGCACCGCCCGCCGCCGATCCGTTCACAAAGGCGGCGGGCGCAGTCACGCCAATGTGATTACGCGTAATTATCAGTGTTTACTTACTTGTCGTTAAACTTAATCGGTGCGCCAAAGTCGGATCAGTTACATACAAAACCAATTCTAAATTGTCGGACAATGGCAAGCAGAATCGATTAGACTCAAAGGCACCAGTACCTATAAAAAGCTAAGGCATGCATGATATTGTTAATTGCAAACACTTTTCACGAATAATGAAACTTTAATATTTAGTATTCAGACTCAAAACATTAAACTTATACACTAATAATTCATAAGTCAAATAATCTAAACTTTATGTAAGCAATAATCTGAAGATACTCACCACAATTCAATTGTGTCCATAGATCACTTATGTACTTTAGTTTTTTCAATATTTTATACATGTAAGTAATTCATTTTTGTTGTACTTAGTGTGTTACATTATTTATTGTACACCAAACGTTTAGAACTAAATGTAACATTGGAAAAACAATTACATTTAGCTGTCAGCAAACGCAAAGTTACATACATTTTCAGTGTTGTCAACCAACGCGAGACACTCATTAAATCTAGTGTAGCCTCATGTTTCTAATATTATTTTACCGTTACCTAAAGTCGTCGCTATGTACAATCTCTACTTACCTGAAAGTAAAGAAAAATCCATTTAAGTATAATTACAACAAACTGCACAATAATTACCGTCGCCCAACTATCAGAAATAAAAATATTCATCAACAAAAGAAGAGACCAACAAAAGCTGAAATTCCTTTGTAACGATATCAAAGGTAACCGCAGGTAATCAGCCGCGAATTATATTTAATTCCTTGATTAAGATTAAAAGTAACAATGATATGCATGGGAGGAGCGTCGCGCGCCGCCACGCCGCAACGCGCCACGCCGCCACATCACTCGCAGTACATTTCTGCACACAGACAATTAAAGCACCAACAACACATCAGCTTGATGACTTGCTGCCCAAATATAGAGCTTACAACACGGCTATACGTATGTCTATAGCTACTCGGTGTTCCGCGAGGATATTCAAAAGCGCCGACCTGATAATAAGGCAAATTATGCAGCGCTATCGACAGCTATTCCGACGATCGTTGCGGGAAACCGATACGCTTTTTATGCGGTGGTTAACTAAATTATGGTTAAATACTGCGGCATGTCGTAACGAGAGTACTGCGGTAAATGTCACGATTAATGTTCATTCAATTGGTGCGGGTTTTACTAATTGTTTTTGTCGGTTGAAAACAAATAGCGCTGAGGTGAAATTATAAGACAACTCTTGCTTTTATTAAAAAATAAGTCAGTACTACCAATGTTGGAATGGCTTCCTCCTTCGGCCTATCGTTCTTATCCAGGCTTACCCGTAAGGTTTTTTTTAAATGGGGCATTCTCAAGACCTGCACTAAAATACAAACGATAAACCAAGAAGTGAACTTATTATGCAAATATTA
Organism: Eudonia lacustrata; assembly: GCA_947562085.1. Classification (NCBI taxonomy): domain Eukaryota; kingdom Metazoa; phylum Arthropoda; class Insecta; order Lepidoptera; family Crambidae; genus Eudonia; species Eudonia lacustrata. Next base: position 21,223,489 of record OX387326.1, on the reverse strand, counting down.
CAATGCGGTGGGAACTCCGGTTTGCACAAGGATTACACACAAGTGGCATTTACAATGCAGCGTGAAACTTTTACTATTTCAATAAAACTTATGTAAAAGTGTCATTAGTCTGTAGTAGTGTGTGTGTGTAGTGTCTTTGATTAGACCTGTCTCAAGCCCAGAAGCACTGGTTCGTTTCTAAGCGGAGGTAAATATTCTTCTTGGTTCGGTGTGTGGTACGGATTGTTCTAAGTCCAACAACACAGGCTTGTCTCAGTCTGTCTCCATACCGACAATGTTAAATGTAGGCAGTTCCTTAGTGGTTGAGGACTCCTGATGAGGAGCGCTTCCATCTACGACCCTATTTTCAGCTACCGTCATACAAATTAAGGACGTGTGCCTCCCGCTTGTGAAAAACATACAATAAAAAAACATAACACGTTCATATTCTGTGGTTCCACTTTCGAATTTAGGTTTTACGAGATGTTTGTGTATGTGACTTCGTAATCTTTTCATTGTTCTACTAGGTTATGACTGCTATGGCTAACCGTCGCTCGGAACGCAACGCTAACTGACGTTGCGGTAAAACACTATATTTTCAAGTAGTAGTAGGAAAACAACACCTAATGTGTTCAGTGCGGCCGGCTGTCAGCCAGCCATGTATCGAGTGATGATTGAAGCCTTATAGCACGTTGCAAGGAACGTGAAGATCATGTCGCGCGGTAAGAATGCGTGAGAACTTCCCAGCGGGCGCGGCGCGGACGGCGCGGACGGCGCGGGACGTGCAGACGCGGCGGCAGACTGTGGCGGAATGCATTCCAGATTCTATTAATTATTAACAAGACCCGCGACTGACATGCGCTGGCCTGCTATGGTGGTGGAGTGACTGCAGCTAGCTGCTAGTTAGTTACTGACACACTTGCAATAGGATTCATTAAGTACGGGTGAAAGCTATGTAAACAAACATGAGTTAATAAATACAACATCGATGCTGAATTCTCATTTCCTTTTAATGTCCGTTAGTATAACATACCTGGCAACTGCTAAATCAATGGCCACTTGTACGAATGTCGATAGAGCTTCGGCTCAAGGCATGGCAGTGTAGGAAAAAGGAAAAATATATATATATATATATATATATATATATATATATACATATATATATATATATATATATATATATATTTTTCCTTTTTCCATATATATATATATATATATATATATATATATAAAAACAAAAAAACATATTAAAACAAGTAAAAGATAAGAGCAAATGTACCCCTGCCGTGCCACCAAGAAGAATATATTCTAAATAAAATTAAAATCACAATAAAGAAGAATAAGAAAAGAAACGCACTGAAGTTCACAATATGAAACAACCTTAAGTTTAATCAAATCCACATATCACACGTACAGGTGCACTGATACTATACTTTTTAATGTACTAAAAGTTATGTTTGTTAATGTAATGAAGATAGAACGATGGCGCGTCAATTCAAACTGTAATATATTCTGTGAAGTTATGCAATAAACGAACAATCTTTGTTGGAGCAACACGCGCGGGCTTTTATTCAGTTATGTTTTTTTACTATCACAGTTACTAAAGTTAGAGTTATAAATAACAGGATTATTTTCATGTTTTTTTGTTTATATAAATATAGTAGTAGATCCGATAAATAGTCAAAGTTGCAAGCGCCAAGATCACGTATGTACTGGATGTTACTGCGGGTGGACATTTTAAGTAAAAAAAAACCTGTCATCGTCATCCGTACAAACTGTTTCTCGAGGAGCATAATTTAAAGCTGTCAAGAATAACGTTACGTGATCGGCTATTGCTGAGGATCTGACTACTCAACTCCAGAATATGCTTTCAGAAGACTTAATAATGAAAATATTATGAAAACTGCCACCGACCCTGGTTGTTGTAAATTGCATAGTTCTAGGAACTAGGTACTAAAGCCTTGAACGATTGACTGTGGCTGCCTTAAATGGAAGCCCTACGAAGCTCAGTGAACCCTGCCCTCGAACATTTGTCACTTGTCGTTCGTACGGCGAAGGATAAGTCTGTAGCAAACTCAGAAACGATAGAATAAAAGTATTTCTTTATGAATTAAATGGATGCAGGCAGTATTTGATTAATTTATATCTTTTATGACTATATTATCTTAAGTAGCAGCTGCGTTCTTTTCTGATCTGTCTAATAAAGAGTCGTTGCTATTGTCGATTTGTTTCTGTTGTCTTTTAATTCTCCCAAAGTACAAGATACATATCCGTAATAAATATTGGGACAGCGCCAGCGTGGTGAGCCAGTCTGATCTCATTTTGTGCTTTTGTGGGAAAGTCTAAGCCGATATTACAGCTTGATGATGATGCTGGATGCTGAAGAAGAATGTAAAACAGACAAAGCTTATGGACAGGCTACTTGACATGTAAATAACACCTGCCTTTAATAAGGTAAGGCTTTGTTGTGAAATAAATACGAAAGACAAAATCTTGTTTTCAGTGTTTCTGTGTCTCCATTCACCGTTTTTCTGCCTTTTTATATTAACCAGTTGGCAGCGTTTGCGTGATACTAATCAGGCAGTCTAGGAAGCTCATTTGCTGCCTACCAATATCGCATTGGCAATAAAAATCGTATCTTAGTAACCGTCTATCTGCCACTTAACATAGATGTACGAGCAAACGCCGCGATAGTGTCGCAGCTGCGGAACAAGCGGGACGAGCACGACGACGAGCGTACGCGTTACGCGGCGAGCCGGGGCCGCGTCCGCCAGTTCCCAGGCCGAGCCCGCTGACAACATCAACAGCCGCGGCACGTCGTCGCACGCCAGGGCTGCCGCGGCCTTCTCACAAAGATATGATGTCCTCGTCAGTGGAAGCATCATTAAAATTAAGGTGAACGTACATGCCACCAAAAAACAATACCGTTACCTCCATCATTTTTATGGTACCCTACGCTTAGAAATAATTCTTCCACCGGCGGCGTCTAAAGCTGTGCCGTAGTGAAAAGATCTATATTTTTCGTGATCAGTGATCGGTAACAATACGTTTATAACTATTTATGTATAAATAGGAAGAAGTAGCCAGATTCAGCCCTACTATCGGGGGCAGATGCGCGCGCACCGTGGAGCAGGAAGCTGCGGCCCCGCGCTGTCGACGGACACGTGTTTTACGAACCCGATACCATCGAAGTGGACCGACGCCGGCGCGGGCGACGCGACGCGCGGACGGATTGCGCGCGACGAACAAAGAGTAGCTTACATATTTATCGGTTAAAACGGCCACTACAATAAATACTACAGGATAATGTCACTTTGAACATTACTGATAAACAGTTTACTATTTCTGGTATTGCTCATATACAGTGTGTTTTTTTTAACTGGGACAGTAAAAGGAAGTCCGAACCCGTAAGAGATACAGAGAAAATGTCTTAAGAACCATCGTCTTTTTTTGTGAAAACAATTTTGACATAGCAAGTTTTTTAGTCAAGTGAGTTTTACATAAAAAATAAGGCAAATTCGTCTTTCTGGGTATCATCAGATAAGCTTTCAGAGTTCCATCAGGTGGGCTATCTGGGATTTATCAGATGGGCTATATAAGTTTTATGAGGTGATAGCCTATCTTATGAATCCATAAGTCTCAGATAGAGGCTTAACAAAGAGTAGCACAACTGTTAGTGTCGGTAATGGGACCTTTCTAAATCTTTGTTTTTATTTTCTCGATTCGACTAAAATAGAGTTTGTGTTTTCTTGAGTACGATAAATATTAATAGTATTGTAATATTGCTAAGCTTCTGATATATTTGTTGAAGTAATTAAGTGCCGCTTCCCGCGTTTTCTGCATTCACTCCATTGCTCAATATTCAGCAGCATTTCGTGTGAGTTTAACAATAATGCTCTGAGACATAACAATCCTACTTCACAAAATACCAAGCACATAATTGGAAAAATTACTGAATTAACAAATTGCGTTAAAAATATTAAACAGTTGTTTTTAAGGTTCAATTCAATATCACATTTGTATTTGTAATAAAGGAGCACATTGAACAGTTAAACGTCACGCATTTTAAAGACGAATCTGTTTTAAGAAATTGAGCCAGCGCTGCGCTGGTATACCTGCTTAAGATATTATTAAAAGATCACAATCTCAGAAAGCCATAATAAAAAGAGGGTTTATTGCAGCTCATTAAAGTGTATTACTGTTATTATTATACCGCGAGTCGACCGCAACAGTCCGCCGCGGCCGCCGACTTGCTCAACTGATCACAAAACTTAAATCTCTACTTAAATGCATTTAAGAAACTAAAAAATAGGAGCAGCCATGTTGACGGAAACCGCAGAGTGCGCCGGTAATACCAACCGATTGTTTTAATGCCGCGCGGCTGGGTGTTGAGGGACCGCAGCACCGGGTGGCGATTACGCCGCGCCGCAGCCTCCCACTACATGTGGGAAATGGTAAACGTGCAAACTCAATAAATTCTTACCTGTTTGTGATCACTATCGAACCCTCATCGCATTCTAGTTCTGGACGCGAGATAGAGGGGTAGATAACAGTGAAGTGGTCTGGAAAATATTTAGTTCTATTCCTTGATCAACCTTTTGCAAAAATCGATAATATGTAATATCACTGCAACGTTGGACATAAATGTCGTGTATGATAAAGAAGCGACAGACTGTCACTTAACGCACTGTTAATACAGCTGAAGGAGGCGAGTTTGCAGAACTTTTGATAGAGCTTTAGTTAAAAGTGTCAACATCGCGAAAAACCTAGCTGCAAAAGTGAAAGACAGTCACATGCAGCCTTTTTCCTGTATTGCACCCCCTTCAAAATTACCAGTTTTAAACTCTTTTGCCTTATTCGACACTGACGAAACCGAAATTGAACAAATTATTATGACTTTAAGAAATTACTGTGCCACTGGAAATGATAAAATATCTTGTGCTTTCATAAAATTTATGCTTTGCGAAAGGAATCTTTCCTAATTGTTGCGGAAACCCACAACACACACTATGCTATTGCTTAGAAATACACCTTAAAAATAGAAAAAAATTCCACTTACAGTTCCATGCTGCTCCCGCCGTCCTGAACGGGATCCATATGATCCGATGGGGCCCGAATCCGGCTCCGGGTCTTCTAGGGTCCCTAAACACACCCAAACTACCCCAAAGTGCACTCTCCCCCGAGGAAATACCTTGTTCACTTCGTAGCGTGGTAGCCGACATCCAAACACGGACGGCGAATTGTGCTCCCGATGCGATTCGCTCACGACACACACACCCACAGGTTGCACAATATACTTAATTAAAGCAATACGGCTCCAAATGCCCTTATTACTACACAAAACTATTTAATTATTAACACACGATAACTATCAACCAGCCATATTTGCTTTTCAGAGACAAGAGTAAATAAAAAAAAGAACAACTAGTGATGGGGCCATTATGCCACCAAACAAAATTGAATCTCGATAATCGATTCGTCCATAATACAAATCAAAGTTTTATTTCTAACAAAAATAAATGCCTGTTTATTTGCAACATCCCGCCACCCAAAGCGGACGTACCGCTTTCTAGCCTGAAATCTTAAACTAGTCAACCGGTAATCGAGCTAAGGTCGCGACTGCGCGATTTAGCACCGATCCATCAACCAACACTTGCGCCACACACGCGGAGTCCCGTCCGCGCCCCAGATTAACTTTAAAATGCGACCTCGTCTCCAAAATAACGATGGCAAATTAGCCTCTTTTAATAAAACCAGATCCCCCTCCGAAGGGGGCGACGTCCGGTCTGTCCACTTTACACGCTGCTGCAATAAATGCAGATACTCCAGTGACCAACGACGCCACAAGTCCTGACTCATTTGTTGTATCATTTGAAAACGAGACATCCGGTGTCTGCGTTCATCCTTCCAGGGATACTCAGGCAGGGCAGTGAGTGGCTGACCGACCAAAAAATGACCAGGGGTCAGGACTTCCATGTCATTTGCGTCAGAGGAGAGTGGACAAAGCGGACGCGAGTTGAGAACCGCCTCAACCTTACAAAACACAGTTGTAAGTTCCTCATACGTGAGGGTAGTTTCCCCGACTACCCGGCGCAAGTGGGTTTTTGCCGATTTTACCGCGGCTTCAAATATCCCGCCCCAGTGGGGACAGGCTGGCACACTAAATCGCCATGTGATTCCCCGCTGTGCGAGAGCTTGACTTATGCTATTACAATTTTTATCCAGAAAATCGTTCACATCTTTTAAGTAGTTGGCAGTGCCTCTGTAGTTGGTACCGTTGTCGGACCGAATGAGAGAAGGTAAACCCCGTCGCGAAACAAAACGATCCAGCGTGGCGACAAAGGCTTCCGTAGACAGAGCCGAAACCACTTCCAGGTGGACGGCCTTAGTGGCCAGGCAGACAAAAACGCACAGGTATGCTTTCGTGACCCTAGTGTTACGATAGGCTGTGGTTTTCACCAGAAACGGTCCAGCAAAATCCGTACCGACCCCGTCGAACGGCCTAGTTGTCTGACAAACCCGGTCAGAAGGGAGATCCCCCATCTGTGGCTGCATAGTGGAAGCCTTCACCCGATAACAAGCCACACACTTAAATAACACGCTGCGAACCACTCTCCGAGAGGACAAAATCCAGAACTCCCTCTGTAATATCGCCAGTAACGCATTACACCCCGCGTGAGCGTTTTTCAGGTGTCTATCCGAGACCACCAGTTCTACCAAAGGTCCTCCTTTGGGGAGTAGCAGAGGATGACGGCTACCGAAGGGCAGGTCGGCATTTTTGAGGCGACCTCCAACGCGTAACAGTCCATCCGTCAAAAACAGTCCGTAGTTTTCCAGATGAGGCCTTCAACACCGCGTGGTGAGGCAAGAAAAAATGATCTGTCGTTGTCCAGTCGACAGTCACCCGCGACATATGCCCCAAGGCCTCGTATTTTCGCATGAACACGATATACTTTTCCCGAAGCACCGGATCGCGAGACATACGACGCTCCATGGACAAGAGTCGTTTCTCTGCCAACGCCCTCGATTTTCCCAAGAGAGGGGGACAGTCGATAAAGGGCAGTCGAGTTTCGATCCTACCCGACGCCATCCGGCGTGTGTGATCCTTATAAAAGGTTTCGCACTCCACATGCTCCGGATCCAGACGGGAGACCATGGGAGGCTCTTCCAGTTCCCAGAATTTTTGCATCGTCCTAGCGATGGAGGTAGTAGCGACGACAGGTAAGACATCCCGCGTCTCCTGGTCGAAAACCGGTCCCATTAAAACGTGTCCAAAGATGGTAGGTATAGCTACCAACGAAGAGCGGCCCAGACTCCGCTGAGGCCCTAAAAGGATCCAGCCTAGTACATCCGCTCCCAATATGAGGTCCACCGGAGCCGGCTCCTCGAAATGAGGGTCTGCCAGCATGAGACCTGATGTGTCAGGCATTGCGTCCCGCGGAATGTCTGTCGGTGGATGCCAACCCAGCAGATTGTCGAGTACGATCGCGGCCGCCGCAATCCGTATCGAAGCGGAATGCACAGGAGAGAAGGAAATGTGGGTCTGACCGGACAGACCCCCCACTTCTGTATCTCCGACTCCCCGAATCGGAGCTGAGGGAGGCGCGCACTCCAGACGTAGGCGCCTCGCTACCCTCGTAGTAATTAAGCAGCCCTGTGCCCCAGTGTCTAGGAGGGCTCGTATCCGGACGAAGTCCCCCCTAGGTCCCCAAACGCGTACCTGTGCGATGGGCAAAAGAACCGTCCTCGGTTCCGACGTAGCCCGACCACAGGCTAGTCACGCGTCAGAGCCAGCAGCCGACCCTGTCGAACCGTGATGACTCGGCCAGTAAGTCGGACGCGTGCAGGCCACCATCCGGGGTGGTGCGTATCCAGCTACCCTACCATACCGGTGATAGGGTGGGTGGTATTCCAACCTCGGGTACTCGTGCAGTACCGGTGAGAACTGTTGACGGCTCTCATGTCGCTGTTGTTCCGGTAACGGCGGCGGAGGGTACGAGTATCCGGGTGTTGGGTCCGGAGGTGGGGGTCCCTGCACCCAGTGGCCCTTAGAGGCACCAACTCCTGGTGTTGGTCGCGCCGGGTGCCGGGTTGTAGCCAGAACCCGGCTCCGCTCCGGCGGTCCCCAACTCACCTGAGCCGGGGTGTACGAGGGGTTGTAGTGTGGCGGCCGTGGCGGACTCCGTCTTTCCGGAGGCGGAGTTGACCCCGGCCCCAAACCGCCACCCGTGGGAGATCCCCTCTCCCGAACCGGTGCTGAGCCTTCAGCACTACGGGTGCACAGTAAGCGATGGTGCGGTCCGCCGCACACATCGCAAGGCCTCGCCTGGGGACACTCATTATACCTATGTCCTCCCAGGCAGGCATAACACAATCCTCGTGTCCGAACGAGGTTTCGGCGCTCTTTTGTGGGCAGCCCGAGAATTGCTGGACATAGCTGCTCCAAGTGCTGCTGTCCGCAAATCCGGCATCCAGAGCCGGGGTTGATGGCGGCCGCAGCCACCAGCCTGCCGCGACCCTTCCCTGGGTTGCGTGGCGGCTGGGCGCCGTAGACTCCGGAAGTGCGGGCCGGCGCACTTGTCGGAGCCTCCTGGGAGGCTAGCTGGTTTTCCAGCAGGCCAGCCTCCTCTTCCAGGAACTCCAGAAGTTCCCCTATCGAGGGCAGAACGCTGCCGAGATCCTTGTGGACCAGTCGATTCCGCTCGAACTTGTCCCTCATCTCCTGCGACAACTTGGCCAGAACGATGTGCAGAAGAAGGAAGGACCACTGGTCGACGGGCAGTCCGAGCGTCCTTAACCCGTTTAAGGACACGGTGAGCGGGGTGATCAGCTGCGTCCTCAGCTGAGCCCTATGGTTGACCCTCGGCAATCCCAGCAGATGGGTCACGTGCGCGTCCGCCTGAAGACGCGGCTTTTCGTACCGCTTCTCCAGCAGCTGCATGGCGGTGTCGTAGCTCGCATCCTGCAGCTCCAGATGCTGTACGAGCTGTCTGGGTTCTCCGTCTAGGAAGGAACGGAGATATGCCAGCTTTTCGGCCTTGGTGAAATCCTTCCGAGTATCCACCAAGGCCAAAAACATGTTCCGGAATCCAGCCCAGTCCCGCATACATCCGGTGAAATGCGGGACCTCCAGGGCACCCAATCTTCCCATGGCGCTGGGTCCAGGGGTGTGGAGCGAAGCGGGGCGCGCAACAGGCTTCCCCTCCCGCAGTCGCTCGATGTCCTTCACCCGCTGAAGGACCTCGTCGTAGATGTCTTGGATGTGCTCCAGATCCTTGACATATTGGGCGTGGAGGGCCAGCTCCTTCTCCCCGACCGGGTCGGTTGACAATAGGGCGGTTACCGACCGCTCGGCCAACAAGAAACGAGCCTGCATTTCCCTCGAACGCGTCTCCAAGGCGTCCTCCCGGTTAGGCCGATCTACTAATGCAAGCAGCCCGGTGAACCACCGGAGCTGCTGAGCCAACTCCTGCCGTGACGCTGTCATTATAAATAATTTAACCTAAATAAACCTAAACACAAAATTAAAACGAGTCAATGAAAACACGGAATCGATTATCCCGAATGGACTCGATGCTTTCAATTGAACGAAATTAAATTAAATTAACGTTCTGAGAAATGTCCCAGCCCAAATGAATGAACGAACAAAACAACGGTACTACCAACCTTACAATTTAACCGCACCTGTCCCGGAAGTGCGATTTTACACAAAATGAGCTTAACCTATTACGAACTAACAAAAAATACACAAAATTACACCGATTAACCTAGAGGTCCGGTATTAACCACGCTCTGCTACCAAAATGTTGCGGAAACCCACAACACACACTATGCTATTGCTTAGAAATACACCTTAAAAATAGAAAAAAATTCCACTTACAGTTCCATGCTGCTCCCGCCGTCCTGAACGGGATCCATATGATCCGATGGGGCCCGAATCCGGCTCCGGGTCTTCTAGGGTCCCTAAACACACCCAAACTACCCCAAAGTGCACTCTCCCCCGAGGAAATACCTGATTCACTTCGTAGCGTGGTAGCCGACATCCAAACACGGACGGCGAATTGTGCTCCCGATGCGATTCGCTCACGACACACACACCCACAGGTTGCACAATATACTTAATTAAAGCAATACGGCTCCAAATGCCCTTATTACTACACAAAACTATTTAATTATTAACACACGATAACTATCAACCAGCCATATTTGCTTTTCAGAGACAAGAGTAAATAAAAAAAAAGAACAACTAGTGATGGGGCCATTATGCCACCAAACAAAATTGAATCTCGATAATCGATTCGTCCATAATACAAATCAAAGTTTTATTTCTAACAAAAATAAATGCCTGTTTATTTGCAACACTAATGTATTGAAAAAAGCCCCTTATTCGCCTTATTTATAAAAATGGAGATAATAGTTGTATGAACAACTATCGTCCCATAGCCATACTGCCATCAATATCCAAGATCCTAGAAAGACTCATATATAAAAGACTTGTAAAATACTTAGAAAATAACAAACTCTTAGCAGCATAAACGGTTTTAGGGCAGACAGATCGACTGACGATGCAGTACATCAGCTCACTGACTATATTGTAAGGCGACTGGACTCACAAAAAAGTGCTTAGTCATATTCCTTGATCTCGCAAAAGCATTTGACACGATTTCGGTATCTAAACTTCTCGAGAAGCTATATGAACTTAATATAAGGGGTGTTCCACATAACCTCATCAAAGGTTATCTTTCTAATCGGACACAACGTGTTATGATAGATGACACTATAAGTGATGAACTGACTGTTAAATATGGTGTTCCTCAAGGGAGCATAATAGGACCCTTGCTATTTCTCGCTTACATAAACGACTTATGCCTTCTTCTCCTTTCCAAAAGCGGAAAAATAGCATCTTACGCCGACGACACAGCTCTGCTCTTCAGCGCGAACACTTGGAGTGAGGCGTACAAACTAGCTCAATCTGGATTTAATACAGTCACTCAATGGCTTTAGACTTTTTCCTTTATTTTACTATCCCAGCCTATCCCAAACTCACATTCAATAACAGCCCATCTGTGGAAGGACTCGCCTGATACTTGCTCCTGCACATATTGAAACCCTTACTAGAGTTAGAAAGTTAATCTACGTCTTCAAAATCTTCGGCACGTTGCATGCGACAGTCTACTAAAATCAATATATCTGAAACTTTGTCAGTCATTGTTTGTATATTGTATAACATCATAGGACGGTGCACACGAAACTATTATGATTAACTTAGAAATAGCACAGAGAGCAGTTCTAAAAGTCAGCACATTCCGACCAATACGCTTCCCGACGGCAGAGCTCCTTACCAAATGCGTTGTTCTAGATAGGATGTACGACAGCTGCTCATATTACTAACTATCATTAAAAATCACTCATTAATGACCTTTAACCCTGCGCTCGAAACCAGCCGAAGATGTGCAGATATTGTTTGTTCTACTGAACGATTCAAAAGATCAAACACGCACAAATTCTTTTGACATCTGAGTAGTTTTCTGTACAACAGAATAAACTTTTCTTTATGTATTTACCCCTGGAACAAAGTACAATGTAAAAAAAAATATTTAAAAAAAGCCGCTCTTGTACGGTTGTACAAGAGTGACTAAAATGGAAAACATAAGATGACACAGAGAACTTAGTATTAGTAATTACATAATTTTAAAGGCCATGTAGAAAATGCTAATTGAGTAAAGCAATTAATAATATTAATTGAGTACTTTCCAGTTCCGCATTTAAAATAGTTAGTCATTATTATTGTGTAAATGTTTTATTGTAGAATAAGCATTAACGTTCTGTTATAGATAGATGCCTAATAAACATACATATTGTTTGCTTAGCATAGGTTTTACGTAATACATATTATATACACACTAACCCCAATTATTGGGTCCTTACCTATGAAATTGACGTTTTTTTTTCACTCGTTAATAGGTGTATTACTTTTAAAAATCAATACCGGTTGTTAATATTATTAAACACATTCAATTAAGACTATGTTACTTAGGCTTCAGTAATGAATGACAATGATTTTTAATTTTGTATCACTATGGCCCAGTTCTTTTTTTTAATTGACTTCTTTTTTTATTAGCGAAATTGAACTTTTGTTTCATTGTAGCTTTGAAGGAACTTGGTTTTTTTCTTTTCAATGTCTGCTATATTTAGCTAGTGAAACAAACACACTGCATCGTGCCTACAATCTTACCACCAGACAAAATAACGAAGCAAGCTTAAGCTACAGTACCCTCAGCGAGCGTGCCCTCGCGAGGATGCGAGGAATGCGCCGGTACCGTCCGTCGTCGCCGCGCCGCCGCCGCCGTCCCGTGAGCGTCACGAGCGCAGACGCGGCCCGCGGGATGTGTTTGCGAAGACAATCGATTTCCGCGCGGGTTTATCGAAAACCTGTTGTAACACCTGTTTGAAATAGGAATACAAGGAAAACATCCGCTGTGTAAAAAACAGAGATAGCTGAAGTGGTGGAAACCAAAACCAAAAACCCTTCCATAGCTAGTGCTTTATTGTTGAAGACGATAATTGAAAATAATTTTATGAATAATGTAAAAACTTTTCAAGTGCTAATTTAATTACTTTCACAATAAAGGGAATTTTACTATTTTGTAGTACCCTTTATAAAAAAACGTATCAAAGTGATTAGCTTTGCTCTATCTATTGATGTATGTGTTGTCTAATGTACTTATTTTTTTTATTTTTAAATTTTAAATATTTTTTACTAGATGGTTTATAATAGTTTATAACAGTTTGAAATAACATTGCACACTTTCTTTAATTTACTTAACCTTAACCTTAGAGGTAATTAAAACATCATTTTGTCACTATCAGTTATGTGTGTAAGTTGTAGTAGAAAGAAACAGAAAACTTATTAAATGTCAGGTTCGTCTTATACTTCATTTTAAATATCTTGACGGATTATCGTATCCAGGAACTGTGCCGGCGCGGCGAAGTGTCTTTGGTATCTCCCCCAACTCATAAACCATATAATGGACATTATATGGGAGCAGCAACCTAAAGTTCTTTTTCCCACAACAATCTTTTGTTGTCGGAAATATAATAACAACAATAACACCAATAACAATAACAATATTGGCCTAATATCGATTCAGACCCTGTAAACCACTATCTAATAGTATATAAATATAATAAATTCTGCTGGACGTATGCCGCGACTGAATTCAGCCTCTCAAAAGCCATGGCTCAATGATATCAAGGCGGCTTTGAAACGCTTGAATGTGAGTTTCTTTGCATAATACCTCTATGATATATGAACCATTTTTGATATGCTCTCCGTAGTAGCTATGAGCTTGTTCTATTTGGTATGTACCAAGTGCATACACATAAATGAAAAATAAATAAGTATATATAAACTTATATAAATAAATATGGTAAATGAATCCTTACTGTGATTGGCTGAACGGTTGCTTTATGTCAATGAAACAAAAGGCTGCTCCAACTAAATAACTCAATGTAAAATAACCCTTATGCGACTGATATATGGTACCTTTTTTGATTGCTTAGATTATGGAAACTAGACTTAATTATATCTTAGTCGCGGCGCATGTTTGTAAAAGGGGTTTTAGCATAAACAATGCCGCTTTAAAATTATTTCTTAGTGTTTTTGTTTATATCGATGATATTTGTGGTAAAAAATAAAAATACAAAATGCCTATTATCTCAGCCCCGATATAGTTTAGCTATATGTGTCCCGTAATAAAGTTTAATCAAGGGGATTCTTTCAAAATTTATTAGTTTTATGAGTGGCCGCTAAATTTGACAATGACGCAAAAATTACCCAAACCCCGTTCGCATAATGTAGGTAATAGCAGTAAGTTTTCTTTGCAATGATGTTCTTAAAGAGATGTAACAGTATCAATACAGTACATTTTACCGACTTTATTTTTAATTGAAAACTTTGACATGTACCTACTTGTGTATTTTTTCTAAGATAGAGTATTTATATCCTTGGTAAGTGTTGCTAGAATCAATAAATCTAATCCATATAACTATTTGCCCAAAACCACATCTTTATCTGTATCTGCAACCACAAGAAATAGCATTCGACAAGCCGATAACAATTGTTAAACCCGAAACCGTGCGCCGCAATCAACCGCCATGACTGGTCCGGCCAGCGTACACACACGAGGCTCGCGGACGTCTCTGTTTGAACGGCGGGTGCCACGCGACAATCAACCCTATCACGCCGCGATAAGAGTCAAGTGGAGAACTAGTTACCGTGTGTGTACGTAATTCCAAATTAAACAACCATTAAGTACGCATTTCTGGACACACAACAGACGGAGATGATCGTCGTGTTGTTTGTGGAAACACAAACAGTGGGTGGACAGCGCACTTTAAAAGCAATTTCGAACTGTTATTTTAAAACTAGACCTTTAAAATAATATGTGCTCTAGTTCGGTTTCGGTGATGGGAATGTTTGTGGTGTAGGGATCCTAAAACAACCAGATTTGTCATTTTTAATATAATTGATATGGTATTCTTACCGTAAGTTGGTGCTTTTGGAACTATTTACGTTTAGCCGTTTGGTTGAGATATTGCATAACCTGTTTTTAACTCTTTGATTTAAATAATTAAGATGTACTACCTTTTTTACTTTTTTTTTAATAAATTAAGAAGTGCAACATGCTGATGATGTAAAAATATGTAGTAAGCTTATTCAGTGATTTTTTATTTATTACTTATGGGAAAAAACTTTCTAATCGGAGTTTGATTTCAGGGTCTTTACAAGTAAGTAAAGTTTCAAATAAACCTAAATCACTGACAAGTAGCAGATAAATCATCCACATCTACTCTCTCACCTTCTTAGGCTGCTTCCTATCTTAATTGTCGTCTACTTCAAAAATGTATACAGCCCGTGACCCCGTTATCAAGATACGGTTGAACTCTTCACCTCACTCCCGAGGGCCGTAAATCACTGCAAAGAAGCTATTTTTCAATTACTTTATTGACCGAACGCTGTAAATAGCAAATGTCAAGCTATATGTCTTGTGTTGGCGCGTCGCACCGAACTCTGTAATTGATAAATTGAAGAGGCATCGACGGGAGCAATTAATATACCGACCCGGTAAACGATCGCATCGCATAAACAACTCTGGCTGCATGCATCTGTCAAGGCCACTATACCTTATTCACTTATTTGTAATCTTATGAAATAAATAAAGGTACGCAGTAAAACTGAAACCGAACATCATATTCCCTCCCACTCGTTAACCGAAGCATAGTACTTAACATAAAAAAATGTATTCAGTGAAAGTAGTACGTGTATAGCTGGAGCTCAGGACGCAGCCAGATGTTCGTCAGGTTTGTTCAAAATGTTTATACATTATAATTTGTCCTGACGGTCGACGCGATGTTTCACCCTTTGCAAGGTCGAGAAGATAGTCCAATGGTCACAAGGCGCGACAAAAGGTTTCATTTAATGGTTCTCTCTGTTACAGAGCGTGTAGAACCTACTGTGATCCGTGCGTGTGGTGTGAATGAAAACGATGTAAATCAAGTATGTTGTCCGGCCGTTGCGGGTGCGGTGCGGGTACGGTGCGGGTGCGGGGCGGGTGCGGCGCGGGCGCATCGCGTGCCGCACTCACTTACTGCGCCCAACAGCTTCCAAGAATCACCTCGATCGATGAATTTTGTGTAATTTCTTCTCCGTGCCTTTAACGAAATGCGTCTTATTGTAATCTTTAGTATCAGAAAACTAACAAAATTTATGGATATTTAAAATGTCCCTTCGATAGATTTTACTATAATAATAACACAAGTTCCCTCCAACTTCAGTTTTATAAATATAAGATATATGTAACTAGACCTATTACACTCTACTTACTTACTTACAATGTAACAACTGGAGAGAAAAATAAAGATTTTCTTCCTATTATTTGTAAGCGCGATTTTTCCTCAACTAGACTATGATTATTATCACAAACTAAGGAGTTATTCGATTCTATCAAAATAAAATAAAAGTTTTAATATCTACAGAATGTTTCCGAATTGTACAAAGGACTTTGCCGGTAGAGGTAGAGTATTCGTACGACATCAACTAGGATGGCTACCACCAGTGTCCTGCGTTGCTGGATTCCGGTTTGAAGGGTACATGCAATCCAGTAACTAGGAGTAAGAGGTATAATTACTCAGGTCAGCAATTTAGAAGTTACACCCACGGTGTCGCCGATCTCAGCGAGCTGCAGTGACCGCTTACCTAATATATTTGTAGACACTGTGGGGATTTTAAAAATGAGAACACAGAATAACTAGAATTGTGTATTTTATCGAGAGACGAATTACAATCCAGGCTGAGCTTGCTGTCGCCTAGACAAAACTCAAACTATCTTCTCTTGTTCTTTTTTCTTCCTTTTTGGTCACGCTCTACGTTTAAACTGAGGTCACGTCGTGCGCCACAGAGCTGCCCGAAGCAAGGGGTCCCGATCACTAAAGTACTTACCAACTAATAGTGAATATGTCCAATTCAACTAATTATATATTCAACCGGTAGAATGAATCGGAAATTAATAAGTGGCTGCGACGAGCGACGCATACGCATCGTCGATATCTGAACGACGGCAATTTGTCGCCCCCACTAATTGTCACGTCGTCCCCAGCCTGCCCAAATTTATGGCATTGTTCCACTCGTACGCCGTACGTCGCACGGCGGCGCCGGCGAGCTCAATAAATAAAATTTGTTAACTAATCCCTGGGCCGCCGCTAGTACACGGCCCATAAACCAGGCGGAATTCCGAGAATACAACGTTTAGTGATGATTAATTGTTTAGATAACGCGCCTGCGCAGTCGTCGCAACGGACATTTTACACATTTCCCTCGGCGTTACCACATTTCGATAATAACAAGTTGAAATAAACTTTATTTTGGTCGGTACGTAATGAACTGCTCAGTTATTGTCATCGAGCCACCTCTTTCATTGACAGATGACGTTAATCAGAGCTCCGATATTTTTTACCCTTGAACTTAGCAGCCTTTCTTCATGATCATGAGCCTTATTTATTTATTTATGGACCATCAACAGAGTTACATGAAAAAATACAAACTATGAATACAAAGTTATTAGATACATATAACTCTAATTATAGACGGCCTCACCGTGCACCTAATACTAATTTATTAACATAATTATACATTTATACCTATACATCTAAATAAAACAGCTGTTTCTATGCCATGTATTGAACCTAACTAATTACTAAATATAATAAAAGCCTTCCCTATGAATGGATAGAGAGAACGGGCAATAAACCACCACGCGAGCCCAGTGCGGATTGGTGCCAATGCATACGGGACCAACGGCTTTACGTTGCACGGAGGAGCTCAAGTTGATAAAATTTTGGTCACCCATCCGATGACCGGCCTTAGCGATAGTTGCTAAACGTCAGCAATCGCAGACCGGGCGCGTTAACCACTGCGCCATCGAGCTCTTCGCTGTAGACATCAAAAGGAATAAACAACATCTGTATAAACATTGAGTAAAAGTTCCCTCTAGCTGAAATCATTTCATTCGGTGATAACAAAGCCAAGTGTACTTTCACTGGTAAATTAACGTGAACAGTTTACGGCAAATTTGGTCAAGAGCCCGAGGCTGTAATAACACCGCAGGACCACCACCGTCACCACCGTCGCCGATTATGACCTGCTGATTGACCGCCCTGTCAATCTCTAATCGTTAGCTGAAATTAGAGTGGACTATAAATATTGTATAAGTGTAATGCGACACCACCAGCGGCGCGCCTCCGTGCGCGGTACTGCGAAAACCACGCTCATGTGAGCTTGATTTCTAACTAAAGATAAATTAAATTAGTTGTCCTCTAGGTTTATATCTTCGAGGAATCCGAAGTGCTAAGTTGTTTGAGTAAAACTTACTAAATTAAGTAAAATATACATAAACGCAGACAGACAAAAATCAGTTTCTCGTAATAAATATTATCTGAAGTTTCAGACTGGATTGTCGGACCAAATTGGTTGTTAGTCAAATGCTTTTATTTACTGCAAAGACGATACAAAATTGAACCTTCACATTTAACTAATTATAGGTGTGCTAAAGCAGGATACAACATTTTTAAAGTGAAAACCAATTGCCAATACTGAAAGGCCGAAACACCATTGGCCTGTGCAGAGCGCAGCCTTTGCCTATAGCCGGTTTTATTTTAACAATTGATAAAGTTTTAACGCCAACTTCTAGATTATTATATTTTCTAATTTATTTTTTATTTTCCAGTAGCTACATGAGGCTTGATAAGACCAGAAGGATGTTTCATGATCATCTGTGATTTACAACCACCATACATCATACGCAAGACATCCGAAGCATAATAAAAATAAATAGTACAAAAAAGTGAACCTACAGAAAGGCTATCGCGCGAGCATTTTTGTGTGCCCACGGCGAGTACAGTTGGGTTCAACCCATTAACCCGCCGTTAATTACAGATGCTATCTGTTAATTGGGGACGGACAGGCGGCCATATTTATACACTTCCTCCTAGGACTCGCGGATTTAATTGAATTCGGTGTTCTACGATCAGGCCGGGAGATACTACGCTCGATGGATCCTCGGCCGCGCCTGCGCAGAATAACCGTTCCGTTGATTTGTATCTTCATGTTTAGTTTTGAATTATAACTCAATAAAACTAGCTACATTTAAATTTTATGGGATTAGATATAGGTAATATCTTATTTTGTTTTTAAAAACTGCGTCTCGATTTAAAGATTAACATAATCAACAGAGAATCCGTTTAACGAATACAAGTTGCTCCTTTTGTTCCATATCAATAATAATCGTAATATATTACAGTAGTTAAGTAACCAATTTGTAAGCTACTTGATTCGTATTGTAATACAAATTACTTATTATTTATTTAAACGGCTTTGGGAGATAGAAGACGTTTCATTATGTGTAACGGAATAGCAATAGCTGGGCATTGTGCGGCGGCGGCGAGTCGGCGCGGGTCGCAGATGCCGCAGATGCCGCAGATGCCGCAGATGCCGCGGATGCCGCTGCCGGAGAGCTGCGGCCACTATGCAGATTACTCCACTGACCTCTGACCCGAAGCATTTGGAGTTCCGCAACGCTCTGAACACCATCGACTGCAGCGTGTTGTCGCGGTTACAGCAATAATCATGTTTCTTGTTTTACATAAGATTGTTAAGAGAGCACTGGTATTCTCTGGATATACGGAAATCTTACTAGTTGCAATACTAGTTAATGTTCTAAAGGGAACAGCACTTTATATCTTCTTTGTTCTAGTTGTTATTTGTGATTTAAATTAAGCTTTTCTTTTTCTCAGAAGAAGAAATCTACTTGGTAGTCTAACGCTCCGATGAATTGGACATATTAGACATACAATTAAATCGTAAAACTAAAATTGTATTTGATTAAATATAACAAGTGTCTTGTGAAAGTTAATAACACTATCACATAGTCAACACGCGCGCACCTGACTCGGGTCGCAGGCAGTCAGGCACCGCTCACGCTTGACAATATGTTTATTTCTAAATTAACAGAAGTTTGTAGGCGGTGTCACGGGTCGCGGCGCGTCGGTAAATAACCCCAAATATTCAATTCTGACACGTTAACAGCGCGCTGGGGTTATTACCATAAATCAGCCACGATTGTCCGCTTAAGGGAACCGTCCACTTTAATAGCCCAGCGCGCGCCAGCAGCTCTTGGTAAGGATCTAGGCGCGAACGGGCCTGGCGCACGAAACGCCGCGGTTCACTTGATGCTGTTATTATAAGATGAATTACCGCTAGCACTTTATCTAAAATATTGGTTGAACCTTTATAGACACCATAGTAAGTCCTGGGTACGTACTTAACGCATCTTGAACTAACTCCAATGCAAAAAAGATTTCGAAATTAATAAAGATTCTAAATTAAAGATTCATCCTGAAAAAGTACACGACCGTTAGCTTAGTTTCTTGTCAACGTTGAACTTATTTATAAATTGGTAGCATTCATAAAAATATTTCGTGTGTAATAATAAAATGAAATAGATCAAAAATAATGCTTTTTTCTACAGAACAAAAGACATCAACGCAGTACTTAGTTTAGTTATTTATTAATCCAAATCTTTGAAATCGCAATGAACTTTTCACAGACAGATCATTGGACATACTCCAAAAGTAATAATTAGTAGTTACCTAATTGCTATTAAATGCTTACTATTTCGGCCGCGTCTTGGCCGCGCGTGCCCCGGCCCGTGTGTCGCCGCGCTCGTGCTGGAGTCGCGGTACTCTGTGTGCAACGGTACTTTAATTCTCTTTGTCCGTCGGTCCGTCCGCAGCTATCGCGCGGATATCTCGGCGTGTGATTGCACGCCCCGCGCTGCAACGCAAACACTGTGGGGAGGAGCGGCCAGCCGGCGCGGCACGCTCACGGAAAACCTTTGGGATGTATAATTAGTCATTACTCAAAATATTTTCGAAAGATATGATAATATTTAATTCAATAAAATTAAAAAAGTCATCATCATCATATTCATACTCATTAACTTATACATAGATACTTACTTACTTGATACATACTTGTAGGTATATATGTGCGTTTTATGATATATTATTATTTCACAAAAAAAATTATCTTAACCTAATTGCAGCTACCATGTCTGCACCACCCTATGGTTAACTAGTAGAGAATGTCTCAGGCATTAAATCCACCATGTAATTTTTGTTGCAAAAGTCTTTAAATAAATAACTTAAAACCTTTTTAAGTCCCTAGCATTTTATTTGTTAGGCCATCGACATCGGTTTCAATACTAGCGGAGGCTAAATATGATTGTGCTGGTCTTGGTTGATGCTAAAGCTTATTTTAAATCCGTCTAGGTAGCTACCGTCATCCTAACTAAGTCTGTCGTCAAAACATCAAAGTATTAGTGTTGCATTTTTGTAGTATTGTTGTTTTTCGACAATCAGAGATAAGATAGCCAGTGTCTCAGTAGTTAGCTCAGGCTACGCTTGCACCTCCGGTTGTATCGTCACTCACCATCAGGTGAGGTGATGAAGGCTTTTCCCATTGCGTAATAAAATTAATAATAATCTATTAACATCTTTCTATTCGAGTATATTTTAATAACGTATCTATTAAATCGTTATTACGTTCTGTGTTAAAGTCTAAAGGAGTCTGGAGAAGGGCTAAATTGTAATGTTTCATACGTTTGAATCAAAGCACTCGCTCTAACCGTTTGTTCTCCACCACTTTGGCAGACTTTATTGCCAATTTACCAAAGTTTCTTCCCACACTGCGGCTAACAAGCGCGGCACCACTCGTGGTCAGCGTTGCAAGCGTTGCAAGCGTTGCAACACCGCATTCGGGCCCCGACAACACCATACGGTTGTTTATACGAATAACATTAATTGCGTCGGGTAAGTGCATTAGCCTGTAGCTCTGTGGTCGCACCTGCTTTTATTTTTATAGAATCGTTTGGTAACAGCTTTAATTGACGCTAAACTCAAACTCGTAGTTTACCGTGAACAGCGACCGAACATGACGACGGCATTCACAAAATCAATTTAATTTACATTAACTGAACGCGGTGATATGTTGATACAACCTGTAAGAATGATGTCGGAACAAATTAGACGTTTTTTATTTCTTTTAAATATGGAAATTGAAAATTATATACACGTATACATATTTACTCGTGTTTTTTGGGTCAAAAAATAAGCATACAACAATGTATAAAATATACGCGAGTAGATCCGTATATTTGTAGTATTAGTGTTAATTTTATAAAAATATTAAATGTATATGATATGATATCTAAGCTATAAATATACTTGGAAGACAGACACACAGTTAAAAAAACTCAAAATTTAACATTTTTTTATTTAAAATAGACCCTATGGTGGAGAACTTGTACCGAGAATAAACCGCAAGAAACTGGGCAAGGGCTGTTTCAGTCTCAGAGAAGAGGTGTGTTTATATGTTTTTTAACAAAATTGTAGATCTATTGATACTATGATATTTGTATTCGCATCAAACCTGAAATGAAATAAAGTTTTGCGAGAACTGGATAACTTATTTTTAATTCTGTAAATGCTAATTAATTAAATAAATAATAAATGACTATAAGAAACTTGGACAGACAAAGTAAAATCTAGTCATTTATGTCATACGGTTCTGTATATTTAGTCACTTGTTATTTCCTGGAAATCTTGGCATTTCAACTAGCAAGTCCATCGAAGGGTAACTGTAGCAGCTATACAGATATGTATCGGGTGTAATGGATTGTCGTGCCATACTATTTAATGTATATAGTGAAAGTGATTGTTAAACCTTCCTTTTACATCGCGACGGAACAACGTGTTTGTGTGGCTTTTAAACACCATACAGTAACAACGTCCTTATTATATAGTCACTAAAAAGACGAGTTACAGTAACTCATTAAAATCAGTATTTAATTTTTTAACCCTATACTTGGCACAGTTCTTTTCTGTGGAATTAGGTTTAAATGAAACAACTTTTACGGATCTACTCGCGTTTATTTCGTCACAGGGAGACTACGGTCACCCTGTGACGAGTGCCCTGTCTTTTTACTGTCTGTACCCTTCGAACCGGAACAAACAACAGTTTTTTTATCAAATAAAAATATTTCTATTTCTAATTCAATTCAATATAATGCTGATTGATGGCATGGATCCGCTGGGCATCCTTCGACTTACTTTGCTTATAGTTTCCACGATGTTTGGTTGGGCACCCGCGTCGCGTCGCGACGCCACGCACGCGCTGATGGTATTGCGCTGCAAACAGTTAAAAGACAATTTAAGACAACTCACTCTCAATTACTGCACTTACATTGATACTTTTTAAACTATGATTGATTATAGAAGAGTAGGTATTATATTTTTTTGCAATAAAACACATTATTTCCTTTTTTTACTTTGTAAACAGCCATTCTAATGTTAAGGAAACAAGAATGTAAAATAAAAAGAGAAAGGTTAAAAAGCCGTTGAGTTATTTATACTATTCATAATAACGTTAATATCCAAGCTAAATATAACCGTTGTCTATAAAGTAAAACCTAATAACTATCAAATTACTTGGCACATGTGTGGACGTCGCAAACAGCCTCTCCAAGCATAGCGTGCGGTGACAGGCGTAGCGGGGGCGGAGAGCGGGCACGCACTTCTAAGCCTAGCGTATTAAAACATCGTCAAGTTATCTTTCGGTTGATAAGTAATATAATATAAAATACGCCATATATATATAAAGAAATGCCCTTGCTGAGTTTGTTGCCGGTTCTTCTCAGTACAAGGTCTCCCGCCCAGAGCAGACTTACGAACCGATGGCATAATGACAATCATAAGAGCTAATTTGTAACTAAATAAATTATTTTGAATTTGTTTTTTTGAAATTTATGTCCTTAGTGTAGATAGATAGATAGATTTAAACTCTTTATTGCACACACACACAGAAAAGTAAAAATAAAAAAACAAACAACGAAATTCTTATATCGGGGTGGGCAAAGGCGGTCTTATTGCTTCAAGCGATCTCTTCCAGACAACCTTTAGTAGAAAACACTAGTAGAAAGCAAAATAATAATAAAAAATATGTTAAGTATACTATGTTTTGTATTTCTATTTCTATATTATACCAATCTCGTGCATCGTAAGGCACGTTAAGGCGTTGGAATTATCGTTGGCACCTAGTACTCGTAGATATCGACAACAAATAATTGGAGACCCTCAAGTACAATAGCAGTTCCGTATAAATGAACTTTATAGTT
Source organism: Eudonia lacustrata (assembly GCA_947562085.1). Taxonomy (NCBI): domain Eukaryota; kingdom Metazoa; phylum Arthropoda; class Insecta; order Lepidoptera; family Crambidae; genus Eudonia; species Eudonia lacustrata. The sequence continues at coordinate 21,199,721 of OX387326.1, read as the reverse complement.
CTTTCAAGTTTTTCCGCTCTTAAGGAAGGACACATAAAACCTTTGAAGCTGTCAATTTGTTTTATCAAAGGGCTCTTTAAACATTTGGTGTAGGATAATAAGCATTAATGTTGTGTGAAGAATTCATCAATTCATTCAAAAACCTCTCCAGACTTTATGTTAACCAGCGGTATCCTTGAGTTCTAAACTGTGAAGAAGCAACTTGCAGATCGGCCGGCAAGTGCGGCACCGACTGAACAACGCTGCTTTATGCCTACGAGTATTATAAGTAAAAAAAAAAGATTTAATGCCAATGGTAAAAGATATTGACAAAAAGCAAGCCTTAACTTTGACATAGTTAAATATGTGTAATCGCCATTTTACTGTACTCTACTCTTCTAGTCTAGCAGCGGCTGTCCGCTCCGCTCTTGTGAGTGAACGACACCTTACACGGGTCATGTCATTCGTTGTTTTTGTAGCGACCGCCAACAAAGGCACGTTAAACCGTTCTGTAATTGTTATCGGCGGATCGGACGTCCGACGGCTAGTTCGGACGTAATTGCTAATAATCACTATACAATAGATGGTTGTGACCCGCAGACCCCGGAGCGCGGCGGGTTCGAGCCAGCTCGAGTTATAGATTCACATAATTTTTGTTGCAGTATAGGTCGTTATTATACATAGTACATATATATGTATTGTATTCAACATATCTATAAATCAAATAGAACTTTAGATCCATTTACCTACTGTTCATGAACATTTATATTGTTTTAACTAAATCGTGTAGTTATGATTATGGTGACATATAGTTTTACGCAAATATTGTGGCGAACAAATATACAATTTGAAAAAACTCTTGACGTCTAGTACTTTTGACTGACAAGTTCTTTGAGTTTTTAAACTTAAGGGAATAAAATCTGCTAATATTCCCGAAAACAAAACAACATAGAACATTGCTGTTAATGAAAATTATTAACTACATCTACGTTCATACAAAAATGGGTCATATCCTTTAAATTCCGTAGACGTTGTAGTTTGTTTAAAGAATTTTGATCGTGTGGTCGATCTAACAGTTTTTTGGGGTCAAGACTACTAATAGCTAACCCAGCCAATGTTTTTACTTTTTTCACTCCCACAGTCAAAACAAATGTAACGACACCTCATATGTTAAATTTCACCATGCCGTTTGGGCTGTAGGGCGTGCCAAAGAAACATACATACATAATAATAATAATAATAAAAAAATAGAAATAAAGAGATAATAATAATAAAACTTAATTTGCTAAAAACATGGTAATATGGTCTTAGTACACTTTAAAGGGCTCATGTTTTGCTTTTAGTATACAGCATGCAAATACAATATTATTCAATATTTAAAATTATTTATCCCTATCAAGATTAAAATACTAGATAGTTTTTTTTTTAATTTTACAATACAATTTATTAATTTAGTAAATGTCAAAATCAATTATAATTATCATTCAATTCAATTAAGTATATTATTAACTTTTAAATGTCGAATTATGTTCTTTCGTCAAAAAACTCTTTTATGTCATAAAAGGTTTTTTCAATTAACCATTGCATTAATTTCTTTCTAAATAAATGTGTGTTCAGTTCTTTAATATATTTAGGTATTTTATTATATATTCGTACACACATCACTAGAACACTCTTCCGATACTTGTCTGAATGCGGTATTTTCTTTAGCACAAGTTTATAAGGGTCTCTGTGAAGTCTAGAATTTTGTTGCGATGCATTTTTAAATAGCTCCTTGTGTTTTTTGACAAAAATACACACTTCAAAAATATAAAGGGACGGCAGCGGCAACAAACCCATACATTTAAAGTGGGGTTTACAAGATACATCGGGCGGTATCCAACAGATGGCTCGTATGCACTTCTTTTGGGCAACAAACGCTTGATTTTTTAATGTACTATTTCCCCAAAATATCTAACTTGGCCAAGAGCATAAACAAAGGAGTTGACTTTTTTGCAAACATTGTCGACATGTATTTTCCAATTTATCTCTTGATCGATAGTAAGACCCAAAAACTTGGTGTCAGAAACTCCTTCTATTTTTGGTATATTCAAATTAAAGTTCAAGCTTTTGTGTTTAGACTGATTAAAATTTATATATTTAGACTTATTTAAGTTTATTTGTAAAATACATACATACATACATACATACATACATACATACATACATACATACATACATACATACATACATACGTACATACATACATACATACATACATACATAGGTACATACATACACACACTTGAAAAACGTAACCCTCCTTCTGACGCAGTGTTTTTAACACTTTGTCCTTTTTTTCATATTGTGTAATTATTTTAGATAGTTACTTTGATTAGCAATGCTATATAGATATTACACTACAAAATACTACTAGCTTGAACCCACGCCTTTCGCAGTCCGCTCTTCCAATTGAGCTACCGAGATTCAAATGATCCTTTTGTCTTGCAGTCGCCTTGATTGCGGAAGTTTGTGTGAACTGTTGTTTAACATAATTAATAATTCAATTTTTTTAATATGCTGTTGTTCCAACGGGACACAATAAAGCGTCAGACACTAAACAGAAACACGATCGTAAACTGCGCAGGAGCCGCGGAACTGCAAAATGGCGGTGGTTTCGCGCAATCATTGCGGCTTAGAGAGGCGCTCGTAAACCGGACAGCTCTACGCGTGTTTTTTAAACATCTTACGAGTAAGCACAGAGTCCTTCATCTCACCTGGTGTGAAGTGATGATATGGCCGATCTTGGAGGCGCACTTCACCCGGGATCCTCAACCACTGAAGCACTGGCTATCTTATCTCTAGCTGCCGTAATAGATGGTGGTAGCTAGGCAGGTGGATAAACAAGCCCTACTACCAACCAACCTAGTACACAAACACGTACCTCCAACTGTGAATTGAAGCCAAGACCTCTAGCCTGAAACCGGTGGTCTTAATCACTAGACCACAGAGGCGGTAAAAGCCCTGCATGCCGCATTGGTACACCACACTGGGAATATGCATAGACGTCACGCGAGACGCGAACGATGCGGTGATGACACATCATGAAACTATTTGTAAGCCTGCCGGGAGGACATGCTTAGAGATAGGGCAAAAGCATGAAACGTAAATGCTAGTTTAATATAAATCCGAACATTTAAACACAAGCTATTCACATTGGATCATAAAAGATTTCTTCCACTATAATATAAATGAAACAAATAACCGAATCTAACATTTGCATCTATGACCTATCAGCGTAACCGACAATTGGTTTATCTGACAGCCTAAACAAATGAATGACAAGTTTGTTAGAATTCTAAAAAACAGCAGATTTTTAATTTAATATTCTATTAAGTTTACACAACATTTATAGAGCTCTTATGAATGTAACTATGCCATCAGTTCGTAATTCTACATGGCGGGAGAATTAATACTGAGTACAACCAGCAGAAAACTTAGCATGGGCATTTTGTTTTTCCTCTACTTTTACAACGACAAATTGGAAAATGCCATCTTTATTCATAGAACAATGTTTCGTTCGTGACCGTTTCTGAAGTTGGGCTGAACAGTTGTTACATGTAACAGTTGTTACATGTAACAGCGTAGTTCATTAACATAATTGTCGGTTGTATTCGAAGGTAGTTTATTTATATGGTGTTCTCTAGAGATTTAAAGTGTCAGCGTGCAAGTTAGCGAACATCTCGTAGACGTAATGCTCATTTAAACAAGCATCAATAACAATTAATCTCTGTAAGTACCGTGGTCGGAGCTAATCGCCAGCTTGGTCCCCGGAGTCACGTCCGCGCGTCGCGGGCGCTGGCAGCGACTGCCGTATAAGGCCGCGCCTACATTTACGGGCCAGATAAGGCATAGGATCGTATAAAACCGATTTGTTTATTGGCGTTGTAATTTTTAATGTCATTAATGAAGCTATTATGGCATTGTTAATGATCGTTTGCCGGTGATAGGAAACTCGCAAACGATAGGTAGGTACTTCTTTTCAATTGGGTTGACAACTAAATAGTCTGTGTCATTTAAAAACGAAAAGCGTATAATTACAGTTTATAATAAAAAATAATATGTTTCGGTCAGCGTTGTTTCAATTTTTGTTTTTTTTTGCGCTGTTAAAATCTATCACCATTTGCAATAATCGCGCCTTTGTAAATATATAAAATGAAATGAAATTAATTTTTATTCAAGTAAACTTATTAGATAAGCGCTTTTGAATAGTCTTAAAGTATTTCGCCTTCCTTTAGAGGAACAGGTGCAAAAAACTGCACAGTTTTATACAGAAGTAGAAATATTAACAAAATGTCTTTACCAAATTATGCTAATACAAGTTTACAAAGACTTAAAATTATTTTTAAATTAGAAACACCTGTTGACGTGATCGGAGCATTTTAAAACCCTGCTGTTTTGTCTTCTGTGTAATCAGACCCTTTATATTTTATATTTATAACGCCTCGGTGGCCGAGTGGCAGAGTACTCGGTCCGATACCCGAAGGTCCCAGGTTCAATTCCCAGGTCGGGCAAAATGTATTTCGGATTTTTCGATGCATAGCCCGGGTTTGTGATCACCAACCCGCATTTGGCAAGCGTGGTGATTAAACCATTACCCATCAATTGTAGTGATGACTTGATTTCAATGATGGAGGCCTTTGCCCAGCCGTGGGACAGTTATAGGCTGTTTACTTACTATATTTAAAGCTTTTCTTTAATGGTGGTCTAAAATTTATAATTTGTCCTATTGTCCGAGATTTTATCGGACTTCATGAAGGTTACGCAGAACACTGCTGCTTTTTATAGAACAGTTGGCAAATGCTCGGCGATGTTCAGCGGAAGCATCGTCCAGGTGCGAGGGCAACTGGTGGAGCAGGGACATGCCTCACTACTCACTAGCCGTGTTGTTAGAAACAAGAAATACGTGTCGTCATCATCGTCATCATCAGCTCATTTTGTCCCCACTGCTGGGGCACGAGCCTTCTCTGTGGATGGATAGGGAGAACGGGCCATAAACCGTAAATAAAATTAAAAAATAAAAATGAAATATGTATGCTGGGAGGGAATTCCATTTTTTTGGTGCGACTAAATAAAGATTCACTAAACTCGATTGCAACGGAACAGTTGTGACACCAAAAACCAGCATGCGTGGTCCTGGGAGGAAAGGGATAAGCGGAAAAATTTGAGAGCTGCATCATCACGACGTAATTGTAGAGACTAGATGTTTGTTGCCAATGATATGGATTGCGGGACGCCGCAATCCATATCATCCATTCATCCAACCATCCCAAAGCTGCGAGCAATGCTGGGTGGCAGAGACAGGTGCTCATCAAGATTGGTTCTGTGCAGGACTTCACCACCAGCTGCTGTTCCCACATAGCCGTGGATTATAACCACTGTTCACACGTCAGGCTGTAAGGAGTTAAATTGCAATGTTATTAGAAGTAACATTAACAGTAACCAACTTAGGAATTGGCTTACCTGATAATTGATAATAAGAAAGTATTGAAATGAAACAACTTTTACGGATCTACTCGCGTTTATTTTACACATTACTTTTAATTAATGTTTATCCTGACGTTTCGTAGTAGTAATGTGTAAAATAAACGCAAGTAGATCCGTAAAAGTTGTTTCATTTCAATGTGTAGTGTTCGCGTAAACTTTAGAAAACAATAAATCAAAAAGTATATTTAACACTTTTAAACTTTTGCTGTCTTATATAAACAAACGTATCGAAAAGCTCGCAGAATAGTTATCCTAGGTATTATCATTAAATATTTAAAAAGTTATGTCTAGAATACCTATAGTGCGAGCCTTGCGATAAGCCCCGTTAAACATCAAACTAAACAGCTTTAATCATTAAGATTTAACATGAGTATTCTACTTCCCTTATTGGTCCATTTATATAAGTAAACGATATCGTGTAGTAATTAAACGAGCTCGCAACATTTATATTCGTTAATTAAAGTTGCAAATGGCCGCGACCGGTGCTGCTCCAGCCCGCGTCCGTGTCGTGTAATAACCCCATAACGCTTTAGATAACGTCGACGGCTAGTGAGCACATCGACCATTTCGTAAAAGCCTTAGGGATGCCTGGACAACGGACCATGCTGAAGGTCCTGGCAGACCTCATCATAGATACTTGAAGAAGGTTTTTTAAGCAATTCTCAGTGAATTCTATTTATTTCATCATATCCATGTAGTAGTTGCCAAGTAAGTAGAGTAAAATCAGTCGATTAAGTAATGCTTACCTAGTAGTATACTTTGAATCACCTCTCTTCTTACTATCTCTGCCTATGTTAAAGAACGCATTCATACGACATCAGCCTCTGTAGACCGACAGACCTGTAACGTCCTATTTCTGCACTCAGTTGATAGTGCTGCAAATTACTTTTTTTAAATTAGATTTACCAACAGCCATTACTTACATAGAAACTTATTCGCTAGGTACATTGAATTGTGACTTCAAACTGTATTACAGGTAAACACCTCATGCAAATTATGGCAGAAGAAGCTTTTAATTACTACTAAAATTTAAACACTAAAATATAATTATTTTTTAAGAACATAAAAAAATATGTAGTTATGTTCTGACAAGAAAAATATGTTAAAATGTAAAATGTAAGTTCCCTTTTTAAATGCCAAGACATTTGTGACTACTTGCTTAAGTATGCACCACGAGCCCTGTAAGGGTTCAAAACGTCAAAATACGATAACATAAAACGCAAGTAAATTTTTAAAAAAGTGTTTAATTTTGTACCTAGAATTTATGTAGGAAAAACTATGCATGTTACAAACCGTGTTTATGTGTGGAAAGAAATAAAGATTTATTATTATTACCTTTATTTATTTTTTTACATATTAATTTATATTTTTAGGTATTTTCTAAAAACAAAACAAACATTTAAAAATATAAAAAATAAGGGTCCGCCGGCATCTGGACCAGGGTCAAAACTACCGGTGATTAGGGCTCCAGAGACAGGATTCTCCTCACAATGCGTGCCGTATCGAGGAGGACTGCCTTCTGAATCAGGCCCTTGATCCAGCTGCCTAACGAGAGCCTCATAAGGTGTTGATCGAGGCTCGTGGCCATCAGGCCGTTAGCCGTCATCGTGCGGTGCACTAATCGATCTATCACCACAATGTCTGGCTTACTATTATTAATTTTAATGTTGCCTTTATCAATTTGATGGTGACTGTACAGGGATGTCACGATGCCCCTGCCATTTCCCTGCGACATATCGGCCAATTAACAGGACGTATCGGCGCAGTACCACGCTGATACTGCGCGCCCGCGACTTGCCAATTTACGCGTTACGCGGCGCGCGTGACGCCTTCGTTAAGCGGCTATCTTAAGTCCGCATTAAGATATGACTGCATGCATAAGTTCCCATTCTGATTGCGTATCAGATTCAGTTTAATAACACCTCGCCGCCGATTACTTTGCATAATGAGATAAGTCAATGCGACTTCCAATGTTGGCGTCAGGCATATTTTTTTGTTTTTTTTTTCGCTTTTGGTGTAAAGCATTCCTGTCCGAAATTTATGAGTTGAATAATATTCTTATCGCTATTTTATAGCCTCCGCATATTTTGTTTTTGCTTAATTTTCAGAACTACGACTTATAACTTAAATAAACGCAAAATAAATGTCACTAATTGACAGACAATTGAGACTTCTAAGGTAGGAAACTTAATTCTGCATTAATAACTTGTTGTTTTAACTCTTCCGGTGTTAAAATACTGTTCTCGTCGCTAGTTTCACTCATATTTTACGATTATTTTAATATTTCATAACTTATTCAACTCTTTACGCCAGCCACGAAATTTTATTCCCGCTCTTTTATTTAAATTAAGGCGTGTTCGGAAATAGCACCCATGATATTTTATTATTCAAAATATATTACTTAACATTATTGAAACTAGAAATAAATATTTAGAGGTTAAATATCAGTTTTATTTGCAGTAAATACTTATTTTCGTTTAAATACAACAATAAGTTAAACATTCAATATATTACATTAAAAGACATAATTATCTTTTTGCAAAATTTCATTAGTTAGTACGAGATTCCGAACGTGTTTGTCTTTGAGGTCGAATTCAAAATTGGAACTTCGAAAGGGCTGGTCTTTGTCTCTCTCTCTCTCTCTTTCTAATGGCGGGAAAGAGATAGAGTGTGAATGTTTCGATTTGTATGATTAACCCAAGGCTGAATAAGATATTCGCGGCTTTCTGAAAAAAATAATTAAAAAGTTACTTTGTCCACTCAGTGAGCAAAATCGCATTTTGCTCACTGATTTCAGGCAGCAAAACCTACATGTTTGAGCTACTGAAGTGAAAACGTTGTTTTGCCAATTATTTTTAGGGAATTTGTAGAGTAGTATGTTGTGTGTAGTGTGTGAGGATGTGGTGTATCAGTGTAAGAGGCTTGGAGCGCTGTGAACGATGACGGTATATAAAAATAACATAACACTAAACATTTATCTTTTTACTTTATTCTAATTTAATTATTATAATTTGAGGAACTCGGTGGCGCAGTGGTTATTGCGCCAGGTCTGCGAGTGCTGAGGTTACGCAACTTTCGCAAAGGCCGGTCATCGGATGAGTGACCAAAAGTGTATCATCTCGAGCTCCTCCGGGCTTCGGAAGGTATGTAAAGTCGTTGGTCCCGGTTGTATTAGCAGTCGTTAACAACCACCAATCCGCACTGGGCCCGCGTGGTGGTTTAAAAGCCCGTTCTCTCTATCCATCCATAGAGAAGGCTTGTGCCTCAGCAGTGGGGACATAAAATGAGCGGATGATGATTATAATTTATTCCTATGTAGCGTCAGCTCGGACTTTGCATCTAGAGCACACACACTCTTTCCAGCTGACGCACATACTTAAGCATTGGCATTAATTAGTAACATGTAAACACAAATAAAAAAATCTCTTAGCTCTCAGTTCACGATGCTATATACAACATACTGGCTGTTTGATTTATCTCCCACGCTAGGAGCTAAACCTATATATATCATTAATTACGACAATAACACTAACAGAAAATATCAATCTATTGATGCTACAGTGTGTACAATGTTTTTTGTTAGCCCATCTTTAGCTAACACAAACAAACTGGATGGTTTGCCCACTCGAGAGCATACCGCGTATAATTTTCCGTGTGAAAAACATGGTGTGCTCAAATCTAAGCCACAAACAGACACCGTTTGATCTTGGGACTTATTGATAGTCATTCCTACTCCGTGCTGTTTACTGGGTGAGAAGTGACACCGGTAGACGCCCGGCGGAGACAGACAACTGATCAAGTGATTAATATGGCTATAAAAAATAGGGGTTGGTGATAGAAGGGTGAAAATTTAGAGTTGAATGTATTTTTTGATGCCACATTTTTTAAGGCAAAAAAATAAAAAATAAAATTAAAATAAAATAAAAAATGTTTGGAGTCGGAGCACCCTTATCCCTTAGGGCTATAAAAAGTAGACTACGACCGATTGTCAGACCTACCGAATATACATATAAAATTTCATAAAAATCGATCGAGCCGTTTCGGAGGAGTATGGCAACTAACTTGTGACACGAGATTTTATATATATATAATATATATATAATATGTATGTTACAAACATATAAAAAAAAGAAAGAAATAGTTACCCTTGCTGAGTTTCTTGTGGCTTCTTCTCGCTCTAAGGTAGAAACCCTATAGAGATAGTAGGTTGGCGCAGCCGTGACGTTTATGCAACACTTTGTAAAAGTATTTTTTAATTAATATATTTTTTATTTACTTTTCGCATAATCACATAGCATAATTTACTTGTTTTATAGTCTTCTTATATTGTGCCATGACCTGATTGTATTTTGTCCGTGTACCTAAATTAATTAAATAAATAAATAATATACTTACACAAATTTAAATTTTTCCTTGACAAGACATTGTGACATCATCAAAAGCCTTCTATTCAAATAGACGTCAACCGCTTTCTCTGCCCATAAATAAAATTATGTAAACCGGGGAGCTCGCGCGGTGACATACGACGCAAGCGCGACTCCATTAGTCCATTACCGAGATAAAGCCTAAACAGGATCGTGAGCAAGACGTTTCATAAACAAAGGTAATGGCTCAATTTCTATTCAGGAGAAGAGCGTGCGTGGGCGGCGCGGCGGCGGCGCGGCGGCGGCGCGACGGCGGCGGGCGGGCGGGCGGCTGCGGTCTACGAGTACCTTGTGCTGCTAAGTATTCTGTGTTGCAAGCCTCGCTTTAATCAAAGTTGTGCCTCAAATAATATGTCTTCTGTTATTAAAAGCCATGCAATAACATCAAATTGAGCAGAAGACTCAATTTGATGTTATTGCATGGCTTTATGTTTGTGAATCAACTATTACAGAATAGAAGCTATAAGCAAACGTTATAATATATTATGTTGAGGGCGTCATTTAGTTATGGTTTTGAGTGGAAACGTAGGTTTATGGTTCAGAATGATTACTAAAAGACTTATGGGGGTTGCATTTCTAAACGTCAATTTCCGAAACACCGCCCCTACAGCTCCCCTACAGTAATCTGAACATGCCTAATTAAACCTAAAGCTATGATTGCTTCAGTGGTGTTTTCGCCGAGCTGTTTCCTGTATCTCCATCATTACCATGGCTGCGCGCACGCCGCTCCGCCATGCGCCTCACGTCCTTAATTGCAGCTCCTCCGCGGAAGGGCCGGCGCGCGGGCTGCGTGACCGCGGGCGCCTGCGTCTGCGTCTAAATAACGTGCGAAATAAACTGCACGGCCTTATCGCCAGCCTTTCGTCCGGTGTATTAGATTAAAGGGCTCGGCTCGTTTATGCGTGAAGCGTGAGGAGTCTTTAAACAAAACAGCCGTAACACGCAGGGATGCTTTCAACGTTATCTAAACTCGACTCCAATTAGTGCATAAACGAAGCCAACGCTTAACTGTGAATTAGAATTCAGAAACTAAAGATTATAACAATGAGACTTTATAAATAGATGTGGCAAAACTTGACTAACTTAACATTTACTGATTTGTCAACGCCTTAAATTTATAGGGAATTCCTCTGTCGCTTATACGTCCTACCTACCTACCTAGGAACCTACTAAATCATATTTTTATAACTGAATACCATTGTACTGCCAAGACTTAACGCGTAAATGTTAAATGAACGTGTAATAAGAGTCACTCAGTATTCACTCAATAGAGCAACTGCTATTGTAACTGGAGGTTGATTGATGTGTTTCTCATGAGCGCAATAATGGCGGGTTTGTTTGTTATGTGCTTCTGATGCATAGCCGGGGCATGTGCACGAGGCTGAACGATCCGCGCCCGCCCGCGCCGGCGGTGCGCCGAGGCAGCCCCGGCGGACCTAGGCAGGCCTGGGCAGGCCTGGGCGTGCGTGGGCACTAGTGGACAGACGTTCTGCCAAGCGGCAGTGACGCTGGCTGAATAGACATGTAAATAGCATCGAGCTCTATCGATAGTTGATGACGGTATCCCATATGTACTATCCTTCATAAACATTCTGGTAATACTTACCTCTGAATATAAATGTTACTTACTGTGTTAAATTTAGAGAGCCATTTTCAACCGTTATGAGAGCGTAGGTATATTACGCTGTGAACAGGTAGTAGGAAAATATTGTAACTAATATTGAATAGAAACTGGAATCCAAAATCAATATGCAAACAAAGCAAGACAAAGTGCGTCTGAAAAAGGGTACAATTGAAAATCAAAGTTTTTTTGCATGCCTGGAAACTTCAAGGCTTGCTCGCGAATGGAAACGATAATAAAATGTCCTTTCGAAAGCTTAAGGTTGTAATTATGAGAGTCGTGTTTCTCACAGCACTAACAATAACTGGAGCATTAGTTGCGCCAGCGCACAAAGGCCGCCTTTGTCCCGCCAATGGCGTCGCGACGCGGCACGCCCACCGCCCCGCCCCGCGCCCCGCGCCCCCACCGCCGCGCGCCGAGGGCTACCGCGCTTCGCTACTGCTGAAAGCTTGAAAATTTTGACCTTATTACAGAGATTATTTGATGATTATCCACTTATAAGTTTTGGTTCGAAATTACAAATTGGTCACACTTAGGTACCGATACGCAATTCTGATTTCTTGAATGATTGGTTATGCACCTGAATCTTTTCATTGACAGGAATTAAGGTTTAACAGGTTACCTACCTACAAAAAGACACGACTTAAATTTTAAACTTATCGCTTTTAGCAAATCTATAGATAAAGCCATTCGTTTTGTATCGAACACAAACCTGTTATTATGAAATAAATAACATAACACAAACGTCTACAAACAGTAACAAGCAGTCAGCCCTAAACTTAACAATATCGTGGATTAGGTGTTAAGTGGATATAAATCAGAGACAGGTCAGCCCTATTACGAAACTAATCCGTCGCAAGACCTCCTACAGCGGAGGGGGGAGGCTGGGCACGATCTCCAGATCCCAGAGATAACCGCGGCCGCGACTGCGCTGCATTTCGCAGCGCCCCATCTGGCTAGATTGACCGCTGATGCATACTAATGTTGAAAAATGAGGCATTCTCTTTTGACAACGGAGCTTTCTAACGGGCTTATGCTAATGCGGAGATGATCAGGATGGATGTGGACGCGAACAAACATTACTTTATCAGATCCATGTCGAACGTTTCATAGAGCATTCAAATGGTGACTAATAAGTGTGTTGCAACCATGCTTGTGATGCTCCAGCTCCACTGAAAAATGCATTGTATAGATAATATCCGACGCTTCATAAACGTCGGACGGGATACGACTATACGAGGCAGCGATGTCTCAAACAATCAGAACAATAACTACATCTAAAACACAATTGCCGGCATTATTTTAAAATAAACAGCAAATGCAGAGAAGCGATTGTGACAGATTATTTATCCAGTACCTACGATTATAAATTTTGGAAGTTGTGGGAAAAATAAATAAATAATTTGATGATGTCAATAAAGCCGAAGGTGGAAGCGTACTTAACCTGGAATCCTTAATTACTGATTAACTTGCTATACCTACTCCTCCGTCCTTCGGAAGGTGCGTAAAGCCGTTGGTCCCGGCTACATTAGCAGTCGTTAACAACCACCGCAACGGACTGGTCCCTCGTTATGACCCGTTCTTCCTATACATCTATAGGGAAGCTCGTGCCCCAGCAGTGGGGACATGTTCCTATGTACCCACGCTGGAAATCTTTCCAGCTGTATAAAGGTCTGAAAACGGTGCCCTAACCACCAGACGCATTCAGATAGGTAAGCCTACCTAGGTTTTGGTATAGGTACTGTAAGGAGTGGAGTGGAGGAGGAGAGCTGCATATAAATGCTGCTCATAGTAAAAGCTAGTTTAATTTATTTGTATGTAAACCTCTTTAGTTTGGATGAGTATTGGAATTATCGATAAGTAATTAAAAAGGTTTGCAATGGTTTGACCTCAGAACAATAACTAAAGCTATAGAAGGATGGCTAAAATAAAAATCGTGCAACTATGTTTAGTTCCGTTCTATCTTATGGCTAGAAAAGGAGGTTGAAGTGCGACAAATGGTTGACACTAAGTTTTTATTTTTTGTATTGTTATGTCAAACGGTCATCAGATAATCGGTGATCAAAAAAAATCTTTGAGTCCTTTAAAAAGTCACTCACTATATTACCTCAAATATGACGTCACAAATCTGGTGACACCTTTGCTAGTTTAGTCCGGTTTCTATAGCTTTAGTTATTATTCTGAGGGTTTGACACAGTCGCAGACAGTAGTAGCACAGTGTTACAAACTTTATAGACTGTGGTAGTAGTCAGGAGCTAGAAAGCCCGGCTAAGAGCCGAGGTGCTCGGAGATCAGTAATATGAAATGTAATAGTTTGATTATTAGTACACGAAGTTAAAGTGAAAGTTGTGTTATCATTTCAAATACACCCTATAGTACCTACTTTTTGACTACTACCTAACAATGAGCGAAAGAACGCACTCACACATATATACTTTGGTATATATTTACAGGAAAATTAAAACAAGGCTGTAGATATTTGAAGCAAGTTTCCCAAAAATATAGTTCACCTCTGCTACGCAGATGACATACATTGCAACATCCCAATAAAGATTCACATTTTTCATCTAACAAACAATGGATGCTCCTCACCTCAGCATCGCCGGTTCGAGTCTCGGCCCGCCCGCGTTTATAAATAAGTGGCCAATTACCGCGCTCATTACCGGAGTTCAACGATCAGTAATAAGTGCGGCGCGGCCATTACCGCGGCTAGAACCTCCGCGTTTCAGATTGGCTTTGGTAATCAAATCGCTGACCGAAATGCGCGGCCCAGGCACAAACCTAAGTCGTAGATGATGAAATTGTGTAATTGGACATCTCGGAAGTTTCGAGAAAAGATAGATTTGCAAATGGGAACAAAGAGTCTTTACCAAGTTGGTGTAGCTACTACTTATCGTAAGATCGTACTAAATAGTGTTTGTATTGTCTATAGATATTATGATTTCTATTAATAGGTAATTGATAACCTTTTTCGTTCAATTGTATGTTAAGTCTATGCAACCTCTTGTACTTAGTATTTTAGCAAGTTATCTTGTTAAGGATTTTGGTCAACTTTTGAGTCAGTTTTAACAATCTATATTTAATTTGAATAAGTATTAGGTATGATTGGGCTAGGTACTGTTTCCTCGTGGTACATCCTGGGCAACGGGCAGCTTCAACATTCTCCTCCTCGAGAGGAGTTTGATGTGAGACTGGCCGGCTAACAACCCGACACAGGCGGGAGCCCCTTCTGGGCCCTGCACCTCCACGTGCGTGTCCACTCTGGGCCGCACACTCGCCGCTCCTTCTGAGCGGCTTTGAGAGGAGTTTTGACGGCGCCCCTTCTGGGCGTCGTTACACGGGGGGGAACAGGGTAGGTCGGCGCCCCTTCTGGGCGCCTTTCAAGCGTTTTTGTACGCAACAAGACGTAACGAGGGTGTCATGCCAACTCTTGTTGAAGTTTTCTGCCGTGTCGCGGGTTCTGTCCCGTCCGCCACAACGACCCCAGCCCTGGCATAAACTGGGTACGTGGTGGTCTGGGTTCAGTCCCGCAGCCCATCTGGGCGTCGACAAGGAAAAGTCGTTAAAACCCCACGGATACCTCCCGCCCTCCGTGGGTATATAGGGCACCTTTGGCGAGTGGGCGTCGCATAGGTGTTGTCACTGCCTACCAGGGATCGGCAGCCCTTAAATTGCCAGGGGGATGACAACCCCAAAATTGTCTGGGAGACATCCCATGAAATGTCTATCATGAGTGCGTCTATAGAAAGAGAACTACCCCAGGAGGGTACCCACCGGGAGGCGGGAGAATCCCTCCCTGAGACCGGGTCGAAAGATCAGGTCTCAGGCCGCCCCATCGTTTCTGGGAGGGGCACCAAAACGCCTTCTGATGTGAAGGGGAGGAGGGTTGAGATTGTGGAGATGGAGACCGACTGTGGCTCTGGAAGCGAAGGCAGTTCGGCGAGTGTTTTGGACAAGGTTTCCGAACCTGTCCCGGAGAAGTGGAGGGCCTGGGAGCCTATCACGGTCCATACCGTGATGGCTGCGAGGCACGGCCTAGGAGTGTGGGAGAGAGAGGAGGAGCAGGCGTTCTCCTATATGGGCATGGTCCTGGGTATGCCACTCGAGGAGGTGATAAAGAGGTTTCGCTATAACGAGAGGACGATTTCGGCTAATGAGCGTCAATCAAATGATGTCATAATGCAGCAAATGAAGGCAAACCTGATGAAGCTGCTACCCCCGAATGCGGAGGAGGTGGATGGCCCGGCCATAGAAATAGCGGAAAGGCTGATTGACTCGGTGGAGCACCTCGTGTCGCAATTGCCTGAGAAGCATGGCTGGATGGCCTGGAGGCCAAATTGTCGGTGCCTGAGACCAGGCGGTATAGCTCGGTGGCTGCAAGCAGGGGTGCGGAGGAGTTTCCCGCCCTCTCCGTGAACGCTGGGCCCCGGGGAGGAAAACCTCAGCCGAGAGCCAGCTCTGCTCTGGCCCCACCGGTGCCTGCCGACAAGCGGACTACCGGCGCCCGCAGCCGGAGGAAGAGAGGGAGGACAAAGGGCTCTGATCGGACGAGGGCATCGACGATGCCCGATGTGAGGCCGACGGTACCGGGGGTGCCTAAGCCGAAAGTCACCCTGAGGCAGCCCCAATCCACGGCAGTGATCCTCCAGCTCAGGCCGGAGGCTGCTGCTCGAGGGGTGACATATGAGGCGACGATGGCCAGAGCCAGGGAGGCCATTTCCCTGGGCGATCTAGGCATTTCTGGCGTCAGGGTCAAGACGGCCCAGTCTGGGGGAAAACTAATAGAGGTGCCGGGTGCCGACAGCGGGGAGGCCGCTGATAGGCTGGCACATAGTTTGCAGGGCATCGTGTCGGACGTGGCAACGGTCGTCCGCCCGGAGAAGCGGGCGCACATCCGTCTTTCCGACTTCGATGACTATGTGAAGCCGGAGAATGTGGCCGCCGCTGTGTCGGCACAGGGTGATTGTCCGCAGGACAGAATAAGGGTCGGGAGTATTCGGTCGGCCCCCAGCGGCTTTTCCTCGGTGCTGGTAGAGTGCCCCTTGAGGGTGGCGAGAAAGCTCGCCAATACGGGAAGGATCCAGGTCCTATGGAATCTGGCCAAGGTTGAGGCTGTCGGACCCAGACCTATGCGCTGTTTCAGATGTATGGGACTGGGTCATACGCGGCCAATGTGCCTATCGACCGCAGATAGGTCGGATTGTTGTTTCCGATGCGGTATAGCGGGCCATCGGGGAGCAGATTGCTCCAAGCCGCCACACTGTTCAGTGTGTGCCGAGGCGGCGTTGCCCCATGGGCACATCATGGGCAGCAAGGAGTGTCGTCCTCCGGACACAAAAATGAGGGTCACGGAGAGGCAGGATAGGGGTCCTGCCATATCAGAGCCGGTGGCGATGGAGGCGGCTGAGGAGCTGCCACCAAGAGTGCCCAAAGTCCTGGTCACAAGACTCCCCCCCCGCTACCCCTTGCTCCTGAAGCCCCCCCAGGCGCCTCTTCCTACGGAAAGGGTGCCGGAAGGGTTCCGGGCGCGGCGACGGAGGAGGTGGTGAGGGAGCGGGAGAGTTTGAGGGAGGATAGGGAGGAGGAGGGGGAGTCTGAGCGCAGCGGGCGTGGAGCTTCCCCTACTCTGCCCAAAAGGTGTAGGCAGTCGGCCCGATTGTCGAGGCAGCCGCCTGGAGGTGAGGGGGAGGACCGCTAGTGCCGGGTTCCGTCCTGGCCCTGCTGGTCGCAGTCCCCAAACAGGTCGTTGGTGGGGAGTAGGTAAGGTGGAAGCACCTCTTCTGCCACATGCCAAGTCCTTGGTGGTGGCGGATAGGGCGCTTTGTTGTGGTGCACTCCGTGCTTTTTGTAGCAACCTCTCCTGAGGTTAAACAACAGCACACCCTCCCGGGGGTGTGGTGTTGTTATAGACGTCGCGAACGCGTACCGCCCGGGTGACTGCGCGTGCCGGCCCTAAACGCACTACAGTGCGGGTGGGCCGACACGGGTGGTCACACGGGCGTCAGGGTGAACCCCGCGGTTTAATTCCCTCAGGAAAGGCCCCGCGGTCTTCACCTGTTTTCGGAGTTTGGTCCCCCAGAGGTTAGTGAGTATCCCCCTCCGTCTCGCCCTTCCCAGCCTTGGGCTTCCACCTTGGCAGCTGACTGGGGAAAATGGCGTCCCCATTAGTCGGTGGGTTGCGGAAAGAGTGAGTCTCACATAACTTGGGGCCTCTTCAAGGCCCCGGGTACTCGTAATGAGTTCCTCTGGGTTAAAAAAAAAAAAAAAAAAAAGGTACTGTTTTGTGTATTTTATTGAATTAATAAAATAATGTTTTCTAAAGTTTACGCGAACACTACACATTGAAATGAAACAACTTTTACGGATCTACTCGCGTTTATTTTACACATTACTTATTAACCCCCTTACAAATAAACACTATTTAAGCATTTACTTAGTTAATCATTGTTTTGTCAACGTCACACAAACGTCGTTCTCAATTTGAGAAAAAGAGACAAAACAATGATTAACTAAATAAATGCTTAAATAGTGTTTATTTGTAAGGGGGTTAATGTTTATCCTGACGTTTCGAACCCTTTGCAGGGTTCGTGGTCACAAGTAGTAAATCGTAGTTGGTAGCTTGTATACCCTCATTTAAATTTAATCAGGTGCGTTCCGTTTTACGCAGAAAGAGCTTACAGTATCTTTTGGTCTGGCAGTATGGTGTTGGGGCTGGAATTTAATATTTTGTATCCATCATACAAATGGATCCCAGGCTGGTGGTAAATTCCAACCATCTTCTCTATTGAAATTAGGATGTTTTTTAATTTCAATAGCCTCGCGTATCAACCTAGGGATGAATCTTTGTTCTCTAGCGAGTATTTGTGGTTTATCAAATTTGATGTAATGGTTGGGCCCCTCTAGGGAATGTTCGCATACTGCAGACTTATTTTCGCGCCTATGCTTGACGTCGGCTATATGTTCTTTAAAGCGGGTTCCTACACTTCTCTTTGTTTTATAGTTAAGATTTCAATGGAAGCACGAAGAAAGCTCATTTACATAAGCGATAACTGTTTACGATAAACAAATATCGATGAAAAGCGTTAGGTAAGTTCAAATGGCATTTTCGAATAACAGCTCAAACTCCACTATAAACAAAGTAGAAATATTTAGTTTATTTGTAAGTAGTATTTGCGTGGATTTAAAGTGGCAGAGCCCATACATCACGCAGCATGATTAAATCGGCTCCGTCTACGAGACGGCCGCGGCCACGTTGCCGAAACACCTCGCGCTCTGCTAGCATTCGATAAATTACGGGGATCGCGGCCGCTCGCGTGCCGTGTTGCTTTATCTCGGCGCGGCGAGATCGCGGGTTCGGATCCCGGGAGCGGTGAGTGCGGCCTGCTTTATGGGGTGGGCCGTCGCCCGCCGCGTGACCGCGGATCGTGAGCCTTCCTGCATGTTTATGCGTGTTAGGATAGCAGCTAGAATGCTGATTGCGAGATTTAGTATCATCGTGATCTGTGATTTCTGTTCGTCGACAACTGCTTTTACTGTATGTTGCAAAATGCAAATAATGAATACAAGGAAATAATCTTTTTAATGGGAATTTTATATTACTAACGCTCTAAACGATTATAAAATGAATCTATGTTAATGTTCTATAGGGTTCAATGATAAAACAAAGACCGTGGGTTGCACATGGCCCCGACTAGCACAGGACCAAAGCGTATGGCATAGACAAAGAGAATATGCTATGCCCAGCAGAAATGCTGATGATCATCGTGGTAATTTTACTTTTAATTTTTAAGTGCTAATTGCTGCACTGGAGCTGAATTAAATATTTATAATATACAGTGAAAAAATTAAATGTCTACCCGACCCAGACTGACCATTATGCTACCGGAAAGCCTTCCTGGTAGCATAATGGTCAGTGCAGCCGCACGGATTACGGAAGACCCAGCTTTGATTCCTGGCTGGGTCGGATAGGCATTTAATTTTTTCACTGTATTTTATAAATATTAAATTCATGGTGGTAATGATAATAATCTATAAGATATACCTATAGATTATTATTGTTAATCCATAAATATAGATATTTAGATTAGCCATTCCGTAGGTTGATAGTCGAGCTTTTAGTGGCTGGTCGAGGAAAGTCTAGGAGAGTCCAGCATAACCGGGGATCGCCCGTAGCCCCCGTGTGAATGTGCTAACGTACTAAAAAACGATTCGCGCACATTAACGTGGTTGTTGCAAGATGTCAACTGTAGCAGCTTGTAGCGGTAACCTTTCCATAAATTTGCATTGAGAATGTAAGAAAATACGGAAATTACTATTTATTTTCTATGAACTTATTGCTAATAAGATGCAAGTTGTCATTTTCAGAAAAAGCAACCAACCAAAATAGTAATACGTCGTCTTTTCTGGTGTAGATAATATGTTCTCGTTCCTTACTTAAAAATAATTAAAAACAGTACTGATTTAAATTATGAAAACCGATCAGCGCGTTAACCGCGATACTGATACCGGCTTTAACACGCGAGTGGTATAATCTATAACATAATCTGTTATTGCGTTTGGTGTTGCAGGTTGGTGCAATTCAGGAAGCCTTTGCAGCGGTGTTAGGGCCGCAGACATCGGGATGTAGACCGCCAGATGTACCGCCGGTGGGTCGTGACGGCGAGCGGCGGCGGCGGTATCGGCAATCACGGCATCGCTCGTAAATCGCGGCCGACAAACGACGCCGGAGCACGCCACCGCCCAGCCCCCCGCCCCTCCCCCGCCCGCCCCGCGACGCTCGCAACCCTCAGCACAAAGGAATGGCAGGAGCAACCATGCAAAACCGGGAGCTGAACCCAAAAATGATGTTTACTACAAATATCTATATACAAAAGAAGAAACTTCGGAAACCAAAACCAAAACAAAAGGAAATATTTCCGAAACCATAACTAAACCGAAACGAAACCAAAACCAGTAACTCGAAACTTTCTTAGTTTTTTTTTTATATTAGAAGGAGGCAAACGAGCAGGCGGGTGACCTGATGGAAAGCAATCACCGCCGCCCATGGACACCCGCATATGGCATTATAGTTGACAAGCACCCTGGATTGGATGGGGTCACTCGAGTGGTCAGTTTGAAATGCAAAAATAGTATTATTAAACGGTCCGTTTCAAAACTTTGTTTTTTACCCATAACTGCATAGTGGTTTGCTTTAGTATTATTTTAAGTGTTTGATTATTACCTATTTGTTAATTTGTTTATTTCATGTTTGGTTAATTGATGGTGAGTGGTTTGCCTTTATTTTTTGTTTTTTAAAGATTGCTACATGATTCATTTATTATAATGTGTATCAAGACCCACCCAAATCTAGACATTGTCAAACGAGTTATGCATGGTGGGCGGTTTAAAGAATATTAATGTAATACTAATCTTGGTGGGCGGTATGTTTACTTTTAGTAAGTTTGAGTAGTTCTGACATTTGTCAATAGATGGCGACGTATTTGTTGTGACATTTTTCTGAATCGCGCTATTGAGATTTTTGCTGGAGATGATAAGTACCCCGCCGTGTCATTGTTTTTTATACCATAAGTTACTTTTGAAATACACTATTATTACAAGTGAGTGTAGTATCATTTTTGCCTTCCGCTGATTAAATTAATAATTATTAATTTGGATTAGTTTTCGATTAGGTACTTGTGTTTCAATGTTTCAATCATTTCGGTCAATATTCTTATTATTTTGAAAAAGACTCGTGTGTGCGGAGTATCTGTTGGATGTGTCGTAATAAACAGGCGCTGATTTATGATAAATGGGTTATAAAAAAAATAAAAATAATGACACTGACAAATCTAAGACAGCCAATTGAAAAAGAGCAAGTCAAAAACAAAAACTATTCTAAAAAACTGATAACCAAAAACACAAAAACACAAATGTTGAAAAAATTTCCACGAGCAAGGTTTGAACCTGCACCCTTCTGACATGCCGGGTCAGGTGCTCTTCCAATTGAGCTATCGTGGTTCTAACCAGCCCGCCGAAATTATTCAACACTATTTACTTTTTACTTTGAAAGCCAAAGGCGCCTTTGGCTTTGTAATTTGTTCGCAACAAAATTTGCGTTAAAAATTATAAAAACATTTATAACTGATAACCAGGCAAAACAGGTTGGTTGCCAAAAGTATCATTAAATGTTTTTCTTTCTTTCTTCCTTTATATAATTTTATAATATTAGGGCTAATTAGTCTTGTTAAATAATATTCATAAGTCATATTTTCTTTGAAAATTACTTTTTAAAACCTTATCTAATTTCTTTATTTATTTATATTAATCTAAATATCTACATTTTTAAAACATAATTGAACAGATGTGATCTTATTAAGTAATTATAAATACTGTTACATGTGATTTCGTTAAGTTATTATTGTAAGGCACCGGCTCCCGGGCTATGCGCGGCGTGGCGGCGTGGCGGCGGCGGCGGCGCGGCGCCGTGACCGCGGCGCGATTGCACGTCACGCGCCGCCGCACCGCCGCCCGCCGATGCTTTATGAGAAACGAGCTTTTTCATTTTGCTCCCCGCCTCGAGAGCTTGATGTACGGACACCATGATGCAGGATGCACTGACACTTAGGTATGTCCTGATGAACTCCTGAAATGCTGAACCAAGAAGCTGTCTACATCGTCACTATGAGGCGAGCTACAATCCAGCGCGCAATTAGTCAAAGACAATTTTAAAATATGAGATAAATTCTACCTCCCTATACCGAATGTTTATGAGTATTATGAGTATAGGTAACTTGAAAGGAGTTTAAAAAAAGACAATTATAAAGTTACCTACCTACCTTGATGATACTTTAATACTAAGTAAATTGGGTAAGGGGCCACCTGGCTTTAAAATTACCTTCAACAAGTGGAGTGTTAAAGATTTTACCGCAAAACGGGCGACCACGAAGTATTCGCCTTACGTCCGAGATGTTAGCGCATTGTCGAAGTTTCTCCTGGTCGTAGTTTACTACTACTACTATTTGTTCTTCTACTAGTAACTTTGCTCTTCCGGATCTCTTGGCTGCCGTTGCGTTCCCCCGTCACGAAACTGAAGATCTTCCTGTGTCCTTAAGTTATTACGATGATTTGAATCTTTTGGGGAGTTGTCAAAATTAAAAGCTTTACTTATTGTTAATAAAAATGTTAAAACTGAGACTATTTCTGCTTAGTACGATATGATGACATAGCAACTTTTATCTCGTTTTATGTGATGTGATGTGATACTTTATCCTAAAACTAGTTAAACGGGCAGTCGCTCTAGCGCCCACCTCGCGAGCCCGCAGAGGTCGGCGGGGCGAGCGCAATCTATCTGTCATGGATACTCTCATTGTGCCGCATTTTTGAGCGGCGAGAGCGGCCGCCCGGCAACTGCTCCCAACGCTTGATAACTCGCTAAAAATAGCGCACAAGCTGGAGCTTTAAAATGAAATTATAAGTTTACCTACTTGTTGATTGTAGGGTGCGGCTGCATAGCTGCTTCGAGTGGATGTATGCGTGCACGCAATAGGCGTATTCGCGGCAGACACGGCCCTCGATAATCGCTGTTAATTGCCTCTCTGACAATGTAATTTTTCCCAGATAATAATATTATGTTTCACAGATAAGATATATGTTTACTAAAATCAAACTAAGGGATACCGTTGGTTGGTTGTTTGTTTGTATATGCAGATTTTAAACAGGATAAATAGCCTTGCGTGTTTAGACACGCAACCTTACCTAAAATTTTTTTATATATTTTTTGTTCCAATGTTGTTCTAAAACTGACGTATAAATAAATACATATTTTACGAAAAATACCTAAAATCTATTCAGTTAGGTACATACTGTCACAATGAGAATTGTTTTTTCATAGCAAACATAATCTACTGTCTGAGTACTGTACCTACTTCGTACAACTACTTATGTACACTAAATAGCGTACAAAACCATCATCAATAATGTTGTGAATAATTAAATATTCATTCATTCAAACAATCATCAAGATTTAATAGGATCTACAAACAAACTGATCTAAACGTCAAGCAATTAAAGCGCATTCACGCATCTCGCATCATTAAAATAAAGGATGAGTAAGTGGAGAGGCTCCGCTGACCTTTCCTCAAACCTGTACATCGGTGTACCTGCACGTACGACGCGCTGCGGACGAGCCGTCCGTCGCCCGGTGACGGACGGCTCCGGGGAATAGTGCACGCCAACGTTAATTTTTTGCGTTAAACCAAGAGTCATTAGCGGCGGCAATGATTGGCAAGTAAAATTAGGTCGTTCCATTGCTGTACCTTCGAGAACCTATACACAAGTTGTACATTAAGAAATTAGTTCATTGTAATTTCTAAAATGCATGACGATATTGAGAGACCACTTAAATATGCCATAAATCTTCGAATAAGAGAAAGTGGCTCACTGTCCAGCAGTCATAACCGACGCTATGACGACGCACCAGGACCGCCCCGCAAGCCGTCTAATTAACAAAACTCCGTCGTGTAATTGAAACTTTTAGTAAGAGATACGACGCGTCGCATTTACATAAAGGGCAGAGACGCGCGCTCGTATTAGTATGCTAATGTACTCCGACGCACTATTTATTAGTTGAAATTGTCGAGTTGTGAAGCGTCGCCCACGCGTCTCCGCGATCGGCATTTTTATGTTTACGGCGTCCCGGCCGCGGTAATGTGCTCTCCAATGCGCTTTAGCTCGTGACGATCGGAGTTTCTCCAATTTATTACAATAATGGCAGCGATAAAGGCCTCCATATACACTGGCATTGTAATCTGTCGATAGGGCGCGCGATAGTAGCTTACGACGCTTACCGTCGCAGTGAGATTATCAAAATTGGTCGAGTAACGGTGGTGCGTGGTGAGAAGCATCCGTTCTATAAACATTTCTTCGTCATAAACAAGTGTTAGATTTTTATATCACTTCATTTGGTGTGGAAACCGACTTAACTCAATGCGACGTACACGGATTGATTGATGTAGTACAAAGCGCGATTCGTGCGACCCGCGATCGCACTTCACTCACTTTTTCCTATCAATGTGGAAAGTTATGCCATAGCAAAGGAGGTACCAGCGTTGCAGCGGCCTCGTGTCGCGCGTACTGAGGCTGGGGCCTAGATGGCCACACTTTGTCTTCTGTTTTTATTTTTTATTGTGAATGTACTTTTGTTTTTCAATATTTTTTAATTGTAATTAATTTTTGTTGTACTTAGTACACACTAAGTACACGCACACGCCAATAAATGTATTTCTTCTTCTTATTTCTTCTTCCTATGTACCCACACAGCGAGACATTCATATAGCCTGCACAAAATTACAATAAGTTAAATAAATAGTTGCCCCTAAGGAAGTCAGGACAATTGTACTAACACCTGAAGGTGAAACAATCAACTTAATCCTAACCAGCATCCGATGGTATCGCCAATGGGCAACATTTCCAGTGGCCGCGACGTCCCACGGCCGCGCTACATAAAATTCATTAAGAGCGTACACGGGCCCATATTGCCGATATTGCGTCGCGATCGGCCGCGATACGCCGCGCGACACGACGCCACTTAACCCGACAAACTGCGGGCTAATTAACGGGGATTATTTAACGCACGAGGAAGGCTGCTCTTGCGCAACCACCGCGGTTCCATGCAGCTCCGCCGGGCGGCGCGACCGCGGCCGCGCGTGTCAGCTTATGGAACCGTTTGGATGACGACACAGCAGTTCGCAAGTGCTGGAATACCGACTGCGTAACATGTTCGACAGTTACATACGAGAATGATTAATTAATTAAAACAAATACATTTAAAAATACAACTTAGGAGAAGCATCACATCTTTATCTGTGCTTGTACTTTATGAGCTACAAACATGAAAATTTTATCACACATTTATATACACATATTGTTGCGGAAACCCACAACACACACTATGCTACTGTTTAAAATTAGGTTACACCTTAAAATCTACAAAATCCACTCACAGTTCCATGCCGCTCCCGCCGTCCAGAACGGGGTCCATATGGTCTGATGGGGCCAGAATCCGAGTCCGGGTCTTCTCGGGTTCCCTAATCACACCCAAACTACCCCAAGTGCACTTTTTCCCCCGAGGAAATACCTGTTTACTCCAGCAGCGGTGACGCCGACAGCGGCGAATTGTACTCCCGATGCGATTCGCTTACGACGTACACACTCACAAAACACAGGTTGTACAATACACTTAATTAAAGTAATACGGCTCCAAATGCCCTTATTACTACATAAAATCTATTTAATTATCAACACACGATAACCTATC
The DNA here is from genome assembly GCA_947562085.1 of Eudonia lacustrata. Classification (NCBI taxonomy): domain Eukaryota; kingdom Metazoa; phylum Arthropoda; class Insecta; order Lepidoptera; family Crambidae; genus Eudonia; species Eudonia lacustrata. The sequence goes on along the minus strand of OX387326.1, from coordinate 21,173,878 downwards.
AACCAGCCATTGTTGCCTTCCCGAGACAAGTGTACCAACAAAGAAAAAAAGAACAATTAGTGATTGTATTGAATTGAATTGAACAAACAAACAAACAAACAAATTGAATCTCGATAATCGATTCGTCCATAATACAAATCAAAGTTTTATTTCCAACAAAAATAAATGCCTGTTTATTTGCAACATCCCGCCACCCAAAGCGGACGTACCGCTTTCTAGCCTGAAATCTTAAACTAGTCAACCGGTAATCGAGCTAAGGTCGCGACTGCGCGATTTAGCACCGATCCATCAACCAACACTTGCGCCACACGCGGAGTCCCGTCCGCGCCCCAGATTAACTTTAAAATGCGACCTCGTCTCCAAACTAACGATGGCAAATTAGCCTCTTTTAATAAAACCAGATCCCCCTCCGAAGGGGGCGACGTCCGGTCTGTCCACTTTACACGCTGCTGCAATAAATGCAGATACTCCAGTGACCAACGACGCCACAAGTCCTGACTCATTTGTTGTATCATTTGAAAACGAGACATCCGGTGTCTGCGTTCATCCTTCCAGGGATACTCAGGCAGGGCAGTGAGTGGCTGACCGACCAAAAAATTACCAGGGGTCAGGACTTCCATGTCATTTGCGTCAGAGGAGAGTGGACAAAGCGGACGCGAGTTGAGAACCGCCTCAACCTTACAAAACACAGTTGTAAGTTCCTCATACGTGAGGGTAGTTTCCCCGACTACCCGGCGCAAGTGGGTTTTTGCCGATTTTACCGCGGCTTCAAATATCCCGCCCCAGTGGGGACAGGCTAGCACACTAAATCGCCATGTGATTCCCCGCTGTGCGAGAGTTTGACTTATGCTATTACAATTTTTATCAAGAAAATCGTTCACATCTTTTAAGTAGTTGGCAGTGCCTCGGTAGTTGGTACCGTTGTCGGACCGAATGAGAGAAGGTAAACCCCGTCGCGAAACAAAACGATCCAGCGTGGCGACAAAGGCTTCCGTAGACAGAGCCGAAACCACTTCCAGGTGGACGGCCTTAGTGGCCAGGCAGACAAAAACGCACAGGTATGCTTTCGTGACCCTAGTGTTACGATAGGCTGTGGTTTTCACCAGAAACGGTCCAGCAAAATCCGTACCGACCCCGTCGAACGGCCTAGTAGTCTGACAAACCCGGTCAGAAGGGAGATCCCCCATCTGTGGATGCATAGTGGAGGCCTTCACCCGATAACAAGCCACACACTTAAATAACATGCTGCGAACCACTCTCCGAGAGGACAAAATCCAGAACTCCCTCTGTAATATCGCCAGTAACGCATTACACCCCGCGTGAGCGTTTTTCAGGTGTCTATCCGAGACCACCAGTTCTACCAAAGGTCCTCCTTTGGGGAGTAGCAGAGGATGACGGCTACCAAAGAGCAGGTCGGCATTTTTGAGGCGACCTCCAACGCGTAACAGTCCATCCGCATCCAGAAATGGGTTGAGCCGAGAGATCGCTCCCTTGAGCTTTGCGCGACCGACGCGCAAAATCTTCAGTTCGTCCTCGAACCGGTCAGCTTGAACCAGCCGTATCAGGGCCAACAGTGAACTCCTGCGTTCCTCAGCACCCGCCACGGGTGATAACTGCCTCTTGTCTGGATGGCGGCAGTTATGTAGAAATCTCCGGATCCAGCAAGTTACACCTAGCAATTTGTCCAGTTTGCTGTATCGAGCCGTCAACCGATTCGGATCTGGCCTTGACTCGTTTGTTGTCACCAAAACTTTTATTCCAGGGAGCATCCCTAGAGAGCCATCGATCATGGTGACCGGCCATGATGACTCACCTTCCTTTAACCACTCTGGACCCCACCAGAGGGCATGCTGCACCAATTCCGGCGCGGTGCAGCCCCGAGAGGCACAATCGGCAGGATTCCAGGGGCCGGGAACGTGCCTCCAACAAATTTCGATGCCCGAGTTCTGTACCTGAGATACCCGATTGGCCACAAACGTTTCCAATACGTGGGGTGCCCCGCGTAGCCATGCCAGAGCTACCTGACTGTCAGACCAGGCGTAGACATTCCGGATGTCCACCGTAGACGTCAGTTCCTTGTGCACGTGGCACAACAGTTTGGCCAATAGATGCGCCCCGCAAAGCTCCAGCTTCGGGATTGTCAGCCTAGTTTTGAGGGGAGCCACCTTGCTTTTAGCCAGAAGCAAGGAGACGGCGACTCGACCCTTCGAGTCCACCGTTCGCAGATACACCACTGCGGCATACCCTCGTTCTGACGCATCGCAGAAGCCATGTAGGCTTGCCCTGTATTTGCCCCGCGGTAAGATCCGCCACGGCAACGCCACCTGATTGATCGCCTCGATCGTAGAGATCAGAGCGAGCCAAGTGTCGAGTGAGGGCCCTACCAGTGGCTCATCCCACGAGACTCCGAGTGTCCACAGTGTTTGCAATAAACACTTCGCCATAAAAATGCACGGGCTGATCCATCCATTTGGATCAAACATCCGAGCGATGGTGGAAAGGACCGTCCTTTTCGACCAAACTCTTGTAGTTTCCAGTTCTACCCGGAATGTGAAAATATCGTGAACCGGCTGATATTTAATTCCCAAGACGGCGATAGAGTTCGGGTCTCCTGCGTCCTCGAATAGCTGAGGATTCTGTTGGTGATCTTCCGGAATCCCAACCAGAAGCTGTGGCTCGTTGGATAACCATTTTCTCAACTCATAACCACCAGCCGCGAGGAGTCCGATAAGTTCATTCCTGATGATGAGCGCCTCCTCCAGAGAGGCTGCCCCTGTGCAGATATCATCTACGAACACGTCACGTGTCAGTACAGCGGCTGCCCGGGGAAAGCGAGCCCGTTCCTGCTCCGCCAGTTCCAGCAGTGACCGGATGGCAATGAAGGGACTCGACTTCAGGCCGTACGTGTTGGTGTTGAGCTCGTAGACGGTGATGGGATCCTCCGAATGTTCCCTCCAGAGTATTAACTGAAACCTCCTGTCCGCAGGATGTATTACTGTTTGGCGGAACATCATCCGGATGTCCGCACCGAACACCACCTGGTGTCTTCGGAAATTTAAAATGATGTCGACAATGTCCCGATGTAACTTCGGACCAGAATGGAGACATTGGTTCAATGAAACTCCAGTCGACGACGGTGCCGATCCGTCAAAAACAGTCCGTAGTTTTCCAGATGAGGCCTTCAACACCGCGTGGTGAGGCAAGAAAAAATGATCTGTCGTTGTCCAGTCGACAGTCGCCCGCGACATATGCCCCAAGGCCTCGTATTCTCGCATGAACTCGATATACTTTTCCCGAAGCACCGGATCGCGAGACATACGACGCTTCATGGACAAGAGTCGTTTCTCTGCCAACGCCCTCGATTTTCCCAAGAGAGGGGGACAGTCGATAAAGGGCAGTCGAGTTTCGATCCTACCCGACGCCATCCGGCGTGTGTGATCCTTATAAAAGGTTTCGCACTCCACATGCTCCGGATCAAGACGGGAGACCATGGGAGGCTCTTCCAGTTCCCAGAATTTTTGCATCGTCCTAGCGATGGAGGTAGTAGCGACGACAGGTGAGACATCCCGCGTCTCCTGGTCGAAAACCGGTCCCATTAAAACATGTCTAAAGATGGTAGGTATAGCTACCAACGAAGAGCGGCCCAGAATCCGCTGAGACCCTAAGAGGATCCAGCCCAGTACATCCGCTCCCAATATGAGGTCCACCGGAGCCGGCTCCTCGAAATGAGGGTCTGCCAGCATGAGACCTGATGTGTCAGACATTGCGTCCCGCGGAATGTCTGTCGGTGGATGCCAACCCAGCAGATTGTCGAGTACGATCACGGCCGCCGCAATCCGTATCGAAGCGGAATGCACAGGAGAGAAGGAAATGTGGGTCTGACCGGACAGACCCCCCACTTCTGTATCTCCGACTCCCCGAATCGGAACTGAGGGAGGCGCGCACTCCAGACGTAGGCGCCTCGCTACCCTCGTAGTAATTAAGCAGCCCTGTGCCCCAGTGTCTAGGAGGGCTCGTATCCGGACGAAGTCCCCCCTAGGTCCCCAAACGCGTACCTGCGCGATGGGCAAAAGAACCGTCCTCGGTTCCGACGTAGCCCGACCACAGGCTAGTCACGCGTCAGAGCCAGCAGCCGAACCTGTCGAACCGTGATGACTCGGCCAGTAAGTCGGACGCGTGCAGGCCACCATCCGGGGTGGTGCGTATCCAGCTGCCCTACCATACCGGTGATAGGGTGGGTGGTATTCCAACCTCGGGTACTCGTGCAGTACCGGTGAGAACTGTTGACGGTTCTCATGTCGTTGTTGTTCCGGCAACGGCGGCGGAGGATACGCGTACGAGTATCCGGGTGTTGGGTCCGGAGGTGGGGCTCCCTGTACCCAGTGGCCCTTAGAGGCACCAACTCCTGGTGTTGGTCGCGCCGGGTGCCGGGTTGTAGCCAGAACCTGGCTCCGTTCCGGCGATCCCCAACTCACCTGAGCCGGGGTGTACGAGGGGTTGTAGTGTGGCGGCCGTGGCGGACTCCGTCTTTCCGGAGGCGGAGTTGACCCCGGCCCCAAACCGCCACCCGTGGGAGATCCCCTCTCCCGAACCGGTGCTGAGCCCTCAGCACTACGGGTGCACAGTAAGCGATGGTGCGGTCCGCCGCACACATCGCAAGGCCTCGCCTGGGGACACTCATTATACCTATGTCCTCCCAGGCAGGCATAACACAATCCTCGTGTCCGAACGAGGTTTCGGCGCTCTTTTGTGGGCAGCCCGAGAATTGCTGGACATAGCTGTTCCAAGTGCTGCTGTCCGCAAACCCGGCATCCAGAACCGGGGTTGATGGCGGCCGCAGCCACCAGCCTGCCGCGACCCTTCCCTGGGTTGCGTGGCGGCTGGGCGCCGTAGACTCCGGAAGTGCGGGCCGGCGCACTTGTCGGAGCCTCCTGGGAGGCTAGCTAGTTTTCCAGCAGGCCAGCCTCCTCTTCCAGGAACTCCAGAAGTTCCCCTATCGAGGGCAGAACGCTGCCGAGATCCTTGTGGACCAGTCGATTCCGCTCGAACTTGTCCCTCATCTCCTGCGACAACTTGGCCAGAACGATGTGCAGAAGAAGGAAGGACCACTGGTCGACGGGCAGTCCGAGCGTCCTTAACCCGTTTAAGGACACGGTGAGCGGGGTGATCAGCTGCGCCCTCAGCTGAGCCCTATGGTTGACCCTCGGCAATCCCAGCAGATGGGTCACGTGCGCGTCCGCCTGAAGACGCGGCTTCTCGTACCGCTTCTCCAGCAGCTGCATGGCGGTGTCGTAGCTCGCATCCTGCAGCTCCAGATGCTGTACGAGCTGTCTGGGTTCTCCGTCTAGGAAGGAACGGAGATATGCCAGCTTTTCGGCCTTGGTGAAATCCTTCCGAGTATCCACCAAGGCCAAAAACATGTTCCGGAATCCAGCCCAGTCCCGCATACATCCGGTGAAATGCGGGACCTCCAGGGCACCCAATCTTCCCATGGCGCTGGGTCCAGGGGTGTGGAGCGAAGCGGGGCGCGCAACAGGCTTCCCCTCCCGCAGTCGCTCGATGTCCTTCACCCGCTGAAGGACATCGTCGTAGATGTCTTGGATGTGCTCCAGATCCTTGACATATTGGGCGTGGAGGGCCAGCTCCTTCTCCCCGACCGGGTCGGTTGACAACAGAGCGGTTACCGACCGCTCGGCCAACAAGAAACGAGCCTGCATTTCTTTCGAACGCGTCTCCAAGGCGTCCTCCCGGTTAGGCCGATCTATTAATGCAAGCAGCCCGGTGAACCACCGGAGCTGCTGAGCCAACTCCTGCCGTGACGCTGTCATTATAAATAATTTAAACTAAATAAACCTAAACACAAAATTAAAACGAGTCAACGAAAACACGGAATCGATTATCCCGAATCGACTCGATGCTTTCAATTGAACGAAATTAAATAACAATTAACGTTCCGAGAAATGTCCCAGCCCAAATACAACGAAAACAACGGTACTACCAACCTTACAATTCAACCGCACCTGTCCCGGAAGTGCGATTTTACACGAAATGAGCTTAACCTATTACGAACTAACAAAATACACAAAATTACACCGATTAACCTAGAGGTCCGGTAGTAACCACGCTCTGCTACCAAAATGTTGCGGAAACCCACAACACACACTATGCTACTGTTTAAAATTAGGTTACACCTTAAAATCTACAAAATCCACTCACAGTTCCATGCCGCTCCCGCCGTCCAGAACGGGGTCCATATGGTCTGATGGGGCCAGAATCCGAGTCCGGGTCTTCTCGGGTTCCCTAATCACACCCAAACTACCCCAAGTGCACTTTTTCCCCCGAGGAAATACCTGTTTACTCCAGCAGCGGTGACGCCGACAGCGGCGAATTGTACTCCCGATGCGATTCGCTTACGACGTACACACTCACAAAACACAGGTTGTACAATACACTTAATTAAAGTAATACGGCTCCAAATGCCCTTATTACTACATAAAATCTATTTAATTATCAACACACGATAACCTATCAACCAGCCATTGTTGCCTTCCCGAGACAAGTGTACCAACAAAGAAAAAAAGAACAATTAGTGATGGGGCCATTATGCCACCAAACAAATTGAATCTCGATAATCGATTCGTCCATAATACAAATCAAAGTTTTATTTCCAACAAAAATAAATGCCTGTTTATTTGCAACACATATAATATGTTTGAAAAAGCTGTGTGTAGGTATTTATGTTGGCACTTTAGCCGATTGGTAGAGAAGCACAGAATTCGCAAAGATGTCTACGAACCCACCATTTCTGCCGTCATCATGCAAAAATGCTTTGCGTTGCTGTGTACCAAAGATGAAGATAGAGATAATTTATTTGTAAAACCAGTTTCAGTTGCTGATTAACCGCTTGCCATTAGGCGACTCATACGCTATTGCATATCAACCCGATGCCAGTAATATAATAGTAATTGTAACAAGCAAACACACAATAGATACAGTGTCTGACGGTGCGCTGTCGTGTCGGCTAATGACAACAAGCTGGCGCGACAAACAAGCGCGCCGGGAGCGGCGACACAAATTGGTGCGGGAGTGACCGGGACAAATCACAGGTCGCCAGTCGCCTCCACAGCGCGCAATAAATAAAATATGAGACGCCGCATACACACGCGGCATGGAAGCCAATAACAACAGCGCTGCAACGAAGGTGAAATTAACAGCAACCAAATCGTAGCTGAAAACCAAGCTACGTATACCCATATAAAGCTGTAGCATCGGCTAACAAACCAAAACTATGTATATTCCTTCATTAGGCTCCAGTTCACACGTCTACATGTTACATTCATAAGTGTAGCTGTATTTGTATTTGTGTGAAAAATAATATTTTTCGGTCTCGGCATCATAGAAAGTCTCTCAAAAACCTTTTTTTTGAGCTGGAGCAGAATAAAATTCGAGCAAGTATTGTCAAATCAAATCAAATATATTTTATTTTCTCCACATTTGATCAATGTACAAGAAAACTATGTATACATACATAATGGTGAACTTAATTAAGTGTGTGCCGCACTAGAGTTTTAAAAACCTGTTTTTCAGGTCACCAGGGGATTGTGTTGATATACTCGCAATTTAATGTAGGCAAGCTAATATAGCTTACCGTTCTTTACAGCTTCTAGAAAGATATAAGAATATCGACAAGCACTATTCCAATTGGGACGGATGTTACAGATCACGAGCGCGTTTCTATACAAATAGTAATGGTTTGAACCATGTTAAGAGTCACAGATACATGGCCCTCGCGCGGCTAATGCTTGCGGCTTGCGGGGCGGCCGGCGCGGCGCGGTGCGTGGCCGCAGTCACGAGCCTCGTTAGCCGCGAAGCCTGCTAGGTGTGAAATAATGACCCACGACCGACGACACGCGACGCCCGCGCCCGCCCTAACAATGCCCGTTAAACCGCTACCGTGTCAGGATTACCGCTTCACGAAACATGCATCCGTCGAGAGCTGATAAAACATGACCTCACTATGTTGCACCGTTCGCTACCGGTGTATGAACATTGTGATGGAAAACGAAGCAGGCACCAAGGTAAGGCGGTTACACACGGCTATGAAGCTCGCGAGTGCCGATCCAATTCAAACCCTTCGAAGAATCTACTAGGGAACACGCTTTTTTTTTAGACCCAGGGGAAAATCTGCTCGCAGATTCCGTAGATTCCGTAAGATTAAGACCGACCCGGTAAAAACCCCTGGAGTTTGCCTTTAGAAGGGCTGTGAAGGCTACCGGAACGCGCGCCTCTCGCATGGCCGAGAGGCGCGGTTGGCGTTACTCAGATGGAGTCGCCGTCATAAAGGGATACGGCGCGCCCACTAGTGGGGCGCGCTTACACTGCAGTGAAGCTGCCTGTGTCTGCTGACTTAACTATTTGACGCCGCGTCCCGTGCCGCGATTAGGCGATCCAGGTCACGTGACAACTGGTTAGCTTGCGTGTTCCTCTAGAAACCCTCAGGCGGTGTTTCGGTCACACGGCTTACCCCATGGGAAACCCTTTAAGTTTCTCGCCGCCTCCAAAAAAGTCCGGTGACGCTGAAAAGGCGATTAGCAAACTCTCTATAAAAAAAGAAATTAAAACAAAAAGCGAGTGCATCGCGATAGGTGTTTGATGTACGTTTTAGCATTATAAAATCCTAACATAGCGATTTTATAAATGCTAAAACGTCTATGTATATCAATCAATGACACGCGTGTACATACAAACGGGACAAAAAGGCGCGGGGTAGAGGGTGGGGTAAGGAATATCCGAATACGCATTTGCATCGATGCTGTATCGTTTTGATCGCGATTGTAACACTGCCGCTGCGGTGTGTGAGTAAAGGCACAGTAAAGGTATCTGTCAAGGGCTATATCGTGAATGTATCGCTTTTGAAACCGCGAGTGTGTAAAGGTGTCGTGTCTACCGTGGATAGATACTGTATCGCTCCTCATCACTGCCACTGAAACGCTGCATAAAGTTTGTGACCGCCCTTATGTATGACACTTGTTTTTATAAGTCTGTCTTCCAAAGTCGTTACACTGCATATTGAAGCTTATGCACATTTTTTATTGTAAGTTTATACAAAAAAAAAATTACTACTTACACGGTAGATGTCTTTCCAAAAGCCAGCAAGCATTCTTATGTTATTTAGTAAAAAGTAAGTAAGAGTAAATATAAGGCTTAAACAAATTTTTAATACGAATAAAAGTAATATAGGTATATGTAGAATAAAACAGTTTATTATATTCGCCATTACCGTAACAAACACATAAACAAATTTTAACGGATTATAAAACGCATCACCGCTCGCGGGAGCCATCAATGAAATTAAGCAATTCGTCACGATCATTCTAATCGCCGATCAAACGATACACGACTTATTTATAGTGTATTCGATGGGTATCGCTAATCGATCCGATTTCACGGCGAGACGCTCCGCCAAGCACGGTGATCGGTGTAATGAATAAAAAGGATAAATTTCATGAGGGCCCTCAATTGCCCCGCACATGTCGCGGTTGTAAGCGAATCCGCTCGCTATTGATATAAAAAATGCACCTTATGCGTCGTAATAAATTTGAATGATGTTATTATTGGGGCCGCGTATTGTCGCGGATTTCGGACAATAGCGCCCCACTTGTGCAGCTGACACTATAAAAAACCTGCCCGGGGCCCGGGGGAGTCACCGCGCCGCATTGTGGGCCGCGACCCTCGCCAGCAGATTAATGAACGTGTTTGTTCAACAAGTGGGCAGTCTGCGCCGCAAACGTTTGGGTAAACATGTTCGGGATTATGCAAGCTGTCCATTCACACATTTGTTCCATCGGCTTCTATGATTCTATTTTGTCACTGTCACTGAACATGTTTTGTGTTCACAGCAGCACTATTATGAATTAATATTATTTATTTTATTAATTCATAGTACTTAGAGTAAAAGAACTCATGTTTTGTTACCTACTTATAAGTGTAAGAATATTTATTCCGGACAAAATTAATTAAAGTTTATATTGTAAATTAATGTTATCTGTAGTCTCGCGTTTATGTCTTTTGTATTAGTGAGTTCATAACATACAAAATACCTACCTCTTGTAAGTGCCTTTTACTTAATTTTTTACACAAGACTGAAGTAAAACTGTAAAATTCAACGAGTTACAAGCCGTAACTCTATAGAATCTTCAAAATATTAAAATTATTTAAACCGAGCTTACGGTCACTCGCCCTTTAGTTAACTACATCAGCCGTTTAATTAAACTAGTGGTCGCCCAGTGGTCGAAATTCGACCGTAATTTTATTATGGCTGCACGGATTGTATCCTAAGCAATGAAAAATTAAAAAAGATAGAATGTGAGTTTAGATCTCAGAATAATAAGGTTTGGCATTGACAGATTTTGGCTGTTCCTCTTATATTGAAAAGAGCGTGCGTGGTGTTTCTAATACCTACATGGTAGTGTGTAATGTTTGTTTTATTGATTTAATGTATTTTTATGCATAATTTAAAAAATATTAACATTCGGATAACCTTATCTATATAAACTATAAGTGTGCGAAATTTCATACTCCTCCGTCTGCGCAATTTTCGTAAAAAAGGGGTACAAAGTTTTTGCTTCACGTATTAATATATAGATACCTTTGTCCACGCACACTTAAGCAGTTAAAGTGGTGACCTCCAGACGTGATTTAAAGTGATTTACTGACATTTGGTGTGCATTCTAAAAATTTTTTAGTTCACTTACTTCGACTTCGCACAATTTCGGTCCGGCCTTCCAAGACAAGCGGGTCTCACCGGTCGAAATTTTCAAAAGGCGTGTCGAAATTAGATTCATTTATTAAAGACTAGCTGTGCTCGCGACTTCGTCCGCGTGGAATAGTGACTTTCGGCAGCATTTTTAATTTTTTAGGCTCTTTTCCCGTTTTTGCAACATTTTTCACTGATGCTTCGCTCCTATTGGTCGCAGCGTGATGTTATATAGCCTAAAGCCTTCCTCGATAAATGGACTATCCAACACAAAAAGAATTATTCAATTCGAACCAGTAGTTCCTGAGATTAGCGCGTTCAAACAAACAAACAAACAAACTCTTCAGCTTTATAATATTAGTATAGATGTATGGACAAGGCAATTTGGCTGATCCTGCTGCACAACATCTTCAGGATCAACAACAGCAACAACAACAACCACAGTTTGCGCAGCAACAACCGCCTACACGAAGTACACAGGTACCCATTAAAGAGGAAGTTACACCCACGTCAATAAATAATAGGATTCCTGATTTTTGGCGCGACTCACCCAGAATCTGGTTTCATCAATTCGAAGCTATTGTTGACCAACAAAAACAAGCTTTTAGAGAAACGACAACTACAGCTATTGTTGGAAGAAATTACTCTAGGCGATCGGAAACCACACAGAGAGAGAGAGAGAGTGAGAGAGTGAAGAGGCCGATGTCCAGCAGTGGACGTGTGTAGGCTGATGATGATGATGATGATGATGATGATCAGAAACCATCACACCTACTGCGCAAAATGACAAAATAAGTTAATAAGTTACCGTCTGACACTCTCATGTGGATTAACCGCCTACCAGCGACAGTGCGCGTTGTCAAAACCGGATGTGGTATACCGGATAACGATCAATCAGCTGGAATTGCCGATAAAATCATAGAAGAGTTAACGCAACTTAAAAATCAAGCATTGTATAGACACCCCAGACAGAATAAAGAATATCGACCTATAATAAAGATAATCGACCAAGGTCTAGAATTCTAGATCCATCTCTCGGAATCACGTCGGGGTCACCACTTTAAGAGCGTTTACGCCGCACACTAACGCCGCCGCCGCCAATGAAAAAAAAACATATCTAGTAATTAGAGATAGAAAATCAAGTTATGCTCAACAAACTATTTGAATAAAGTAATTTAGCATTTTCACGTCACCTAATGAACATCTGACATGTTATGGTTTACAAACAACACAAATGCTGAAAAAATTTCCACGAGCAGGGTTTGAACCTTGTGTTCGCAACAAAATTTGCGTTAAAAATTATATAAACATTTATGTTATGGTTTAGTTAAATACGGCGTTATTGTTAAAAGTGGCCGTTTTTGCTAAATTACTTCATTTTTTTTTTTTTTTATGTTAAAATGAGGCCAACGAGCAGGCGGGTCACCTGATGGAAAGTAATCACCGCCGCCCATTGACACCCGCAAAACCAAAGTTATCGCAGATGCGTTGCCAACCTTGGAAAGGAGTTGGATCTTGAGGAGGGAGTAGGAATTGGGAGGGGGGAGGGGCGAGAGATGGGCCTCCGGTACCTTCACTCACCGGACGAAACACAACAGCAACGCCGTTGTTTCACGCCGATATTCTGTGAAAGGGTGGTGCTACGCCGGGCGAGCCGGCCCATTTCGTGCTGCAACGCAACGTGGCTCTACCACTCAGACAGTGTTACTCATTTAGCACCACCCAGGGGTCACGTGTAGGGTCTCAAGGGTAAACCTACGGACGCGAGTAACTTTAACCCCCAAAATTCAAATAGTTTGTTGAGCATAATTTGATTTTCTATCTCTAATTACTAGATATGTTTTTTTTTCATTGGCGGCGCTAGTGTGCGGCGTAAACGCTCTTAACTACATAAGTATGCGTGGACAAAGATATTTAATTAAAAGGCTGATGTAGTTAACTAGAGGGCGAGTGATCGTAAGCTCGGTCGGTAGAAGACTGCCGTATTTATTAGGTAAACAGTTTTATATAACACGATCAGTACGGTGTGAGGATGCGCTACGTACCTACACTACAATATGTTGGTTCTAATACTGTTGAGTACCATCTGTCTTCTCACTTCCACAACATTTTACTATGATGAGACACTTTACTTTTGTGTCTTTTTGCGTACTTGTCTAGTACAGGTGTTAAATTCACAAAAACTATTACTAGAAGTATTGAATCTTTAATTGTTTAGTATCAAAATGGTTTCAAGAAATAAAAATACTTATATTTCACCTCACTTACTCGAAAAGATTTAATACTTATAAAATACAGTGAAAAAATTAAACGCCTACCCGACCCAGCCAGGAATCGAACCTGGGTCTTCCGCAATCCGGGCGACTGCACTGACCATATTTATGACTGACCGCTATGCTACCGGGAAAACAGACGTAACTGCTGAATTTTGTCACTGCTTTTTGATTTTTTGAACGCTTTTTTAGCAGCAGAGTGCCATCTCTCGAAAAGGCTTACTTCCTCCTTCAAAATCTGGGTGAAAAGTACTTTTACCCCGTTTGGGTGGAAAAGGTTTTTGAATTTAGAACGTGACTATGAACACTATGGTGCGCACTATTCTGATACTGCGAAGTAAGAAATATGAACTTCGTATTGTGCCGTCCCGCTCACTCTAATAGGTGTGTAAAAGAGACAGTATAATACGAATTTAGAACTTGTTAGTAGACCCCCCCTCCCCTAACTTTACTGAAAAATTAAATAAATAAAAAAATAAAAATTATATGAATTCATAATAAAACTGTTTTTTAATAAAGCTCAACTGTTTTTCTTCCATCCGCCATATTCTCGCAGTGAAAAGTTGTGTGTTTTGCTCGGTAGCAAAGTTGTTTTGCGTCTCGTGCCTTGAAACTCTTGCTACGCTCAGGATTCTTCTTTTGAACCACGAGCGAATAGAATCCATCGCTTGCTCGGGTTTCTGTACAAGCACTCGTGCGACACAACAACTTTCCAGCCTTGCATAACAAATAACTATTCGATACCCATTACGTAATATATGGGACGCCCGGTCCCTCGTCTTTGAGACACTGAAACTATGCAACGGGAAAACAAAAATCAAGAAGCACAGCGGGCGCGCTAGTACACAAAAGTATTGATCGCGGAGATGAAGAATTACAACCTACTTACCCCACAGGTCCTCTATAGATCACGCAAGTACACGCATGTCCAGTTTTTGTATAAGCCCGGTAATGCTCGTTTGACTGCTACCTATATCGGTCCGCAATGGACATGACTCTAGGAAGACTATGTTTTACCCGCGGTGGGCGGCGGCTATAAATCGTTATTTTTTGGCTCTCATACAACAAACATGACTTTTTTGCCGTTTTTATAGATAATGGTACGGAACCCTTCGTGCGCGAGTCCGACTCGCACTTGGCCGGTTTTTTGTGAGTCACCCTGCATATTTTTTTAATTTTAGTTATTGTGCTGTGGGTTCCTAGCGTACAGTTCTTTAGATTTTTTTAATATCTTACTGTATGCACTAGGCCTTCACCCCACCTGATGTTAAGTGATGACCAGGCCGACGGTGGAAGCGCACTTCACCCGGAATCCTCAACTAGCGAGTCATGTCTGAGAAATCACATTTTTAATTTAATAGTTATTTGTTATGCAAGGCTGGAAAGTTGTTGTGTCGCGCGAGTGCTTGTATTGAAACCCGAGCAAGCGAAGGATTCAAGGAATCCTGAGCGTAGCCAGGCCTGGCTCACTCCGCGCGGAACGTCCGTTATTTACCTACAGCGAAGTGCCCGGTCCACCGTACTCGAATCAGTCGAGTGTCTGTTGAATTCCACTGTATCGCGTCGTAGCAAGATTCGCATTTATTTAAATCTTCTTGCGGAGTGATTCTTCTGTACCCTGGTACTATTAGTTATTCTGTGGCGTAGCGAGGGTTTCAAGGCATGAGACACAAAACAACTTTGCTGCCAAGCAAAACACACAACTTTACTGCGAGAAAATGGTGGATGGAAGAAAAACAGTTGAGCTTTACTAAATAACATTATTATGAATTCATATAATTTTTTAAGAAAGAAAAGTTAGGGAGTCTACTGACAAGTTCTAAATTCGTATTATACTGTATCTTGTACACACCTTTAGTGTGAGCGGGACGGCATACCTAATACGAAGATCGGATTTCTTATTTCGCAGTAAAAGAATATTGCGCACCATAGTGTTCATAGTCACGTTCTAAATTCAAAACCTTTTTCACCCAAGCGGGGGAAAACCGCTTTTCCACAGTTTTTGAAGGAGGAAGTAACCTTTTCGAGCTACTCAGGTGAGAAAGACATTGTAGTGCATGTCATTTGGCTTTTTATTAACGAATCCGAAGTCAGTCTTCTTCGAGAGCCACTGAGGCCAAAAGGATACGGCTGGCTTATTTTGTTCTTCGGAACGTCTTCCGGGCGCCAGTAACAACCAGTTACCTTTTAAACTTATATAATTGCGCGTTAGCTGTGTAGATACTTGGACGCCCAATGTAACCAGTGCCAAACAATTCAATTTCTATTGTTTGGTTTAAGAACAACTGAGTCGATAATGCGCACGGAATCGGTATTTGTCGTAATGGCACATCTGGGATTTACAAAAAAAATCATTTGGCCCATACCAAAAAAAATAAAATGCTAACTTGCCTCGTTTGTCATTTTGCATGGTATTGAAGCGCCACGCACCTGCGCCGCTTCAATGTCATGCAAATTTTAATTTTGGTGATCGAAGGGCGCGTATAACTCGCAATAGGCATCCGTTATTGTAGTTTGGTTGCAGCCATGACGCTTTTATTTTTTGTGTAGATATAAAAGTTTCTTCCCTTTTCAGTTTAATGTTTCTTTTATTATTCTCTCCTTAGGCCGGACAACATGACTGTGAGCCAATAGAGAGAGAATAGATTTACCAATAGTTAAAGCAAGATCCCTTACTATTCTGATAAGAAACTTTTGCTTGAACTTTTTGTTTACATACTAGATCTGCGCAAACGTAGACACTTTGTGTCTTGTGTGGGATACAAGCTACAAATGATTATGAAACCAGCCCTTCCTGCGCAGACATAGACACTTTTTGTGTCCAGTTTCTTCCACCTGACACTGCAACTTGGTTTCATCGTTCGGTGTGCAGTGTCGGTAACAAAAAGTGTCTACGTTTGCGCAGCGCCTATTAGTAAATTATGCGACAATTTAACTTACACTAACTTTAACTTGTGAAAGGGAAAAGGGGTAGGGTTATAGTGTTCGAAACTTTTTCTTTCAATCATTAAAAATAAGGTTCAGCAAAAGATTTTCAGACTATGTGGAACGACGATCTTCGCAAGGTGGCTGGCAAGAGCTGGATGAGAGTAGCCGCGGATCGTGCTCAGTGGCGTGTACAAGGAGAGGCCTATGTCCAGCAGTGGACGTGTGTAGGCTGATGATGATGATGATGATGAAAAGATTTTCTACTTTAGCAATTTTATACAAACCAACAGCAGGTTTGTATAAAATTGTTCCAGTAAATGAAATCCTGTATTACTTTTAGGCAACAAGACCTGGAGTCAAACACTAGTGCCACAACGACAGGAGCTTAACTAAAAATAACAGGAACAAAAAATTCAAAAGATACCATGTAATCTATTTTCATTGATTTAATAGACATGTAGGATTACATATACATATTTTATCTCATCATAAAACTATATCATATGCATTAATTTACTCAGCTAAATGTGTCCTAGTAGTGATCAGTGAACAAACAACAAATATAGGTAGAGCGAGCTCACAGCGCCACCTCGCGGCGATGAGGTACAACGGATGGTAACTAAAGTCTGCGCCTAGGGGGCGTGCCGGGTCAGGACTAGTGCTATACTAGCAACCTGGGGGCCTATTGCGAAAACCAAAATGAACTTAGTTACCGGCTGTCTTCGTCGTCTGTCTTAGTGGTGCTAGAGTCGTAGTAAAGGATACTCGCAACGTTAAGTACAGTCAAGTGTAACAATATACATAAACTATAGAAGCCCAAGGCACAAGCTTTCTTGTATCCTCGAACTTAGTTCCACGTGACTGTACAACGAGGAGTCATTGGTAATGCGGCTCGCGTGACAGCCCGCCAGGTGCATAGCCTTTACGCGGAGGGGGGCAACGGAGGACAACGGGGGACAACGGGGGGGCAGCGGGGGCGCGGTGAGCTTCCTCCACATCTCACCATCCTCTGTGTTAGCTACAATTAAATAACACAAACGATTTGAACATACACACGACGCGATATGGGACGCACCCTTAAGTACAGAAGCCCTTCAATAAAAGAGGTGTCTCCCTGTAAAGGCCCGCTACATTCATCCTGTGATGTTTACATTATGCGAGTTCACGAGAACATCCAAAGTCCCTACAACGCCATCTAGGCCGCTAAACGTCTTCGCGAAGACATCATACACTCGATTTCAAACTTTAAACTTCAGACATATACAGTTCGAATTAGAATAACATTTATTTATTTAATACTCGCGCGGCCGACAGCCGGACGCGCCGGTGCGTCCCAGATCGCTGCACACCGTACGAAACGTTCCTACCTATGCTATGTTACGAGACTGCTTCCTATACATATTTAGGGATAACCACTGGCAAGACGATATTAAACTAATAAACAACAAAATAAGGCTCAAAGCCCTTTGTACAATATACCATCTTTGGCTTATAACACCTCTGGGAAGCGTAAAATATATTTTATATAAAAGCCTTTAAAAATGAGTACAAAATAACGTGAATGCGCGCGCAATCTCCACAAAACGATATTATTATATTAATAAAGCCGATTACCTATAACGCATTAATTTATTATTCATTTTATTATATTCATACAATCAAATTCATGTAAACCATTTTAATAAGTCTAAGTATCAACAAATAATCGATTAAATCAATTAAAATACAATGAAAAGCACCTTCAAAATAAGCACAATATATAAATAAAACTATCTTTATACAATCAGAGTATATGTCAGACAGCGCATGCAACTCAACGGCACCATATTGCACTCAAACCACACCATAGCAACTATCATATACAGGTGAGCCATACGAATGGGTCAGGTGGGGAAGTCCGGAACTATAAGATAAGATAATCATTTATTTGCCAAAAAACATGGTAATTTACGGGTGGTAAGCGGTAAGGACGTCTCTTCTAGGTAACCATGTGGTCCATTTTAAAGTAATCCTGAATCAGAAAGCTAGCTAGGAGGAATTGAATTTGAGATGCTGCTACAAATATAAGGAGAAAGTGATTAAACCGAGTTCGAAGCCCAGCTTGTATCAGCTACATTTTTTCAATGCATGTATATATTACTCAACAATCGAGGACATAGTTCCTTAGAACAAACTTTCTCTACCTCTTATAGTTTGGAACTTTCTCATACTGACCCATTTGGATACCTCATCATATATTTCAAAGTTTCAATGAAAACAATCATAACATAAAAAAGACACGTAGCATGATTGTATTAGTTATTTCATAAAAACAAAATCGAGCGCGCCCAATCTACCATCGTCGTCGTAAAAGAGCTACATCCATTGCATTAGCTGTTAGATCACAAACCGACTAGAAAATATACTTCAACCACATTTTCTAGCAAAAACATAAGTAAATAATCATTTTACAACATTTCCTTAATAAACTATACAAGAGATAATTGTGAAGATTGCGGACGCACCGGCGCGATACAATCAAACGTGCTATGTTCAACACAGGACATCAACTCTGCGATACAATCAAACGTGCTATGTTCAACACAGGACATCAACTCTGCGATACTCGTGTGTATATCAAATATAAATATTTAAAAAATTAACAGAAAATAGCGTGATATGTCAAGTTACTAATAGCGTAACGGCTGAAAGTATCAGAATGGCATCGTACGCGGACGGTCGGCCTCTGGGCGGACGTGCGGACGTGCGGACGTGCGGCCGCGGGCCTGGCTCATTCCCGTTACAAACTGCATCTTATAATGAACAATAACAATAAATAAATCTTTATTTGTACCACATAATGCTTCTTTACCATTGTATACCGTCGCCTAAGTTCTAACACCGCGTAAGTCTAAAACTTGTCATTTTGACTTTGCATGTCATTCGATAGAGAATCGAAAGACGCACCTCTAGACCAATCAGAAACAGGGATTATAACCAATGGAAGCGTTTTATTTTGAAAACGAAAACATATGTATTATGATCGCGATCATAATACATAATACAAAGCAAAAATATGTATATTTTTGCTCTCCTGAAAAATTGTAATTTTTGACTTCCGCTGTGTTAGAACTTAAGCGACGATATGCCAATGTGGAAGGAGCCCGGTCGCGGCGTGCTCGCTCGCGCCGGCCGCAGCACTGCGTGCGATTGGACTAGATTCTTATTAAACTTAGAAATGCATCACGCCAGCTGTCACTACTACGTGCTGTCACTATCGATATTTCATTGATGTTAAATGGCTTTAACCTCTATTTTACTGTAATGACTATGACCATCTCTAAAATCGGAACGCAACCATTTTGCTAATACAAAAGTAGTAACGTTACAAAAAACGAAGCACAACGCTTCGCTTACTTTTTGCTTTCTGAATATTTTATTTTTATATTTCAAATCCGATTTATATAACAAACAAGCATGCGGTCTGCGTGAGCGATCACCGACCGCTCGCATCACGTCGACAGCCCATTGACGCTTACAATGATATAGGAACAACACGGATGTCACCGGACGCCAGGTCCTTCTATGCCCAGTGATTTTGCTAAGAGACTATCTGAAAATAGTGTTGCTTCTTTCATTGTAACATTACTTTTGCAACAGCATTACAATATCAGGTGTTGTTCGACTTCAGAGACGACATACAAGTACCCCCAGTAAGCCGGCGCCGGCGTGCACTAAGCTACGTGTACAAGCTATTTATAACGATTTACTGAATATATCCGCGCCGGCCGCTCGCATCGAACCGCGTGCGTCGCTTCAAACACAAAGTAATCTTATGCCCTTCGATCGTCTTGCAGTATATGCTTCTATATATTAATTTAATTAAGGAGTTTATGGCTTTAGCATTGAACACAAATGGCAATCCCTAAGATTAAAAATCATAAGAGAAGAGCTTTAAATCCACACGATTTCAGGCTGGAATATTACGCTTCTCCGTCGTCTCTCCGTGTATGCGAGTGTATAGCCGTTCGATGGGAGCGGCCGGCGCCCGTCGACACCTGTCACTCTGAGGATTTTTGGCACAGTCGGTGACAGACACACAACATTTAACAAGCATATTCTGTTTATATATCTATTATCTTCAACTTAAGTAATAAGTACACCAACTACGAACGATTCGATCCGTGAAATCAGTCCCTAATCAACAGTAGGGACTGATTTCACGTAACGATTGACGTGGAAGGTCCCGAGCCGCCGCCCGAGCGCCGGGCGACGGCCCCTGTCTATTCTATTATATAAACTTTATTTCGAGTAAAATAACATCTGCATAGTATAACGTACATACATCTGTTCCGCCGCCGGACGCGCGCGGGCGCCCGACACCACTATTCAAATTGTACTATTTCAATCAACGGCTATTACACAAACAATAGAATAAAATCAAAAAATGATCATGTAAAATCTCAAAAATTAAAACAAAATTTCAAAAATGATTCGTCCTTAAGCGATCAATAAGAGGTCGGAGATGTGAACACTCGTGCGTCACAAAGAAACGTCCACCTAATCACAGCTATAATGCATGTCCGCCGAGTCCGGCGGCGGCGGCGGCGGCGGCGCGGGGACACAAGGCGAATCTTACATCAAGTACCTTAAAATTAGTCTAACACTTCAAACGCCTTTAAAAATAAAGTTAATACTAATACACTAGACACGATCCTCACACACATGAATTTATCAACATTGCTCTACCGACAAATCCGTCGAACGCGACGGACCCCAGCGTGACGAAAGAAAGTATTAAGAATTATAGGCGGAACAAATTTTGCAAGAAGCGTAACGTCACTCTGTTTGAGAAAATTAATCAACTCGATCTGCGAATCGACCGTAAGCATTTTAGGCACAATTCAATGGCAGAGAAATGTCAATTAAATATGATCGGCTGCGGGGGCGAGGGGGCCGGCGGCGGCGCCCGGGAGACAACCTACTGTACACGAAGGTTCGCGCCACGAACAGAGCTAGGAAACGGGACATTTAAAATAAAATAACTTTTGTAAAAAAAAAATCTTGATGAAATCGAGCGTAACCAGTGAACTTTATAGCGAGATTCTGAGACGTAACGATAAAGTTTTTAAGGCCTCTGGGACATCCTACCGGACGCGATCCACATCCCCGCACCGGCGGCCGCGAGGCACCGACGTCGCGACGTCTCGCCGCTGTTCTAACAAACGATCCACACACCGACCGCACGCGCACGCGCACGCGCACCCCCGCCGCCCCCGCCGCCCCCGTCGCCCCCGCCGCCCCCGTCGCCCCCGCCGCCCCCGCGCGCTCAACAATGCAATAAATCCGTTTCATTTACCTCTAAATCACACACCGTTCGGGACGTTTTCCAACGCCTATGTATACAATAGTGAAATAAATAACAATATTAAATATGGTAACTGACCTCTGTACGCGCGCGCGTGGGCGAGCGAGGGTAATGCGACAATAAACGACGAACGAGACTCGCGTTATCTCTCGAACGTCACCAATACGCCGGGAACGCGTACAGAGATTTTATAATTTATTATTTATAATATTTCCTTTTTTATTATACGCTAACGACTACATAAAGCATTACGTTTGTGCATCGTCCGCCGCGGCGGGGCGGAGGCCGGGGCTCCGCCGCCGCCCCCGCCCCGCGCGGCGATCCTCGGTCGGCTCTATATACATTTTGTACTCTCAGTACTCCACATACCCGAATATACAAACCAAAAATACGACAGAACACTTTCGAAGCGTTAGATACTTACGACTTAAACAGAAACATTGTAAAAAATAATATTAAGCTAAAATAAAAAGAGATAAAAACGATTACTCTTACCCCGTAACACACACGATACGTATAACGATAATGCACTAAAACCGTTCACGTCTAATTATGGGAAACGTGTATTGACGTCGCGCGCGGCGGCGGCGAACGCTGCGAACGGGTTTGGTGGCGGTAACGTGCTCGCGCTCGCCCACCGAACCTCGTGCTCGCTCGTGTATCGCTCGTCATGACTTTGAAATCAACCTTCCCTTTTTTTCTTAATATTCTTTTATCCGATTAACAATTTGCAATGCTCGTAAATTCAACATAAAAACATAGCAACTATTTCCTTACGTTATGAAGAGATTCTAAAAAATACTGTCGGTCCGTGTAAAGTTGACCAATTTAGCAGATCTATCGTGACTACCGACATTTTATTTCCAAGGGAAATCTCAATTATCTATGATTGAACCGCGCAGTTCCCGAGCGATACACGGTGACACCGCAGCCCTCGACGCTCACTGCGCACACCGGCCGGCCCCCGCGAGCCGTCCGTCGGCGAACGGTTCGACGGCCGGCCGCTCCCGCCGTTCGACGGTT
This sequence comes from Eudonia lacustrata, assembly GCA_947562085.1. Taxonomy (NCBI): domain Eukaryota; kingdom Metazoa; phylum Arthropoda; class Insecta; order Lepidoptera; family Crambidae; genus Eudonia; species Eudonia lacustrata. Next base: position 21,151,551 of record OX387326.1, on the reverse strand, counting down.
GAGACGCTAAGTAAAAACTGACCGCCGGAGTCATTCTGATAATTTACATTTTATACATAAGAAACGTCTATTACATTCGCATGGACTTATTCATAAGACACAACTGAATTAAGCGTTTAAGCTGTAAATAAATCTCTTTTGACTAAATCACGTATCGTTTCCTGAGTGCCGACTCGATCGCCGATCGTGTCGCTGCGAGCCGGCTGCGCGGGACAATGGCGGCCAGCGCGGGCGCAGAGAGGAGACGCCGACACTAAACTTTGGCCCAAAAACTCACTCTTTTGAACGACATCACGTATGTATAAATATAAATCTTCGATAATAAAAAATATAAGCATCTAAAAATAATACTTTAGCGATTTCACACTCTGCTCTTAACAAACTAATAATAAATTATTTGGTAACTTAAAAAACAAAATATAAAAATAAAAGTGTAAATATAGACCTGTCGACCGGCGACATAGCCGAGCGTACGCGGCGTCTCCGGCACATTGTGATATCGAAACCTACGTTTTGTGGTAAACATAAATAAATAGTAGGTACCTCGGCCCGGTCGGAGTCAACTCTCGTATGCTCGCTTCACAAATTAAGTACTTAAGACGAATAGGACGGGCGCTCGGTGCCGAGGGGAATCGCTCCGCGGAACCGGACCACCGGACGACCGGGTAGCGGACGCACTCAGAGCGATCGCCTCGGCAGGCGGCCATGCTGACACCGGGACGCGTGCTCCGCGGTCGGACGCGATCGTTTCGTTACAAACTATCTGTCGCTCTCTATCAAAACTTCCATGTCCACTCGACTATTACATTAAAACAAACATTGATTTCACCGTTCCACAGGCCTCTTTACGTTTGACTAGAGAAGTAGCTTAGCCTATATATATCATACCTTCCGTTCCTCGCGACGAACCGATTGCAGCACGACGAAATCGAGTTTACTTCACATTGAACAACTTACGATAGCCGTTACAGGAAGTGGGGAGTTATCGGGCCTTTAGTAGTAGTATAGAAACCATCGCATCCGATCGAAGGTTACGTTCCCGCGCGGTGCCGGTGGCGGCGCGGCGTCGAGTCGTCCGGCGACGGCGGGCTAGCCGGGGACTAGCCGGCGACAAGCCAGAGACTAGCCGGGGACTAGCCGGGCTAGCCGCGGCTGGCGGGGGCCGGGGGCTAGCCGGCGCGCGGGGCGGCTCACACGGGCGCGCCCGCGGGGTTGAAGTCCGCGTTCACGAACGAGAAGCCGCGGAACTCCTCCTGCGGGGGGGCGAGGGGATACGTCAGTGACACATGATCTGATTCACAAACTTATGTGTGATTTGTACGCTGCGTTTGGGAGATGGACCGAACAATCAAAAGAAGTGTTCTACAACTAGTGATCGTCATTGTTTCATTTCTCATTAATCAGCTGAACCTGTATTGTACTCGTATTACAAAAGATGACGTGTAATGATATGACATGACCTACTAGATTATGATAAGTGCGATGACGAAAAATATCGGGTGATGACGTTCGATGACGTCAGGCGAGTTATCTATCATTGATGGATTGAATAAATGCGATAACCATGTGATGATATGATATGATGCAACATGTTTGAAAGTATGATTAGGATGATATCATCGTTTATATAAATAATGAGTATGATAGTATGTGTATTAAATATCGAGTGATAACAAATAAGAGGGGCGACGGGTATGTGGGGGTAATGAGGGAGTGGGGAGGTGGAAGTGGGGTTATTTGGGGGATGTGGCAGTAGTAGGCGGGGTTGTATGTGGAGGTATAGATGGTGTGCGGGGGGAAGTCGGGGGAAATGTGGGGGATATGTAGGAAGTGTGTGATGTGATGTGGGTGGGATGGCGAGGACGTTACCTGGTTGATGGTGCGCAGCACGTCGGCGGGCACGGGCGTGAGCACGGGCTCCTCCTTGGTGAACTCTGCGTCGAAGTTGGCCGCCTCGCGCTTGCTCTTCTGCAACACCAGGGACTGATCACCACCGACACAGTATCGTGCGTGACGAACTTCACTCGCATCATTTTGGTATAAAGTGCGTTCCTACTTTGAAGCGCTCGATGTCTTTATGCGGCATTCGCTACGTAATTATGATAAGTTCCAGTATGCGGACAAACCGATATCAGTGTTTGTCACACTGCTTCAAAATAATGGTTCATGTTAAATGCCTTCGTAATTTTTTAATATATAAATGAATGAGCGAATAGCATTGCGTTTGTCGCGCATAAACGAGATAAAAACGAAGTTATGACTAGGCATTTCTTAATCCGTTGCATTCGTTAGAACGACGCCGTATTTTTGAATGTTAGGACCTAGTTTAGCTAAAAGGACTCAAACTACAAATAGCTAGTTTTTAAACGGTTTTAAGATATTTGAATTGTAAGGTTAGATAAAAATTTAACGATGAAGTTTTATTCGATTTTTTTTAATAATTGGCAGTTCAATTTTACCAATTATTTTTAAAAAATCGAGTAAAACATCATTGTTATTTTTATCTAAACTTAAAATTCAAATAAGTATCTTAAAACTAGCTATTTGTGGTTTGAGTCCTTTTAGCTAAACTAGGTTATTTGTACGGTTTACTGTACATATTTACTATACTTTTGCTAACACAGCACAAACGTCACGCGCACGCGTCATTGACCCGTCGCAACATAGAGTATCATATTAAATATTAGAATAAATTACTTATTTTAAAAACAGTGCAATTTACAACGCCAGCCAACACGGTCTAACATTAGAGAAAAGAATCGTCTATTTGAACTTACTTGTAACCTTTACGTATATACATTTCTACTCTCACCTATAGTGATCTTTTCATCCTGCACTCTAGATAACTAACTACTACATCTCAACAGTGTAATCGTACATTATTCTAACGCGGTAACTCAGCGATTGATGCATAAAGGAAACGAGTACTTACAGCCGTTATTTAAAAAAAATCTAACCACAATTGTAAATAAATCAAATACCTACAGTAAAAATAAAAAACAAAAACAAAAAAATACAGAGTTAAAATAATAAACAGAAAATTACAAATAGTTAGCTCGTTTTTTTAGCAAAAAAATAATATAATAATTTAAGACTTTTATAATTAATTATACATTTCGGTATCCTATAAAAACAATTTAAAGTTCAATATTTTTCAAAAATGGGCAAAACTAATTCCTTTCGTCAGAATTGGCTTATTAGTTTTTGAAACAATCAAGAACTTCAAAGTTTGTATGAGATAGATAGCGTACGCCTAGCCGCACTTTGGATGAGTTTCTATACGAAATTTACTCGCACGTTAACATTCGTTATTGACCGTACGAATTGAACACACTGGTTCAACACGGATTGTTTAGGCATACGTTTTCAACGTACGAGTTGGACACTGATTGCGTTTTTTTTAGTTAAAATGCCATTATACCGTAATTAGAAATACACAAAATAGAGATACTTATTTCGAAATTTTAAGTTTAAATTTTTTATTTCAAAGGGAATGCTTAGCTTTCAGGACGCGGCGTCGTATTTACGCTGTGGCGGTAAAACGGTTAGCGGATTTACTGCGACGGAAGTTCAGCATCGGAGTTTTCCGCGTAATGTGGCGGTGGCACAAAGGTGGAGGCGTAGTATGCGCACGCGCACTCACCACCTTGGGCCGGAAGGGCGGTCGCAGCTTGCGCGCGGCGAGCGCGTCCCAGTCCACGTCGCGGAAGATGAGAGTAAGTATGTGATGCGCATGCGCCGCGTGTGACCGCACTCACCACCTTGGGCCGGAAGGGCGGTCGCAGCTTGCGCGCGGCGAGCGCGTCCCAGTCCACGTCGCGGAAGATGAGAGTAAGTATGTGATGCGCATGCGCCGCGTGTGACCGCACTCACCACCTTGGGCCGGAAGGGCGGTCGCAGCTTGCGCGCGGCGAGCGCGTCCCAGTCCACGTCGCGGAAGATGAGAGTAAGTATGTGATGCGCATGCGCCGCGTGTGACCGCACTCACCACCTTGGGCCGGAAGGGCGGTCGCAGCTTGCGCGCGGCGAGCGCGTCCCAGTCCACGTCGCGGAAGATGAGAGTAAGTATGTGATGCGCATGCGCCGCGTGTGACCGCACTCACCACCTTGGGCCGGAAGGGCGGTCGCAGCTTGCGCGCGGCGAGCGCGTCCCAGTCCACGTCGCGGAAGATGAGAGTAAGTATGTGATGCGCATGCGCCGCGTGTGACCGCACTCACCACCTTGGGCCGGAAGGGCGGTCGCAGCTTGCGCGCGGCGAGCGCGTCCCAGTCCACGTCGCGGAAGATGAGAGTAAGTATGTGATGCGCATGCGCCGCGTGTGACCGCACTCACCACCTTGGGCCGGAAGGGCGGTCGCAGCTTGCGCGCGGCGAGCGCGTCCCAGTCCACGTCGCGGAAGATGAGAGTAAGTATGTGATGCGCATGCGCCGCGTGTGACCGCACTCACCACCTTGGGCCGGAAGGGCGGTCGCAGCTTGCGCGCGGCGAGCGCGTCCCAGTCCACGTCGCGGAAGATGAGAGTAAGTATGTGATGCGCATGCGCCGCGTGTGACCGCACTCACCACCTTGGGCCGGAAGGGCGGTCGCAGCTTGCGCGCGGCGAGCGCGTCCCAGTCCACGTCGCGGAAGATGAGAGTAAGTATGTGATGCGCATGCGCCGCGTGTGACCGCACTCACCACCTTGGGCCGGAAGGGCGGTCGCAGCTTGCGCGCGGCGAGCGCGTCCCAGTCCACGTCGCGGAAGATGAGAGTAAGTATGTGATGCGCATGCGCCGCGTGTGACCGCACTCACCACCTTGGGCCGGAAGGGCGGTCGCAGCTTGCGCGCGGCGAGCGCGTCCCAGTCCACGTCGCGGAAGATGAGAGTAAGTATGTGATGCGCATGCGCCGCGTGTGACCGCACTCACCACCTTGGGCCGGAAGGGCGGTCGCAGCTTGCGCGCGGCGAGCGCGTCCCAGTCCACGTCGCGGAAGATGAGAGTAAGTATGTGATGCGCATGCGCCGCGTGTGACCGCACTCACCACCTTGGGCCGGAAGGGCGGTCGCAGCTTGCGCGCGGCGAGCGCGTCCCAGTCCACGTCGCGGAAGATGAGAGTAAGTATGTGATGCGCATGCGCCGCGTGTGACCGCACTCACCACCTTGGGCCGGAAGGGCGGTCGCAGCTTGCGCGCGGCGAGCGCGTCCCAGTCCACGTCGCGGAAGATGAGAGTAAGTATGTGATGCGCATGCGCCGCGTGTGACCGCACTCACCACCTTGGGCCGGAAGGGCGGTCGCAGCTTGCGCGCGGCGAGCGCGTCCCAGTCCACGTCGCGGAAGATGAGAGTAAGTATGTGATGCGCATGCGCCGCGTGTGACCGCACTCACCACCTTGGGCCGGAAGGGCGGTCGCAGCTTGCGCGCGGCGAGCGCGTCCCAGTCCACGTCGCGGAAGATGAGAGTAAGTATGTGATGCGCATGCGCCGCGTGTGACCGCACTCACCACCTTGGGCCGGAAGGGCGGTCGCAGCTTGCGCGCGGCGAGCGCGTCCCAGTCCACGTCGCGGAAGATGAGAGTAAGTATGTGATGCGCATGCGCCGCGTGTGACCGCACTCACCACCTTGGGCCGGAAGGGCGGTCGCAGCTTGCGCGCGGCGAGCGCGTCCCAGTCCACGTCGCGGAAGATGAGAGTAAGTATGTGATGCGCATGCGCCGCGTGTGACCGCACTCACCACCTTGGGCCGGAAGGGCGGTCGCAGCTTGCGCGCGGCGAGCGCGTCCCAGTCCACGTCGCGGAAGATGAGAGTAAGTATGTGATGCGCATGCGCCGCGTGTGACCGCACTCACCACCTTGGGCCGGAAGGGCGGTCGCAGCTTGCGCGCGGCGAGCGCGTCCCAGTCCACGTCGCGGAAGATGAGAGTAAGTATGTGATGCGCATGCGCCGCGTGTGACCGCACTCACCACCTTGGGCCGGAAGGGCGGTCGCAGCTTGCGCGCGGCGAGCGCGTCCCAGTCCACGTCGCGGAAGATGAGAGTAAGTATGTGATGCGCATGCGCCGCGTGTGACCGCACTCACCACCTTGGGCCGGAAGGGCGGTCGCAGCTTGCGCGCGGCGAGCGCGTCCCAGTCCACGTCGCGGAAGATGAGAGTAAGTATGTGATGCGCATGCGCCGCGTGTGACCGCACTCACCACCTTGGGCCGGAAGGGCGGTCGCAGCTTGCGCGCGGCGAGCGCGTCCCAGTCCACGTCGCGGAAGATGAGAGTAAGTATGTGATGCGCATGCGCCGCGTGTGACCGCACTCACCACCTTGGGCCGGAAGGGCGGTCGCAGCTTGCGCGCGGCGAGCGCGTCCCAGTCCACGTCGCGGAAGATGAGAGTAAGTATGTGATGCGCATGCGCCGCGTGTGACCGCACTCACCACCTTGGGCCGGAAGGGCGGTCGCAGCTTGCGCGCGGCGAGCGCGTCCCAGTCCACGTCGCGGAAGATGAGAGTAAGTATGTGATGCGCATGCGCCGCGTGTGACCGCACTCACCACCTTGGGCCGGAAGGGCGGTCGCAGCTTGCGCGCGGCGAGCGCGTCCCAGTCCACGTCGCGGAAGATGAGAGTAAGTATGTGATGCGCATGCGCCGCGTGTGACCGCACTCACCACCTTGGGCCGGAAGGGCGGTCGCAGCTTGCGCGCGGCGAGCGCGTCCCAGTCCACGTCGCGGAAGATGAGAGTAAGTATGTGATGCGCATGCGCCGCGTGTGACCGCACTCACCACCTTGGGCCGGAAGGGCGGTCGCAGCTTGCGCGCGGCGAGCGCGTCCCAGTCCACGTCGCGGAAGATGAGAGTAAGTATGTGATGCGCATGCGCCGCGTGTGACCGCACTCACCACCTTGGGCCGGAAGGGCGGTCGCAGCTTGCGCGCGGCGAGCGCGTCCCAGTCCACGTCGCGGAAGATGAGAGTAAGTATGTGATGCGCATGCGCCGCGTGTGACCGCACTCACCACCTTGGGCCGGAAGGGCGGTCGCAGCTTGCGCGCGGCGAGCGCGTCCCAGTCCACGTCGCGGAAGATGAGAGTAAGTATGTGATGCGCATGCGCCGCGTGTGACCGCACTCACCACCTTGGGCCGGAAGGGCGGTCGCAGCTTGCGCGCGGCGAGCGCGTCCCAGTCCACGTCGCGGAAGATGAGAGTAAGTATGTGATGCGCATGCGCCGCGTGTGACCGCACTCACCACCTTGGGCCGGAAGGGCGGTCGCAGCTTGCGCGCGGCGAGCGCGTCCCAGTCCACGTCGCGGAAGATGAGAGTAAGTATGTGATGCGCATGCGCCGCGTGTGACCGCACTCACCACCTTGGGCCGGAAGGGCGGTCGCAGCTTGCGCGCGGCGAGCGCGTCCCAGTCCACGTCGCGGAAGAACGCGTGCGCGCGGATGCCGCCCGCGCCGCCCGCCACGCCCAGCCGCCGCGACGGGTTCTTCGTCATGAACCCTGCGACCGATACGAGACACATCACACTCTATCACTTCATATTTACATTTTGGTTAATTTTAAACGAACGATCGTTATACATTTGTACGCGTTCACGACACGACATCACACAGAGATTACCGCCTCTGCGGTCTAGCGGTCGAGACCACCGGTTCGGACCCGGAAGACCCGGGTCGATTCCCTGGGGGTAGATGTTCGTATACTCGGTTCGTTCGGTGGTAGGACTCGTTTGTCCGCCCGGCTAGCTACCGTCGTCTCATCTAAATGTGTCGCCGTAACATCACGTTCAGGGCGTTGTTGTGTTCCGGCAGCTAGAGATAAGATAGTCGGTCAGATGAAAGCGTTGTCTTATAACGCGACCGATCTGCGATTGCTAGAGTTGAACGACTTTCACAGAAGTGACCAAAAATGTATCATTCGAGCTCCTCCGTGCTTCAGAAGACACGTAAAGCTGTTGGGCCCGCACGGTAATTTACGGCCCCTTCTCTCTATTCATCCCATAGGGAAGACTAAATTCCAAGTTGATGCAAGTTACCCTTGAGGATGGAGACGGCCTCGCGCGTGAGCCACACGGGGTAGAGCACGTCGTCGTGCAGGATGGACTCGAACAGGTCGTCCTCGTTGTCGGCTTCGAAGGGCGGCTGGCCGGCCAGCATCTCGTACACCAGCACGCCCAGCGCCCACCAGTCCACCGACGGCCCGTACTCCAGCTCCTGCAGGATCTGCAAGGGGGGGGACACGTGCATCACATAGGTTATCTATACTAATATAATAAAGCTGAAGTTTGTTTTTTTGTTTGGACGCGCTAATCTCTAGAGTGTAAAACTACCAGTAACATTATTTTTTAATTGTATTCCATAGCCCAATTTTGTGGAAAGCTATAGAAAAAAAAAGTTTATTAAACAACATTAACACTAACATTTAAAACAGATTCAAATTTGTACTTAAAATTACTTATAAAAAGGTGTGTTAACATTGCACCGACAAACGCATCGTGGCCATCGAGTTATAGGCTATTTAACATCACGCTATATCTACGCACCGTCGTACATAAGACATTTCACTTGTCAGTTTCTGCACTCCCAAATACCGTACAAGACACACTCCGTTGTTTAACGTACCGAATGACCGTACCAATTACTCGAATAACGCTGTTATGACCCGTTTGCCCAGGATATACAACAAAAAGTTTCAGCATATTGATATATTTAATACGAGCAAACGGTCCCTAAAAAGGAAAGCATTTATCTTGAATATTGATCTCGAATAGTGATAGATTCTAGTAAAATATAGCATATTAGTGTTTTATATTAGCGATTTTTGTTTGTTTAATTTTTAATTTTATGTGTATGTTTGTGTATCTGGAGCTGTCGGATTTCTTCAATAGAAAATAAAACTACAGACAGAACGTGTTGAATTTTTATCTTCCTCCAAAAAGAATTAATTTATTGTAAAAATGTCGTAAGCTCTCTTTCGTAGTATTTTGCATATTTTATTCTAATCTATATATATAAAAATGAATCACTGAAATGTATGTACGCGCATAACTTCCGATTGACTACACACTGACAATATTTTATCAAACAGTAAAGGAGATGTTCCATTTTTGTATGGAGGCTGGGCCCCCTAATTCTTAGTGATGAAATTATATTTTATGAAAAGAGCAAAAAATAAGGAATCTTTCATGTATTAATATATTTTTTAAACATACCCAAACATTGTATTATATAATAAAAAAGGTCAGATAATAAAAATTCATAAAATAGCAACCCTAAACTTTTTCTACATTGGCAACTTCACTTTTATGTATGTATTTAAAAAATATAACTTATTTTTTAAATTAGTAATGCAATGGTACTATCTCTTACAGCCAGCAACCGCATGGTTTCATTTTCAGGAATTGCATTGAAACCTTAAAATACCTTTTAGAATGTATAAATAAGTTCAGCAATATATAATAAACACTTAAAACTTTCATTAAAACCCAAAAATAAAAAGAAAAGCTTGATGAAGAAAACAAGATTTCAAGTTTTCAAACATTTTTTAAATTATGTTGGGAGGTTTTTATATTTTTTTTCCTTTTGGAAACACCATCTCAGAAATCAGATCTATCAGAAAAGCATCACTTCAACACTATAATAAAATAAGGGCCCAAAAACGTACATCTCCTTTAAATTAGATCTAAGAAATATTGAAAACAAAAGAAATTCGTGCCAGTGCGACTACAGGTAAGTCTTTATTGTCCATTATAAGTAGTTAACCACGTATAAAAAGTACCACAGAAAATAATGACACTTCATTTACGAGATAATTTTGTTATCACGCAATAAATATTTTTTTAATCACGAAATGTCTGACACGTGAAACATTATTTTATTAGGGAGGGGGGCACGCGTGACGGGTTAAAATGTCGGAAATAATACTTAACGAATACCAAGAACTAGCGTCTTCGGGCGATGCGATGCGACGCGGTGCGACGCGGCGGGTCGGGGTACAGCTATATCCAATATAAATCATAGGATAACCACAATGTATCGAGCTTAAACATCGAAATCGCTCATTGAGCGGAGAAACAGCATGGCTGTTTGACCCGTGACCCGTTGTGGCAAACACTAACCAGGAGACGGATGCCGCCGATAACTTTACAGCGTCACCAGAATTTTAGGAGCGCCTAGAAATTAAAGTTTCTTCAAATGATCGAACATCCTCTCAGGGTCTCTAGAGGGGATTACGCTAACTTCAATAAGAGCGAAGTATTATTTATTTATTTATTTTACAAGTTTATGTACACACATAAAAAGATAACAAAAATAAAGTTAAAGTAAATGTAGTACAAGGGCGCTGCTTATTTCAGTGCTGAAATATCTTCTATTATTATTTGTAACGTAACATAAAATAAAGGATATAAAACGGATTTGTTAATAGGCACTCATTGATAGAAAAGTGTTGGCACATACCTCCGGCGCAATGTAGTCGGGCGTGCCGCAGAAGGTGGTCGTGGTCGCGCTATCTGCGGACATCACGACAAATCTATAATACTGCACACCATATAAAACTAAAGAAAAATAGCAACAGTTTACTATAAGTTGATCAACCATAGAATTGTCCTCAGATCTCATAATCTAGCAGTCACCGGGCAACCCTGCGTCGCGACCGGCCAAGGCCAATCGCTTTGCAGCCCCCTCTAGGCGCATTTTATCATCATTGGACATCGAGTTTACATCACGATTTTCAATAAGACTTAGAAACGAGCTGCAGCGAAACCTTGGCTGAAACTTGACTATCTATCACAATTATTCTCATAGGTGTTGAAAGAGACGACAAAAATCTAAAAGTAAATCGCATCTAAACTAATAGTGAGAAGTTCTTGGACAGTTTTTTCCTAGACTTACTCCAATTATATACACAAAATTTAACATAATAAACGCAGGGTGTGCGTTTAGCAGTCGAAACTAACAAATTCCCTGTCTCATGTTGACCTAATAATGATCGAGTAAATCTTTTGTCCTAACATTTAATGTAATTCTCTCGTGATGCTAACTCCTACTGTTCAATATTTCCCGCTCTTCATTTCAGGGAAAGGGGAAAAAGGTGTAAACCAGCGCTAAGAAAACCTCAGAGAAAGCGGAACTATTCCATTTTGCCTCTGACCCAATGTAATTTTTTTGGTATTTTATTTGTCTTGTTGTAATTTTTAAGGCAATAAACTATTTCATTAAACATGTGATACATAACAATGGATTTTTAATTTTTTTAATTTTTGGACAGTGAAATTGTTATTACATATTTGGCTATGCTCGTTTAAAAAAAAGTCTCGATTGGCCTAAATATTTTATTTTTATTTTAATACTATAAATCTACATAAATTACATGCTCTATAATTATATTTAGTTACGTTTTAATTCCGTTTTTTTCGACTGTTATAAAGAATGATTGTAATTTAGTAAATTTAGATGAAGTATGCATAAAGCGCGTTACCCAGGATGCCCTCCTTGCACATGCCGAAATCGGCGAGCTTGCAGTGGCCGTCGCTGTCCAGCAGGATGTTGTCCAGCTTGAGGTCGCGGTAGATGACGCCGTGCGAGTGCAGGAACTGCAGCGCCAGCGTCACCTCCGCCGCGTAGAACCTGCAAGCATCCACAGCGCGGCCTCTACACTACTGACATTACATGTCAGATTGATTTGTAGTTTTGGTACTAGATGGAGATTTACCTGTGTACATTGTGAACCGCGGTATTGAAGTGTTTAAACAGTTACTATATTATTATAAGCTAAATGTAAAAAAAAGATTTGTTGCTTCCACAATATAGACATTATATACAGTTATATATTGTTTTTTTATTACTTTCACTACAGACCTTGGAGTTTAAAACATGGTCCTACGAGCCGGATTAATATTATTATAATTTTTTCGTTGAATATATTGAACACTTATTAAGTGTACGGTGTACGGCGTTACCTGGCGCGCGGCTCGTCGAACTTGCGCGCGCGCTGTATCTGGAACATGAGGTCGCCGCCGTCCACGTACTCCATGACGAAGAACAGGCGGTCGCGCGTCTGGAAGGCGGAGTGCAGCGCCGTGAGGAACGGGTGCCGCGCCGCCAGCGCCAGCACGCGCCGCTCCGTGAGCGTGCACTCCACGTCGTCGTCCTGGATGATGGCGTCCTTCTTCAGCACCTTCACCGCGTACACCTGCCCGAGCGGACACATACGACTCACATATTTGAAATTGGGCTACTTTTACGAATCTACTCGCCTTTATTTTACGCATTGATTTGATTTGATGTTTATCCTGACGGTTCGAACCCTTTGCACTGTGGTCACAGGGAAACTTATTGACGTATTGTTTTGTTTTTCATTAATCAGTCGTCTGCTGTGAATACGGACAAAATAAAGTTATAATGGTTTAGTTATGGCACTGATCAGTGCTCGCCGCATATGAGCGGTTAATTCATTTCTCATTCCCCCTTTAGGTACTTTCGGGGTTTCTTTTGATCGTTATTTCCTAATATCTAAACTATTCGTTCTATACCAATTCTCCTCCTATAGTTTCTAATTTATTATTTACTTCTACAACGTTAACACATATGCACATTCATTTCACATTTCCACCAGAGACATGCATATTCGCATATTTCTGGTGGAAACGCAGCCTTATCGTGCTCTATTTTGAGTAACAATTATAATTATACGACTAGACTTCTAGACTTACATTTTTCGGACACTAACCAGCTCTATTTTACCATTTGTATTTGTATTAATAAAAAAAAGTTTAACAATAATTATAAAAAAAAACAAAGTAATATAATAAACAACAAATATTTTATTTTTGTGTTTTTTTTAGCTTTAAATTAATTTGTATATATTTGTAGTTGATGAACTTTTTATTATATTAATATCGGCACAAATTGTAGGGTAGAAAAATAATAACGCAACATTTAACCTCGGCCGCGATCGTATTTATAGACCACGTGCCTCAGAGTCAGTTATCCTGTTTTGACTCCCAGCGAGACATACTACACTCGATAAAGTCCGTACTGTAGTATCCATGTTTCAAGTCTAATCGGGTAGCTGCTACCATGTTAAGTATATCGTCATGATAACAACATTGTTGTGTTCCGTCGTAATTTATCGACCTCCGAGGAGAGGTTCACTATTTCGAAGTGCACTTCCTTCTCTGCCCTTATTGTCACCCGATGGGTGAAACGAAAACGAAAACGTCGAGTAATAAAAAAGTAACTAAACTCTATCACACATTCGTAAATATCAGACAGCAGCAACTCCACGTCCTAGAGAGCTGTGAGCATGTCCCTTACCTCGTCGCTGCCCTTCTTCTCGGCCAGCATGACCTTGCCGAAGGAGCCCTTGCCCAGCACCTTGATGAACTGGAAGTCCTCCAGCGAGACCTTGTTCGCGCCGCCGCCGCCCTCCGCGCCTGCAACCAGCGCGCTCACTCACACGGCTACACCACCATTGTACACACCACTCGTCTGGTATACTAGCGATAGTATAGTCACCACCACACCAGTCACCACAGCGCTGATACACCAGTCACCATTAGGGCTGTGACCGGTGATAGCGTTCCTATGTACTTACGTATCGCTATAAAGAAGTTGAACAGTGTAACTTTTATATATGCACTAGGTGTCCCGGCAGACCTTGTTCTGCCTTATTTCCCTAAAACAAAGTTACATTGATTTTTTTATGTAAACAGCTGCCCCGACAGATTTTGTTCTGTCAAAGTTATTGGCCTGTCGCAGTCTAATAGAAATAAAATAACATTGCAAGACTTTAGTAATATCTAATGTGATGATATTTTTATTGTAATGCCTTATGGTACACGATATTTTTTGTTTGATTAATTGTGTATCTAATAAAAATGTTAAGGGATATGTGCGTAAACACATCCAGGTGAACTTAACTTCGTAAAGTTATAAAAATTAAAATTAAAATTGTACATTAAATAAATTATGTAAACTTACTTGTACAATGGTTTTGAGTGACTTTTTTTGTAATTGTTCGGACTGTGATATTACTACACTTACTTACACTTTTATAAATTAAATATCATTAGGACACATTTTATACTTCTCAAGATAGCTGAACATTTAAAGCACCTTTTTTTAATACATTGCATTAGGTTAGTACGAATATAAGCTACCATCACCACCTGCCACCAATAATACAAAAAGAACCCCATAAAACTGACGGCATGTAAGCAAGCTACCAACACTACAATACTACGTAGGGCTAATACGCCGCATCCCAGGCACCACCTATACTATACTATGTTGCCTAGGGAACTGTGGATAACTAAGCGAGCTGGTCCCATTAAAGTGCCACCATAAACTTGTCCCAGAACCATAAAAGAGTAGGGGGCGTACTGTAGGTGTAAGTGTCGGGGCAGGCGAATATCTCCGCGAGCTCGTCCCAGTGCGAGCGCCAGTCGCCGTCGCAGCCGAAGCCTGCGCGCGCGCCGCGGACAGACACAACACGTAAGTACGGCACACGATACACACACTCAATGCGATGCGAACACGACTTATCCGGGACCAACGTTGGCTAACACGCAATAATAAAGTTATAACTATTTAAATGTATGCAATCCGTTGATTACATATCAATTTTGACCAGAGTAAAAATAAATCAAATATTAAATGGAAAATCTAAAAAATATATATAAAGAGTAGAAAATAGACTAAATGTACACCGTTTATATTATGTACGTTTAATTTATTTATACTAAATATTTGCAATTTTTGTATGTAGATATTTTGAACAGCTTTACTGTTCAAAATATGCTACATACAAAAATTGCATGATAATTAATTCAAAATTTAAAAAAAAAACACTCTCAAAACTAAATAAATAAACTACAATTTTAAAAAGTTAAAATATCAAAATAGGTCAAAATAGCATGATACTCGCTTTAGAATTTTAAAATAAAAAAACAACATAATAAGTGTTATAATCAGCTAAAACATTAATTCACATTGAGAACAAAAATGAAATGTGCGAAATAAAAACAAACTTTCATCATGAAACAAGTTGAAAGGCGTGTGTGTGCGTGTGTGCGTGTGCGCATGTGCACATGCGTGCGTGCGTGCGCGCGTGCGTACCTTTGTCGTCGAGCTTGTCGTCCTTGTGGTCGTCGCCGGCCGCCAGCTCCGCCGCGCCCTCCAGCAGCTGCGTGTTCTGGTACTGCAGAACACGCACCAATTATTTTATTTAAAATTCATTTAAGTCTATTTTATTTATGTTGATGTAAATTATTTCTAAAATTTGTCAGGAAAAGTTGTTTTACTTAGAGGAGTTCGATAGAGAAGTTTTTTTTTATATTTTAAGTGACTGACGTAGAACTAGGAAATAAACATTTAAGAATTTTTTTTATTGATCTAAATTATGAAGAAACTACGGGCAATCGAGTCTAAATGTCGAAGTGCAGATCGCGGTTGTGATTATTGAATTGGCGAAACGAAAATGTACACTGACTATTATAGACTGTATGCTATTATAATATTAAGGCACGCTAATTCGTCGTATACATGTTCTCAAGACTAGACAGATAGACGAGTATAAATAGGGAATACCAATAAAGGTATGCCAGGCCTTACCTTGGAGGTCCTCGGGCGCGGGTTTTTGTCGGGCGAGATGCCCATCTCGTTGAGGATCTCGGCCATCATCTTGGTGTTGATGCCGCAGTTGTTAGCCACGTTCTTCTGGCAGCGCTTGTGCACGTTCATCGAGCACACTGCCAACACCCAACGGAACATATTTGCATCATTTCGTTCATTTCTTACGATTCAGAATAGTTTTTTTTTTGTAAGTGTTAACTATTAGATTCACTTCAGAGATTAATAGCGTTGTTGGTTTCGGTCACCGATGAGCGACTTAAACTTTATCATCTTAAGCTTCTTCGTGCTACGGAAGGTAGGTAAAGATGTTGGTCTAAGCTGAATTATTAATCGTTAACAACCACCGCACCGCACTGGGCCCGTGTGGTGGGTTATGGCCCTTCTTATTCGAAGTGTAACCTGCCATAGGGAAGGCTCGTGCCCCAGCAATAGGGACATAATACGAGCTGGATTACCAGACGCCATGACATAAGTTATTAGATTCATTTTAAATAATTAAAACGTTACATTGTTAACTTAGTCCTTTACATAGAGACAGACATTAATATGTAGACAAAAGAAAAAGTATTTTTCAATTAAATATAAAGCATGTAAAAAAACAGTGAAGGATGTAGGTAGGTATGTCACGTACCGTATGTGTGTACAATGCGATAAAGATACCCAAATAGAATGTTTAAAAAACAAACTAAGTAATCGGCACCATGTCTAGTATTTTAAAAAAATGATATAACTGTGTCGGCGACTTTGACAGTCACACAAACTTATTTATGTCTGAGGAAAGCAACATTTCTTTTTAATTAATTTAAAACAATATATAATTATTATAACTTCTATATTGTTATTAAAATAACGCGTTGCTGTCATAATATAAATTCAAAACTTTGAGACTTTGTCTAAAAATGGTACAAATAGTTTATAGAAAAAAAAATATATACTGAGCACTCCTTCGCAAATCCTTCAGCGTTTTTGTTACATAGTGTCCTACGCTTACTTTTCATACGCTCGGCCTTTGCTTGTTCTATAAAAACTTCATTGTAAACCGTGTTTGAAGGCAAATAATTTAATTTCGTTTTAATTCTTTAATTTTCATTCAAGAGGTGAAGTTATATGCACCTGACAATTGTGTAGGGAGGAGGCGACAGCCGCGGCTGCTGGCGGTGCCGCGAGGCAGGACCAACTTGCTACGTTAAGCGTAAAGCCTGTCACACGCGCCTTGCACACACTTAATGAAATTTCCCAAATTACTAATATTTTTTCATGTTTTCTGAGTAAATTCGCAAAAGTATCATTATAATATTATACTAGTGGCCCGCTCGTGACTTCGTCTGCTTAAGTACACCCGTATCCCATGATGGATCTTATAGCAGCGCCAACTACCGGGTCCAATTGTAAATCTAAACCATTCTCGAATCCACTTGAACACACAAAAAATTTCATCCAAATCGGTCCAGCCGTTTAGAAGGAGTTCAATTACAAATTACAAACACACGCACAGAAATTTATATATATAAAGAAAATGCTATAAGCAGTAGGGACCACTTTATCGAATGAGGATTCTATATCCTGTCATGATATTGTGTTTGTTGTATAATAAATCTATATTATATAAAAATCAATTGCTGTTCGTTTGTCTCGCTAAAACTCGAGAATAGCTGGACCGATTTTGTTAATTTTGATTTTGCAATATTTGTGGAAGTACAGGGAAGGTTTAATCGGTGAGAAACATAAATAATGAGTAAAGGAAAATACTAAAAACGACAATTTAATGTTACGATACTAAATGATTTGTTTGTTTTGTTGTCATGGAAACTGTCAAAGCGGTACGAAGTCCGCCGGGTCTGCTGGTAAATAAATAAATTTCGTTTGAGGCCCGAGCGACCTGTGATTACCTTCGCACTGCAGCCCCTGCTTGATGAGCCCGTAGAGGAGCGAGCCGCAGTGGTCGCAGAAGGTGAACCGCTTGTACGAGTGCACCACGAACCGGTGCGGCACGTTCACGTTGAACCGCTGCCCGCCCGACACGCCCACGCCGCTGTGTTGCTGCGGGGGCAAACGCTTACAACTACTTTTTTTTATGTTAAAAGGAGGCAAACGAGCAGGCGGGTCACGTGATGGAAAGCAATCACCGCCGCCCATGGACACCCGCAAAACCAAAGTAATCGCGGATGCGTTGCCGACCTTGAGGAAGGAGTTGATCTTGAGGAGGGAGTAGGAATTGGGAGGGGGGAGGGGTGAGAGATGGGCCTCCGGTACTTTCACTCACCGGACGAAACACAACAGCAACGAGTGCCGGTGTTTCACGCCGATATTCTGTGAGAGGGTGGTATTTCGCTGGGCGAGCCGGCCCATTTTGTGCTGCAACGCAGCGTGGCTCTACCACTCAGAAAAACTTTTTTCACTAGCATACAATACATACATAGATAAACACTTTCCCTCTAAATACGTGATTAAAATATTGTATCTCTGTCTAAAAGGAAGGGAGGAGGGAGAAGGGTAAACAACAAACACATTTTTATACCCAACGCTTTGACTGACTTGCATCGGTTATGTGCCTAGGATACTTATACAAAGTACCTAGATAGCGTTTAAACCCGTTAAAACGTTGCTCTCTTAGACCTAGAGATCTCTGGTTTTATCATTGTGTGGGGTACATATTGTACTCTATTTGAGGGTGATAGAGCTTGTTCTTAATCCGGCTGGCTTGCTACCACCCTATCCAAGTTTTCCATATAAAAGGTATAAAGAGTTCCTCAGTGATTTGAAGATTTGAATTTGAGCTGCACTTCCATGTAAGGCCTCATCTTTACGCGCCATCAAGTAAGACGAAGGTCAAGCTATTAGTTATTAGTTGTGAATAAAAATAACTATCGGCCAATTGCCATAAAGTGACGTAGCTGGTCATACATCAAAGTCAAAGAAAAAGTCAAAGTCAAAATTTTATATTCAAATAAACTTACGAAAAGTGCTTTTGAATCGTCCATACATTTTTCTATTTTTTAGCTGTGGAGAAGAGAGCAAGAAACTCCACAGTTTTAATAGAAGTAACGATATTTACAAAAAAAAAAGTATGTCATTACCAATATTTACAATTAAAACCTTTCAAGAGCCCACTTATACAAATAATGCTTACCCCTATACATTTACTTAACATTCTAAAAAAGAACGTACTTGGACACTATACATACATGTACTAATTCAAACCTATTGGCGATGCAAAGATTATCCGCGCGCCTCTAGCGGCGAAATTTAGAAGTTGTCTAAGAACGACATTTTGCTATTAAAGTTGAGGTTGAGGTTATTAAGTTTAGACATAAATAATATAAACATTGTTGCGTTCTTCAATGTAGTGTGTAATTTAAAAAAATGGGTGTTTGGAATTTAATGCCGACGTGCGCAGTACCAGTGCATTACATGATATAAGTTATTATTATTTTTCCTTTTTTTTTTCTACAGAAATCACCAATCCACTCCCCACTCCGTAATAATTCTTATTAAAAACGCATTGGTTTTGTGCATCTTGCAGACGCTTTCATTACATTTTCTATTGACAACATAATTATAGTCTCGTTCAGCAAGAAACCACATAAATCTGATTTATATTTAATAAATGAATTTTTCCGTGACGTAAATTGTATCGAAAACTGTAAAGTGTCGTTCTTAGACAGTTTCACAATTTTGACACTAGAGGCGCTAGTTAGAATCTTTGCATCGCCAATAGAATGACGCTTTATACCTATGCAGTGTGCGAGAATTGGAGGAATGTCAGTTCCATGCATTCTCATCATGAACATAATCATTTACATTGTAATAGCCCTTTTTTAAAAGTGTTTCCATATCACGTTCTTGAATTTATTTCATCAGTATCAATGATAGATTGAGGACTCACCTCCTCCTTCATGCCGGGGCACTTGGTGACGACGGACGAGTGGCAGCGCTTGTGCACCACGCACGTGCACACTGTCGACAACACAATATATTATATTAAACATCCAGGAAAACCATCCATCACGGTGGACATATTATTGTTTTCAAAACAATAATTACCTTGACATTGATAGCCTTGTTTACCGATGCCCCTGAAATGTAAAATTATCATCAGTAAATCTTTTTAAACAAAATAAATAATATGTACAGTCAGGCATTGAAATTGTAAATTTAAAGAATGTTCATAACAATTAAGTAATTTAAAATGAAAATAATATAACTATATACAAATGCGATATCTTGCCTATTGCAGAGATTTAGTAAAAACTTTAACACACTATGTTGAAAACATAAGCAGAGAATTATGTTTTTTTTTACTATGAATACTTTATAATTTTCTACATGAAATAGGGATTATTTGGTATGTTAATTAAAATTTAGTGTTGATTTCCAACTTTGACTGTACACAACAAACATAAAACGTAAAGAACATAAATGCAACTGTATAAACGACACAAGTAGCTCCACAGTTCCCAACACTTAAACTGACACAAACCAAGTGCATTAACATTTAGCGTGAGTGTCATAACCACAGCGTTTAGAAGTTAGTTAGTCAAATAGATATATGCCAAGTCAAGATGCATTACATGCATTGCTAGATTGCAATTAGTTACCCTCTATCTATACATTAGTATTAGCGGTTTTTGTTAGTTCCATCATTGACAAAAAAGATTTGAGACATTAATCAATAGAAAATTGTAAATTGGTAAGCTGGTATTAGCATATATATTGTTAACTTTTAGTATTTTAGCTCAGTTACTATTGCAAGGCAAAAATTTTCACCCAGTCCCACTTTTGGAACTGCAAAATATCTAACTTCTGGCAAAGCAAGTAAGTTATCCAAGATTTCCAGCAGTTTAAATTGCCTGGTGTCAAATACTGTAATGTACAAGTAGTGTTGGGCGGTCAGCAGTCGGCGTGACGTCACATCGCCCGCTGCTGCCTGTGGGTACCTGAGGCGGGTACAGAGTACGGACCAGATGAACTCGCGGCAGTGGCTGCAGAAGGTTGGCTGGCGGAGGAAGGTGGCCATGAACTTGTGGCCGTTGACCTGGTGCACGCGCCGCCGCATGGCGCCGCGCCTGCGCGCGAACCCCGCGCCCTCCTTGAACTCGCGCCCGCCCCCACCGCCACCGCCGCCCGTGCGACCGCGCACCGGCTCCATCGAGCCTGCACCACGCACTACTGTCAACTCACGCTTATTATACATCGCGACACTAGGCTACTCTATGTTAACACCTTAAACGCCATATGTCTGACAAACAATTGAATTTCTATTGTGTTTGGGATCCGCAGCGTTCAACCTGATAACTAATATTAACTTTAAATAAAACAACAACGGCACATTAACTGTAATAAATACTATCGCTCAGATCAGAGAGATATGAGTTCCACCTAAGGCAGTATTTTTTTATTTATTACTTTGTTTTTTGTATTTTATTCCATAGGCAGACTAGAAGACATTTAGGTCTTTAAAATTTTAGACAGTAAGTCTTAAGATCTAGGCTGTGAATTAGATAGGTAAAAAACTAAATTGGAAAATGGCTGTCAATAAAATAAGAATAATCTTATTGGCAATTTATTTTATTATTAAGTTTATATTCAATATTCTAATAAAATATAACCTGCCTGTTTATTTCTTCTCATAACATTGCTTAAAAACGATAAGACCGCCAAATTGTAACTTTGTAAATTATTCATTTTTTTTGTTTATGATTATGTTTTATAGTGTTACAATAAAAGTTTTATCTATCTATCTAAACTATACAGTAAAAAAAATCAGTTATATATCACTTACTTTGAGAATTCCATTTCAGATCAACTTTGAGATGTAGTTTTCCATTAGGTTCTAGATCCACCTGTAAATTGTATTTGAATTTAGTAAATGTTGATCATGTCCCAAATATTATTAAAATGTTACACACACAATACAAATATGCCTCAGGGCAGGGCTCTACAAGACATCTTGACATGATTAGTCATACAGGAAAGTTGCATCATGAAATTAGGAGGAACAATCTCCCGGTGATTCACAAACAAAACAAACAGGATACTCCAATTACATGACTCATGCCCTCTTCTTCCAGTTGCACATATCTGGGGTCAGGGCTTGAGAATCTCCTCCTTAAATGATGCATGCTAGTGCTACACTTGAACAACACCACTCTTATGAGTAAAAGTGCGGTTTCAATGCCATTACAAAATAGAAAGGCTTATCAGTCAAAATAAACATTATGCTACCTTGATACCAGCTTACGGCACAAACAATCATTGTATCTTATCACAAGATTAGGAACGATTAAGATAACCTACTGTCACTTTTGATTATTTTTTAGTCTACTGTCTGAGACGTTACTGGTAAGACATTGCCTTATCATGTCAGAACTTACCCAAAAGTCTGAGGCGTCCTTATCCCGATGCATGAGATCGTCAAATGGAATAGTGCAGTTTGCAACAAAATCATCTGGTGGTATTGCAGCATCGTGAAACACAGTGATTCCCAGGCTAAAACACAGTAAGAGATATTATCACACCACATCACTACTAACTGGAAACGTAGTAATTGTATTTTAAGTCGATGCACCAGCCTACCTGGTGACATTATGTACTTCGTGCGTGAAGGTCTCGTTCCATACTGGGTCAAAGGTTTTGGGTTTAGTGGTTGAACGGTCTAGATGATGTTCGTCGGCGTCGATCGAGACGTACGGGTCCATAGGCTGATCGTCTGCAAGCAGAGTGCGTATTTACATAAAATATCTACACCCATTTTGGTAAACATGCTACGCCTTTTCTCGCGTATTATTGTAGTTAAACCGATGTCATTGACGAGTTTAAAGAAGTTATTTATACGCAGTGGAGTTTCCAGCGATGTAATAGGATAACTTCAGGGACTCACCTGGCTTCCCGAAGGTCATGTTGTGTCTTTTCTGAAAGTCGGTCGGCCTCAGTCCCGTCGCCTCGCAAACCCGCACTCGTACCGTTCCGCTGAACATGGTGCCGCCGACCAACGAGTCGTTTCACCGAGACCGAGCCACCACACGATCACTTCCGCACTATAAACCCACTTAAAATCATTGAAGGAGCTTCATATTAAAACAGAAATGAATTCTACGACATGACAGCGACGAGATCGGCCATGGATAGATATTTTACTCTATGGTTAGTAATGGATTCCATTCCTTCGATTTCCTGAAAAAGTTTTTAATCGTAGGTTATGGTTTTTATAGATTCACAAAAAATGGTTTTGTTTGGATTTGTGAATGGATTTGATAAAAAATAACGGATCCTAAATGAGTACCATCATAAATACCAAATTATAATTTTATTTATTGTCTTAAGAATAGTATTGACTCACGCATTAAATAAATTATTTCTTTTGGCACTTGGTTAGCAGACCCTAACTCTTTTCTAACTTTAAATTCAAATTACTTGCCTGTATTACGTAGGTATCTGTCCACACTTATTTCATGGATAAATACCTATTTCTAAAACATCTCTGACAAATAAATTATTAAAATAGTCTTATTCCACTGCTGTGTCACATTTTGTATGAGAATTTTGAGTTAAATGACATTGTTTATGTCTATTTATGTTAAATGTCTCCTATAGTAAATAAATCAGAAGAGAAACAACAAAAACAAAAAACTAATCATGTGAATATTATATCAATGAAATTAATGTAAGCAGCCGTTTTCAGCCGCTAGTTATCGCTAGAAATGTTAATAAGCCAAATAAGCCGTTTCTAGCCACTAGACTAGAAATGTTAGTAACCAGCTTCACATCTAGACTCAATCGCCTCCGTAGTTTAGTGGTCAAGGTCGGAATAGGTCTTTGTGTACCTACTCGGTTTGGTTGGTAGTTGTTGGCAGGTGTTTGACGGCTGGCTACTTAGACCATTATGGTTTAATGCTCTTAAGGCTGGCTATGGCTAGCTCTCAGAATAATAACTAACCCCCTTACAAATAAACACTATTTAAGCATTTATTTAGTTAATCATTGTTTTGTCTCTTTTTCTCAAATTGAGAACGACGTTTGTGTGACGTTGACAAAACAATGATTAACTAAGTAAATGCTTAAATAGTGTTTATTTGTAAGGGGGTTAAAGCTTTAGTTATTGCTCTGAGGGCTAGCTACCACGGTGGTAGGTGAGGTAGCTAGGCAGCTGTCAAACACCTGCTTAATATATCTTATTTAAATTTATATTATGTCGCCTTCATCCTAGTTAGTTGCATTGCTGTGTTCCGGCAGGCCTCAGTAGGTGAGAATTTCGTTTGAAGTGCACTTTCGTACCTCCGGCCAAAGTGTTAAAAGGCCAAATGAAAAAATCCGAGATAGCGCTTGGGAAGGTTGCAAGTAGGTACACATTATTTTCTTATAGTTCTATGCTGTACAACAATACAACAAAATTTTAAAGGAAATAATGTTTCTTTTTGTATTCGACCTTTTATGAATTATACCTACTTAGTAAAAACTTAATCAACAAACTTTAAAGTAATAAACTCCTTTAAAATTGAAAATAAAATCTTCTGGTTTCAGACCTTGAAGTCCTGGATTTAATTCTTAGCAAAGGTACGGAACATTAAGTAAATATACCTACATACATATTCTTAATTCTAGGTAGGTACTCAGTTTAAGTTTATGCTGAAAGGGCTTGTTTCAAAAAGTGGAATTGTGCCTTAAGAAATAGTAATCATACATAGTGTAGAGAGCAAACGACTAGAAAGCGGATTGATCGCTTTGTCTGTTCATTAATATCCATCTCTTTAGTACCTACATCCGTGATCGGTCATACGGTTTTGCCATATGATCGATCACGGATTGCAACAACAAAAAATATTAAAAAAACACTTTGATATTTTTTTTTATTATTAAAAAAAATACATTGCAACAACAAAAAATATTTAAAAAAAAACTTTGATAATAATAATAAATTTATTTAATTATTGGAACGAAGTTCCTTATCGCGCGTTGTGAAAGGGGGCTAGACGGAAAAAACGGAAAAAATTGGTACGAAAAGTTGTCACGACATGCCTAATATTTACTGTTGTAAACAAAACTACACTTTATGTCCTACATGTAAGTTTCAAATTTATTTGAGAGTCCCCCATACGCCATCTAGGATAGAATATCATAAC
The DNA here is from genome assembly GCA_947562085.1 of Eudonia lacustrata. Taxonomy (NCBI): domain Eukaryota; kingdom Metazoa; phylum Arthropoda; class Insecta; order Lepidoptera; family Crambidae; genus Eudonia; species Eudonia lacustrata. The sequence goes on along the minus strand of OX387326.1, from coordinate 21,126,834 downwards.
TAATATAGCATGGAATTAAAGCAAATGTTTATGTGCTTTAGGTCATGCTAAACTTATGGAAGATGTCTTTGTCTAATTTTAGATGGCGTTAAATTCAATTAAAAAGTTTAGTTTACATGCATAAGTGGTAATTACATTGAACAGTGTGGTGTCGCGACGATTATTTTTGTTGAGTGTATACAGGTTTTTTGTAAATAATAAATAATAAAAAATAATAATAATAATGAATCCTGACAGTGTTTCTGCTCAAGTTCCGGATATTGCTGATGGAGTTAGGTAAGTAGAGATTATAAACAGATAATAATAAATGCTTTTGTATTTTTAGCAAGTACGCACTATAACCTAAAAAAAAACAAAGAAAAAACAAAAAAAAAAAAACAAAAAAAAACAAAAAAAAAACAAAACAAACAAAAAAAAAACCTACTGATAAAGTTTATATAACATTATATTTGTTAATAATAAAAAAAATATTATTATAACTTAAAAAAAATTAAATTTTATTACAATTCCTTCACTAATTAATCGAAAGGAATTCCTTCACTAATTAATCGAAAGGAACTTCGTTCCATCCGGGTGTCCCTTGACACCTCTCAAGTTTTTTTATTTTGTTATTGTCTTTGTTTGTAAATAATTTTTTTGTAAAATACGAGAATTACGTTAGCCACGGCCGGAGAGCTCAAAAAAAACCGATTTATTTTATAATATATATTCTGATATTAGAATTACAAATAGAAAAATTATAACTAGTAATAAAATCTAAGTGTCGACCCGATCGATGTAGGTACCGAAGTGGCGTTGTCGTCCGGTCACGTAGGCCGCTGCGTGGAACCACGAGGCACGGTGTCAGCAGTTTACGCCAGCCGCGTGAATTGGAGCGGGCGAAGTTCGTACAATCGCCAACTCAGCTTTTAGGGCCGTGTGCACTGTTGTTCATGGCGTTTGCTAACTTAGCGTATCCCTTACTACGTGATCTCGTAACATCTCCCTCCCGAAGAGCAGCAACTATTTTTGGGCAAATCGCAAAAATGTTGCTGGATCCTGTCGCGCCGGCTTGGCAGGTGCTGGTGTTGCATAGGTGTGAACACGTTCTGGAAGCTCGGGTGTTATCTCCTGATCTATATCTTTATTCTTGAAACACATCGTATATTTTCTATACAACTTGTTGATTTGCATTCACGCCATATTCATAGCAGCAGTCGTATTGCTTATACTTATTTTACAAATAAATTATAAAAAGAATATGAAAAAATAATAATCATATTTTCAAAATCTGTAAATACGAATCGCACGTCTGCGTAGCACTAAAAAATAAACGCTCGTTCGCGTACGCCCGCTCACCCGACCACGAGTAGGTAGCAACAAGCTCGAGCTTCGCGGCGCGCCCGCAGCTTTGTCGGCGCGGCGAGCGCCGGCGGCCGGCGGGCGGCGGGCGCACGCCGCACGCATCAAAGCCAGTGTGCCGCGCAACCCCGAACGAGTGACACATCTCTTAGCCCTAGCGAATTTGGAGCGAAACGTGTTCTTAGGTGTGTTGTTTGTGTGTGTAAAAAAAGTAAAATGACGGAAAATTATTCTAACGTAGAACTTGTGGAGATGGTGCGATTATACGCAATTAGTGGGAACAGTCTACGTCGAGCCGTGGTCATGTTTGTGGAAATGTTTCCAAACAGACCAACTCCATCGCGCGAGGTAATGCTTGCTGCCACGCAACGACTGAGGGATCATGGCCAGTTCAACGTTCCTCGACATGCGCAGGGTCGCGGCAGTGTGGGCCTCTCAGTCGATTTGCAAGAGCAAATACTCGAATACTTCGAGAGGGAACCACGTGCCAGTACTCGTGATGCTGGCCGCCACTTCAATGTCCACCACACAACAGTCTGGCGGCTTCTTAAGTCGGAGCAACAGCACCCGTTCCACTTCAGAAGAGTTCAAGAATTGAACGAGCAAGATCATGCCGCCCGGGTCACTTTTTGTCACTGGGTACTAGAACACCGAGAAGCCAGCATTCTATGGACTGACGAGTGTATGTTTATGCGCATCGGTGTTTACAACGTCCACAATGAACATTGGTGGGCTCACCGCGAACAGAACCCGCATAAGACCAAAAAAGATTCGTTCCAGCATAGGTTTAGCATCAATGTGTGGGCTGGCATTGTTGGTGGACATTTACTCGGGCCCTATTTCATCGAGGGTTATCTCAACAGCAACTCGTATTTGCAACTTTTGCAGCACGTAGTTGACGTAATGCTTGACGACGTGCCACTAGCTCTTCACCGGAATCTCTTTTACCACCAGGACGGGGCGCCTCCGCATTATGGACGCCAAGTGCGCGATTATTTGGACGAAGTGTTCGGAACCGAGTGGATTGGTCGAGGTGGGCCAGTGCCCTGGCCTCCGAGGTCGCCAGACTTGACTCCTTGTGACTTTTATTTGTGGGGAGACATAAAAAGAATGGTTTATAAAGACGAAATCACGAGTGTTGTGCAGTTAAAACAAAATATTTTAATGGCTTTTGAGAGTGTAAGGTCAAATCGTAGTGTGCTGCAAAAGTTACCTAGAAACTTAAGGCGCCGTGCTCATTTGTGCATAGAACGTGAAGGTGCCCACTTTGAGCAGTACCTGCGAGTATCTTAAACATGATCAGTAAGTACCTAATAATAGTTTATTGCAACAAAGTATACTTATGCGTAAGAGTAAGCCACTTTACCACAGAATACATAATAGTACCTACAAGTTTACGTAAGTTCATCGACTTAATGTCCGCCCGCTGCGCTCTTATGTACCTACTACGGTCTGCACCCCTATTCTCGTCAGTCGACGGTCGCTATTCTAATTTACACTGCGATCATTTTATTAATCAATCGGTTCCTTATTACTTTCTCCGTGTTAAAAGTATTTTTTAGTCATTAAGTGTACCAATTACGATCAGCTGTAAATTTATGGCGGGAATGCAAATCTACAACCTGTATAGCAAGATAATAACGAGTGCAAGTGCACTAAACAGCGCCACATAAAATGGTATGGTAGTATGATATAATGAATCTGTCGGGACTTCGTTGAGATGTACTGCAGTCTGGGAAACGATCTTATCTTGTATTACTCGAAGATCGTTAAGATTCAATGATGAGAGTGTTACAGGAGCCGGTATTGCTGTACTCATAATGACGTAATCGGAGATGTTCAATATCTTCATAGGTTGGCCTTCAATTTGGTCGTTGGTGTTATATATGGTAGAGTCTCTCGTCCGTATTGAACATTGAGATGGGATGGTTATGAGATAGCTACCTTTCAGCATCTGATAGTCGTTGCGTTCGCAGGTAAGTTGTATTTTCGTTGCCTTTGGAAATGTTGCTATATAGTTGCGATCATCTAACCTTTGAATGTCTTCTTTTAAGACAGTCACGTATGTCGTTTTGCAGGACTCGTCCAGCCGTTGATGGTGCAGAAGCTCCTGGATGCAGTCTGGGTCTGATCTTAAATGTTGATTCAATTTCTCATGGCAAAGATATCGAGTGTTGTACTTCGGGCATTCAGCCTCAATGTACACGTAAAAGTTCTCATTGGTTGCTACTAAGGGATAAGGTGGGATGAGGACACGATTAGCTCTATTGGGTGCTATAGGAAGCTTATATAGTTGGTAAGTATGAGATGATGTTATTGGTACTTTAAAGACTATAACTATTTGTTTAGCTGAATAAAATGACCCTGTTTTTATTACATCGTAGTATTCTCTAAGTTCTAAGTCTAACAATTGATCTTTTTTATAAAAATGTTCGAGCTCATTTAGCATCTTTTTTAACGTGTCTACTCCTATCATTGAATGATGTGTACTTGCGGTACGCGTAAATGCTATAACATCTTCTATTCGTTGCAACTCATGAGATAAATCATCTATGTTATCTGTAATAATAGTAAAAAGCTGAGCTAGTTTGGCATATTTTATTAAACTATGTTGAACATAGGCATCTGTATCTAAAAGCAAGTGTAAGGTATCATTAATTTTAATTTGATTCTGTACAATACTTGAGATGATACTCGTGTGGTGTCATCCATTCTTTGCTAAGACTAATATGATTATTGATTTGAGATGAAATTTTATCTTGGTTATCCTTGAGATTTTTTATGGCATTACTATATTTAATAGCGTCGGTGTAATCTAAATTTCCTGTTAAAGATTTAACTACAGATCCTAATCCATCTACAAGACCTCGCTTCAACCGATGGGGCTCTAAACTTTCTAATTGGTAAGTTACTTTATCTAGTTTAGAACTGAGATAATTAATCTGTATTTCAAACAATATATGAGTGTCATTAGGTAACTTATTTTCTAGTTCTATAATTTGCCCTTTAGCTATGTTAATCTTATTATGGATATCGGTTAGTTCTATATATTGCAGGAAGCTGTGGTAGTGTGTCATAAGGTTCATAGGTCCGAGTTTAAACGGTAAGAGTCCCGGTCCGTCGTCCAAGCTCTCAAGTCTTATCTCGTGCGCCAGTCCCAGGCTCATGGTCAGAGTCAGCGTTATCCTGTAACAATTTGGCGCTTTTTGGTACACGTTTAAGTCTAGATTTAGCAATAGGGCCTCGTTTCTTTGAAGTGTAAATATGTATAGGCAAGTCAGCTAAGACGTTATCTTGTGTGTATCGTGGGGCTATCTTTTGTCGGCTCGCTAAAGGATTAGAAATAAACACCTGTTGCTGTGGTTGGTATTCCTGTTCTGGTTCGCGAGTTTTATTGTGTCTTTCGATAAGGGCGGTACGGTTAGCTAAACTTGAGTCGTTGATTAGGTCATAAACTGTCTTCATTTGGTCTCGGTGAGTATGAATATATTGCTGCATTAAATGTCCGGTTATATCTATGTCTGTTGGGTCTCTAGGGTCAAGATGTCCATTTATAATGTCAAAGGGTCTACATTTGGTAAAGCTGTGTACTGAACTATTATATGCTATAATCGCATAGGGCATAAGATTCACGATTGCCTCGTCTCTATTCTGAAGCCGCAATATCCTCAAATGTTCTAATATGGTGGAGTGAAATCTTTCGATATTTCCATTATCGTTGGGTGCATTCGCGAGCGTTTTATGATGGATGATCTTATGGACTCTAGTGAATTCCGCGAACATCTGGTTTGTGAATTCTGTACCTTGGTCAGTAATTATAGTCAGAGGTAACCCATGATGTGTAGAATATTTTAATATGGCTTGGATTACGCTAAGAGCAGTACCATCTCTTAGGTGGTAGGCTTGCCCATATTTGGAGAAAACGTCAATGAAAGTAACGTACTTTTCACTTTGGACGGTAAAGAGGTCCATGTGAACGACTTCAAAGGGCTTACTAGCAGGAGGTACAATATTAAACTGTTGCCGTATGGGATGTCTATCGTATTTAGCTTGCCCGCAGATGGTGCACTCATTGATGAACTTAGTAACATGCTCTTTCATTTTAGGCCAATAGTATTTGTAAGATAATGATAGATAGCATTCGTTAATACCCCTGTGATTGGTTTTTCCTTCATGGTAATGTCTAATGATCTCTTGCTGACGAAGGTACTCCCTAACATTTTCTATTTCAATTTTGGCAATAACAAGGTTCATAGCTGAATGTTTAAACTTTTCTTGTAATATAGGAACTATTTTATACATGCCTAATGGAGGTGTTATTAAAAGTGCAGTTTTTACTTTCGGATTTACGTATTCTTTGACTATATTTATCACATCATTCTCTAAATTAAGTTCGGATAGTTGGGCTGATATACGCGTATGAGTATCAAATGGTTTTGTTACGGTTGCTCGTTTCTTAATGTCGCCTACGATGGTAAGACATAACTGACGGTGGAATTTGTTTAATGGATCGTCTGTTATGGGGACCTCGAGTATGGGGTGCTCTTGGTCAGTGTGAACAGTGTTAGTGTCAGAGTTATTCCCTAAAGTAGGGGGTCGTTCCGAAGGGTTCACAGACATGGAGCTAGTCTCTTCATTGTGAATTTCGACTCGGGAGAGGGCATCCGCGTTCGTATTGGCCTTTCCTGTTTTATAGATTATAGTGTAGTTGTATTCACTTAATTTAAGACGCCATCTCGTAAGTCTAGAATTCGGCTCTTTTAAGTTCATGAGCCACTGGAGAGGCTTATGATCAGTTATAACTTTAAACTTTCGCCCAAACAGGTAGGGTCGGAAATACTTCGTAGCCCAAACTATAGCCAACAATTCTTTTTCAATTGTGCTATAGTTTATCTCACTGTCGTTAAGTGTGCGAGAGGCAAACGCGATTGGCTTATCCGAACCTATTGGCCCTTGTGATAGAATGGCGCCGATGGCAAGGTTTGACGCGTCAGTTGTCAAGTTAAATTCACGAGTAAAGTCAGGATATTGTAGTATAGGATCGTTAGTAAGAAGTCTTTTACATTTTTCAAAGCAAGTGATATAATTAGAGTCTAAAGTTATTGATTTACTTTTCTTTAGACATTGTGTCAAGGGCTTTGTGATTTTAGCAAAGTCCGGAATGAATTTGCGGTAGTAGCCAAGTAAACCTAAAAATTGTTTAATTTGTTTTGTGGTTTTAGGTAACGGGTATTTTTCAATGGCCTTGATCTTATCTGGGTTTGGTTTAATGCCATCCCTACTTATGACATGTCCAAGATATGCAGTTTCTAATTTCAAGAACTCAGACTTATCCATCTGAATCTTGAAATTAGATTCTCTAAGTCTGTGGAACACTTTCTCGAGATTGATCATATGTTCTTGGAGGCTGGTGCTGAAGACAATAATGTCATCAAGGTAGACCAGGCAGATGACATTTTGCAGCCCTCTCAGGACATTGTCCATCACCCTCTGAAAGGTTGATGGAGAATTCTTGAGACCCATGGGCATCCTAAGGAACTCGAAGTGTCCGTGCTCTACATTGAAGGCTGTTTTATGGATATCATCAGGGTTCATTTGTACCTAGTGGAATCCACTAGCCAAGTCCAAGGTTGTGAAATATTGACATTTCCCTAACTTATCAAGGACATCTGTTATGTTGGGGATAGGGTATTTGTCGTCAATAGTCTTTTCGTTCAGTTTTCTGAAGTCAATTACTAAACGCCATTTTTGTCTACCTGACGCGTCAGCTTTTTTAGGTACTATCCAGATCGGTGAGCTCCAAGCGGAGTCTGAAGGTCGTATGATTCCCTGCTCTAGCATTTTCGCGATTTGTTCCCGAACCTCGTCACGATGTACAAACGGATATTGATAGCTCTTTGTGTAGATAGGCATTTCATCAGTAGTTCTAATGGAATGTTTGATTTTATTACTAAAAGTTAGCGGTTCGCCATCTAAATAAAATATGTCACAGTATTGAGAGCAAAGTTGTCTAAGATTCGCTTTCTCTTCCGGGTTTAGATGGTCTGTCCTAAGCCGCGAAATTACATCATTGACGCGTGAGTTATTACTTCGCTCGGTACACGCGTACTTAACATCAAACGACTCGGTATTAAATATTTGTGCGGCCGCGGGGCGATCTAGTGAAAATATGACGTCATTGTTCGTTGGGTTCGTCACTTCTATTATACCGCGACTATTTTCAATGTTAGTGACGCATTCTGAAATAATGCAGTTACACAAAATTTGTTCGTTAACTATGACATCGCCGTCCAACGCATTTATAGGTAATCTTAATAGCTTAGATGAGTTAGCTGGTATCATGTCCTCATAGAGGTTAATATTTCGCGAATTATACATCCTAATAGGGTTAGTAGTGGTCCGAGTTGTCAGCACGTTATCTTTTAAATTTATAGTAGCTTCCCATTGCGTCAAGAGGTCAAGTCCAATAAGTCCGTCAAAATAGTCGTGGAATTTATAAACGTAAAACTTTATACTACTTTCATCCTTAAGTTCTTTAAAACAAGGCATCGTTATTGAGTGACTACTTCTACTAGTTCCATGTATGTTTGACACTTCAAATGGATCGTAATCTAATTTTATGTTAGGATAAAAGTTACTTACAGCATCTGGGCTTAAGAAAGATTGGTTGGCCCCAGTATCGATCAATAATTTTAACGGTGGGTCAGCAATGAGAATAAACGGAAGCTGTCTTTGTGTTTGAAGATTAACTTCTATTTGAGCTTTTTAAATTCCTGACCGATTGAAAATCCTGATCATCATTTTTAGAGGATGTAGAAGGCTGGGCCTGCTCTTCTACCTGGCCATACCATACTTCTGGTTGTGGGGGCTCCTCATATTGATATGAAACCGAATTATCATATTCGTAGTTGTTGTTTGAGTCATTTGCAGTAAAGTAAGAGTCACTATCATAACAGTCATAATAATAATTAGAATAATCGTCATATGGGGTACACTCATTTACGTTTATGTCGCGAGTTTTAAAGTAATTCGATGGTGGTGGATTACCATGCTTTGTCCAATCATGCCCTGATGGTGGCAAAACTCGAGGTGCAAAGTGGCTAACACCACTCATAGGTTTTGGAGCATTATTATTAAAATTATAATTAGGTCTCTGTTGCATCCTGAACATATTACTTTGCGGGTTGTAATTAGCAGGACGCGCACTAAACATTTGTTGGCTGCGCGTGGGCATACGCATAGGAGGCGGTGGCATGTATTGCTGGAATTGAGGTTTTGGTTGAAAGCTGTTAGTAAAACGAGGAGGTGGAGCTTGGATGCTTGGTAATTTCATAGGAAAGGTGAATGGTCGTTGCACAGCAAAAGCATTAGGCATTGGCATATGTACGGGAGGTCTATAATTAGACGCATTCTGTACTGTTTTAGGTAAAGCTTCGTTTCGATTCTGTAAGTACATAGTATTAAGCTCTTCCTGTACGTATTCCAATGCTTTTTCTATAGAATCCGGGCGCATGAACCTTATACGAGATCCTAGAGGCTCCTTAAGTCCGCGCACAAACGCTTGGATTGTAAGCTTTTTATATAAATTACGTTTTGCCTCAATAGTGGTCTCTATAGTCTCGTGTAAGGTAACGTACGTCATAATCGTGGAGAATAATGTTTGACACTTATCATAAAACTCTTGGGGGGTGTTGCTCCCTTGGGTTTGAACAGCTAGGTCGTTGTAAAGGGTGGATTCGTCCCTATGATCAGTAAAATTATTTATCAAAACGCTTCTAATGCCATTCCAACTCTCAGGAATTCCATTTGAATTAACCGTTCTAGCTGCGGGTCCCGTGATTTTATTAAGTATCCCGTTCACTAGAAATAGTTTGCCTAAAGCATCTGTTTGTTCGTTATAAGACTCTACTATTTGATCACACAGTCTTACAAATCTAGTCAATACGTTAGGGTTGCCATCAAATTCTGGCAACAGGCGTAGTGCCTTGAGGATCATATCAGGATCAGTGGGCAAAGCCATTGAGCTTACTTCACTGACTGTACTAAAACTATAACAACTTTCGTTATCACTATTAATATTTCTATTACTATCGATAACAGTGCGGGTAACCCTAGTACTTCTAATAGCCTTAGGGCCCCTGTTACTCCTTGGATGGAAAAATTTGAAGGATTATAATAACCGCAGTATAAAATTATCAGTAAAAATATAAATCTAGGAATTAAAAATAGGACTAAAAAATAGGAATAAAAGGAGAGCAACACTAGAGAAAATTCAGTGGTGTACTTACATGAACATCATAGATCTCGGCTTCTTTGGTCTTGCTATCGATGTCTGGATACCCCGGTGCAGGCTCGCTCGTTATGCAGAACTCCCGGTAAGGGCTTGAAAGCCGATTAGATATGACGGTGACGATTTCGGAGAAAAGTCTTTACGCGCACTAACCCGGGAATCCTACCGACTGCGCCAATTACGTTAGCCACGGCCGGAGAGCTCAAAAAAAAACCGATTTATTTTATAATATATTTAATTCTGATATTAGAATTACAAATAGAAAAATTATAACTAGTAATAAAATCTAAGTGTCGACCCGATCGATGTAGGTACCGAAGTGGCGTTGTCGTCCGGTCACGTAGGCCGCTGCGTGGAACCACGAGGCGCGGTGTCAGCAGTTTACGCCAGCCGCGTGAATTGGAGCGGGCGAAGTTCGTACAATCGCCAACTCAGCTTTTAGGGCCGTGTGCACTGTTGTTCATGGCGTTTGCTAACTTAGCGTATCCCTTACTACGTGATCTCGTAACACGAGTATATAAAAAAAATAACATAATTTCAACATTATCTCTTTGAAGTTAGATGAGTTATAATAAGATAGTGTTAAAAAGTAATGAATAGTTATTTAAAGTACAGGGCATTTATTAACAAATTCAAATTCAAATTCAAAAATCATTTATTCAGTTTAGGCTACAAGTAGCTCTTATGAATGTCGCTATGCCATCGGTTCGTAAGTCTACTCTGGGCGGGAGATCTTGCACTGAGAAGAACCGGCAAGAATCTCAGCAAGTGTCCAGCTCTTTTCTCCCTTACAGCGTCAAAAAAAAATATTGGAAAATGCCCTATCATAACAGGACACTTTCCATTACAAATAAACACAAAAAAAAATACAACCCAACGTCTGTGAGACAACCACAACATGTAAAAAAACAAAAACATAAACAAATCTAAGTTATCAAATTTACATCCGGTATAAGTTTCAATTTCCACAATGTCATACAGTACCACTACAGTACTATAATAAAAGTCAAAAATTGTTTAAGAAAAACAAACTCAAACTATTAGTAATTAATACTAACAATAAGATAAGTATGCAAGAGCAGACCAGCCTCCACAGGCGGCACCCGTTCAGGAGTATGACATATGAATCAGCCATCGCTTCGCTCGTGGCTCAACCATATTTTAGGGAACGTAACGACCCGACGCACACGCCACCACCGCAGAGACAATAAAGAGAGCATGACACACTCAAGATACTTTAAATAAAAACTTAATGATCTATATAACGCACCGCGTTTGTTATCTGTAGGACACTGTTCAAGACTATTATATCAGTATAAAGATTAAATTAATTAATTTTATCATGTATATTGATACAAATAGAGTATAATGTGTTTTTTATTACAACCAGGCTGTTTTATCATCTAAATATTCTTTGACTTTAATAATAACCTTTTATAAAAAAGTGTTACTACTTACAATGTGAAATAACATGTGCAGGCGAGCAGACTAAGATGACCACACATTCTTATCATTAATTTTAATCATCAATTTTATAGTAACCTTTTTTCATTAGACTTTGTTTTATTTCTGTCTTAAACTTGTGTAGTGGCAATTCTGTTACAGTGAAAGGCACTTTATTGTATATTTTTATACATTTCCCAACAAATGAATTACCAACTTTATTGAGTCTAAGTTTTGGAACAGCAAGTTTGTTTTTATTTCTTGTGTTAAAATTATGGGTAGGTATTACTTTTTTTTCAAATTTATCTAAGTTTTTATAAACATAAATGATATTTTCATAAATATACTGTGAAGCTACAGTTAAAATATTAATCTGCTTAAATAACTCTCTCAAGTATATGTCCTAACAGTACCAACATGTCAATTGCAAAGTGCTTCGCTGACTGTTTGTCACGTCTTTGAATTCATCTCCCGTTTACTTTATGTAGAGTAAAATTATTTTATTTCTTAAAGTTAAGTTAATCACTAATGACTCTGACACGGGCTGACATAGTGTATGTAAAGGACCAAAACCTTTAAATAAAATTAGATTAAAATTAGATTGAGATTCAGAAGAGACGCAAAAGTTGTTCCGTCCTCCACCCTTTATCATGCTTAATAACGTGCACTTGGAAAGGCCTATGTCTAGCAGTGGACTAATATAGCCTGGTGATAAGAAAACCCAAATAGTACCCAGTAAATTCACAAAAAACAAATTGCTCAAGGCATCTGTCGAACGACAGACCACCACCGGTCGCTAACAATTTATTTAACCATTGTTATACGTTATTGACAGTGGAACTCATATGATAATAAGTAAATATTATTGGGAATTTGGTAAAATAGTGAATCTTTTTTTACCGAATAACTGGAAGTGATTTAGTGGAGGATATCATTTATTTTTATTTGTGGTAAACCAAGTTAACTAAGACAAAGCTGTATGGGCTAAATCCACTAGCATTGCCTCAAACAAGAAATAAAAACTTTGTTTTGACAGTTTGTTGGTTGTCTTCTTCTGTCACTGTCACTGACTCACTGCACTGATATAAACAAAATCGCTGCAAGCTTAGAAGAAATGAAAATTTCTGTACTTTTATGTGATTAATAGTGATAAAAATGGGTTTCCTTACAATTTTGAAGAAGCTACGACAGAAGGAGAAAGAAATGAGAATTCTCATGTTGTATCCTTTTTATAAATTTTGTATGTAGTGTAGTATGCAACACATGTTACATTTGTTAGCAATAATTCATTTAACACGTATGGTACAGAGGTTTAGATAATGCTGGTAAAACAACGATATTGAAGCGGTTTAACGGTGAGCCGATTGATACAATTTCCCCTACGCTGGGCTTCAATATAAAGACGCTCGAGCACCGCGGCTTCAAACTGAACATCTGGGACGTTGGAGGACAGAAGTCTTTGAGGTAAATTATGTTTACTTCATCATCATCATTATCGTTAGCCTATACTTATCCACTGCTGGACCTATGTCCAGGCCTATGCCTATTTACTTAAGCATTAACATATAAATGCAGGTAGGTATATTATATTTTTGTTATTAAAAACATCCTGCTATGTTTACTTAACGCAATTTAAGATGCTGTATTGTTATATACAAAGGCCTAAACTCTATGTCCAACCTATTGCTATTTAGCACAATAAGAGAGGTTTATTTAAAGGTCATATAAAATGTTTTTGTTTTGTTTATATAATTAAGGTCATATATTTTAGTGGAACATTATTGTTAAAATCATGGTTAAGTACTTCAACTTATCACCACAGGTCGGTATCTGCCGGTCATTCCAGGTCCACATTCAAGTGTTGATTGGGGGACCCTCTTTTCACTAAAATGTTTCCGATTTCAGTGGTCAATTTGAGTTTTGGTACACTAATACCCACTTTTTATTTTGAGAATGTAAGCAAAGTCAGTCAGTCATTTTCCTTCATAGTCTTATAAAAATAAAAAAAGGGTCCCCCAATCAACACTTGAATGCGGACCTGGAATGACTGGCAAATTCTGACCTCTGCTTATCACACTGTGTTGGCAAAATTATCTTGAGCATTTCTAATGTATTATTATAACATACCTATACCAGGGTGTCTGCAGACAAAATAGAAAGTAAAATTAAAAATTATAAAAGCACATTTATGATTTCCATTAAAAATGTTGAGAGGAGGCTGTTATTCATGGTTCATAATAACTAAGTACCTACTTGATAAATAGTTATACTATTACATTATTACAAGCTTTATTATCAAATTAATTTTATGATATCCAATTCTTTTTTCATGTGTTCTCAAGTCTCTGCCTAAACAAATAAAACATGAAACTATATAAGTACAAGAAAGAAATCTTGGAATTTTTGGTAATAGGGATCAAGATTTTAACTAAATAGCTAGGTAGCTTCTCAAATAAACTATGTTTTGTAGTTAACACAGGCACTGACTGTCACTTCCATTCTCAAGCTCTGCTCATTGTACAGTCACAAGCATTAATATGTAAACAATGTAACTCTTAATACAATGGAATAAGAGTCAAAACTAGTTAAGTGTATTTGTTTATTTTATTTAATAGGACAACCATCAAGATTAACACAAAAATACAAGCAAAATTGTTTTCGTACAAAATGGGACTTAAGCTAAGTGTCTGAATGGTTCTGAAGAGAAACAGTTGACTGCCACTCTTGATTTTCTGTCAGAGATATGATGAGAACCATGCTAGGAGTTTGCCAGTGATACCAAATGTGGAAAGTTTGTGAACAAGAATATAATACGGTATCACAGGCTTTATTGATATCTGTATATATATTGTGTCTACACAGTCGTGCGGCAATGGATTAATACATACAACTCATACGTCAAGTGTATGGTCTTTGCTGTGAGTCTTGTGACTACACATATAGTCTTTTTAACAGATAATTTAATCACTTCATAATTATTGGGATAGAGTCCTGAATTCAGCATATTACAGTCATGCTCTCACATGCATAGAAAATAGCAATTTTTTGTGGAATTTCATCATCATCATCATCATCATCATCTCGGCCAAAAGATGTCCACTGCTGGACAAAGGCCTCCCCCAAGGATCTCCACAACGACCGGTTTTGTGCTGCTCGGATCCAGCGGAATTTATTACCAGCTAACTTTGATTGACAATACCTTATTGTTTCAATTTAAAATTTGCATCCAAAATGTTACTTAATTGTTGATTTATTAAAGTTATAAATTATTATTATTATTATTGCTATGCATGGAAAGGCAATATTTTCTATCATGTTTACCATTAGTATACTAAATGGTTATATAATATTTTTACGCAAATTCTGTGAAAACAAATAAAAATTTAAAAAAAATCCTACAAGCATGACTCGATTATATTATATAGGTATATAACATTTCAAATGGTAAATGTGACTAATAATATGTGTGCTGCCTTAGATCGTACTGGAAGAACTACTTCGAGAGCACCGACGGCGTGGCGTGGGTGGTGGACAGCGCGGACGCGCGGCGGCTGGCGGACTGCGGCCGCGAGCTGCGCGCGCTGCTGCGCGAGGAGCGGCTGGCAGGCGCCACGCTGCTGGTGCTGGCCAACAAGGCCGACCTGCCCGGCGCGCTCACGCTAAGGGAGATCGGCGAGGTGACTCGCGTTTTTTTCTTAACCCAGGTGAACGCATTGTAGCCCTCTTTCACGGGCACTCCACTCCATCGCTAGAAATTTAATCATATCGGTCCATATTCATGGGCACTGCACTGCATTTCATCACATCACTCCAAATTTAATCATAAGTATCCTTCGAGTGTTGGATTTCCAAACATTCCATAATCCATTAATTTGGAGTGATGGAGTGGCGCGTTAAGCCTGGTCCGCTGCGCCGTGTTTTCGTGTTTGCAAACAGGCTAACATTGTTTGCTAACCGAATAGGGTCGTGGCCTAACAGTTTTGTTAGCAAAAACACAATAACATGTTTGCCGAGACGAATGGATAACATCCCCCGCGTTCGTCTGCAGGGGGGTGAGAGGGGGGGGGGGGGGGGGGTTAAAAAGCGTAAAGTCACACCTAATCTCATGTCAGGAGAATTCACATAAGTAGTTCCTCCACGTTGTTTTCTTCTCTATATCTGCTAAAATTAATGATAACAGCTCTAAAAAAATTTTTTATACCGAACCTACCATCAATTTTCAGTTCTTGATATATTGAACCAACGAGATAGGGATTCTATTTCTTCTCAACAAGCGTAGCGGACTGGCGGTTTTGCTAACATGTTTTAATAACATGTTTTGTTAGTAACACGGCGCAGCGGACCCGGCTTTAGAGTGCCCGTGAATGGGGGCCATATAATTACGTGAATTGCGTGGCATCGCTCCGAGTGTTGGATTTCCAAACATTCCAAAATCCATCTCTTATTTGGAGTGACGGAGTGCCCGCGAATGGGGGGGCCTTACGCGTAGCCGACCCAGAAGAAGCTTGACGGTTATGTGGGACTCGCCCGTCCGCCTTTCTACATCCCACTGACAAGAAGAGCAGCCTTGAGCCAGCTGTCAAGGGAGAAGCCCAAGACCGAGAAGGGTGCGACGGAGGGGGATACCCATAACACCTGGAGGATATGGAATCCAACAGATTGCTGAATTAGCAGTCGCGGGACCTGACCACGCGAGGACACCACTGTTTAAACTGACTCAACCAATAGTTAAACAACCGACAGCAATATTGTTCGATGCAGAATTGCAGTGAAACTTCCTGCATGAAACAAATACTGTTGTCAAGCAACATTTTCATGTGAAAATGTAGCTAAAATGTTACATCGAAACATGGCTGTCGATCTAGTAAGGTGGTGCTCATTATTGAAATCTTTTAACATTGTTGTGAAGCGTAGTGCAACTCACGAAACCAAACATTGAATGGAAACCCTTTACACGGATCTACTCGCGTTTATTTACAGGCGAGCTGACTCCGTATGAGCATAAACCCTGAAAAAACTTCAAAATAATATATGAATAAAAAATTTGTGGATACCTATATATTTATAGTGTTTCTTTCAATGTTAGTCTGGTTCATAGGCATTTTTTTGTGGCCAGCCTAGCACAATGTAATCTATCTGTCGTTACGCAGGCGCTGGAGCTGGACAGCATCAAGTCGCATCACTGGCGCGTGGTGCGGTGCTCGGCCGTCACGGGCGAGAACCTGCTCGACGGCATGGACTGGATGCTCGACGACATCGCCTCCAGGATCTTCACGCTCGATTAGCGCTCTCCGCCATTCCACAACCGCTATGTCACGTCTTAAACGTATTCGCCTTATTCACAAGGCAAAGTGACGACTGTAGATTTCGTCGTTTAATTCTAACACCGCAAAATGGTCGCAATTGGCTCTCAACATCGTATTTTATTGGTCACAACGTGTATCTTTCGTTTTTCTATCCAATAACTAGCCCAACTCAAAATTACCTATTTTTTTAAATAAGACAGTGTTGAAATAATTCCACGAGCGGGATTCGAACCCGCATGCCATGACATGCTGGGCCAGGTGCACTACCAACTACGCTATCGTGGCCTTACCTATTTTTTACTTACGCGTGTTAGAACTTAGCGACGATTTGTTAAAATGTGTTGCACTTGTGCGAATAGGCGAATAGACGCAAACGGTTAGCCATTTGAGTCATTCGTCTAAGCTTTTCTACGCACGGTTGGTAGGTACGTCGGTGGATAAAAGTATGAAAAATATCAGTTTGCGTCATATTTGCAATGTCCAATTGATTTGATATGTAAGTGCTTAGCACTATGAAGTACTTATTTTAAGAATGTAAATTAATTTGGCGCCTGTATACTTGGGATAACTCTATTCCTTTCGAAATGTGAGCCAAATAATAAGCAATCGATCAGATCTGACACACAAACTTATTATGACAACTATTGTTTTCATGAATACCCTGTAATAGAATTAAATTCGAAAAAGCTTTTCTTGTAACGCCTTCTTTAATTTTAGTAAAGTATTATTAATCGCTAATGAAACTGAAGTGTTCATTCCATCGCTTTACTCGCTTACATCGCTGGTAACCTTCAATGCAAATTATAATCTGTGATGTTTACTACATAATTCTACTTACAAATATAAACTTTTTGTAACAATGGTATTTCATTTGCATTACATAATTTAAGAAATTTTGTCACATAATAGTTTATTTCTTAGTATTATTTTACAGTTTCTCGGTGTACAGTACTACATACAGAGCGGGAGGTTCAGTAGTTGTTAGGAATGTTTTGAAGGTTCTGCGTCTGACTGTGTGTCCTCGGGCTGAGCCTTGTTGGCTTCGCTGGTTTCCACAGTCGTGTCCACGGTTTCATTTGTTGTCCCTGCTTCCTCTGTTTGGTCTACACTTGTATTTTGGTCTACATTAGTGGTGTTCTGGTCTACACTTGTTTCCATTTTACTTTCATTTGACTCTGAAATTTTAATTTTAAAATTTATTTTACTTGAGATCATTGATAGCTACATAAAAATGTAGATATCAGAATACCACAAATCTGATTTCTATCTATTAAAATAGTTTTTTTACTTACTAAGCATCTGCAATTAAGTAAAACAGAAATAGCCATTATATAATTTCTACAGAATAATGCAAGCTTATCACTAATATGAGAGTGAATAATGAAAAGAAACTTCACCTTTTTTTTCATTGGTGGCAACATCTTTAGTGGCCGGTGTCTCATCGTGTCTGTCATCACCATCACTGTCTTCCTTCTCATCGGCATCCATAGCAAACTTATCTCTTTTCTTAACTTTATCATCATCATCTTCTATCTTCACCTGCTGCTCATGATCAGAAACAGGGTCCTTACGTTTGGGCACTTCTTCTTTGTCATTCTGAAGTTCTGGATCATTCTCCTTGGCGCCGGGCCCTCGTGGTCGTAGGCAGCGCTGCTCTATCCGTTGCAACTCCTCTTGTAGTTCTTCACGTTTCTTGAGCATACATTCTGCAATAAGAATTAATTAAAGAAGAAAGTAAGAATGAAAGTGAAGCTGGCAATACGGTGGAAAATGTAGAGTTAACACAGAGAGAGAGAATCAATAAACAACACACTAATAACAATACAAACAAAATCAATCTGCACCCTGCCTCAACTTGTATTGTTGGGATGAGTGTATTGCAATGCTGATACGCTGACGGAGCCAGTTGGTGCACAATACACAACATAATAAATTGACATAAACTACATTTACATTTTACATGAAATCTATAATTTTGCTTAAAACTTAAGTTATTTGAAGTTTCTGGAAACTGGTAGTTGGTATAAATATTTGATTAAAATTTTTTAGCTGGGAACCTTCAGCAAGAATATGGGAAAAAATTGAGCAATGCTGATATGAATATAAATTTACCTTTTTCTAGAACAAATTATGGAACCCAAAATTTTATCTATATTAATATTATAAATATTATTATTATATTATTGTTCGAATTGAAAAATTATTTTTGTGTTGGATAGTCCATTTATCGAGAAAGGCTTTAGGCTATATAACATCACGCTGCGACCAATAGGAGCGAAGCATCAGTGAAAAATGTTGGAAAAACGACAAGAACCTTAAAAATTAAAAATGCTGCTGAAAGTCACTATTCCACGCAGACGAAGTCGCGAGCACAGCTAGTCTAGGATATGAGGAGCAAAATTGTTTAAGTAACAAATTACTTAAGTTGTTGAAGAATAGTCAATCTATTAATATTTTTAAGAAGCTCATAAAACATTTATTAGAACAATTATAGTAAAGGTAAAAAAAAATAGTTCTCCTAAAACAGGTATTATTTTAAATATTGTACTCTATAAGTTAACATAATTTATAAGAAGCAGCTCACTACTGCTCATTAGCATGTAATAATAATAGTAATATATTTAAGTTTTTCTTTTATGTGAAATTGTAATTTCTAGAGACAATAAATATTCTCTAAACTGAAGAATATGGAAGACTGAACAGTAAAGTATAGTAATTTAAATAATAAACCATTACTTTCCCCACTGCAGGGCAAAGGCCTTCCCTTCCCCCAATAGAAAAATGAATAGAAGTGTTTATATTTTATAATATTTTTTGTTTTACTTACTGCGTAACAAATAACCGTATTTAGCTGTAAATCATAATGACTCATAAAAAAAATTTAGGAAGCATACAAAATATCTTAAACAACTAATTATTGTGATTACTTTAATGATAGACCAATCAGTATCTAAATAAAACTTACTTTCATGGTACTTTCTGCTGGAGTTTAGTTTCTCTGTGGCTTTGTCCGTCAACTTCTTAGGAATCCAATAAATGTGTGGTTTTGCTTTGGTAAGAATAAAGTTACTTAGACTTTTCTGTGAGGCCTCCCACTTCTCAAACTCCTGAACACGTGCCATCTTGGCCTCTAGAGCTTTGATGGTAGCTTTCTTGTGTTCCCTTTCCAAGAATAAAGTCTTCCTCTCTTTTTGTTCCCTCTCCTTCTCTTGACGAGCCTGCTCTTCAATTTTACGTTCAACCTGAGCCTTTTTGTCTTCCTGAAATTTACAAGTTTTGTTATTATTTTATTTAGAAATTAGTGGAAAAGTATAAAGAAAATTTTTTGGTAGTAACAAAGTAAAATGCCTTAACTTAAGAGCGTTTACGCCGCACACTAGCACCACTAATGAAAAAAAAAAACATCTAATAATTAGAGATAGAAAACTTTACGGCCACTTTTAACTATAACGCCATATTTAACTAAACCATAACATGTCAGGTGTTCATTAGGTGACGTAAAAATGCTAAATTACTTCATTCAGATAGTTTGTTGAGCATAATTTGATTTACTATCTCTTATTACTAGATATGTTTTTTTTTCACTGGTGGCGCTAGTGTGAGGCGTAAACGCTCTTAAAACCTTTTTAACATGATTGATTTAGCAGTCAAATAGGAGATTACAATATGATATCATTATAGATAATTGAAAGCTTTGACCTTGGTTTGCAATGATATTTCTTCTTGTTTAAACTTCTGTAATGTTCCCAATAGTGACCCGAAGATGCGTCGGTTCCGCTTGCGGGCCTGCTCGTCGTCGCCTTGCGCCCGCAGCACCGCCGCGCGCGTGGGCAGCTCGCGCGACACGGCCGACGGCATCCGCACTCTCTTGGTACCAGGGCCATCATCCTCACCGTCACTGTCTTGGGTCCGTGCCGATAACCTGGACAGACACGTTCAAAGTAATACATACACATCTTCTATTGACACAAGTTTGAAGCATCACTCACTAAATCAGGATATCACAAACCTGCTAAACACAGTTTTAGTCTCATGTTTTCTTTTGCCGAACTGATCTTCATTTTTGTAGCTGTTACCGGCATCTTGGTAGGAATTGCGTCCGCCTAACCGAGCCCCACCTCTTGCGTAATCGCCCGACGAATTATTAAATCTGATAAAAGAGCGCACACAGGTTAATATTGCTGAATTTCCAAGGATAGAACTAGAGTACCATTGGTAGGATAATCACTAACCTATCATTGGGAAACCGTCCAGTTACTTGTATTTTTTTAATATTCTCGTCTATTTTAAACAAACTAGTTTTTTCATTTTCTAGCTGAGTACGTAAAGCACTAAAAGATATAGCCACTTCTGTCCCCATAGTAGAGAATTGATAAACAATTCAATAAAATCACTATCCACAATTTTACCACTATGCTTTGATTTAGTTTTTTTTATTGATGTGAAGATTGACGCGAAGTTCCACAGAAAATCAAAAGTATTTGCGTTTCGTTCATTTACAACTGCACATACAAGTATTATAAAAAACAAAAATAAAGTACCTATATGAATCTACAAAATGATTATTTTAAGATGTATTTGTAAAAAAGAAAAGAACCTATCGTACATTAAGAAATCATTTTTCCCAATATTTGCCTTCGAGATTATTTTAGTACTCCTATTAGGCGGTAGGTGTCTAAAGCTTAAGCAATGTTGTTCCCTTTTGCCGATAGATGGTAGTAGCAGCTTAAAAACGTTCAGTTATTTTCTGAAACGCACGGTACCTACCTGGCTAGCTAGAAGACTGCTGAGATGCTCTAAGATTTAAATCTTAGATCATTTTTATTTAAATAAATATACGGAAAAGTAACAAAATATTACTCTCGAAAATTTATTCTTCTTAAAAAAAACACAGGGTTTAAAAAAATTGTAAAAAAGAACTTCTTTACTTAAGGCGACGCACCGCTAAGCAAGTTAAAAAAATGAACTACAATATTGAAGTGTGTGTTAAGACTAATCTACAAAGAAAATTTAGATGCTTAAATCGGTCTGGTTAGCCTGTAAAATGCAAATCTATGTTTTAAAAGAGGTTACTTTGATATTTTTTTCTCTGTTATAAAAGTTGACAATTCGTTTAACTGCAACTAGCAAAATTAAGTCAATTAAATGAAAAATCATGTCATCAAATATCACTTTCGTATGTTTTGTAATTGTTGGGGAAAATCAAGATCCCGGCAATGTAAATTTCTAATGCGTCGCCTTAACTGTCACGTATCTGGAATCCAGTGATTAGAATAAGTAAAGACCGCAAAAAGAACAAAAGTGCCGCTTCGCGATTTGATACGGTCAGTTGAGCGGTCACTTTAGTGTGTCGAGAACAAGTTTGAGTAAATAGTGACTTCGGAAACAGTGGTACGAGTATCGAGCGCTAAAAACGACTAAGGATCTTAGGGTAGATCGTTTTGTCTGCTCATAATCACCCACCCTCAATAACTTCCTACTTCTTCGTACATCCGTCCGTGATCAAGGCGCATGCAACTGTAAAATAACTAAGAAACAAAATATATCGGATACTTACACACAACAAAAACATGGTAATAATCCCGTTAATAATAATTATTTTAAAGCATTTGTAGTTTTGTAAAATAACATCTATCGGTAAATATACATGGCCAATAAACTAATTACAGATAAAATTCGTCTGTAGGCAGGTACATCAATCAATCGTGTGCTCAGCCCATCAGCCGGCGACGGACGCGCGAGCAACGTAATGTATCGCGGCCGACGCGGTGACAGGCTACGGGGAGCGTGATGCGCGGGCGACGGTCGGGCGCGCGTGAAATTAAACTACGCCTACCTCTCATCGCCTGTGTCACTGGACTGGCTACAGTGGCTGCACGAACGAACACTAGCACGTAAACAGATTTAAGTACTCGATACGCTTTAAAATCATACAATATAATACTAATACCTACTTAGCGACTTAGTTGTTCGTAAACCAGACACAATAGAAATTCAATTGTTCTATGGCACTGTGGTTTCCCCGTGTGGTGCCGGGGATAAAGAATTGCACCACCCCATCTCTTCCCGTGGGTGTCGTAAAAGCCGACTAAAGGACCATTCCAGAGGATGGGCAGCAGCATCTCTCTGAGGTTACCCTCAACCTACTGCGATCGCCAACCCGCCTGCCAAGCGTGGCGATTACGGCAAATACCCCTCATATCCTTGGGGGAGGCCTTTGTCCAGCAGTGGACGTCTTTTGGCTGAATGATGAGATGACTGTGGTTACATTGGGCGTCCAAGTATTGAGTGGGACAAAATTCTTGATTCGATGTTTTCATCACTTTAATTTGAAATGTGGTGATACATTACTTTACTCTTTAAAAATATTTCTAAAAAATTAGTAGAAACCACCCGGGACCCCAGAGCTAGCAGCTACTTGGGCCAGCGTATAAGCATAGGTGGCAATGCTGCTAGCTTACTGGGCACTCTGCCTGATGGGGATGATTTGGGGCAATTTTTTATTATAGTTTATAGTAAGTTTAATTTTAAGTAGTTTTATTATTATCTTGTTTTTATTGTTGTTGTAAATAAAATATTATCTTTAATGTGGTGATATCTTGTATTCAAAGACAGTTAAAGACTAAGTACCTACATTACACACATACCTACAGTAAGTTTACTTCAGATCAAATTCAACTTATCATAACTTAATTAGAACTTATCGTTAAAATTGGAATTCTATAAAATAAATACGATGCATTTCTTTTAGTTTTTTTTTCGGTAAATATTTTCAGAAAAGCCATTCGTCGTTGTGAGCTTTCATTTGAAAACAAACCGTGGGAAACATAGTACTGCCAACAAAACGCCTAGATATTGGAGATTTCGCCCATGTTACTTTATTTAATAAAATCTTTCAGTGGAAACATAATAATAAAAATCATTAGACTTTAATCCATTAAAGTCTAATAATTTTTGTTAAGCTTCTATATAACATCCAAAAAAGCGAGTAACTAAATAGTTAACAAAAATGTAGTAAAAACTGCTTTGACATTGATAGCCGGCGGTGTCTCCTGTCTGACAAGTTGGGCGGCTGTTCCCGCCGCCATAACGGGCTGCCAGCGGAGCATGCATCCTCCGCCGCAAGCGCACTGAAAAAAGCAATTAGCTGAAATGCGCGCCAGAGCGCATGCGCACGGCTAAATCCGGGCGGCTCTCATGCGTTCACGCGTGCCATGAAAAATGGTGCGCCTAAGGACTGACGCGGCCGGGAGATCCAGAAACAATGCGGTATTTTGGTCTTGACTAATTCAGTGTATACTTGTTTGTTACACAATGGAGGATTTGCGACATGTTACGGATAACAGAACTAAATAGATAAATGCTTTTATAAATAATAATATTATTGATAATATGGGCAAAATATGCCTGAAATAAATGATTTTAATTTAATTTAATTTATAAATGTAATGTTGTTTTTTTACGTGTAACAAGAACTTTTTTTATAGTATATAGCTGTTGACAAGTTACTTAAGCTGATATAGAATAGAATAGAATAGATTTATTTATTTCAGGCAACAATACAGTGTACAAGATGGTAAAATACAAAGAGGCCCATAGAATAGATACCTTACAGACTAACATACATACAAATAATATAGGGGAGACCCGTACAAAACCGTACACCGAGGCAAAACCGTACAGTATAGCTATGTCCGTTATTATTTGAAATTTTCCGCGTGTTTGCCGGTCACGCCTAGTAGTCAATAGGATCAATCTGTCAACAGACACTTGTCGCCACAGGCACGAGCGTTAACAATTCATCAAATAATTATTGTTTTTAGGTGTTTATATCTAATTTGTATGTTATCAAAAGTTTTACTAGTGAACATACTATGATAAATAGGTAAGTGTAGTGTTATTAACGTGAAACTGTATATAATTATTTAATTGTCTACAATGCTTTGGTGCCGGATCCCATTCCTTTAAAAAGTGGATGATGAATATGTTGTTTATGGTCAGTGGAGCAAAACCGTAAGGGGTAAAACCGACCAGTACACGGTTTTGACCCGCAAACAATTTGTGTTGTTAATTATTTAATTAGATTTTTGTTCATATGTTTTCGTCAAAATACCACGAAATTATTAAAGATGTAATAACCGACAAAGCTGGGACTCTGAATATTTATTTATACATAATATTTGTTTATATTGTCACGAAGAATATGGCTCAAGTCGAGCAAATGAGTGTTGGGTGCAGTGCATTACTTATAGGATGGGCACACGAAGGCTGTACTGGCTGGGATGAAGACGAGTTGGATAATTTCGAATGTTTCGGTTACGTAGCTTCACGTTAGTATTCTATGGGGCAACATCGTATATAGTATACGGTTTTGCCCATCCCCCGGGGAAAATCGTAATTCACAGAGGTTTAGTTTACGGGTGATTAACCGCTACAGTCCACAGATTGCGACAGGCTGGCTTCTACTTCTCCAAAAAACAGTATTTATGCGAGTTTCGTTGAGTGCTTGAAATAAAATAATTAAATTTATTGCTGTATAAAAACTTAGCCTAGATACAAAAGACTTATGTAAAGTAATTGGGGTTAGTGTATATAATATTATGTATTACGTAATACCTATGCTAAGCAATCAATATTGCCTGTGTATTAGGTATCTATCTATAACAGAACGTTAGTGCTTATTCTAGAATAAAACATTTACACAATAATAATGACTAACTATTTTAAATGCGGAACTGGAAAGTACTTGAATAATATTATTAATTGCTCTACTTAATTAGAATTTTCTAGATGGTCTTAAAAATTATGTAATTACTAATAATAATTTCTCTGTGTCATCATATGTTTTCCCCTTTAGCCAATCTTGTACGGTTTTTTTTACATTGTGCTTTGTTCATGGGGTAAATACATGAAGAAAAATTTACTGGTGCTGGTAAGTATGCCTTCTGACATCAATATAATCAGACTACGGGCGGCTTGTTGTCCTGTTTTTCAAAGTAGTACCTGTAATTACAGTTACTTTAAAACCTACCTCAGGCAACAATCTCTCAAATTGTCAGACATCTTAGCTTAGTTAGTCTTTGTAAAGAGACAAATTATAAACAACAATTACCTATGCGTATAGATAGGTATTACCACGTAGTACGTCCCTAACTGGATCTGCTGGAGCCATAGAATGGCGTATCATATTGGCTTCAGTGTTCGACACGAAAAAAGTAATGTAATTTTTTCCTTAAATCTATGTTGGTTTTCATAGAAATTTTACGGGCGCTAGCTAGGAAGTGGTCTGTATTAAATTGTTTACGAACTTTATTTTTAATGATTGAAAAATTGCTGATGTCACACAAAAGCTGCCATGCTAAAGTGGGACTGGGCAGGACATGTCTGTCGCATGTCGGAGGAACGCAGGAATGCATGGTCAAGGTAACTACCGAATGGGTCCCACAAAACCGAAAACGACGTTGCGGGAGACCAAAAAGGTGATGACGTGGCGGGACGACCTTGACTACCATCCCATCTACAAGATTGATCACTTGTTGCTCGCGATAGAACAAGATAGAAAGAGGGTAGGGACCTTAGATCTTAGCCCTGCAGTGGGACACTACGGGCTTATAGTAATAATAATAATAATAAAGGAAAACACGCGGATCACTGGTATCACTGGTTTGACAGGCAAACGCTGATGCCTCTGCTGTGTTTTGCAAGATTTTACAAAATCAAAGTATTTAGATTAGATTTTTTTTATGTTAAAAGGAGGCAAACGAGCAGGCGGGTCACCTGATGGAAAGTAATCACCGCCGCCCATGGACACCCGTAAAACCAATGTAATCGCAGATGCGTTGCCGGCCTTGAGGAAGGAGTTGGATCTTAAGGAGGGAGTAGGAATTGGGAGGAGGGAGGGGTGAGTGATGAGCCTACGGTACTTTCACTCACCGGACGAAACACAAAATCAACGAGTGCCATTGTTTTACGCCGATAATTCTGTGAAAATTTGTGTGTGCCGCAGCATCTCAAAAAGGTCGTTGCTCAGGTCATTCTATATATAATAAGAATGCTACCTAGTTCGCTTTTGTTACCGCCACCTACAAAAATCGCTTAGGAATACCTAACTTTTTTTCGGCGAGCAGAAGCAGATGAGACTTAAGTTGTTTTTTAAAAGAGAACTTAGAATGCAACCGCCTTATTGGGGAGGGATGTTGTTCCAACACTTAGTTGCATGATATCGAAAACTGCCAGTGAAGGCAACAGTCCGATGTTGTTGAACCCTAAGTGGCGGAAGTGTACCTACTTAATAGAATTTCATTGAAATACTGCTTGACAGCTAGTAAACAGGTGGTCTTTTTTTAATCTGTTGCTATCTGTAATGATTAAAAAAATAAGGGGTTGGTCACTGGTTGTTATCAAACCCTACGCACTCACTTTATGCACAACCAATCATTTGAAAAAAGACAAAGTGTTGAAAAAATTCCACGAGCGGGCTTCGAACCCGCGCCCCATGACACAACACTTCAACACTTCGTCTTTTTTCAATTTATAATTTGTTCGCAACAATATTTGCGTAAAATTATATGTTAATAATAAATTTTAAACCTTAATGTTAAGAAAATGGGCGTGATTAATTTACACACATTGACATAACCACTCTTCATGTACGGCATCCATTTGTGTTGTTTTATAACGTCGCTTACCTAATAAATAAATAAACTTTGCCGTGTTTCTTGTCGGCGTTTTAAATATTAGCAGACCTAGTACTGAAGCAGCCGTAGACGTTACAAACCGAAATGGGATGTATTGACTTTACTACAGCTCAATATAAAATAAAATCATTAAACTTTTAATATTTTTCCATGTGTTTAAAATTACAAAAGAGACAAAGTCATCAATTTGTAGCAGTGAATCACGTCCGCCGGGCCACGCGATCAAAGCGCGGGCCACGCCGCCGCCATTTGCAATCGTTCCCGGCGAAGCGCGCACCATTTTGTTTGTCATTTTGCCGTCCACCGGCCGACTGTCAAGTACACGAAGTATTTGCCGGAACCGCAGCGTGTGAGCCCTGCTAATAAAACAGTTATGCTGATTAATTGCAACGCCCATTAGAAATAACTTTTGCCGTCTGTCACGGTTTATTTGTTAATATCTTTAGAACAGCGGTGAAATATAAAAAAAAAATATCGTGGCGGAAAACGCGCGGAACTAAATGACATTTTACGACGTACGCCCGCGATGCGGAACGAACGTTATTTTTTAATTTTGCTCTGCTCTGACGAATTTAAATTAATCTTACGCAGAAATAGAAGTCAAAATATAATTATCTGCGCTTTGTTATTCTTAGAGTTTTAACAGCATGTTCTGTAGATCAACATTAAATTACCTACATAAAGTGTTATTTGCATTAACAACTGCTATTTATCTATTTCCGAATAGATCAAAAATAGCAGGATTGAAAAACGGTTATTGAAATAATAGATAGTAGATATCCATTGGAATGTCTGGCTATTAGACAGTGTTGTTTTGCTCTTTGCTATTAGCTGGGTTAGGAGAGCCACGCGACTGCACAGGCGCACGCGGGGAGTGAGCGTGACGCGGTGAACTGCCGGCCGATAACTCACGTGCTCTCATTGGCAACAAACACTTAGAGCTGCAATGGCGTGTGCAGGAGGTGCCCGTAGTGATGTGACGCGGCCATTGACGAGCAGGACTCGGACAGAGACTGGTCCGGTTCTACATGCCCACAGCGATTATATCATACACCCTATACTCCACGGCTATCACGGTATGGGTATTAACATACTGCGGGTTGCATTTATGACAGTTTTCATTTAGAAAGTAGTATTTAAGCAAACTGCCAGTTTTGTTAAAGATTTTAATGGGAATGTGCTGGCGCTTCCTTTCATCACCTGCAGCCATTTAAGATAATGTCGAAGTTGGTCTCCTGCTTCGCTTGAGCCGGAATCCTCGTCAAATTAAAAGAAATAATGTTATAAATCAACAATGCTTCTGACATTCATGTTTTTGTAGTTGGTTTTTTCAACGTTAATAAGAGGTGCAGCTAACCACGAAGCAGAGTTTTTAATGTTCACTTCGCAGTTTAAGCTGTTGTCAGTTGTGCTGACACCAAAATTAAAAAAATCCTCTAATAAAATTAGTACACTTATTGTATCTAGGTATCTACTGAAAAATAGTGTAAGTAACATGTAAGAAACACCACACCGAGGAGCTTGATGGCGCAGTGGTTGACGCGTCTGATCTGCGAGTTTAAGCTGAGGTTAAGCAACTTTCGCAAAGGCCGGTCATCGGATGGGTGACCAAAAATGTATCATCTTGAGCTTCTCCGTGCTTCGGAGGGCACGTAAAGCCGTTGGTCCCGGCTGCATTAGCAGTCGTTTACAACCACCGATCCATTGTGGTTTATGGTTCTCCCTAACCATCCACAGGGAAAGCTCGTGTCCCAACAGTGGGGACATAAAAAATGAGCTGATGACAAACCAA
The DNA here is from genome assembly GCA_947562085.1 of Eudonia lacustrata. Taxonomy (NCBI): domain Eukaryota; kingdom Metazoa; phylum Arthropoda; class Insecta; order Lepidoptera; family Crambidae; genus Eudonia; species Eudonia lacustrata. The sequence goes on along the minus strand of OX387326.1, from coordinate 21,097,965 downwards.
ACACCATACCAAAGCCTTCTTACAGCTCTGCATATATCCGTGCACAGAAGTAAGGTACCGAAACCGAACACAGCGCAGCGGCAGCGTTGGCGCCGACCGCCGCGCCGCGCCGCCGAGCGCAATGCCAATGGCGTGCGGCGGCGTGCGGCGGCGGCGTGCGGCGGCGGCGTGCGGCGGCGGCGTGCGGCGGCGGCGTGCGGCGGCGGCGTGCGGCGGCGGCGTGCGGCGGCGGCGTGCGGCGGCGGCGTGCGGCGGCGGCGTGCGGCGGCGGCGTGCGGCGGCGGCGTGCGGCGGCGGCGTGCGGCGGCGGCGTGCGGCGGCGGCGTGCGGCGGCGGCCGGCGCGCGCCCAACCACTCGCCGCTAATTGTTCGTTATCATTACGATTATAACAACATTTAACACTTCTAACGAACTCGCTTGCGACGGTAATTGACGGCCTTTGAAATTAGAAGCAGATACTTACACGGTTTTGTTTCTATTATTTTCTTATCGCGGTTGAATTCTGGTAGCTCGCTCAGTTAATGGATTAGCCCATGAACTTTCACTATAATCTAGTTTTCACACCACCTGCTCGACAATGCCTCATTATATATCATGCAAACCTTACTAAAAGTAAATCATTATAGCCCTTGTCTTTTGCCGGGGTGTAATGTTGTACTGAATTTCATTATAACCCGCCGGGCAGTAATGTAATTCTCACTTCTCTTAGTTCTTATTGTTATGCATTTAAAGTTTAATTTCGTCAAAATCGCGCGGCGCGCGGCTGCTGCAGCTGCTGGTGGCCGACGGCGAGGAGGTGGACGGCGGCGCGCGCCGCGCCTCATTTATTTGAAAATCGAACTTATTCGAAAATCAAGCTAGCCACGCCACGGCAAGCCGAACGAAAAAAAATCAATACTTAAAACAAAAGCCGCGAGAATTTCAAAACGGTGCAATCAGTATCAGACAAAACTGCAAAAGAAGATAGAGTAAAACATTAAGAAAATGTCGAGTGACGAAAGTGATTTAACTCCGGAGTCCATTAAAGCCTTAGGTATTGTTAATAACCTACTACCAGAGAAGTCGAAGGAAAAATACTTGAAAGCTTACGACGATTTTCACAAATGGAAAACTGCAAAAGGCGCAAAGTCTGTGTCGGAGTCAGTGCTTCTTGTTTATTTCGAGTATTTATCGTGTACAAAGAAGTCCAGCAGCCTGTGGTGTATCTATTCGATGCTCAGGTTAACAATAAGCATCAAACACGACATTAAGATAAATACATATAGCAAGTTATTGGCATTTTTAAAGAGGAAATCAGATGGTCATCGAGCAAAGAAGTCAAAAGTATTGACAGCGCAAGATGTGGAAACTTTTCTGAATGAGGCTCCTGATCACAGCTTTCTGGCCATGAAAGTAAGTATGAGTACTGCCTACTTTTTAGTTACGTTTCTAGTACCTACCTATTCATATATACCTACCTATTTCATTAAATATATTTCATTTCATTTCATTTCGTTTCATTATAATAGCTCTATAAAATAGTTAATGAATAAAAGGGTATTTAAATGGCACACGTTTAAAAAATACACATTCTAAGGTTTTGTCGCAAGCTTTTTTTATAATATAAAGGTCAAAAAATGTAGTAGTGTATCTATCTATTTACTCACAATCCTATTTTTTGTTACAAGTAGCCTTGATTTTTGGAGTGAATGGCGCATGTCGTGGAAATGAACTCGTAAACATAAAAGTCAATGATATCAAAAAACATGCAGATTTATTGCTGATTAACTTACTAGATACCAAAACAAATAGAGAACGTTCGTTCATAGTTCGTGAAGATTATGCAAGAATTGTTGAAAAGTACCAAGCTCTGCGCCCCTCTAATATAAACACCAACAGATTTTTTATCGGTTACAGTAATGGCAAATGCACCAGGCAAGTCATTGGCAAGAATAAAATCAGCGCCATGCCAAAAGAAATTGCAAAATACCTCAAATTGCAAAATCCCGAGCTCTATACGGGTCATTGTTTGAGGAGAACATCGGCAAGTCTGTTGGCAGATTCAGGAGCAGATATGGCCCAGATAAAATGTCATGGTGGCTGGAAATCCGATGCAGTAGCGGAGGGCTACATAGAGAATTCCATACAAAACCAAAAACAAGATAAGCTGTCGTATTGGTGACAACATTCATCTGAAAACTACGTCCATTATTGATGATCCTTGGAAACCTTTGCCACCACAGCCATCTAGCTCAAAATATATCCCGTCAAGCCCACTGCCTCAAGCACCACCTTCCCCAACCTTTACTGTGCCAAACGACCCTCACACGCATGGTTCTGATGTATTGGGTGCTGCTACTCAAATAAATTCCACCTCAACTAACATAAGCGTACCAAAAAATATAACCATATCTTTACATAACTGGACTAATGTATCAAACATCAATTTTAATTTTTAATTTACTTTTTATTGTTATTTACTGTGCCAATTATATATAATTAGTAATTAAAATAGTATTTTAATAAATAAAATACTTTTTCTAGTAGCCTTGGTTTTTATTGTCTCGCAAAAGGTGAGAAAAGTAGAGTATACTCCTCAGGGATAAAACTGATTTTGCCTTGGGCGCGCTTAAATCCTTCACTGCTCTCAGGACTCCATTTTAATTCCCTCGCTTCGCTCGGGAATCAACTCAAAACCCCCTCGCTACGCTCGGGAGTTAAATCTGGAGTCCTTCGTTACGCTCAGGATTCAAATATCGCGCCCGTGACATAATACAGTGCTTTATCCCCTTGGTGTACAATCTACTATTATTTATACATCATGCTATAAATGATAAATGCATAACAAGTTATTTGCCTAATGCCTGGTGGTTAATAAGCTGATGATCGAGTTAACTGTTGCAGCCTTTGTAAGTGGATTTGTGGTAAAACAGATTTCTAATTTCACCTTTAAGCGTCGCGTCGCTTGTATTATTTGTATAATTATATAGGTAAGTAATACTCAGTTTTCAGTGCAATAGCCAGTGTTCTGCGCGCACGCAGCCGGCCGGCACCCACGGCCGCGCCTCGCCGCACTCCGCCGCGCGGCCGCGTTGAGCACTGAATCACGAGGCCTTAAGTCTATAGATTATAAAATCTAGGCCGTTAAAATGAATAATAAATTTTATGCATCTCTGTCATCTATTATACTCCAAATTTGCGGATTCTATTCCCAGCAGGAAACTTTGCTACCCGATTTGTTTGGCTTTATCAATAATAATATAAATAGTATTTACTTTTGTTGTATAGGTGTACTATATATAAAGTGAACACTATTATAATAGCTATTAGTAGTGTAGCAATACATATTATAATATAAGTTAATTTGTAGGTATATCGCCACATTCTGAAAAAAACGACTCTACTTTTAGCTTAAACACAAAAGCCATGCGGATCTTCGATAAGTATAAAGAATTTCAAGCAAGTCAAGCAAGCGACTTATGCTATTTCATTAATATAGCCAATGGGTCAGTAGATAGTCCAGAGTTGTTATCTAAGGTTGGTTTACGTTGCAATGAGCCGCGTTTGAGACAACGTGTCGAGGTGTTTGTGACGCCAGCGCATACTAATTATAGGAGAAATTCATTTCTCCCTCGGACATCTACTGCAATAAATAAGTCTATTTTAGATTTTGACCTGTTTTGCACCAGCAGCACTTCTTTGAAGAGTATAGTAGCTAAAAAGTTCTTTACCTAAACTGTCCTGCACACCAAAAGTTACTGTGTTATTTAATTTTTAAGTGTTTAATCCTTTTAAAATAATTTAGTGATATAATATAGAATAGAATAGAATATTTATTTATTTCAAGTAATAATTACAACTCATTTTTGTTAGTAACAATGGTACTTAGAACTATGTTAGTATCGATACATTTAATTATATTTATATTTATTTATATTTGAATGCTATGCCACTTGATATGGCACAGCAACGCTTCACAAACGAGCAGTCTAGTCTGCTCGCAATCATGTCCAGGATGCTGTTGGTACTCCCTCGCACCCTGCGCACCAGGGACGCGCATCTTTTGCGCATAGTTGCGTAAAAGCAATTAACGCAGGCCTCTGCGAACATTCCTGATGCACTGCAGTAGCGAGGCAATCCCAAGAGCACCCTGAAAGCATTATTGTATTGGACTCGGAGGGCGTGGTAAGCCTTCTGAGTATAGTTGGCCCACAAGCTGCACGTGTAAAAAGATGTACAAAAAGCTCGGAATAATGTGATTTTTACTTCACGCGAACATCGTGTAAACCGGCGGGCCAACATGTTCGCTCTTACTGATAACGCCCTCCGCTCCCTATCTATATCTTCATCGTCCTTAAGGTCAGGAGTCAACAAATGTCCAAGGTATTTAAACATATACGCTCTTTTCAGCTCACATTTATTAAGCAGAATAGGCGGTACCCTGTCCATCCGCTTACTCCCGGCCTCAAAGACCATTGTTTGACTTTTAGTTACATTATAAGCCAAGCCATGAGCGTCGGCGTACTTTTCACAAATATTAACAAGCTTCCTTAGCCCGCAGATAGACGCACTCAGCAGCACCATATCGTCCGCGTAACTTATGTTGTTAACGCTGACCCCGTAATATGTTGTTAATTTTTATTTTTCTATCCATAGGTGGAGTTTTGTTGTTAGCATCGCCATATTTATTGTGTATTATTTAGTTACTAGACTATTTTTTATATTTATTTGTGTTCGGGAGTCTTACAGACTCCCGAACACAAATAAATAAATAAATAAATTTGTTATATGTAAAAATCGTAACATTTGGCTATTGCATTATAATTTACTACGTGCCAAAAATAACATTAAAATTATACATATATTATAAACTTTATTATATTTAGTTATTTTTAGACATGTGATAAAAAGTTACTTATATAATTATGACGTAACAAAGAAAAGCCCATTCAATAGAATGAATTTTCACGTAATGAAAAAAAGAAAATGAATGAAAGTGCGTATTGTAGTAATTTTTTATTTTCACTGAATAAAATAGTTTTTTCTAACAGCTGTTTTGTCGAAATAAATAAATAAAAACAGCTGCAGAGTTACGTCTATGTTACGTCAATGCATCGAGCGGCACTGCGTATGCGCACAACACACATAACAAAGACAACCTCCTTGATATCTTAGAAAACAATATCATATAGGTAATTAGATTTTAAAAATCTAACAGGACAATAGACTTATCATTTATGCATATAAAGAAAATTCATTACGTAATTTAGGCAAAAACAAGTTTTAAGGAGACAACATCTGTGCTACGGTTTTTGCAAAAGCTTTTCGTAGCGCTACGGCTACGCGAGACCTTCGGATCTACGTGCGTTGGGGCCAACAAACATCAATTTTTTAAAAATAACAAAATTGAATTAGCCTGTACTTATAGTTGTATTCACGGCCACTGTTTATTGTATCACAAACACGGAACCTGCAAAGGGTTCTTAACGTTATTATAAAATATTAAGTAAATAAAATATATGTAGGTATTCGCGTGTCTTATTCAACATTCATTTCGATCACATGAACGTGAAGGACTTTTTTATGGCGTAATTGCAGCTCACCTCATTTGCCACCGAGAAGCGCTATGGGCTCAATTGACCGAAGGCTGGGCTGCAATACCATTTTCTTAAACGTGATCGTTATTCGACGTGTTTATGGTCCGCACTGCTCCATCATTGAAATCAAGTCATCACTACAGTTGATGGGTGTTGGTTTAATCACCACACTTACCAAATGCGGGTTGGTGATCACAAACCCGGGCTATGCATCGAAATCCGAAACACACTTTGCCCGACCTGGGAATTGAACCCGGGACCTTCGGGTATCGGGCCGAGCGATCTGCCACTCCGCCACCGAGGCGCTACAAGGCGAGGAGTACGGTAACTGGACAATATTCTAATTAACAAAAGACAAATCCAAACATCATAGATAAAGCTGGCAAACTTCGTAAAAACCAGCGAACGTATCGTAACCCCGCGCACGCGCAGACCGTTTGAAGTCGCGCCGTAAATCAGCGCGCAGCCGATGCGCTCGCGCGTGCACAAAGCGCGCTTCTCTGTTTATTTGTTTAATGGATTTATACTTTAATGTCCGCTGGGAGTGACACTTACTAGAAAGTTCGATACAAGTAGTTATTTTCTTTCTTCCATTAAGTGCCACTTTTGTGAAGGGCCGTGGTTTTCGTGAAATTAAAAATAAATATAATAAGATTGATATTGTTTGGGTTATCGATCGTAAGAGCTTGGTGTCGTTGCTCACATAATCATTGTAGTGGCATCAGTAGGCTTAGCCAAAGTAACATTAAGAAAACGATAGCGAAGTTCCAAAAGAATAAAATGTATGGGATTGACATAAGCCGCGCTAAATCACGTGGTCAATCTTATGTCAATCCCAAACTTTTTATTCTTTTGGAACTTCGATATCGTTTTCTTAATGTTACTTTGGCTACCGCCACAGTGTCGACACTTTGAGCCCAGCGTTTGACACAGTTTTCGTCACCAACAAATGACATAGATTTTCATTGAAATTTTACGATGAAAGTCTAGAAATGTGGTGGTCTGTATTCAATTATTGCTTAACACTAAAATCAGTTCCACATCTCGTTCTGCATGCAATAGACACGTCCAGCCCAGTCCCACTTCAGCCCGTCGACCCTTCGAGTAACATCAGCAATTTGCGTGCGAGTACGCAGCTTATAATGATTAAGGGAAAAAAATGTCGAATGTTCCTGGCGAACACTGGTGCCACACCTTATGGTCCCTAGGGCCTAGGCTAGGGGCTACTTAATTCAAATTAACGCGGCTTATAGCGGCACCGTCGTCGCCGGGTTTCCAATGAGTTGTGTTTAGTTCTGTACTCGTAGCCGCTGCACCTGACGAAAGTAAAAGTTAAAAGTTAAAATAATGATGCTAGCAAAACTGTTGCCGGTGCTGTGTATAGGATTGTATTGGTCACCATAGACATGACCAAGCATTTATTTGCTTTATTTAAGTTTTAAAAAGTAGTGAGTGTGTGCTCTGTAATATTATGTGGCGTTTGTAAGCTTATGTGACGTAACGTCTTTTATCTTATTAAAAACATCTTTACAAACTTGGGCACAAAACATAATAAATACCATAAACTAGTTATATTTTCTGTAAAATATTATTTACAAATAGAAAAAAGTGAAATATAAAAAGTATGCAAGAAGATGGTCACGTTTCGGTTTCATCATCTTTACTCTGTAGTCGCACTGAAATGACTGAATAGATTTCAGCATAAGTTACAGACACGTAACACGTAACGTGACTACTGTTTTTCCTTTTGTCTCGTTATTTCGCAGAATTGTGAAGTTACTGTTGCAAGTCTCGCTTGCGGCTTGTAGGAGAACAACAAGAGCACAGATCATTTATTATTTTATTTATAACATATTTGAGGCAGTAAATGCTTGCGCCCCTGGTCCCTGGCCCGTGGGTAGCCACCGATGGCTACCCTGGACCCCTTTGGTCGCACCCGACTGCTCTTGGACACCCCTGGTCGCAGCCAGCCGCCCGTGGTCGCCCCTGGCCGCTCCTGGCCGCTCCTGGCTACCCCTGGCTGCCTCTGGCCACCCCTGGCTGCCCGTGGCCGCCGCTGGCCGCCCCCGGCCGCGCGCCGCCGCGCCGCCGCGCCCGCTGCTACGCTCCCGCGCACTCGCGCGCCGATTGCGTTTCTACGAGTCGTGCTCTCGTGTTACTTTCAGGGTGGTTGCTACCACTCTCATTTTTCATTCGCGTAAGTAGATTTCAATTCCTTTGTAATAGTCCCACAATCGACAGCAATAATGTAGACCTCAAAAGTTACAAACGAACTTAGAAATTGTAAACTTTCGCATATTTTCTCATGACTCAAGTGTCGAGTTAGTGAGTGCAAGATTTCATTTTCGTTTCTTGCTATTTAGGATGGTAGGTACCTACTACTATTTGTGGTGAAATACTCATGATCAAACTATGCATACGTATATAATTTTTAGTATAATAATACTTTTGTGGCAAAACTGTGCTCATCACTTTAAAATAATGTCTACTACGTTTCACACCGTATTACTTATTTTAATTATTTACTCCAACCGTACATCAAACAGACCAAATACCTACCTATTCTGTGGTACATATCCTATGTTAATAATATAATCGTATAACGTCAGAACAATAACAAAGCTTTAGTTATTATTTTATATATCCGACATTTCTTACGCACTTGACTTGTGACGGCAATCGACGAAAGAAATAATAATTTTTGAATGTATCGGTATGTAGTTTTTCAGCGCTTTCCACTGGAAATGTAACCGAAGCCGTAGGAAGCGCCGCGTCACTGTGCGCCCTAACCAGGAGCGGCGCCTGTAACTAGCAGCATGTGTGTCGGCGGTGTCTGTCCGTCACGCCATCCTCGTGACAGGGCCTTATCACGGAAACGGTCGAATTTTAATTAAAAATTCAGGAAAAGCAAATCGAAATCTAAATAAAGGTTAAGAACTTTTTAAGTCATCTGATTTGTATTTAACGAAAAGATTTGGTTAAAGCTCTTTCCTGTCTCATAGATACTAACTGAAGCTTTTTTATATGCTGCACATTGTAATTTTTGTCACCGCTTCACTGTCTCATATATTCCATCGCACACTAAGAAATTTGGTGACTCGTTTCTTTGTCGCACCTCCAAAACATGGAATAGAATTGCCAGCACACGTTTCCTCTCCTTTCTATGATATGGGGTCCTTCAAACAAGGCGTGAAGAGGCATCTTGTGGGCCGGCAGAGTGAGGGTAACTGATGCTGCGTTGTTTTCACGCTGCACCAGTTGTCGTCGCATCTGGATTCCATATTCACTTAACATCAGGTGAAATGGAGTCATTTGCCGTGCTACGTATAATTAAAAACGTATGTTTCTAAAAGGAGACTTCCTACATAGCTATCATCATCATCATCATCATCAGCCTATATTAGTCCACTGCTGGACATAGGTCTCTCCAAGTGCACGCCACCGAGCACGATCCGTGGCTACTCTCATCCAGCATAGCTTTAAGTTAGTTTAAAATTAAATCTTCACTAAGATGATAAATTTTAAAACATCTTGATTAGTCAGGCAGGACTACCTAGTTAGGACTAATCAATTAATTTTACATATAGATACTAATCAAAAGTTGTGAAGTATTCACAACATTCTAAAGAAACCCGTTGTTGCCGAGATTTAACATGACATGAAAGACTGAATTGGAAGAAAGCAATAAAAGCTTCAGGCTAAATTAAAATCTAGTAGAAAGTGGAAAGTAAATGTCGCTCGTCTCCAGAATGGTGCACGTACGGTGTCGTGTGAAGCGCGGCGCCTTTGTCACCGACACTACCGCCGCCCGTCACTCTGGAAAGGGCATGTGACAGCCACAGACGCTACAAACACGCAAAAAAATGACGAACGCTCCCGGAATAAGATACCAGTTAAAGACAAACAAATAAACACAATGATACAACCAACTGCAACACCAACCACCAGTAGCTGTGGCCAGATACAATTGAATTGCTAGCTTGCTAGCTTGTATCATTAACATTATTTGAATCGCAAAAAATAATGATTATTTACTTTGTGACTATGTGACACAAAATTGATACATCATTACGGTAATGCAGGGTGTTTGGTAAAGAGCTGTCAAAACTAATCAGGCGGGTTGAGGAGGCCATTGGCTACCAAGTTCAGGCCCAATAACCTTGCTTTTTTAATGTTTAAAATAAACAGGAGGTGTGTGTAAGAGTGAGACAACATTGTTTACTTGCTCCAGACATGGCAATTAAATAAGCAAATTAACTACCCAAAAATCGAATGCCTTTCTGATGTGTCCGAGTCTTAGAGCTTTAAACCAACCGAGTGGACGAAATTAGGGAATTACGGGATTACGGGATCCGCGTTCATCGGTAACACGCTTAGAGCATTAAGTAACGCGTCAGTTGCTATGAATTCACAAAGTTGTAGGTAGTAGGTACATTAAACTATCGCCTCTCAAAATGGTGGACAATGTTGAACTCAAGATACTTATGATTTATGAATTGCATTGTTTACTAAAATAGATTAAGAATATTTTGTAACTAACACATCTATATGAATTCAATATGGTCTGAAATAATCGGTTTATTATATCAAATATTATTATAATTTCAGAAACTTAATAAAGAATTTTTTATTTGGCTAGTTTCTTCTGTTAGTTTTTTTAAATCTCAAATCTCTTTACCTCAAGCATGTGAACTTTGATTGATGGTGCCTGTGATAGGTTTAGTTAAAATACTAAAATGATGATGATCTGCGATTCAGCTGGACCTATCTCGTATTGTGTTAGGAGACTAGAACGTGATTTTCATAGTTTTACTTTAACTAGTGGTCGCCCAGTGGTCGAAATTCGACCGTAATTTTTATAAAAAGCTGTTTCCTAAACAATATTTTATTAAGGCTGCACGGATTGTATCCTAAACAATGAAAAATTAAAAAAGATAGAATGTGAGTTTGGATTGGCATTGACAGATTTCGGCCGCTCCTCTTCCATTTTTGAAATTTTTGAAAAGAGTATAATATGCGTGTGTGTGTCAAAATTGTCAAATACATATGCTTTTTTTTTTTTTTAGTGTAGTTTGTTCCTTGAGGAACCGGCTAAGGTCATAGACCATTCTGCCATGTCATTAGTTTAGTAATACATAAATAAACAATATTTTCATATATGATGATGATGATGAATGATATTAGAAATGGGAAGTGAGAAATGATATACCCCCCAACCCCTCGAGTATCTCAGTAAAGATGTGGGGCTTTACTAAGTCCTCACGCGAGCTTCTTGAGAGAATTTGAAAAGTGACGTTGCACTGTTTTGTTTCATTTGCCAACACTTATGCACACTCACGAACACTTAACGGTTAATAATCCACCATTATTTCACATTAATATTCGACATAACACAAATTTTGGAAAATAAAGCAAAACCGCAAACATGACGCTTCACTTTCCCACCAAGAAGTCTCCAAATACATATGCGTATGGTGCGTATGTGTCAAATACATGGTAGTGTCACAGAGTAGATAAAATGTATGTAGTGTGTGTAATGTTTGTTTTATTGATTTGATGTATTGTTTATGCATAATTTAAAAAAATATTAACATTCTGTACTCCTTCTCAATATAAACTATAAGTGTGCGAAATTCATACTCTTACGCCCGCGCAATTTTCGTAAAAAGAAGGCACAAAGTTTTTGCTTCACGTATTAATTTATATATTCATAGTTTTATTTTAATAACACAAACAAAAAACAAGCAAGTAAGTAATAGGATTTAAACGAAATATAATAATTATAGAGAATCGATCAATCGTATTATCTGTCGTCATTTATTAGTTGTTTTAGTCAATAGGTACCAGTCAAGTCAATTTTCTACTGAAAATCGCCTAATAAATGATGACATGACTATAAATCTAGGTAGGTTCGCTGTCGAGACCGTCTGCGTCTGCGGCTATCAGCAAAGCTCTGTGGCAGATATCTATCACTTCACTATGATACAGAGACGAACACGATTACTAATCGAAGGTCAGAACAAGGTTTATGATGTAACCGCTAGGAAAAGAAAAAACTATAACACTATAGAGCCAATTTAAAAGCGTATGAGGACAAAGATGATAGGGAATTAAACCAAAGTTTTTAATATTAAAAACTTAGAGTTAGTGACGATTAAGGATATTTCCAGCTTACGAAACGCTGTAATTATTCGTTTTCGGTTTCCAAAATAGCTCTACACATCGTCAACCTAACACTCGATAGACGGAACCGAATTAATGAACCAATTATCGCATCGGATAACTCGCATTTCTTAATTAAAGCTAATTAAAGAAGCAGATACCATCGGCTCTGCCGCTTCCGTTGTCTTACGCCCTTTGTTCTGTCTACATTCAAAAACGGACTCTATAATACTGCGCTAAACTTCACAATACGTTGTGGCAAGCAGTTCTCGACAAGTGAACTATATAGCGGGCCGTGTCGATTGAAGTGCGACTTTGTGTTGAAGAGTTAGGTGCGTGTTTCGGTTGTGCTCGCGGGGTGTAAAGGGTATGGTAGGCGGTACTATTACTGCTCCCAGCGGAGCGGAACGCCCGCCGAGGAGATGAAGGCGCAGGAGCCGCGTATTTACTATTAATAGGGATGCCGGCCTGCGCGCGCACAATGTAAGGACGACCGCGCTGGATTATGAACACTGATCTTACAAATCCTTTCCTGGATGTTGTGGTATTTGGTATTGCGAAATGGCCACTTCGTCTGTTTATAGTGTAGGTGTTGTTATGAGTTAAAGTCAGTCAGTTTTTATTAGTCAAAACTGATAAAAGGCATGCGTTTAAGATTCTTTAAATCAGAATGGCATAGTTTGATTCCTATGTAAACTGACGACTGCTCTCACGACGCATGTTGGGGTTGATTTGAACTTTACCTGTTTAACATTTCGTTTGGCAGTAAACTGTCTGAAATTGGGTTTTGGTTGATACATGCACAACTACAGAATAGTTGTGCCCAAGCGCAATACTCTAATTTGTCTAATAGGTCTCCCAGTTTTACAGACAGTTTTTTTTTTTAATATAATTTACTTACTTAATCTATTTTCCCATAATATTCCTACAGCGTTGATTTGCAAAATGAAAACACCACCGGGTTATATCGATGGTAGAGTCCCCGCATGGAACTCATGGGGATGGCAACCTCCCTGATACCTATTTTGGCCGCCTAGCAGCAGTACTGTCCTGAATTGCTAAATTCTGGTCTGAAGCGTGTAATAATAAAAAACATGGGACTAACCTAAGCTCGTAACGGAAAGGGAAATGCTGAGACAATGGCTGACCGAGGAGAGCGGGAGAGTAAGACGTATTGTAACGTGCCCAATTCCGATCGGAAACAGAGCAGGTAAGTAGGTAAATGACAAAATTGTTGTCCAAACTACAAGCCATGACCTTAGATACACCGTTTTACACTTTCCCCGTCTCTTGTCTTAGCTCAGCCGATTGAGACGCACACTCGGCTAGTTCTATTTTTATCGGTGATTTGTTCTAATCATCATGTTATTAACAAGCTTACAGAGCTGAAAATTGGAAACGCCAAGTAGTTACGGCCGGCGGCGCGCGCCCAGCTGTGGTCGGCCGTGGTCAGCCGTGGCCAGCTGTGACGCTGGCAGAGTCTCGAAAATAACTCGAAAATAATGAAAATATAAAAGTTTCAAGTTTTATCCATTAGGAAGGGAAGGGTAGGTCATAGAGCAGCAGTGTGGATATAAAATGAGCTCGTCGTGATGATGATAATTGAAGTTTAAAAAGCAAGTGTGCTTCATGTGTGTTATATTTTGTTAAATTTGGTCTTCTATCTTAGAATGTCATGGATAAAACCTGAACTTAGGTAACAATAATTTCACCCTTGAGTTTTACCCGTATAAAATTTCAATAATTCCCATAATTTTCCAATATTATGCGCAGTTACAGCGAAGCAAGTAGGGTTAAATGAAGGTTAAGTGACTGCTGTGCTTGTAGGAATTTTGTAGTTTTATTACTAAGATAAGGCACGGTTAGGTTCTTTATTGAAGTACTAAATGTAATATCAAAATCCTGGGTTCCCGAGGGCATAACCGTTTTGATATCTTGCTTGAAATATCTGTATCTAATGTACCTACCCATTTTGTTCCTTACAATTTACACTTGTAGGTATCATTAAAAGGATCACTCATACATCCATAAAGTACTTATTTGTAAAGAAGGAAGACCATTACTTCAGGTATTCTATCTATGGAAGCCGGTCGCCTGCATACACAGAAGGTATCCGTTCTGGAATTATATAAAGCGATGCTAATTTATTGCATGACTGTAAATAATTCCAATAGTTTTCAATTACCGACCGCGTTTGGCTATATACTGACTTATCTTAAAATAAATAAAAGCATATAAATGACCGGCGGCCGCCGCACCACTCCGGCGCAGCCGCAATAAAGTTTCAATAATCGCGCGCTACCTTTCCAGTAATGAAACGATTTGAAATTATTTTGTTTTCCACAAAAGTATCGCATTAACGACCGCCATAAAGTGTTCCCATACAAAAGATAAAAGTTTACGAAACAATACTGGCGATATGTGGCGTCCAGCGGTGGAGTAATGTCCCACAATGGCCCATAATCCACGCGGCTGGCCGAGAACAATGGCCTTTATAGCGTATTTAATAATGCAGGCGCAGGCGCACCGCGCGCACCGCGCAACTCGTGTAAATATTTCACCAAATTATTAGTTACAAACAGGCCTGTTATTGATATTTTATTTCCGCACTGAGCGATGCTGATGTGATCATATTTTATTTCCGCACTGAGCGATGCTGATGTGATCATATTTTATTTCCGCACTGAGCGATGCTGATGTGATCATATTTTATTTCCGCACTGAGCGATGCTGATGTGATCATATTTTATTTCCGCACTGAGCGATGCTGATGTGATCATATTTTATTTCCGCACTGAGCGATGCTGATGTGATCATATTTTTTTCCGAAGTGCCTGGCCTCGTCCCAAAGCCAGAGCGATCACCGTCGGCGGTCCTTGCACCCTACACAGTTTTAAAAGCAATACCACAGTTTAGCAAGCATATAGTAATACTGTGGCAATACTGTGACCCTACACCCGAAACTTCGAAAGTAAACCATATCATTTCAAAGAAAAGTAGAAGAGACTTTTTTTAAATAGTCAGTTTTACATTCTTAATGCATATTGAAAAATAGGCCAAAAATCGATATATTAACAGTATTTCATTTGAAACACAGATAATAATATGTATAATAGTTTAAAAAAACACTAGAAAACACGCTTTTATAAATGCACGTAAAAACAAAAAATAAATTATGGATCGTTCAAGTTGTCTCTATTTCTGAGCTGAAGTGTAAAAACTATGTGCTTTTAATTATAAATTTGATTGTAAAAGCGTGGGGCGCTGGAACAGGAAAGACTTTCTTGTTAACAAATACTAATACTAACTTCCTGGCGGAAGCTGCATGAGGTCGCACAAGAGCATAACGTTTATGCCGCCAAAGGGTTACCAAAGGGAACCAAAGATATCTCGTCCACGAACAAGAACTCTACATTTTGCCACTGTTGACGCATTACCCTTATGTACTTAATTTCCTGAAAGAAGCTCGCTGCTGGCGCTTGTTTTGTCTGAGTTCGACAAACTGGTAGATACTTTGAACAGACTGTTTAATGTAGAGTCACCTACTAGTCGTGCTGCAACTCCAGTTAGAGCGCCAATCTGTGTAACCTGCTTCCCGTAACATCGCTTAACTTGATTTCTCAGCAAGTTATACAAGAAAGTCTTTCCTGTTCCAGCGCCCCACGCTTTTACAATCAAATATTATAATTAAAAGCACATAGTTTACACTTCAGCCCAGAAATAGGGACAACTTGAACGATCCATAATTTATTTTTGTTTTTACGTGCATTTATAAAAGCGTGTATTTCTAGTGCTTTTTAAACTATTAATTTATTTTATACTTTTTGGTCTTTAATAACGAAATATTTTTAACATTTATACGTTTATTATTATTTTTATTTATTTATTTTTACAATATTTTTTTTTTCAATATATAATAGGTTTGTTTATAACCTTGAAACCTTATCGTGTTCAAAGTCCATTACGTGGCAGTTCTCACAAGTGCAAACACGACTATGATACGATATTCTATCATGGAATGCCAGTGCCTATCTTCCAGCTTCATCATCAGACCTTGAAACCTAATCGTGGTCAAAGTTCATTACAAGACTTTTCTAAGAAATCCAAAACAGCTATGATACGATTTTCCATCATGAAGTTCCAGTTCATATCTTCCGGCTCCATCATCAGATAAGTTCGACAGTACCATATTATTGTATTGTCATCAGAACTACATACAGCTACCAATTTTCATGACGCTACGACCCTTGAAAGATGGTTAAATTAGTTACCTTAGATTCCATTACATAGTTAGTTACATACAGGTCGACCTAATAAAAGCATGTTAATAATGTTTTAATAAAAACTTTTCGGTATTTTCCTAGTTACCTCGACCTGGTATTTATTACCTACTTATATACCTAAACCTTGCATAAGCATTATTTGTAACTCCGGGCTCTTGAAAGCTTTTAATTGTAAATGTATTAAAATAAATATTGTATGATTGATTAAAAGATTGTATGATTGATGATTTGTTAACGACATACTTTTTTTTTGCAAATGTCATTAAGGAGTTTCTTGCGCCCATTCTTCTCCACAGCTAAAAAATAGACGTCCTGCATGGGTAGTAGGTTAAAAATGTATGGACGATTCAAAAGCACTTCTCTTAAGTTTACTTGAATAAAAAAAATGTTTGACTTTTTTTTCTACTTTTTGACTTAAAAAATACTAGAAGAACTGTAAAGGGCTGATGAGCAGGGATTTCGTGGCGGGCCCTTTGTATTTGATAGACGTATTCAATATTTTAGGATTGTCATTCATTACATACAAGCATTAGAAAAAAAATAATATTACACTTTATGCTGAAAACTCTATTAACGCTGGCAGAGCGTATGTGGTATTAGCTTGTATATCCAGAAGGGGATGTTACCTGCATTCTTGGGACCTTTCACATGAGCCCGCAGTTGGTGGACTTCTTAGGTAGGTACCTATATTTAATTGGTAACTATTTGATTTTTTTTTATTATTTGATAATGTTCAAACGACCTTTGAACATTTAGCCAGCGATTTACGCTGGCCGACTTAAGAAAACTGCAAGAGAATGCATCACTGCAGTTTACACAGATGGCTCACTAGTTAGTAGCTATCATTGTGTGTGTACAATAAAATTAGTATTTAAGAAGCTGTATTTTGTAAATAAACTCTCGTTGTACTCGGACTACATCGTTGTATAATTGCTGCTACCTGGTAACTATAATCCTCTCACTGTGGCAAAGACACCTAGCGCTGTCAGCTTCTCTGATCGGTCTTGTGAACCTGCTTGACTGGCAGTGAGAAAATCCTACTCCGAACCCTGTTTCCTCACCACCTTCCGTCTGTTGCCTTAGGTCTCATGGTGCAGACATCCCGTACTTATTTATATATTTATTTATTTATTACACATTTATGCTGTAGGTTAGGGCTTTAGGGCTTTAGGGACTTAGGGACCTAGGGACTCTAATGTTGTAGGACGGGAAACCGTATAAGGAAGTTCTCAGCCTCCTATAGTTTAAATGTCATGTGTAGCCTGCCGGTGCTTTAATAAGAGACCACACTAAACTAAAGTATTAAAGACAATTTTTTAGCACCAACCCTTACATTAGTCGGCAGCTGCACAGATAAGTTATGTTAATTTTTTTTGTTGTTTAAAATCTTAATAATGAACTTTTTAAACAAGCATTAGTTACCTCCTAATGCCTATGCGTGAAAATTCTTTAGTAATTCAGTTTATTCCTAGCGTGTAGGATGTTGCATGCACCCAAAGCATGAACTCTACTGCGAACTAGTAGAGTTGTATACCTATATACCTGCTATGTGTACCGGCATGTGGGCGGGATAAGCAGTAGGTAGCTCTAAAGAAGAACAACTTCCTAATGTCTGCAACCATAGTAAATTCCAATAATGGATAAGTAATTATTTTAAGAAGTTGAAAAAAATAAACCTTGCATTCGGATACTTTTATTGCAGCAAAAGTTGAAATTCACAATTATTTTTAATAAGGCAGTATTTATTTAGGTTTGGAAATATTTAAATTTCCCTACTCCACAGATTTATATAGCTGAAAACTTTATTAATTGTTGCAAACTCAAAATTATACTCAGTGTAGATTGCCTCATGCCGTTTGCTCGAGCGTCATACTTTTCAAATCGCTAAAAGTGAACATACCTACGTAGAGTAATCCTATGACATCATGTGAAGAGAAGAGACAACAACCCCAACAGATACAAGGTCCACAGCCGCGCGGCGGCGGCGTGGCGGCGGCGGCGCGGCGGCGCGGCGGCTAGCGGCGCGCGGCGCGTTTGTGTCTGCGCGGCGCGCCGCATCATTTGCGCGCGGTAATTTGTCGCTGCGCGGGCGCACCGCACTGAAATCTTTTTACACAAACACACGACATATTTGGGGTAATTAACAGAAATACGCCTCCGACGGAACTTCTGAACCGTTTTTGTGCGTCTCGTTCTAATTATCATTTTTACTACTGCATTTTATTCGTGTCATATGTGAATTTCGGCTTCTGTAAAGGATAAGCCCTTTATGGGCTTAGTTTGAGATATGTGAAAAGTATAGACAAGTTTTTTGTTGTGGAATCCGATACCTAAACATTCAAATAGCTACCGGCGAATACCTATTCCACACAAGAAACTCAATTAATCTGAAAAGGAAACTACCGAGATTATGTAATGTAAACTAAGCAGGAACTAATGTAGACATTCTAAAATTAATTTCGCACATTGTACGGTCTCATTTTATCGGTTCGCAATCAACGCACATAAAAATATCAATTACAATAGCAAGTTACATACAGGTACAAGGCGGACGTAGCGAATAGGTACACAGTCATACATAACATACATACACAGTCATAGTATGCAGAACAGCGCGCGGACAAGGCAGCGCGGCGTCCCTGCCTACTCGAGCGAGGCATTTTCCTCGGCCCCGGTCGCGCCCGCGCCCGTGCGCAACCGACCGAAGGGGAAAACAGAGACATTGCTACTGCAACACTCGCACGAAACTCAACGCTGCGCCTCATAGTAATAGGGTACAAAATTAACCTGTAAGAAAAGAGGATGCATCAACACGCTTCGAATAGAACGCGACATGGAAAAAGGAAAGCGTTTGAAATGAAGCGCAGCGATTGGCCGCCGCGCGCCAATGGCGGCGGGGGGCGGAGCAGCACCGTCGGCAGCGCCGCGCGCCGGCGCCCGCGCACATGTCACGGTCGCGCGATCCGTGCTCAACGTACCTTTCGTAACGCTATCTTGAATTTTGGACGATTTTTTTTCTTGTTACTCGGTTTAGGCAATTCGAAACTCGGCTTAAAACTTTGCAAGGGTACAAAACCTTTTAGTGCGTTCGAATATTTTATTTCGGAAACAGTGGAATTAAATTCCATCGCGTTCGAAAACTCGGAAAAACAAAACTTTCTAAACAATTGATTAGAAGATTTTTTAAAATATAAAAACTTTTTTAAACATTGCCACGTATTTTCGTATCATTCGTAGTGGAGAACATTTTTAAACAGTGTATTCAATAAAGTTGGTTGAAATACCGAAGCTCTCCCGCCTACCCTGGGGCGGGCCGGGCATGTGCGGCGCGTGAGCATGATGCTGGGCGGCATGGACGGCAAGGAGTACGGCGCGCTGCACGCCGCCGCCGCCGCCGCCGCCGCCGGCTACCCCATGGACGCTGGTGAGTTCACTTATTATGCACTTATTTTGGCGTATGTTGTTCTAATTAACATCAGATTGACAGACAAAAACGCTACATATATCTACGTTTTAGTAGCCTTGTTGTACGTAATTGAGTTCGACTAATAAGTTTAGGATTTTCGGAGAGACGTACCTCTACCACCGCGATCGGTGTTTTTGTCGCTACCTTGGCTGTGTTCAGTCAAAGCCAGAAGCATCTCCGTTGTGAATGAAGCATTATTTAAGTACTATCCTACCTGTAGGTTTCAGATACTTAGACTGTTTTAAATACTTATTTATTTTATTTATTTATTTAAAAACTTTTGCAACATAAATTACATGGCGGACTTAATGCATTCTCTACCAGTCAACCATGGGTGGTGCAGAGATAACGTAGTAGGTGCAATTAGGTTAAGACAAAAAAAAACTGTGAAAAAAAAGATTAAATATTATATTATCATAAGACGCACAATATACCTATATCTACATATATTATATTATATTATATTATGTTTATACTAGCTGACGGCGGACTTCATACCACTTTGACAGTTTATTTGACAACAAACCAAACAAATCGTGGAAAATTTGGTATTGGAAAATTAAATTGTAAAAAAAATGTTTGGAGTGGACCACCATTAGATAGATTATATTGTGCGTCTTATGATAATAATATATATTCTTTTTATTCACTAATTTTTTTTTGTCTTAACCTAATTGCACCTACCATGTTATCACTTAGGTATAAAAAATAGATTACGACTGATTGTCAGACCTACCGAATAAACATATAAAATTTCATAAAAATCGATCGAGCCGTTTCGGAGGAGTAGATATGGCAACTCACATGAGACACGAGAATTTTATATATACTTAGACTGGCTGACCCGGCGGACTTCGTATCACTTTGACAGTTTCTATGTCAATAATATAAACAAATCGTTTCTATGACAACAAAACAAACAAATCGTGGAACATTTTGTATTGGACAAAAAAAATGTTTGGGGTGGACCACCCTTTTCACTCAGGGGTATGAAAAATAGATTACGACTGATTGTCAGACCTACCTACCTACCTATACATATATAATTTCATAAAAATCGATCGTACCGTTTCGGAGGAGTATGGCAACTCACATGTGACTAGAGCTATATTGAGCGAGAGCTATATTGAGAGCATCATAACCACAGCCTCACGTAAACTCGGAATCCTGAACAATGTGAAGCGGTTCTTCACGCCTGAGCAACGTTATCTTTTGTATAAGACTCAGGTGCGCTCCTGCGTGGAGTATTGCTCTCATCTTTGGGATGGATCCGCCAAGTACTTGCTCGAAGCTCTTGACAGGTTGCAGAGACGTGCTGTCCGTATTATCGGTAACAATGACGTTACGACCAGTCTGGAGCCGTTAGAGCTACGTAGGGATATTGCTTCCCTTAGTGCTTTCTACCGCCTATACCACGGTGAATGCTCTGAGGAGCTCTTTGACCTCATTCCTCCCTCTCCATTCCTTTCCAGATCGACGCGTGCAGGTCTGAGAAGCCACCCTCATACAGTGCTGACCATCAAGACACGTACCAAAAAGTTTGGACAATCGTTCCTTTGTCGAACTGCCCGTATGTGGAATACGCTTCCCGCACACGTGTTTCCCTCCTCTTTCTCTCCCGGGTTATTTAAGCGAAGCGTGAAAAAGTATTTATGCAGGCCGCCATAGTGTGAGCGTTCGGCATAGCGTGGTAGCGCTGTGATGAACGCTTTCACTTCTTGGGCTTCACTGGCTGCTTTCCATCAGGCAGGGTGAGGCCATTTTGGCGTGCCACAATAAAAAAATATAAAAAAAACACGAGAATATAAATATACACTAGCTGACCGGCGATCTTCGATACCGCTTTGACAGTTTCTATGACAACAAAACAAAACAAACAAATCACTCGTCCGCTATGAACACCCGTATCCATGATGGACCCCTATCGGGCCACCTAGCAGTGCCACCTGCCGGGTCCAATTGTAAATCTAAAACATTTTCGAATCCACTTGAACACACACAGAAAATTTTATCCAAATCTGCCCAGCCGTTTAGAAGGAGTTCAGTGACATACACACGTACAGAAGATTTATGTATAGATATACCTATTTATACAAATATTATGTATGTATATATTAATACATTTAAAGTACTTTTACAAATATACTACAAAAATAAACGTATACCTAATACATAATTTATAAATAGGACGTTACGGAGATGATTCTGCCAAGGTTTTATCAAAAAAGAGCATTTAAAGAGGTAGCGCATTCCATAGGAGAATGGATTGAGTATGGAAAGAGGAGTGTACAAAGCCAGATGTATGGGAAGGACAGAGAAGGAGAAGATTAATTATAGATCGGAGATTCCTACTATGAGAGGAGCAAAGGTATTGAAAATGGAGGTAAAAGGGAGCATTTGGAGAATTAAGTACGTACGGTAGCGAGAATAGTGTCGTCAGGGCTCGTACTCGTCTTCTCTGGCGAATGGGCAGCCATTTTAGCTATATTGCGAGATGTGGTCATACTTACTATGCATAAAAGAGGAAATACTAAAAGCCGTTGCTCGATTTCTTGCCGATTTCCCAAGTACAAATGTTTTCACCGCCCGCCCGTTGCACTGACCGGCTATTTTGTGATTCATTGTCATTGCATTGAGTAACTTGTTTAAATTAATAATTTAAATAGTCTAAATTTAATAAAACTATAACTCTTATATAAAACATCCGTATAGTAGAAAACTGCCTATAAGTTAAATTAAAAAAAAAGGAAATATACATGTAAATATATTATTAAAGATCTTCCCTGGTGGATAACTAAATATTTCAGTCACACCGAGCATTGAAAATTGAGTTTTAAGCTTAAAATTGATATTACATGAAAGACCACAGAAATAAATCCAGGCGTGTGATTCATGTTTTTAGTTAGAGCCTTATTTTTGAAAGATATGCTGATATTATTCACTATGTCTTCGGGTAGTTTATTATAAAGTAGCGTTCCTTCAAATACTGTTTTTCATTTCCTTTTTAATTTTTGATTAGGGTTTCGGTAATTAGAACTTCGTCATGGCGTTGTCTTGTGATGTGTGGGATTAGTTGGGAATGTACACCACCTTTTTAATTAATTTATTAAACACAGAGTAAGTACCTACATTTAAATTTAAATAATATAAATTTAATAGATTTGAATTCGCTCGTTCACAATGGGTTCAATAAAAAAATTTAGGCATTTAATAATCTAGTATTGATTGAGTGGTCGCCCAGTGGTCGAAATTCGACCGTAATTTTATTAAGTCTGCACGGATTGTATCCTAAGCAATGAAAAATTTAAAAAGATAGAATGTGAGTTTGGATTGGCATTGACAGATTTCAGCCGCTCCTTTTCCATTTTTGAAAGTTTTGAAAAGAGTTTAGACGTGTGTGTCAAATACATGGTAGCGTCACAGAGTAGATAATATGTGTGAATACATATTATCTACTCTAGCGTGTGTAATGTTTGTTTTATTGATTTATTGTATTTTATGCATAATTAAAAAAATATCAACATTCGGATAACCCTCTCTATATAAACTATAAGTGTGCGAAATTTCATACTCCTCCGTCCGCGCTATTTCCGTAAAATGGGGTACAAAGTTTTTGCTTCACGTATTAATAAGTACATATATACTTAATTGCGTGATAGCTAGTGCATTGTACTTATTATAATGTTATGAACACAATACGTACTAGGTACTAGGTACTACGTACGTACTACGTACTAGGTATGTCTTTACGTGGTACACCATACCTAGTACGGCGGTGCAACCAAATAAAATAAGATAGAAGTAGCATAATTTGATTTCCGGGTGCGCCGACCAAAAAATGCCAAAAATGCAGTTACGGTTAAGTAGATATAATTGAAAATCCTATCGTATTAAATGAACAAAATATATATTTAGAATCATAGGGAACGTGTTTACAATTTGTCAGAACCATAAATTCATAACACGCTATAGTTTTTTCTACAATATCATTTAAAGTTGGGCAAAAATCATGAAAACGAGTGGCCGCGTTTAGTAGATTTCTTATAGTTTATCTAAAAATCTAAATTATTGTACCTCTGATTTTGTCTAAACAATCATCAATGGATAAACTACAAATTGCTAGACTATATTTTCGATTCATCAAGTGGTTATTTTAATAATTATTTTTTATTAAGCACCTTAAATTCCCCATACAAAATTAGTATGGCCGCGCGGCATCAAATAAATATGGACGACGACATTTCAAATAAAACATATGACACTTGTCACTTACGGACGGCGCACCCTTAAGATTTTCGCCATTTCGAAAGTTTATTTTAAAATTTTGAACAATTTCGTGCATGCGCTCATATATGTTAAACCTTTGTACTAAATTGAGTTTAACATTTAAAAAGTAGGAACTCTAAATTTACTACTACTAGTGGGGAGAGAGAGAGATGTTTATATGCGAATTCATACAGTAGGTGCTTGGGTATTATATTTCTTCATGATAATTTAAAATATAAAATCATTTATACAGTTTAGACTACAAGATTAGCTCTTATGAATGTCATTAAACCATCAGTTCGGAAGCCTTGTAAATAAGTAATAAGAATTTCGCCATTTCCTTCTAAATTATACTCAAATAAATTCGTTTCCTTGACAAACTAATATGAAATCAGTAAGAAAATTTAAATATTTGTATTGTGAAATGTGAATAAAATAAACAAAAAGCTTCGAGCCAACTCTCAATAAATTAGCTTCTGTTTTGTGGGCCACTCGCAAGTCAATCAATTCAAGAATTAATTTTTTCCAAGTGCTGTTCGAAAGTTCAAAGGTAATCCTTTTTTTTTGTGTGAAAAATAACAATGCTGAAAGAAATTGCAGTCACTATTTGTTTGTCAATCAAAACATGTAAAGTAACAGTAAAGTAAATATGCCAATATGCATATGTAATATGCCTATGGCTGTCCCACTGCTGGGGAAATATGCCTCCATTATTGAAATCAAGTCATCACTACAATTGATGGGTATTGGCTGAAACATGTACCTTGTGTTATTTGTTTAGGTGCCATGATATCTACAATATGATTTCGGTAGACTGAGGAACTGGTACACCGTAACACGATTTTTACAAAAACCTATCTCTGGCACCAGTCTTTCACACTACCGAACCATAAATAATTAGGTACACCTAGGCTTAAGGATTCCTATGTGTATACCATATAAATTTTAAGAAAATGCAGGAATTAAGAACAAAAAACAAGCATTTCTACGATATTTGATTTGATTTTATAATTTTCCTAAGCTTACTCTTCCATTCATGTCGATCAGCCATCATCCATACATTTACTCCTTTGCCACATACATTTTTCACACAGTCTTCTATCTTTTCTTCTGTCTCTCCGGACCATACGACTTAAGGATCTTCAAGAAACGAGAGGCCGGCAACGCATCTGCGATTCCTCTGGTTTTGCAGGTAACCCGCCTGCTCATTTGCCTCCTTCTAATATAAAATATTTTTAATATAATGCTTGCCTTTACTTTCGGCAATATAACTGCCAGGTGTAAAGGCACAACAGTTCAGTTTAAGTTTTTTTTTATTGTATAGTATTTTACCATTTACCTTAGTTTTTTTGTATACTTAGGTGTGTCACTTTGTTTTAGGGACAAGGGTTCCAAGGTACTCGCACACAAGGCGATCGGCTAGCAACCCATCACTGATGTTATCTATTAAACATCAGGACCCCTATTTTGTTTATGTATACCAAATTTACTGGGTGTCGGGTCACTAATGGCGAGTATGCTCAAATTGGTGATTTCAGTGATCTGTCTACCCCTTTAGGAGAAGTACGTGAGAGAGTTCGTCATTCTTTTGGTTGTGTTTTGCGCTCTCGCTTTCAAATAAGAAACTTATCGTTTTGACAATTTACTATTAAACTGGTTAGATTAGTTTAGTCATCATCGTAAAAATATCTCTTAGGAAGTTTAAGAGCTTGATAGAGTAGATGGCTTGCGTATTTTGGACACCCATCCAGCGATCCACTATTGCAAAGGTTACGCAAACTAAAAGCGCTAGTCGCTGCCCCATCGAGCAGTTCAAACGAGAACAAGCTAATTGTTATTGAGTCACACACAACCATTAGATATGTGTGCGGCGGCGTCGGCTACATCGCTGTCAAAACAAACCGTTAGTGATGTAACTCCCTCCGCGACGCCGACGCGTCGGCGGCTGCGCAGGCGTAGGCGTCGGCGCGGCGGGGCGGCGCTGGCGGCGCGCTATCGAAGCTTGGCACGCTCGCTGTTATCACCACCCACGGGGGTGCGTAACCTTTCACTTGTGGGCATACATTTTTTAATGACATGAAATAACGATATATTGATTAAAAATTCAAAAATAAAGTAAAGTTACAAATATTTTCAAACAATGAAATACCTCATTGTTTGAATATATTTGTAACTGGGGGCTTCTTCAGGGTGGAGCCTCGCCGCAGCTGATGCTACACCTCATCATCTGCATTGTATGCCCTAATTCTTGCACTATGGAAGGTTTGGTCAATCTGACAAAAAGGCAGTTGACGTGGAAGCTTTCTGGTCAGAAAGATTTTATCCTGTCACAGACAAAAAAGGAAGAAGAGCTAATTTGCTAGGTGTTCAAGACAAGTTAAAATTACCTTATTTAAGGCGTTCTGTCAAACTTTTTATACCTGCAGCCTCTGGTGCGATTATACGCAGAAGACTGTCAATGCGCTCCGCGTACAATACAATAATGCATTTAGGATGCTGATGAGACTCCCCAGATACTGCAGTGCATCGGCTATGTTCGCGGAGGCAGGAGTTGATGACTTTCACGGTATTTTAAGAAAGCGTATAGCTTCAACTCTGATTAGAGTGAGGGGGAGTACCAATGGCATCCTGTTGGTTGTGAAGGATAGGCCTGACTGTCCTATAGTCAAGCATTGGGTCCAAATGCATATGCACGCATATGCGTGGATCCAAAAAATATTGAAATTAAGATTTTTTGTTTTTATGTGTTCTTTCTACTAACATAGTTTTTAAATTTACTAACATGGACTTATTTACAACACAATAATGGATCAATGGTCTGAGAATAAAGATATTATTATTGTTATTATTATTAAAATAACTCTTCAGATCGTTTAGCGTTTTTGCTAGGGCAAAGTAATTTGATCATAGATATTTATATTATTTTGAATTTTGCATTCACAATGCTGTAATTAGTTATTTTTTCTAGTGAAATTTTATCTTGATTATAGATGTTTCACAGAACACAGAACAAAAAAAAATACTGCCGAGCCTCCAGTATCATTAATTTTTCCTTACAGTTGTCCTTCATTTATTATGTTCTGGTTCAAGAATACAGTAAAAGTATTGGGAATTTGTAATTGTTTTTAGAAATAGAAATATCATTTATTGCCAATACTGTGTACAAATTATGCAAATGGTAATGCAAAAAATACAAAGTTTTAGACACAACAGTATAACCATAACGGGTGTATGCAACTTAAAAGAGGAGATTATAAAATCATTAAATGTATTTAATTTATCATTTAATTTAAGGAAAACGCGAAGTATGCTCCTGGTGTTGCAAAATAATGAACAGACAACAGTTACTAGTTATGTTACATCCTGTCTGAGGATGTTCGGACGCTAATGTAAGTACAGCTTGAGCAACCTCAACTTCCTCGCCACCCCTGGAACCCGGTTATACCCTAACCGGTGCACCAGTGATCGCCAGGAGCCAGTGATCGACATGTTTTCCTTCGATCATTAAAAATTGTGTTCAGCAGATGTTTCACTTTGACAACAGTTCAGTTCAATACAGACCACCTGCCCGTCCGTGCCCGTCTGACCAGCTGACGTCCAGTACAATTTATATGAAATTCTATGTTATTTTTTTGTGACGAAAACTGGTGTCGAACTTACACTTTAAACACGTCCAGCACACGTCGGCCACAACGATACGCACCTTAAAGAAATGACAAAACAGTATTGTTTTCGTTGCGCCATATATACTAACTGTATACGGTACTTATACTAACGCTGAACTCTAACGAACACGGCAAGTTGAACGATATTTGGTTTAATTCAGTTCTTAATAAGACCATCAATGAAATAACGAAATACCCATCTACGACTATCATCTCAGCCAAAAGACGTCCTCTGCTGGACAAAGGCCTCCCCCAAGGATCTCCACAACGACCGGTTTTGTGCCGCTTGCATCCAGCGGCTTCCCGCAACCTTCACCAGATCGTCGGTCCACCTTGTTGGAGGCCTGCCCACACTGCGCTTTCCGGTACGCGGTCGCCACTCCAGGACTATCCCGCCCCAGCGGCCATCAGTCCAGTCCCATCTACGACTATACTTTATTATAATTGTTTGTTTGTTTGAACGCGCTAATCTCAGGAACTACTGGTTCGAATTGTAAAATTATTTTTGTGTTGGATAGTCCATTTATCGAGAAAAGCTATAGGCTATTATACTACATCACGCTATGACTAATAGGAGTGGAAGAGCAATGGAAAGCGGGAAAATATATTTTTTAAAGTAAAATAAATAATCATATCGACCAAGATTATCGATAACGTTGGTCTAATAAATATGTTTGTTTTAATTTATTTATTTATTAACGTCTCAGTGGCCGAAAAAGCGAAGGGAAAAGTGCTCGGCCCGACACCCGAAGCTCCTGGGTTTGATACCCAGGTTGGGCGAAGTGTTTGTTCGCGTTTTTCGATGCATAGCCCGGGTGATTAAGCCATTCCCCATCACAATTGATGTGATGACTTGATTTCAATGATGGGAGGCCTTTGCCCAGCAGTGGGACATTTATAGGCATTTCACTTTACTATAATTTATTTATAAACCAGGTTAAATATTTTCACCGCGCAACCACTTTCATGGTTATTCTGCTTTTATCACATGTGTGCAATAAGCAACTTTTTATTTAATTAAAATTTATCTAAATAGTGCTGGAAACCTGACTATGTTTTTCACTGTTTGATGCATTGTTTTATTTAAATCATTCACGAAGACAAATTTATCGCATTTTGATAAAACATGAACACCTCATATCAAAGATACTGTACCTAGTTGTGTATCATTTTCATAAATACTAACTAAAGCAAATACCCAAAGCGGACGTTTACAACCAGAGAGTGTTTAGTGACGCGTCACGACCCTGTAAAAACTGTGACCTTTCAACGCCATTTCACTTCATCGTTACTCAGAAGTTTAACCGCCTCAGTGGTCGAGTGGATTTTTTTTTTTTTTTTTCTCTATTCTCCTCCTACAAAATCGGAGCTAATTTTTGCTAATTCTCTTTCATACCAGTTCTCGCATTTATTCCTCTCGCACTTTCATTCTGTGGTCGAGTGGTTAGGACCTCCGGTCTCCGACACAAAGGTCCCAGGTTAGATTCCCTGCGGATGTTATGTGTATGTTATGTTTGTAATCGGTTTGCTTGGGTGAGTCCGCCTCGCTACCAACATATTATCTAAATTAGAATAACATCAATGTTTGTAGCATTGTTGTGATCCGTCAGTTAGAGATAAGATCAGTGGCGTAAAATTAGGGCCCTATCTAAACTGGTTCAAAGCCAAAGTCAAATATTCTTTATTTTAAATAAACTTTTAAAAAGTGCTTTTGAATCGTCCAAACATTTTTTGACCTACTACCCATTCAGGACGTCTATTTTTTAGCTGTGGAGAAGAATGGGCCACTGCTTTAAATAAGTAACGACCATTTACAAAATTATATGCCGTTACCAAGTATGTTTAAAATAATTAAAAAATATTTTAAATTAGAAATACCTGTTGGAGTGATTAGAGCATTTTAAACTCATGCTGTTTTGTCTTTAATGTAATCAGACACTTTATAATAAGCTTTTTTATAAAGCTTTTCTTTAATAGCTTAATACCAAGGTTTTAGATATTACTTGGAACTTTATTGTAAAAACGTACACACAGGCCATTAAATAAATTATTTACTTTGTGGAGCCTAGTATAAGGTACTTCTAGTTTGTTTTTATTTCTAGTGTTTACATTGTAAATATCACTGTTTTTAGAAAAGTTTCAATATTTTTATAATCATACATTAGGTTCTCGTAAATATATTGTGATGCAACTGTCATTATATTAATATCTTTAAATCTCTCCCTGAGAGAATTACCAGCTTTTAGGTTATAAATTACAAAAAGATAGTTTGAATATCGGCAGCATTGCCCCACAGTAAAATGCCGTACGACATTACGCTATGGAAATAACTAAAGTAAACAAGTCTAGCTGTTTCAATGTCAGTGATCTGACGAATTTTCATTACTGCATAAGCCGCAGAGCTAAGTCTACTCGACAATTTATCTATATGTGGGCCCCACTGTAGCTTTGCATCCAACGTAATGCCTAGAAACACTGTGGTGTCCACAGGGCCCACAATCTTATCTTTAATTTTTACACTGGTTTTTACCTCCTTAACTCCTTAAAAAAAACCAAATGTAATACAAATCATAAGATTTGTATTACAAATCATAAGATTTGTATTACATTTGGTTTTTTGGTCATTTAATAGCAAATTTAATTGTTAACACTAAACCAATGAACTATCTTTGAGACAGCATTGTTCACATCGTCATCAATCGGCTGTCGTCGTTTCACTTTGAATAAAAGTGAGGTATCATCTGTAAACAATACTATCTCTCAAAGTAAGGCAATCAATGCAATCAAGGCACAAGGCAAGGCAAGGTTGTCTTTTACAAAGTAAGGCATGTCGTCAATACAAATTAAAAATAAGAAAGGACCAAGAATTGAACCCTGTGGAACTCCCATTGTAACCATCGATCCCAGAGATCTTTTACCGTTAACATCAACCCTCTGAACCCTATCACTCAAATATGAGATAAGAAGATTCAGTGATGCATCTCTAATTCTATAGTGGTAGAGCTTCCTGACCATGGTTTCATGTAAAACACAATCAAAGGCCTTGGATAAATAAATAAAATCCCTAGGGCATCGTGTGGCATTGAATATTTGAAGTAAACGCTCAACATCAGCGTCAGTAGTCAAGCGACCCCTAGTGAAACCATATTGTCAAGAATGTAAAAGCTTATTTCTATAAAAATGAACTTGAATTTGGTCTAGAATTATCTTTTCAAATATTTTACTAAATTTGGGTAGCACAGAAATTGATCTAAAGTTAGTGGGGTCAAAAGTGCTACCTAATTTGAATTATAACTTTACTGTGCTTTATTAGATCTGGAAAAACACCACAGTAAATGCATTTATTAAATATGCAAGCTAAAACTGGAGCTATTGTCTCAATAACGGATTTAGTGACGTCGACGGAATCACCCCACAGATCAGCAGTCTTCTTTTTATTAAGAGTGTTAAAAGTTTTAATTATATCTCTAAAATCAATTTTTTGATAAGTAAGGTAGTTTACACTAGGTTTGACATTTTCCTTTAGAACCGCTTCAGCTACAGTGGGGGAGGAGTCCAAAGCCTTTGTAGTTGAAACTGGAATATCAGTAAAAAGCTTCTCAAATGCCGCAGCAACATCCGCATCACAAGTTAAGGTTTGATTTTCGTAGCTAAATTTGTACTCATTGTTACGACTTTTGACATTTCCAGTTTCACTATTTAATGAACATAAATGAAAATAGGTACACAACAGCTCTTTTCCTTGACATGTCTAGAGCGTTCGATTATTGCTTACATGACACCCTACTAAAAAAGTTGGAAAACAACGGCATTAGGGGGCCGGCACTAAATTGGCTAAAAACTTATTTGAGCAATAGGATGCAAGCCGTTGAAGTAGCTAAACTCGATAAAAATAATATAACCCAAAAATATCTATCTGAGTTTAAAGAAATCAAGTTTGGGATGCCCCAGGGGAGTGTCTTGGGCCCATTTTTGTTCCTCACTTATATAAATAACTTACCAAAACTGACAAAGCACCGCTGCATCTTATTTGCGGATGATGTCTCAATCATAGTGACTACAAGTAAGAAATTGACATTAAATGACCATAGTAATGAAATTAACAGTACAATCAACTTAATAATAAATTGGCTTAAAGATAATAACCTTTTCATTAATATTGACAAAACTTATTTCATGAATTTTAATAATACACCTTATCAAACGTTAAATGTACACTATCAAGGACTAGGACTACATGGCACAAATATAACTAAGTTTCTGGGTATACAAATTGATCATAAGTTGGACTGGAAGCAACAGATCACAAACATATGTTGTAAAATAAATAGATTTACTTTTGCACTATATAAACTCACTAAAGTAGCCTCTCAAAGTGCAGCACTCACAGCATACTTTGCATATATTGAGTCCATCCTCCGTTATGGTTTAATCATATGGGGAAACAGCACAGACACAAATAAAGCATTTATCGCTCAAAAAAAATGTATTAGGGCAATCTGTGGCACTGCACCAGATGAGCCATGTGCACCCTTATTCAAAAGGTTAAAAGTCTTACCCCTGCCATGTCTATACATTTTTGAAATAGCCAAATTTGTCAAACTTAACCATCATTATTTTGAAACAGCACAAGATATGTATCCCCGAAACACTAGAAATGGAAAAAGCTTGATGTCGGCCTTTGTTCCAAAAAGCACTCGTATGCAAAAGAATTGTTTCTGGATGTGCATAAGTATTTTTAATAAATTGCCTGAAACAATTAGAAAACTTATTGTAAAACAATTTCTAGCAGAGTTACATAAATGGCTTATGGCACACCTATTTTATTCAGTGAAAGATTTTCTTACACATACACTTAATAAATGTAAGATGTATGCCTAGATGTGTGCAAGCAAATATTTTAGTTTTATTTTTCTTATAAGTTAACAACATATTATTTTCTTTTGATGTCTGTAAAATACTATTCACCTTGACCAAACTTGATAAATCATTTGACTTTTATTATTATTTTATTTCTGTATATTATTTTATTTGAATTGCAAATATTTTAGTAACTTTTGACAACTGCGTAACTTTTCACAAACTTTTCTTTTTTCCTCTATGGCATGGACTACCATAGAGATGTGAAGTTTACAAGCTCCATAGATTATAAGTTTGGCCGCTGCGCTGTGGTTATAATACATAGATTGTTATAATATTGATTTGACATATTTTTTGACATTATAATATTGATTTGACATATTTTTGAATGGGGACAATTTCTAGTAATTAATTTTGTATTTTTATTATAATGTTATTTAATTGGTTTTTGACAATTTGGAGTGTTGATTTTGTATTTTTATATGTATGTAATTGGTTAGAATATTTAGTAATTGTTGAAGTTGTTTGCATGCTACATTGTCAGCTGAGAAAGAGAGGAAAACTAGAATAAGACCAAAAATGTACCTTTCTCAAGCGCAAATTAAATATATTTCATTTCATTTCATTTCATAATATTCAAATTTTAATTTTGTTATCACTTAGCTTAATCTTTGAACTCAGGAACTTTGCCTTTGCTAATCGACATACTGTTTTAAATAACTTAGAATACTTTTTGACATACAATTTAAAATCTTCACTGGTGTTATAGTTGCGTTCATCATAGAGCTCATGAAATCGCTTTCTACTTTTGTGGCTATTCGCCAAAGGTAACAGTACCACTAATCAAGATCATCTTTGGAATAAAAGTTTTATTAAATTCTAAATAATATTTATGAAAGAAATCATTATCAAATTCATTTGGGTTATCATTATACTTTAAAAAACATAATTAGATTATCATAAAGATTGTTTTAAACCGTTCCAGACGGCCTGCAGTTGTTGGTACAACAGTGATGTTCTTTTTCTTCACTCGCTTACACTGATGTGGAAGGCTGACCATTTGGCCACAATGATCAGAGTCTAGTTTATTAATAATAAGTAAGTTTAGACAGTGGTACTAGATCGGTATATGTTATCGATACAAGTGGCTGAAGTGGCAGTTATTCTAGTCATAAACTAGTTAACTTCTAGTTAACTTCTTGGTTCCAGTAAACTTCTTGCATGTAAAAATATAAATATATACTTATTGTATCTTATCATTATGGATGCCAAATAAGGTCAGGGTGTGAGGGCCCTTCAGAGCTTGAGCGCCCCGGTGCACGGCACCGCCTAGCCCTCCGATAGCTTCGCCACTGGATAAGATTCTCATGTGTTTGAGGATTCCTGGTGAAGTGCACTTCCACCTTCGGCTTTATCATCACTTAACATCAGGTCAGATGAACGTCAAGTGCTTACTGCATAGTACTTATATTATACTCGTATACAATGTTAGGGCTTATGAAAAGCTCAAACAACAGATTTGAAACTCTCTATAATAAGTAACCTATATTACGTAAACCTTAAAGTCATGACGTAAATTTTATTGTGTTACTCTTTTTGATTGTATTCTGTTTTTAGCTTTTTTTGTCAATAAATAAATAAATTAATAAATAAACAAGATCATTGTCATTGCGTGTTGGAGCAGCACCGCCCGCCGCGTTATCGAGCGGAGCGGTTCACGGTGTTAATTACCTGTTAGCGGCGTGGGCGCAGCGCGGGCGCAGCGCGAGCGCGGCGCGGCGCGGGCGCGTTTATCGTGGTTCAGAGGCGACGGGGTTATCCGCGCCGATACGCACGCGCGTCACTATCACTTACTACACCAGTAACGCTCGCAGCGCAGGATTCCACAAGAAGTTTCTGCCAGGGCTTTAAGAATGATGGGTATTATGCTCACCAACAATCCCCAAGTATTAGGGTACTCTGCCCCCTAAGCTATGTTAGAAGTGACAGTTTTACTCAACGTCTGAAACTTACAGGATTGTCGTCCGTAAAAACAGGCATTCATTTATCAGTCACGAAGCGAAAACAGCTTTTCAACACCTTTTCTTTCAATTTTATATTTGGCCCATACCATTTTTTAATCGTTACTCGCGATAGTGTAAAAGTTAATTATAATAATATATGTACCACTAGTGGCCCATTCGCGACTTAGTCCCCATAATGGACCCCTATTGCAGTGCCACTTCCGGGTCCAATTGTAAATTTAAACCATTCACTTGAACACACACAAAAAATTTCATCAAAATCGGTCCAGCCGTTTAGAAGGAGTGCAATTACAAACACACGCACAGAAGATTTATTTATATAAAGATAATAATAGTTGAATAGTTGCATTTTGAGATTGGTCATACTTAGGCTTAAATCAAGTTGACAATATACGAGATGAATGTGACTTTATTCCAATCCACAATGAAATTATTTAAATAATATTCAAATATAAAAGTAGCTGGTCAGGTGGACTTAGTACAAGCCCTGCTGATGGCCCTGCTGGAGTCCAACCTCGTGGCGTGGGTCAAAAGTAGACAACAAAATCTATTGTTACGGACATAATTTATAGT
The DNA here is from genome assembly GCA_947562085.1 of Eudonia lacustrata. NCBI lineage: Eukaryota > Metazoa > Arthropoda > Insecta > Lepidoptera > Crambidae > Eudonia > Eudonia lacustrata. The sequence continues at coordinate 21,063,089 of OX387326.1, read as the reverse complement.
AAACAATATGCTCGCTGCGGTTCCCTACACGTGTACAGTACGCCATTTATTTTTTAATTAAAACTATAAATCTTACATTGTAATCAAGCCGAGTTTGACTGCCTCCAAAACATTAGATCGAGTTAGTACTTATTACTACTAATACGGGCTAGTAATCGAATGCAGGTCCAATTGCTATTGTGTTACAACAATTATAGTTGCTTAATATAATTGTTGGTGAAAAAAGAACTGAAGTAGTAAAACGGATAATTAATGAATATGGCGCACGCATTTCTGCAAAAAATATCGGAAAGGTACTCAAAGACGACAAATGAAAACAATTTCGCATTTATAATTAGTATTGAACATAATAATTTTCTGCTTGTAATGTACAAGCAATAAATAATTATTGTAATGTGCAGATTTAATTGCATAATAATTTCTTAAAAGTAGTTACAATAGCTAGCTCAGATCGAACACGCAATTTACAAAATAAAGAGCATTAAGATAGATAAATAAAACATGTATTACAAAAACTAGTAAACTAGATTGCTTGTTAGCAATAAGGCCGCCTATTTTTTTCCATCAATTTGTCTGTATCTGTATTTTTTGTGTGCAAATGAAGTTTATTATTACTATTATTATTAAAAACCACAGACACACACACATAAAACAAAAGATACAATGGATATAAGCAAAACATATTTTCAAAATAAGCCGCCATTATGTGGCCCGTGTGTGTGCTATAGCCACCGCTTATTGAACTCAAAAAGGTCGTAGCTCAGCGATACGTGTGCCCGGGAGCAAAACGCTGATTTTTACACAGTAATACCAGCTCCACCATCAGCTTGAAACTTCACTTCTTAAAAAATATATCTTTTATAACACCTTTATCCCAATTGCTACAATGTCAAAGCACTTTCCATGCATCAGAGTTAGGAGAAGTGAAACAATGTGTTGTGGCTCGTATCGGCGCAGCTCTATCGGCGGGGTCGCGATAATCGCCGGTTATCGGCACGAGCGGGCGTCGCATAATTACGCGGCGTAATCAGCGGCCGCGGATCGGCGTCGGCGCAGCGGCCGGGTTCAATGATAATTGGGAAAAAATACATGTTTGTTTTGTTACAGCGATTGGGAGTCTGGAATATTTCGCGCGAATCTAATTATAAGGTCGACTGCTGTTGTTTAAAAAATATCTGATACCTTGGCCACAGAATGCCCTTGGCATCTAACAGCATAGTGTTACTGTTTTTGATTAATTGGTAGTGGTTTTGTTCAATTTCAAATTCTAATAACGTAACTTAAAAACGTAGGCTAATGTTGATGAAGTATAAATAAACAATGTATTAATTAATATATATTGTTTTCTAAAGTTTACGCGAACACTATTACACATTGAAATGAATGAACAACTTTTACGGATTTAAGTACTCGCGTTTATTTTATACATTAGTTTTAATTAATGTTTATCCTGACGTTTCGAAACCCTTTGCAGGTCCGTGCGGTCACAGGGAGACAGAGGTGTTGGTCGTCTCACAATTAGCTTAGCTTGTATACCCTTACTTTAATTTAATCACGTGGCTTTAATAATTAAATCCCAGCCCTAACACCTGTCAGAACAAAAGATAATGTAAGCTAAAACGGAACGCACATGATTAAATTAAAATGAGGGTATACAAGCTACCAACTAATTGTGAGACGACCAACACCTCAGTCTCCCTGTGACCACGGACCATGCAAAGGGTTTGAAATGTATAAAGTTAACTCGAGTAGATCCGTAAAAGTTGTTTCATTTAAATACTCGATATATTCAATAATATTTTGAACTATTCAACTCAAAATATATTTTTTATTATTCAAAATGCACTTTCACAATTACTTTTCGTGAATCATGTCAGAACCATGACTACGTAAACCCATTTTTATTTGGAGAGAGATTGCTGATTGCCTCAAACGGCATTTTCAGCTTCACCGGGCTGTTTTGGGGGCGGCGAGGTACGTAAAGGGTACCTCAAGCCGTGTGAAACGAATCACTTTCAGAGGTTTTCTAGAGGGAACGGCATCACACACTTAAAAGTGCGTGTCCCCGTGCCCTACTAGATTCTCCAAAGGATACGGATCGGAAAGGAACGTAAACCCAACTACAATAACTGTAAAGTTTTTATTTTCGTCCAACGACCGCGATTTCGTCCGCGTAAACATCCGTATCTCGTGATCTTGAGGGAAATTCGGAAAATCCCGTCTTATCGCCTAGCTTGTCGGTAATCAGATATTGTAGTATATTATTAATATTTAATATATAACTGAGCAGTTTCATATGTCAATAAGTTCTTTACACCATTTGGCACGTAATATCAGAACTTTTATTTTTTCTTAAATATCTGAACAGATGCCCCCGCCAAGTCCAGCAAAAAAGCGGCACGGCCGTACCATCCTTTTCTCGAAACAGTTCAGGCCATTTTCGACCCCCTATACTTCGTTGTGGATAAAACTAGAAGCCTGAATTTTCAGTAACCAAGCAGGCATTGAATAAACACGGTATATTTCAAATTCATTCAATTTGAACCAGTAGTTTAAAAATTATAACTAGTCAAAGTTTCTAATTTTGTCTCTCACTCACTGATTGACTGACTGACTGACTGATTGGCCGATCATCAAACTCTAAGGCACTTCTAGCAGACATAGAAGCTTCAAATTTAGAATACAATTAGTGTTTAGTGTATAAATCAAGGAAAAACTAATGTATTTTGCAATTTCAGTCTGCAAATAGATTGACTTGGCAATCACACTAAACAATTTAATTTAATATAATATATGTATTACTTGTGAGATACATTGTGGTTTCATGCGATGGCCAGTCAATCTATTTATTTAAAACATAAAAGATTTTTAATATTGATATGGTCACTATAAAAAAAAATAAAAAAAGATGTTGTTAGGTTAGCTAATTACGTAATAACTTAAGACAGAAGGTCCTTTCAGTAGGGACTGAATAAATGAACTGACTTGGTATTACATGGATCTCACAACTTTGTACAGTGGGAAGAACTGAGTTGCGAGACTTGGTTTTTTTGCAAGTTTGTTTTTGATGGCTAATATATACAACTTATAAAAAATAACTAAACATATATAAATTCTATCGTATCTCCTCAGACAGGTCGACCAATGAACAGAGATGGTTTACTTTAACAAAGTAACTACCACCAAAGAGACAGACTTCCATCCAATTGAGAACATATGGGCTATAAAAATGGTGCTATAGTGGGAGGAGGAGAATCATTGTCAAAAAAAGCAATATCATACATATATGTATACATTTGGACATCTTAATCTTTAACGTAGTCTTTGAAAAACTGCGTTTAGATATTTTGGTAAGTTGTATGTATAGATTTATAGAAATGCAGCTGCTAGATATTTATGAAAATATTAAAGTACAAATAATAATTATCTATTGTAGTGTTAAGAACTCATTGGCATTTTGAAATTCTAAGATGTTTCTGATAACCTTAACTGCAGCAATATATCTGATGGCGACTGTACGTAAATTTGACATTCTAGGTCTAGTCCAGCGGTTTGAGCTAGACTTCGATGAGTATAGATTGTATAGATGTGGGATATGAAGTCCTGGTTTAGCAAAAGCATCAAGTGTAAGCCAAGGCGCGCCGGCGCGGGCGGCCGGGCGTATTAGCGCGGGTAAACAGCTGCTGCCCGCGGTCCTGGTTGTTTGTGTGGCCGACGACGACGCGGGGACAAACACTCGCTACCGAAACCGGCGCGGGCGCACGCTAAACAAACAAGCGCTTGTTTGGACTATTCCCACTGACTAATTCATGGTATCTATAAGAAAATAATGTGGAACAATGAAATACAATTCGGTAGCTTTGATCTAAGTTCTACGTAAAATAATAAAAAAAATAGTTTTAAATGAATGAAAGTTAATAAGGAGTAATATTTAGTGTTATTTTTTATAGTTTTTTTGCTTATTTATTGTTTATACCAACGTTTCCGGACACCGATAAGGAATTGCATTAATACAGTTACAGTTTTTTCTAATCAATATAATCTGAAAATGATTTTTTATGGAAGTAAACATTATCTTTAAGTACAGTAAACTAAAATAGCATTAAGTAACACTGTTAAAGATAATTAAAAATGTGTTATGATTTCGTCATAGGCTGCACACGAAACAAATATTCACGAGCTACTTAATTTTAAATGTTCCTGACCTACCATAGCTTGAATCTCCACGAGCTACTAAAATTAGTTTAAAATGTGCATTAGCTACCAACTTATAATATACCGTAACTGCAAAGTTTGAAGATTTTACAAATTAAACTCGTAACACAAAGCCTGTTCTAAGTACATACACAAACACGGAATAATGTTACAATTTCCTGTCAATTAGCACAGTTGTGGGGCCATGCATTTGAGTTACATTGATTTCTACCCAGAATTTATTATGTCGCACGAAAGGAGACCTTATCACAAGGATACAAGGTTTCAAATGCAGGACACAAGCTGTGGGCGGTTTTTTGATTGGTTAAACACGGCTGACGCCTATTTGTAAGTGTGTCTGTTCGGTAATCGCATTAAGTTGTCTCTGTTGACTTTGGTGTTGAGGCTGTGCGTTCAAGTTGCAAGTAATTTCATGAGGTTTTTATAAAATTTGGCATTATGGCAATCCATGAGTCTAGCCGTCACCATTGTGCCAAATTGTGCCTGTTTGGTAGTGTTATTGCGTTATAATGATAAGTTAATATATAACTTTGGACTCTAGATGTCTTGAAATAAGTAAAACTACAAATCGACGTTCCTACTTTATATGTAAACAACTAGATGAGGATGAACTGTACTTCAGTAAACAATGATCTTAAAATCAAGAAAAATTAAACAATAAATTTTCTGAATTAGAATTGTTCGGCAAACTTTTATTTAAATATTCAGAAAACATACAATTAGGAGAATGACAATAACTTAACATGAGTTAATATGGCAGTACCTTAGGGCAGTACCGATAATGCGAGTAGTATTGATTTTTTAATGCAAGTTTATAAACCCGTCAATTAGGACTTTAACAATTCTTGATTCGTTCTCTCTTTTAAATATATGTCTCTAATAGAAAACCATTTATTCAATGCCATTTACAAAAATAGTTCAAAGTACCTAATGCTAACAATACTTCTTAAATATATGACGATAAAATGGCATTTACTTAGCGTTGGTGCCACCCGCTGCACTTCATTTCTTAATTGTTGCTTCTGTATGCTTTGCAATTGCAAGACACATTAAAGCCGATGTCTATTTATCACTTTCTTCAATAATTTTATCTACTCTATCCGTTGTTGTACTGTGTTTTCTTAATTGTCATTTTCATTAAATATTTACTTCGTTTGCGCTACTTAATTAGCACTAGTTTTGGTGGACGCTTTCAAATATAACAAAATATTGCAAGAGATTCGCTCACTGTAGCGCTCGCGACCACGAAATATGAAATGCATGTAAAACGCTGCAGAAATACGTGATTTATCGCGGCTTCCATCGGTTTTATGGCAAATGGAATTGGATCCGACATTATATTCTCAATAGTGAATGTTTCACGAGTAATGAAAAACTCTAGATAGAGCAAAACTTTAAGTGTAAGGAATATAATATTTAACGAAAAGTTTGACGGAATAGTTTTTAGAGAAATGTTGTCAAGTAGGTATGTACATTTTTATAGAGCAGCAGATAATGTTGATGTATCCAAACTTGTTCGTTTGAGCATGGTTGGACACAGAACTTGGAAGCGACAAGAGACCTGGCTCTCGCATATTATTAAATTGGGGTGCTGACTGAGATTGCATCGTCTGTGCCCCGCACCTGAACCTGCCTCTTGCTGGCCAACTTACCTCTGGGTGCCTAGCGTGAGTATGATTTGACATTCGATCATGTTAAAGAAAATGAAAATTAGTATGTCGTAGAAACAGCACCTCCTGGCGACATAGCATTTTGTCTTCGATTGCGTAAATATATTCGAATGAATAAGGATGCGGTAAACAAAACTCACACTAGGCCTTAACTAGGCACCCTGAGCCGGCCTGGTGGCCGACTCACCTCTGATACGGTCTCTGCACACGCTTTAACGTAGTCGCAGAACATATTGATTTATTTACCTGTTCGATGGGCAAATTAAAGAAAGTGTCTTTACAAGTGCTGTGTTAATATGATCCAAAATGAAATTAAATGAAATTATAATTAAATGAAAAAATATTACAGTAGACTAGAATAATATTATGTAATAGAATACAAAAGCAGAGCAGCACAAAACCGGTCGTTGTGGAGATCCTTGGGGGAGGCCTTTGTCCAGCAGTGGACGTCTTTTGGCTGAGATGATGATGATGATGATGAATAGAATTGAATAGAATTATGTAATGTGATAGAATAGAATAATATAATATAATTCACAATATACCTACCTACTTCATGTCAAATAATATAATTCAAAATTTTAAAAAAATCTAACTTCAAAATTCAAAATCATTTATTCAGTTTAGGCTACAAGTAGCTCTTGTGAATGTCACTATGCCATCGGTTCGTAAGTCTACTCTGGGCGGGAGATTTTGTACTGAAAAGAACCGGCAACCAACTCAGCAAGTGTCCAGCTCTTTTCTTCCTTACAGCGTCAAAAATATTGGAAAATGCCTTATCATAGCAGGACACTTTCCATTACAAATAAACACAAAAAATATAGAAGACAACCACAACATGTAAAAAAAAACAAAATAAAAAATCTAAGTTAACAATTTTTTTATTTTCTAGTGCTAATTGCTGCACTGGAGCTAAATTAAATATTTATAAAATACAGTGAAAAAATTTGCTGCTTTTTAATTTAAAAATTAAGTTAAAAAGCAGAAACAAAATTCAGCGCTTACGTCAGCCTTCCCGGTAGTATAGCGGTCAGTGCAGCCGCCCGGATTGCGGAAGACCCAGGTTAGATTCCTGGCAGGGTCGGGTGGGTGTTTAATTTTTTCACTGTATTTTATAAATTTTATAAATATCTAAGTTAACAAATTTACGTCAGGTAAAAGTTTCAATTTCCACAATGTCATACATTACCTCTACAGTACTCTAATAAAAGTCAAAATATGTTTAAGAAAATGTTTAATTAAACAACTACACTATTATATTAGGAAAATTCCTGTAATGATAGATGTATTTGATGGTAAATAATTAAATATTTTTTTGCGATTTTGAAGTTTTTCAAACCATCCTTGAAATTAGACACCTTTACCTTATAGCAAAAGGTGTTCATTACTTTGGTGGGTTGTCTCATCCTCTTTTGAGTTCTTCCTTTACCAAACAACTTGTATATTGTATAACACACAGTAGGCCGGTCTAGTGGGTTATGTTGACCTGATTTTCCCCACGTGCCAGTATGGAAATGCCTAAGCCTGCCTAATGATGATGACAAACCCTATGTAGAGTCGGCAGTGGTACTTTTTGCAATCTGACTAGCTATCCATATAAATGTAAAGTTTCGTTGCCGTGCTTGAGATGTTATGGACAATTAAGAAATTGACTTGCAAGACAATACGATTGAGAAATTTATCTGGAATAATAATAACCTAAGAATGTTCGGCTCGGTCTACCATCAGGCCCTTGAAGCCAAATCCCGCGGTTGTGCGGCGCGGCGTGTTTGCGCACGCATTAGCCGCGCCGCCTTCTGTCAACAGCGTAATGGCCGCAAACACGGCCCCCCCCGCCCCCCGGCAGCCCCGGTAGCCCCCGCGCCTCCCCGGCTACTGTGTGCAACGGGACTCTGGCGACGTGACTTACTGCTCGCACGTCGGCAAATAAATGTCAGACAATGCCAACACCGATCACCTCGACTAGGCTGCGAGCCCTTGTTTTAAGGAAGCTCGTGTCTTCGACACGAACAGATTAGTACTCGCAATGTTATGTCGAAATAAAATCTTTTCAAAAAGGTACAGAAAATTTTCATGAGCCCACGACACCCACCTAACAACCAGGGCTTTCGTATTGCGGGTCTGACTGCCTTTTCCCATGGCTTTTCGAGGTAGGCTGATTTTGTTTAGGTAATAAGAAGCAACGAAAGTCGCTAAACATTTATGTACTTTGTTACTTTGTTTTTTTACAATAGACTCGTCTTAGCCGTTTTCTCTAGATCGCGTTCAAGCTGACTGTCACCTACGAGTGATTAGGGTAATTTAACATTTAATTTACCAATGCTAGTAACCAAGGAACGATCCCAAGTTCCCTGGCGACGGCGGCGAACGGCGGCGGCACGGTCCATCTGTGACGTTGCACTAATTGTCTGCGGATCTCTAAAAATAGAGCGACAAATCAATATCACCCGTGCGGCTGCCGCAGCGTAACGCATCGCCATCGCTCAAGCTACTCCGCTGGAAGTGTGAAGGATTTATCTCAGGGCATTTGCTACCCTGTGTTGGCACGTGCCTGCGATAATTAGCATACGGTGAGTTATGGTCGGAATAGTTTGACACTGTTTAGGGGTTAATAAGGGCAGCTGGGGGCGCCGCCGCCGGTGATAGCGGACGATCATTTCTCATAAGTTTAGGTTGGGGGTAAGCTTGTTGATCACATGTTTGGACGGTTGTGACATCACCCAGGTGTTTTTGGGTAATTGTTTACACTTTAGTTAGTAGGATCTTCGGCTATTGAAAGATATAAAGTATCTTTTACCAGTATTTATTATTTTGCAATTACTTGGGGAGAAGATTTATCTGGAAATTTTCGTTAGGTTCTAAATTACATGTTGTTGTTATTGATCAGAGACTACACTTCCTTAATCAGCAGCGCTTACGCTGAAGGATCTGTGGCATGTGTGTAGCTGCACATTTTTTTCAGGAATGAGACAATAAAGGTTCTTATATTAATAGTGGTGTTTCGAAACTGGATACGAGCGAAGTTGCAAGCCACTTATTGATATTATTATACGCTGTTGAGGTGCTTAACCCGTCAAGTAGGCTGATTGCAGCAATGCCGGTAGCTGTTTGCGCCGCGGCGGGGGCGCGGGGGCGGGGGCGGGGGCGGCGAGGGCGGGCCGTTTGTCGGCGGCCTGTCGTCGCCGTGTGTGGCCCTCTTCACACTGTAGGGTTACCATAACAAAACAAAACGCCTCACTGAGGTACCTGGTTGATTCCTTAAATAATATTTTTTTTAAAATTGTAACTAATTCTTAAAAGTATTCGTCGGCAACGCAATAGATGTTCGCCGAAAATAGACATTTTACTGAAATTTCCATGATCGTTAAGATTCACCAAAATAAAAAAAAATAACTGATATCACTTTTTTGACTCTTCTTACGCATACATGGCTCAAACTTTGGCTGTACATGGCTCAAACGTTCAATGCGACCTCCTTCCCTACACCCCGGATACCTAAAAGCTAGTCTTCATAAGACCCTCGTTTATGACGAATTTTGAAAATCTATTAAAACTGTCCATTACTTGCTTTTTTTTTACTTTTAATCTAGTCTGAGTTTATTTATAAAGTATCTACCATTTTACGATCAGTACGTTTTAGAGCGAATGTCTCGAGATCTGCTGCTTCTATCTCCATCAAGCCTTGGATTCGGATTGTGATCAAAATGAATCTAATTGAGATTAAGAGCATAAGCCCGTTAGAAGACTCAGATATATCGCAGACAGCCAATATAGCTTTAAACTAAACTACGTAACTATGTGTATTTATTTTCCAAAATATTATATTATTTACTAATGTTAAGAAAACTAACAGCTTATTTATGTAATTTAGTAGCATATGTATTATAGGAAAAATCATGACTAAAATAGTTCTCACTTGTAGACTTGAAATAGTATTTTTTTATTGTAGGGTCACAAAACTGGTAGTTGCGTGTACAAGTTAGTGGAAACAATACAAAGAAGCATAGCAATGCACGACCTTCTAGGAGTGAACACTGCAACAAATTAAATAAATATCCAAATACATATACACTACTTAGTAGGTACTTTGTTTGTAGTTTTTTGATACTAGGTGATGTATTCAATTTCAGATGTTACATTTAAAACATCCCTATTGTTGTGTTAGCGTGTTGGCGCTGTTTCGACAAATACCTAGTTTATACGTTGCACGTTGCACATCACTGTTCTTGAATTTTAAGGAATAAAGAACTTTAGCAATGGTTGGAGACTTATGCGCTCGAGAGACACGTGCGTAAAGCGGCTTAGATATCTCCGACTGACCGATTTGATTGAAATGAAGCAATTTTTCATTTCAATATTTTTATTAAATTGTCTCGGGTCTGGGTGTTTTCTATGTATAATAAGTATGTATTTAAGTATTTTAAGTATGTTTTTACGTTGTCTAGTAACCATATAACGAGTTTCATGACGAAGCTTCTCTTGGGCTAGATAATTGGTGTGAGTGTAGGAAAATTTATTTATTTATTATTATAATAAATAAATAAAAATAAATGTTCCTACACTCACACCAGTTATCTAGCCCAAGAGAAGCTTCGTTATGAAACTCGTTGACTCTAACTCTCTAATAAGAATGAGATTAAAAATAATTAAGTTATTTGATTTATTTTAGCATTATGCATTGACAATAGAAATAATATTAATAGCAAATATGCTAATAATAGTCCATATCTTAAATAAAGAGCAAAGTTCAGAAGATGAGGTATTTACATAATAGAGGTATTCAAAACCCCAGGTCTTTAGCGATGCCGTCTCATTATTAATATAATCTTAAAGAATCTGTTGAATGGTGACCCTACTGTCGAGAGCCTTCTGGCCGCGTCGAGCACTCGAATCATGTCCCCGAATGTTGTTGCTTCTGTCTCTAGACTTTTTAATGTTGTTTATCTGAGCTGGCCAGCAAGCGCGCCCGCCTGGTGGAAAATGGTCTCTACAGCCTTTTGACTCTTGTTACACCCTGATTACTAGCGCCGCGTTACCAACCCTTAGATATTAGTTATTATACGTCCACATCTATCTAAGCAGAGGCATTTACCGCAACTGTCGGGGGTTTTCTATGAGAACTTTGCCATCAGCTGTTATAGGCCATAAAAAATTGGATTGTTAAACTGTGTTTTCTAGTTTATCTCTGATTTTTTTTATTTCTGTAGTACCTGTTAAGAAGTAAGATACGAAAAGAACTTTAACAATCACGGGGCAGTGCCAGTGCTCGAGGTAGCATGACAGATAAACTTTATAAGGTTTCCGTGTTAGGATTATTGTAATGTACTAAGCTGTGTTTTGTAAAATGAATTAAACAATAAATTAAAAAAAAAAAGTTTAAATGAAATCCAACAAGATTTATACCAATACGTTTATGATAATATTATCACTTGTAAAACTATATTGTAATCTAAATGCAGTTTTAATTACAGGCTAATGTTATTACATTAAAAGTATTCCATTACATGAATAGTGCCAATTATTGAACGTAAAAAATTTGATTTTGTTGTTGTTAATGAATTATACAAAAAATATAATTGTGATATCAATTAGCGATTATTCAACAATCGTATTCGAATTAATATTAATAGATATTAATCATACTAATATTATAAAGAGGAAAGCTTTGTATTTTTGTTTGTTTGTAACGAATAAACTCAAAAACTACTGGACCGATTTAAAAAATTCTTTCACCATTAGAATGCTACATTAGCGCTGAGTAACATAGGCTATATTAAAAAAAATGTCCACCCGTGGGAAGCCGGGACGGGCCGCTAGTAACAAGATAAAGTGTTCCTTCGACTGTGCGGACAGCTTCACAGTGGCGTTGGCTTGCAGCGTCAGTCACAAAGGGCTAGAAAAAGTGAACGTGTCTTCGGGGGTCTCGGACCGGTATGCGGGAGCACAGCGGTCAGAACACTGGACCGGTAACAATCCAAGGGTCGTAGGTTCGATGCCCATTGAGCTTCGTAGGACTGGTTGATGTTTTCTAGTAAATTTTATCTTGTAACTAAAGTCAAAGTCAAAACCAAACATTTTTACTCAAATAAACTTTTTAAAAGTGCTGTTCAATCGTCCTAACATTTATTTACCTACTACCCATTCAGGACGCCATTCTTTTAGCTGTAGAGAAGAATGGGCCACTGCCTAAAATAAATAAATAAATAAACTTTCCTACACTCACACCAATTATCTAGCCCAAGAGAAGCTTCGTTATGAAACTCGTTAAATGGTTACTAGACAACGGATAAACATACTTAAAATACTTAAATACATACTCATTATACATAGAAAACACCCAGACCCGAGACAATTTAGAAAAACAATAATTTCTAAATTGACCTGACCGAGGATCGAACCCGGGATCTCAGAGATGGCGACTCCATGAAAACCGGTGTACAAACCAGTAAACCAAGGAGGTCGTCGGACGAAGTAAGTATCGACATTTACAAAATTATATGCCGATGCCGTTACCAAGTTATACATGTTTAAAATAACTAAAAAATATTTTGAATTAGATATACCTGTTGGAGTGATTGGAGCATTTTAAACCCATGCTGTTTTGTCTTCAATGCAATCAAACACTTTATAATAAGCTTTTTTATAAAGCTTTTCTTTAATGGTGATTTTAAATTTATTAATATCAAGTTTTTGAATATTTCTTGGAACTTTATTATAAAAAACGTACACACAGGCCTCTAAATGAATTATTTACTTTGTGGAGCCTATAAGGTACTGCTAGTTTGTTTTTATTTGTAGTGTTTACATTGCGAATATCACTGTTTTTAGAAAAAGTTTCAATATTTTTATTAAGTTCTCGTAAATATATTGTGATTCAACTGTCATTATATTATATCTTTAAATCTCTCCCTGAGAGAATTACCAGCGTTTAGGTTATAAATTGCTCGAATAGCCCGCTTCTGCAGCACAAAGTTAGTTCTAATATCGGCAGCATTGCTCCACAGTAAAATGCCGTACAGCTATGGAAATAACTAAAGTAAACAAGTCTAGCTGTTTCAATGTCAGTGATCTGACGAATTTTCATTACTGCATAAGCCGCAGAGCTCAGTCTACTCGACAATTTGTCTATATGTGGGCTCCACTGTAGCTTTGCATCCACACTCACATTATAGCATTGTTAATGGAAACAAAGATATTAAATAATTAACAAGTGATCTTTTAATTAATTCAGTGTGATTGATTTGTCTGCTTTTTTCGTCTATGCATTCGTAATGACCGCCCATGGTACTGTGGTAAAATGTGGTAAATTCAACAACAACAGAAAAGCACCAAGCAAGCAGTAACCAATCATCCTGTTAATATTTGGAGAGTTGCATTATCTCGAGAGGAGTGAGGGTTCTCACCGGATTCATGGTGTAGTCTCATCTCGCTGGCGACATGACATCAACCACGCTGCCGCCGTCCGCCGGCCCAAATATGTTTGCACCTAAGACGACCGATCCGATCCGAACCCTTCGGAGAATCTAGTAGGGCACGGAGACACGCACTAGTGCGTGATGCCGTTCCCTCTAGAAAACCTCTGAAGGTAATTCGTTTCACACGGCTTGAGGAACCCTTTAAGTTTCTCGCCGCCCCCAAACAAGCCCGGTGAAGCTGAAAATGACGTCAGAGACAATCAGCGAACTCTTTCCAAAAATATACTTAAGACTACTCGATGATGACGTCCAACGGTTTGTGTGTGAGGGTGTGTGTGTGTGTGAGCGTGTTTCTGTATGACACACCAGTATGAATTTATGAAGCCGTTTATTTTAATATCATTGTTTGTTTGACATTTTATGAGAAATGTAATTATTTTATGAGCTATGAGAACTAGTTAAGATAACAGTGGTTATTTTATTACGCTTTGCGCGGTCATATAAATAGTGATTCAGGGTGAGTTTAGACGCGATGTTTATATCTCCACCTACTATCGTATCATCATGTGTCAGCGATTTACTGTTGCCATTTGTAACTTGTTACTTGACACAGTAAATAATTGAAATAACTATGTAAATCTATAATTCAATTTAATGACAATACTTTTCTAAATTGTTCGTGCATAAAATAATACAAAAATATATATAGCTTGCCTAATTTTTTAAATTAAGATCGCATGTGAATTGACATTAAATAATGTTCCTTTGGCTTATAAAGTAAGAGTAGATCCTTGTTTTTATGATCTGGGGAGTAGATAGTGTTGATATACTTGTACGGGTTGGATACCACTAAGTATAGTGTATTTGGAAGCGTAACTGACCCGGTATGTCTGAGTTGCAGGTTCGAATCCCACTCAAAATATTCCAACAGTTTAGAATTACCATGTTAATCTAATAATTTACATTAATTAGATAAGGAAGTTAATACTACCTACCTACCTATTATAGCAATTATTTTGATTAGCAAAAACCTAAATATTAGTTACATTATAATTTTTTTAATTGATTCATAAATGAAGTGCAATCTCATTTTTGCTATAAAATTTAGTATATTTTAAAATTCGAATCAATGTTATAACGTAATGAACTTTCACGTTCATTTATAATCTTTGGCGTATGCCATAAAGGGGTATCTATTTTTAGCAAGAAACGGGACATTAATTTTAAAGTGGAAGTGAAATTGATAAAATTTGGGGATTGTTTAGTGCTTATGATTATGAGCAGTCACTTTGTCGAAACTAAAGCTCAATATATAAAGTAAAAGTAGAAACAAGACAAAATACAAGACAAAGAACATAACGCTATACAGGTTTAACTTTTCTAACTTCCCCGCAAACGTTAAAAGTGGTGTTCAGTGAACCACTACTACGTATCTAAAACTTTATTAACAATCCAAACAACTAAATAAAACATCAATAGAGGACTGAAAGAATACTGCGAAGACATAAAAAGCACACAGATTCCCAGTTGGCACGCGACCTATCCCCACATTAACGAACCATGGCGTCCTTTGTTCTCCCTCAGATCGTGGGCTTTCAAACGGGGAAGGCGATATATCTCGAACAACGTAAAACTTTACACGTCGCGTCGTGCTTGAATTAATGAAAGCGTTATGTCCACCGAAAACACTAGTAACTGTCATCGGCGGACGTCAAAGGCGCCTCATAAATCAGCCGCGCGAACGAAGATGCGGCCCGCCTTATTTGCTGACATCCCTTTCCTACATCATAATTGCTGGATAAATTCATCTCTTTCTGCGACCAATTAGTCGAGATCCAGTCTCAAAGAAACCATTCTGGGAGAAGACGATTAAGCGGTAGTGATGTGTTGTAATATCGTAACGCCGAATATCGGAACGCTTCTGTAATGATAACGACATGAGTGAATTTCATAATTATTTGTAACTAATTGGTCGAACGAATCTAAGTGATCAATCAAGTCAATTATTACATTTACCTTGATGATGAATGATAATATCTTATATCTTATACCTTTATACGAGTAATTCTTGTATATATTATCCAACGATTTTCATGAAATTTAGTATGCAGGGGGTTTCGAGGGTGATAAATCGATCTAGCTAGGTTTAATTTTTAGAAAATTACCAAAAAAAATAAGGTATTTAATTTATATTGATAAATTTAAATAAAATATATTATAAATAATATTATTGATGTTGCTATTGTTTATTTATACAAACTAACATTTTATAACGACAGCGATACTTTAGCGTGAAATTACTTCGGAATGAGTATTGTAAGTATATTACGAATAAACTGACCATAATATTTAGTTTCAAACAATAGAAAGTAAAATAACTGTGAAAATGTATCATAAAAGCTCATAATAATATAGTTCGGCGGCAGGTGCACTGGTTTTTGTGAGACTTTACTATAGGCAGGGATGTTCGCTTTAGCTGCCTGTTACCCGATATA
Source organism: Eudonia lacustrata (assembly GCA_947562085.1). Lineage (NCBI taxonomy): Eukaryota > Metazoa > Arthropoda > Insecta > Lepidoptera > Crambidae > Eudonia > Eudonia lacustrata. The sequence continues at coordinate 21,047,294 of OX387326.1, read as the reverse complement.
CAATGAACAATTTAGCAATCCTCTCCATAGGCATCACAAAATAATAATACGACCGTCGAAATACGACCGTAGTTCACAAAATGTACATGGTTTATAGAATGTAATGTAACACATTTATATCTTAATTTTATCTTTCGGGACTCCGCCATATAAACTTTTACTATTCTAAATCTTACACTCTTCCGTGTACGCAATGTGCTTTAATCGGCACGAAGCTCTCTCTTCGTATATTTTTTTTTCTTTTGTTCATATTTATGTTTTGTGTTGCAATAAAAGTATTTTCTATTTTTTTTGGAAAACTTACAGCTATAATACATGAAATAAAAGTGTTTATAAATTAAATACGGCCAATTACAAGTTTCCGCTTATAAATTAATACAGATTAATTTACTCAAATCTCTTCGATTTTCAATGGAAAATGGAAAATGTTGGTAAGACTTTCTTTACAAAAAGAAGTTATTATTCAATTTGTTTTTAAACTGGTAGAGGGATGAGTTAAACAAGTCCAGGTTCAAATCCATTATCAACACACTATTACAGTTTGGACACTGATGGCAAAGGAGTTGCTACGATAATTAGTTCGAGAAAGCGGTACATGCAATTTATTAGTGTGGCGCGTTACTTTCTTAGGTGCATTAATAGTAATAAGGCTTAATAATTCAGAGGAGTCAACATTACCTTGAAATATTTTCAGAAGTAATGCAATATCGGACATATCTCTTCGCAAATGTAATGGTAAGAAGTGGAAATGCTTGCAACGCAGTGTGTAGTCCTGAATGTAGATACGGCATTTAAATTACAGATGGCGTAAATACCGTTTTTGTATGGACTCGAGCCGAGATATGTATGTATGTTTACTCCAGGTAGCTGCGCACGAAAGGGCAGTACAACATTTTATTTTTTTTTATATCAGAAAACTCGGCTGACATTCGTATAACAAACCCTAAATCCTTACTAGCTTTAGCCACAATATGGTCGATATGAATGTCGAATAGAAGCTTAGAATCAAGTACTACCCCTAGATCTTTCATATAGTCTACTCTAGAAATTATTTGATTGTCTAATCATGGGATATGAGATGTGGCTTTTCGAAAAAGTACAGACTGACAGACAGAAGTAATATATAGATATACAACACATGAAGGGAGAGATGATGAGAAGTGGAGATGAAGAAGGGATGGTTGACGGTGATTAAGTGCTTCGGAAGGCTAGTTTTACACATCATCGAACACGTTACGACTGATCAAGTATATGGCATTGTAGCAGCATTAGCATTTATTAACAACCACCAATCCACGCTGGGCCCGCGTTGTGGCTTATGGCCCGTTCTCCCAATCCATCCGAATGAAGGCTATGAAAGCTTGTGTCCCAGTCCCAGCAGTGGGGACATAAAATGAGCTGGTGATGATGTAGCAGCGCCTTCTGGTGACCCACGAGGTGAGCTGTAACTTACCTCGCAAGTCACCAGGCACTGCAATGCCATACAAACATACGTTTTCGTTAACGTGATCGAATCGTGAACAAAAGTCTCGCTCGCTGATGATGAAAATAATTGCTTTAAATAAGTGGTCCTTGATATCATGTATTTGTAACATTAAATATACGATTAACCGGTGTTACTTTACAGGATTTTGTTTGAAAAGTGCGCAAATTTTCTGGAGCGACTCAGGATCGGTAACTAAACAACTTTCTCATAGTAACATGGGTTGAAATATGTCAAAAATTTTGAGACTCTTTATACAAATCAGGCTAATCAAGTGTTCGCTAAAGTATGGAAAGTCCAAAAATTTGTGACATTTTTCAACCCATGTACTATGAGAAAGTTGATAACTAACCGATTCTGAGTCACCCCAGAAAATTAGCGCACTGGTAAAAAAAAAAATCCTGTATAATCAGGGGCTACAATAGCTATGATCTTTTAATTCTTAGCATCATCACAGAGCTAGAAGTCAGACTAGTGACACCTAGAAGCTTAGGTCACCGTGAATAGCAGCTACTTTAGAATCTAGAGATTGTGTAAATGTTACCTTTGATTCTAGAGTTACCTTGTTTTAAAGTACAGACGCTTGCACGTCAACGTGACGTCAACGTATCCAAAAATGCAAATTTCTTCAATAAATTTTGAACCATATTATTAAAATATATAAGTTCAAAGTCTACTGTGGAAATTTGACAGTTTGTGGTAAGTTGATGCGCACGAGCAGGCGTGTGTACCTTATCACGAGTTCTACTAAGGCACTGGCTATCTTATCTCTAGCTGCCGGAACACAACAATGCTATTAACATTGATGTTATGGCGACATATTTAGATAAGATGGTGGTAGCTAGCCAGGCGGGCAAACAAGCCCTACCACCAACCAAACGGAGTACACAAACATGTACCCCTGCGCTGGTAATCGAACCCGGGAAATGTTCCTTGGTCTTAAACACTAGAACACAGAGGCAGCTAAAATATAGAAATCATCAACTCAATAAGAGACTTTCCGCACAGCTAATGTGTTGTTGTAATAGCTCATTACTGCAACACTCGTCCTCTCAGAAATGGAGTATTGTTTCAGAGAATTAGCAATTTGTTGTTACATGAAAACCTGGTAAATTGTGATGACATTGTGTTGTGCGCGCGCGCGTGTTTTCAGTTTAACAGCCCAATCAATAATCTGTGTCAAATCGTAAGAATACTTACTTACTATGGAAAGGAAAAATTAAATGCTGTTCCCCGATACTATGCACAGTAAAAAGACACCATCTCGTCGTATTTGAAACTAAGAAACCTCACTAAGAAAATTTCATTAGAAGTAACATGGAAGTAACGTATACTTCTCAATACTAACACGAAAAGAAAGCAATCAAAATGGGTCACCGTTGAATTGCTCACTTTGTAGATCTCTTGGTTGAGGAACACCATCTCAAAACAAAGGATATTATAACTTACGAGTAGCAACTCTGTAACACCCACAAAATGTAACGGAACGAGCTTGCACATGAAAAATGCAAATCGCCAGCCTCCAAGTTTCAGGAACGGAGCTTTGAAGGCGCCGCAACCCTTTGATCGCGCGGTGACACCAACGAAGTGGGTTCGCTTCTGGGAAGCGGCAAAAACTGCGCCCGGACTGCGCCACACGTGCGCCCGCGCACACGCCCGCGCGACTATGTTTAAACTCAGTAAAGTTAAATACTACTTCAATTAAGACAAATCGATTTAATGTTGTTAATTTCAGAAATGTATTTTGTTGCTTAAAGGTACATTTTTAATGTTTTAAATATTTATTCGAATAATAAAAAAATATAATTAATTAGAATAAACTGGCCCCTCTCTGTTTTTATATACCTATCTTTTGGTTGAGTTGTTGTTGTTGGTTGAAATGCCATATGCAAAACTTCGACCACATTTACAATAATAAAGTGAATTTGGAAAATAATCCCTTTAACACTCATTAATATGCAAACATTCAAATAATCATTAATACTTTATCATCTTTATTACCTTCTCAAACAAAGTAACTATGTTTTAATGAATGAAATGAAAAACATTTACTTTCGGAGTATTCTCGAGAGAATAGTGGTTAGTGCGTTCTAGTTGCGATGTTGCAAGCAACAATTGTTAAGCTAAAGTAAAAGTCAAATTATCTATTATAAGCCTTCACGATAGGTTCTTCAGTTACTCACACTGTGAAAAACAAAAAGGAAACATTTCTTTTACCATTTAATATCTACTTATAATGTAGCGATATCACTCACAGCAGCTCACTATGCTCAAAGATATACAAAGTTAAAGCATCAATTCAACATTGAAAACTTAAAAACAGTGTAATATTGAAATACATTTATTTTTTACTAATAAAGACAGTTTCGAACGTAATAGTATACGCGACTAGGAAAAGTATACCTACACCAATTATAGAGAAACTACATAGCAAATTTGCTCGTTTTTATATAAAGAAATATGAGTTCTATCCCTTTCTGTATCCATCCTTGTTTTTAGCTGGTATGCTAGGCTTCGATACAACTTTTTGCTTTTTACTGTTTACTTCTACGCAGCAAGATGGACTGCCCTAAAGCAGCAGAGCGCTTGGGATTGTACGTGCCGCAAAATAATATGCTAGGAACAGGTCGTCGACGACGGCACCAATTATTGATCTGCGCACGTGACATGCTTGCAACAGTCCCAGCGCTCGAGCGGTCTACCACCTTAACTCCTTTCTTACTAAAGTCCAGGATGCGGATATTTGTAGATCCTATACCCATCCCACTAAGGAAATACAACATCTAATAATAATTTATTATGAATTTAGTGTATTGCAACAGATATACACTATATAAATAAATAATAGATATAGTAGCATAGGGGAAAGTCTGGTAATTTGGACCATTTTTTTTCAAACGCATTTTAAATATATATGTTGTTGATTTATACAAACGTTTTAGGTATAAAATGAAACAAAAGTTATTAGACTTTGTGTTTATTTAGCATTAATCAACATGTTTCTTATATCTTTATAAAAAATCAACAAAATATGAGATCCGAGCTTTGTTCCAATTTAGCCAACTCGTTCCGTAATTTGGACCATAGGGTTGCTAAATTGGACTCCGATAGATTTCTAACTTAAAAAAACATCAAAAAAACATCAAAAAATATCATGATACGTGACAAACTTACAAGTTATATGAAAAATTTAATATATAGTTGAATCACACAAAACTGAATTAAATCTACAGAATTTTAGCCCTTCCCATAAAATAATCATCACAAATGTCAGGGTTTTAAGTACAAGTTTCATGATTCCAATTATGATGATGATGATGTGATGTTTTAACTTCAAAATATGATTTACTTGAATGTCTTCAAACTCATCGCTAAACGAAGTCGGTTTTCCTTTTTTTAATTCCTATGCACTCATTTTGTATCGCCTTTATCGAAATGTCTCTTCAAAGTGGCTTTAGGAATCTTTTACTTATACCTTGCACATTTATTGAATACCCTCATTTCTGTAATCATGTATTGCATTTTTCAAATCTTTTTGCGTACTATTATAGTATTGTTTATTAGTCATCTGTAAGAAATAAAAATAGGTGCGGTAAATTGGACCAGTTCATTTTATCCAACTTTAGGTGGTTCATTTTACCAAACAAGGTGAATATGCAGCTTAAAAACCAACAAAAAAAAATAACCCAATAATACCGGCAAACGCTTCACATGCTTTTATTGCACACTAATTTATGCTTCGAAATTATATATAAGAAACTCACTATGCTTACCTTTAACTGTGCTACACACTTAGCACGAATCGAAGAAAATTACATCAAAAACTACAAAAAAAGATTTTTCAAAACAAAACATAAACGTTCAATGTCAAAAGAAAAAGAATATGGCAGATATCCAATGAAGTTAACTGCGTATCGCTGGGTGTTAACAACAAAGAAATAAAATAAATATTTTACATAATATGAGGGTGGTCCAATTTAGTGGCCAGTCCAATATACCATACTTTCCCCTAAATATATGTAGTGTTTCGTAGCCGTGGAAATTATAGAAAATGGTTAGTGTACTCATATAAACCAATATTCAGCTCATTATAAAAGTACAATTTTTAGTTTATTTTTAAAATAAAGATGTCTAGTTTGAATAGATATAGCGTTTGCATAAATCAATCTTAAATACGTTTTTTTGAATCGTCAATTTTTTGCGGTGGATCGTGCAGGGTCACCGCCGGCGGTGCTTTGTGCGGGCCGTGGGGTGCCGTGGGGCTGTGGGCGGGGCAGCGCGGGCGGCGGCGGCGGGCGGAAGTCTCTACCGTTTGACACCCGACACGACTGCTGACCCGTCCGTCGCCGTTCGATTACCGCTAATAGCAACACTTTGGTCAACTTCATCGTTCGTAGGTTTTAGCAACTGTTGTCGGTCAAGTTTTTTTTTTTGAGGGAGATTGCTGGTTGACTCAAACGGCATTTCCAGCTTCACCGGCGGGCTTTTTTGGGGGCGGCGAGGTACGTAAAGGGTACCTCATGCCGTGTGAAACGAATCACCTTCGGAGGTTTTCTAGAGGGAACGGCATCACACACTTAAAAGTGCGTGTCCCCGTGCTCTGCTAGAATCTCCGAAGGGTTCGGATCGGATCGGGAGCGGAACAACCCGAGGGCACCTCTAAAGGCTTGGACCTCGGCTCGGGTTGACCGGGACGTGGTGGGGGAGAGAAGCGCCCAGTACATGTCTGTACCTGGTATAAAACGCTTGTGAACCGGTTCGTCGTACCCTTGTTCTACGGTACGGTACGGTGTCTTGGGCCTAAACTAGTATGCATGTTTAGTGTATTCTGTAAATGTGTAGTGGCATTTAGAGGATCGGACGGTCAAGTTGGATTTATTACACTAATACTTCGTAAAAAAAAGTTCCACTTGCCCTGCTGCGGTTGAACTAGGTTTGGTGTGGATTTTAAGACGATCTTAAATTCATTCAAGTTCAATTCAAGTTGTTACTACCTTTAAACTCTAAATTTATATTTTGATCGTTATCGATCAAAATCTTTTCGGTCAAGACTGACTAAATTCCAATAAATCTAATTGTTTAGACAAATAAATAAATCAAAAGTTAATCAGTGATGGCTTGAGCTCGTATTCATCCCACAGTTTTGCTTAGGTGGAGCACTCCGTAAGATATAGTTCGCCGGCGCACGCGCATTCATCAAGCAGTTGTCCGCGACATCTAATTTGTGCGAGCGGCGGGGCGGGGGCGGGGCGGGGCGGGGGCGCACTCCATCACTACCCTTCATCACTCCTTTTGTCTTGACGCAATTAGTTAACGGGTCCTCTTATTGCACAGAGATTTATAACACCGCAAACTGTGCGCGATTATTTCAAAAACCCGCCACTTTGCTCCGATACAACAATTTGTCTGCAACGACTTAAAATAAGTGCGCGACGACTTGTTACTAATGCAGTTCCATTTGTTTAGTGAGGTGCGGCTACGCAAGTTAATGGATATCCTAAGAGACTTTCGCAATTATGGGGTGCAAGTTTTGAGTCTTACCAATATTTTCAACAAATGCACTAATGATAGGGTAAGGTGGTGTAAGAGTGCGCATTTTAACTTTGAGGCCCTATAAAAAATAAATTATCATATTTAGAAATATCAACATTATTTATTTATAATCTCTATATATTTGTTAACAAATTATGGAACAACGAATTACACTAATGTCATTAATTAAAGTAGGAACTGAAGAAATATAAAAAACTAAAATTGCGCACTCTTATACGCCCGGGTGTACAAGAGTGCGCGGCGAGTTGTACAAGAGTGCGCGTATTAATTCTCAGTGCACAAGTCGCACTTATAGTCCTTGACCTAAATAAAATTGGCCTTGGCCTAATTTAGTGGCAGGGGTAGAATTTTTCAACCGCTTCCTCAAAGTAGACTCCGCCATTCCAAAAGATTCAGCTACAGAACGCTTCGACTGTCCTTTTTCGATTAGCTTTCAAGCTTCATCAAGTACCTCTAGCGAACAATTTTGTCTCTGAGTAAGTTTTTTTTCTTTGAAACATGCTTAAGTGCACAAAAAAAAACTTAGTTTGTAAAATTTGACTTTCTCTTACACACTACATTAGGGAAAAATAAATGTCGTATAAGAGATACGTTATTTGGATAATCAATGAATATTCTTGTAATACTAACAGTTACGGAACAGATATCTTTGCAAAACGCAAGAAAATAAGATCAAAATGAGTAAAAATCTATTGACTTACGTAGTGTCTCCGTTTTTTAGCCAATTTCAATTTTTTTTCGGCAGCGTAACCCTTATCACTAATGCACCAAAACATAACTGAAGTTAGCCGCAGACCTCGCATAGAGCCGGCGTGACATTTGATGCGCACTCTTAACGACCGCGCACTCTTACACCACCTTACCTATATTTCGGGTAATCAATTCGGTACCTTATTATTAAACAATAACAACAATTTAACCGCCTCCTGTGGTCAAGTGCTTAAGACCACTGGTTTAGACCCAGAGGTCCCGGGTTCGATTCCCAGCAGGGGGTACATGTTTGTGTGCTCGGTTTGGTTGATTGTAGGGCTTGTTTGTCCGCCTGGCTAGTTACCACTATCTTATCTAAATTATTATTATTATTCTTTATTTATTTTAAATCTTAGATTTAGGCTTTTTATAAAAATTAGTTATATAAAAAATAAAATATAACAAAATATCATACAAAAATACAACTTTTATAAAAACCTAAACCTAGAGCGCTAGCAAGCTACCGGTGATTATGGCTGTAGAGAAAGAAATCTCCTGACAATGCGTGCCGTGTCCAGGAGTGTTGCCTTCTGTATCTGACCCTTGATCCAGCCATCCAGCGAAAGCCTCTTGAGATGTTTGCCTCTTGGTGTTTTTCTTAACAGTTTTTCTTGTCGGTCACATGTTGGTCAGTTCTCTCCTATTTGGCGATTCTGTTGGAATTGATCCACACGCTCTCTGTAGCGACGAATACGTCCCGCCCACGAAAAGACTTTCTGCTTCAGGAAATTTCAGTACCCGCGAATGCCTGGGTCACGAAACGCATGACACGAGGGCGGTTGTTACCACCTCTGAAGCAGATTAGCTTTGCAATGAGAGTCCTAAACGTGTTGATACGTCGTTCAATCCGTTCTTGCTACGCGGCAACTTCTCCGACAACTTGACACGAGCAACACGGCACGCCGCGATGGCACCATGATTGAATGCGTATCAACCAGACCTTCATTAGCCTCTAAGTACGGGGCTAGCAAATCTTCAGGGCTCCTATTAGCGCCAAATATTATTATTATTATTATTATTAGACAACATCACGTACATTGTTCTGATCCCAAGGTAGCTAAAGCACTCGTTTTATGGAAATCCATCACACAACCATCCAGACCCGACACATTAGCGAAAAGTTTATTTCCGACATTGACACCCGATCGATCGATCTCGAATCCAAACCCGGGACCTCAAAGTTAGCGCCGCCCAAAGTCCGGCGTGCAAGCAACTCGGCTACGGAGGTCGTCTAAATATGTCGCCATAACATCAATGTATTTGTAGTATTATTGTGTTCCGGCAGCTAGAGATAAAATAACTAGTGCCTCATTAGTTGGAGTTTCCGAATAAAGAGCGTTTCCACCTCCTGCCTTATCATCACATAACTCCAGGTGAGGTGAAGGCCAAGCGCTTACCCGAAAGATATATATGTATCATCATCATCATCATCATCATCAGCCCCTCCTGACCCACTGCTGGGCATAGGCCTCTCTTTGCTTGTGCCATCATAATATATAAATAGTATAAATATGTATATATAATTAGTTATTATATACATATATATATATAATAACTAATTATAATTATATATATACTAGCTGACCCGGCGGACTTCGTACCGCTTTGACAGTTTCCATGACAACAAAAGAAACATTTTTTATTGGAAATTAATTTTTTTTTTCACTAATTTCCGTTACTTATTATTTATGTTTCTCACAGTTTAAACCTTCCCTAAACTTCCACAAATATTTCAAAATCAAAATTAGCCAAATCGGTCCAGCCATTCTCGAGTTTTAGCCACTCAAACGAACAGCAATTGATTTTTATATATATAGATGATACTAACACTTATTCTAAATAGCTGTTGCCCGCGACTTCGTCCGCGTGAGCTAAAGGCTGTAGTCTGTACAGTTTAATTTTTATGTAGGTATCTATTTAAGCTTATTAGGGTATAATAAAATTATATGCATCGAAAATTTAGAAAATTGACATTGTATTTACCGACATACGTACATCTACTCACTCCTAATATCCTTTCAGCTGGGAATGCTGAGATAGATAAAGACAATCGATCTCCATTTAGTGTGATTCTGGCATACTTCCTGTGCCTCCTTTACGTTCATCATTATTTTCATACATTATCTCTTATTCTTTCGACTATCATCTCTGCCATGTACATACATATATTCAGTTTGAAGCACAGAATCGTCCCGTTCATACAGATTCTCACTCAGTTTCCCGTTTCTATGTAATAAAATTGGTATTTTACAGCTCAGGTACTCGTCCGGAGTCGTCCTAGGCACTGGTGTATCTTAGCTAAAATGTGTCTACTGTTATACTGTCCAACCACGGACTTCAAAATATTTTTTGCCTTGTCCACCGAAGCTGGATATCGAGTAGCAGGTAGCGGTCCAGGATTATTGGTTGTCGGCCAGAAGGCACAAAAAACTATTTACCAACTATGTTCTTATTCGTAGATACAAAATATCAATAAATTAAGAACTGTAATAAATTATATTATTGTCTATTAGGTAATACATTATAGTATTTTATGTTACATACATACTTGCGATAAATTTGAACTTCTTCGCGGCATCTTGTTAGGTAGGTAGCTTTTTAGAGGTAGATCACAGGACACAGAAAGAAGTTACCTTTAATAAAAAAAAATCTGAAGTCCGTGCCTCTAATACAGTTGTACCCTGCAAACTTAAACATTTTTGCAACTCTGATACCAGAGGTAGCCATCGTCTTATGCGATAGAAGAATGGAAAAACCATTTTTCTGTAATCTAGAAGTATGTACAAAATTCATTATTTAAAGGTTTTATGATATTAAAATTGTTATGATACTTACTTGCTTATATTGTATCATTGAACACCGATTTATCCTATAAACATGTTAAGAAACCAAAGTAAGAAACCGCTTACATGTAAAATAAGTACTGAAATAAGTGTTTAACTTACCTGCATCAAATGTTTCATAAAACTTTTATACAATGAATAAATCTTATTTGAAAATTAATAAGATCTGAATAAGTACTGAAATATTTAACGTACCTGCATAAAATGTTTTAAAAAACTTTTACACAATGAATAATTAATATAATTTGAAAATTATTAACAAAATAAAAATAGGTACTTATTGCATTGCAAAACATCAAAATTTCCTTCTGTTCGTTTCAAAATTTGAGCGCCAATTTTTTTTTAAATTTTCCTGTTCTCGCGTTTTTTTATCAAATAGATTTAAAAAAATAACATTAAGTATTTTGGGCAACGACCCAAAGGTTTATACAGCCATGCTATGTAATTCAAGATATCTTCTATGTGCAATATTTTAAAAAATAGAGACATGATTTTGGGCAATGATACAAAGTTTTATACAGCCAAATTTAATGAGTAGGTAACATTTCTATGCATAACTAAAAAAAGAGACATTATGTTGGGCAACGACACAAAGGTTTATACCGCCAAATATATGTAATGTTTTAACTTTTAACATTTCTGTGTATTAGAAAACTGCAATAAGCGCCGCGCGCAGGCGCGACTAAATAGCCATATTATTATTGGTTATTTTGGCAAAATGAAACAAAAGGTGTACCCACAGACGTATAATATACGTCTGTGGGTGTACCTATGTACAGCCAAGTTTAATGATGTGCGTGATTTCGAGCTTGTTTTTATTTTCCGTTGCTTTACTACTGCGGTGCTAATGTTCGCTTAGGTGCCTCACAGATTTATAAAGGGTAGGTTTTACCTTAGAAAGTAACAAAACTTTTCTAAAATAATAACTCAACAAACGTATCTAACAGTTGGTCGCGTAAATACGTATATCAAAATTTGTTTAAGATTTTTCGATTTGTATGTTATTCTCCGAAATTTTCTAAGCATTTTGGTGATAACCGCATCAAAATCGGTATTCTCATGACAACAACTATCAATGACAGGCTCAAAAGGGCAAAGAACCCAGAGCCGTAAAACACGATAGCAATAGAGAGCCAGAGCCTCAAATGCCAGAGCCGTTTACTTTAATTTTTTTTACGGGAATTTTTTTTAATGAGTTTTAACTCATTAAAAAAAATTCCCCTATGTTACATAATAAACAACAGTTGCCAAGCAACCAAGGATTAAATCCCGGTTTAGACCAAAGCAAAATTTAACAATTTTCGAGTATTTATGTAGCCTATGTTATTCTCCGGAATTTCTTAGCATTTCGGTAAAACCGGATCAAAATCCGTTTAGTAGTTCTCGAGTTTATCGTGTTCAAACAAACAAATAAACAAACAAACAATTTCTTTTTAAACTATTCTATCGTGTTCCGTAAGTGATTTTAAAGTTTTTTTTTTTATATCTTGCAATTACAGATTTTTTATCCTTACGTTCTTATTATACAGGGTGTCTCATTTAAATCGGTCAGTATGGGAAAGTCTGAAACTATAAGACATACGAAGATCTGTTCTTAGGAACCATGTCATCGATTTTAATAAGAAGAAAAACTGCATTCATACATTTTAAAAAAACCTGTACTCAGCTCGGGAATCGAACCCGGTTGTTTTGAAAAAATAAACTTATACTATTTCTATTTAGATATCGATTGTGTAAGTCAATACAATATTCAACACGTTTAGGTAACGATCTTACAATTACAAAACCAGCAAAGAGGTACAAACAACCATAGAGACAATTTTACATGCCTGAACTTGTTGAATGTAACGGTGGTCACTTCGAACACCTACTAAAATAAATTAAAGTACGTGAAATCAATGCATTTTATTCATTTTAGACATCATGTTTCAAAGAGCCATTTACTGCTTAAGACCTACACAATCGATATCTAAATAGAAATAGTATAAGTTTATTTTTTTCAAAACAACCGGGTTCGATTTCCGAGCTGAGTACAGGTTTTTTTTTAAATGTATGAATGCAGTTTTTCTTCTTATTAAAATCGATGACATGGTTCCTAAGGACAGATCTTCGTATGTCTTATAGTTTCAGACTTTCCCATACTGACAGATTTAAATGAGACACCCTGTATTTTTAGAGTATTTATGTAGCCTATATTATTCTCCGGATTTTTTTAGCATTTTGGTAAAAACCGGATCAAAATCCGTTCAGTAGTTCTCGAGTTTATCGACTTCAAACAAACAAACAAACAAACAAACAATTTTTTTTAAAACTATTCTATCGTGTTCCGTATGTGATTTTAAGGCAACCTGTGTAATTATTTTTTTTATATCTTGCAATTACAGATTTTTTTATCCCTACGTTCTTATTATATGTATAGATAAAAATACGGAATACCAAAATCATAATCGTGCTCCCGAGATAATTGATAAAATATTTTTATCTCAAGCTACGAGTGTTACTGAAGACCTGTATAGTCGCCAACATCCATCAACCCGTGTGGCCCAGCGTCTTTAAATTCAAAATCAGTTTAGGCTACAAACATTTGGTCTCATGAATTTGACTATGCCATCGGTTCCTTCGTAAGTCTACACATGGCGGAAGACTTTGTATTGAGAAAAATCAGCAAGAAACCCAGCATGGTGTGTAAGGTTATTAGCATAAGCTCCTGAAGCGCTCATTGTTTATATGAGGCGGCTTGCGCCAAGCTATAACAAATCTATAGGCCCCATGAGCGTGCTTCCAGATGAGCCAGATGAAGCTTAGCCAAGTGAAGCCAGATATTTCTGACCGATATGACACACTCTCGTTCAAGTACAGTAATAAATTAAAAAATAGAATATAATATTTTGAAATAAGTAACAGTGGCAGGTGAAAAGCTAAACTCGACTAGATTCTAGAAGCACCTTTGCAAGATTTTTCTTGTTTCTTCATGTCACATTCTTTCGCAATTATTTTGGCAGCGATGTAAGTGGCCGCGGCTTTTTATCACTCATCTGCGACGTGGGCGGCGAGATCAGAATCTTAAATGTTCCTACATTTTAAATAGAATGAAATTAAATATAATTATTATTGTATAGGATTGACATAAACGTCATTTAAACGCATCGTTGCCTTATATCAAAAATGATCAATCCCGTACAATAATCAAAATTCAAAAATTCAAAATTCAAAATTCAAAATTCAAAATCATTTATTCAGTTTAAGCTACAAGTAGCTCTTGTGAATATCAATTAAGCCATCGGTTCGTAAATCTACTCTGGGCGGGAGATCTTGTACTGAGAAGAACCAGCAAGAAACTCAGCAAGTGTCCAGCTCTTTTCTCCCTTACAGCGTCAAAAATATTGGAAAATGCCCTATCATAGCAGAACACTTTCCATTACAAATAAACACAAAATATATATATAAGACAAACACAACATGTAAAAAAACAAAATAAAAAATGTAAGTTAACAAATTTACATCAGATAATTATGTAAAGGTTTCAATTTCCACAATGTCATACAGCACCACTACAGTGCTCTAGTAAAAGTCAAAAATTGTTTAGGTAAAACAAAGTCAAACTATAATTAATAATACTAAAAATAAGATAAGTATGCAAGAGCAGACCAGCCTCCACAGGCGGCACCCGTTCACGAGCATGACATATGAATCAGCCATCGCTTCGCTCAACCATATTTTAGGGAACGTAACGACCCGACGCACACGCCCCTACCGCAGAGACAGTAAAGAGAGCATCTACATTCTACAGCAATCATTCTACATTTCTATTCTGTTAGCGTAATGCCACTTGTCTAAGGTCCTCTTGAAATTGAGTCCATAGATTGAAGGGACAGACGCCCTATACGCACATAAGTCTATCCAAAACTGAATAAACATTGAACTTTAGGGTCTTACAAATAAACAAAGAATAAGCTCCGAATAGTTATTCCGTGTTTTGTCTCTTTTATTTTAATTTGAAATGATGTTTACATGACAGGAACAAAACAGGGAATAACTATTCGGACCATAATCTTTGTTTATTTGTAAGGCACTTTGTCTATAGTATATGGCTGAACCTTATGGTGGCACTTCACATGGCTATTTGTATTCGCGTATTTGCCATATTTGGCAAATAATTGCCCTACAACACATGGCAATTATTTGCCAAATATGGCAAATACGCGAATACAAATAGCCATGTGAAGTGCCACCATTAGAATAATAGCTTTAGTTATTGTTCTGAGGGTTGAACATTCATTAAAGAAAGACAGTTAGTGGTAGGTACCTAGACTGAGGTGCAGGCGTGTAAACTGTAGAATTTGAAAGAGGAAGATTGAACTTTTGTATAAAACACCTTTTTTTGAGGGCCATCTTGTTTTAAACTTGTATGCACAATTATCTTTGACGACCTCCGTAGCCGAGTGGCTTGCTCGCCGGACTTTGGGCGGCGCTAACTCTGAGGTCCCGGGTTCGAGTCCCGGTCGGCAATGTCGAAAACGAACTTTTAGATATTGAGTCGGGTCCAGACCTGACACAATATCTAAAAGTGGTCCACCCAGGTGGTTATGGTACCGACGTTGATTCTGATTTCCATAATACGAGTGTTTTAGCGACTTGGGTTCAGAACAATGTAAGGTATGTGATGTTGTCTTATATTTTAATATATTTTTAACCGACTTCAAAAAAGGGGGAGGTTCTTAATTCGCCTGTATTTATTTTACTTTTTAGTGCAATTTTTTCAGTCAAATTTTTTTGAAGTCGGTTTTTTTTTATCTTACATGTAAGGTTGCGTGAGGAGATTATGTAGATAATAATTTAGATGTATACAATAAAAACATTTTTTTTACCCCAAAGTAGAGCTAATGGTTGCTCAAGCTGCGGCTGACACCCCTAATTGTGACATTCGTTTTAAGTGTCTTGTTTTGTTTTACACGAGTGTCAGAGCTGTCACGTCAGCGAGCCGGCGGCGTGACGCGCGTCGTTTGTAATCTGTGGTGAGGCGGGCGGTGCGGCGGCGGCGCGCGCGCATGTCCCGGCTCCTGTCATGTCAATAGTAATTCTTACATTTTTGTTACAAGAGGTAGCATTCCGTCGTTAAAATGAACGATTTGAAATGAGACTCTTCTTGTACTGAACTTTAATAATTAGTGTGAAGCAGACTTATTTTGATACAAAATTTCAAAATGGTTTTTTGATTTATCATAATTATTGCCCTATGCTTGATTCCAAACGGTACTTAAGTTTCATCAAGGATATCATTTCTTATCCTTATGGCTATACTCGTACCTATACTTACATCGGAATGTGCAGTCTAGTCTACTTCACCGGAATCTTTACCCAAAGCTTTCCAATTATCAGTCTGTTAAAAGTTTTGTTGCAACCTGATAAGTGCTGTGACCATTGATTATTTTTTATAAGCGTGGCAAGACATTTCACAAGTCCTGCAATCCGAAACATTTGAAACTGCTGATTTTGACACCGACAGTTCCCGTCTCATAAAACTACTAATAAAACAACAATATGTGTGTCGCTGGTCGGGTGTCGCGCGTCAAAGGAGGCCACATCAAAGCCGGGGCTCGGGTGGCGGCGGCGCGGTGACGTCACCACCACGTCGGGACCACATGTGGGCCGCCGCGACACACCCTCGGCTCATATTAGCCCAATATTAAATTGAATGGTGACAAAATTAGGAATGAACTCCTGTCAAGTTTAAACATTAAAGCGGTTTTGAATTGCGGCAAGGCTCTTAAACGACTCAGTTATAATGAATTCACAATGAATTGTATTGTTTAGGAACAAATGATCTATGAACTAATACGATACGTTATTTTTAGTCTTTTTGGGTTAATTATTCATCTACTATAGTATGTTGACGGTATCTATATACTTAAAAATATACTGTAAGTAATAGTAAGCTATTAAAAAAACTTGCCACATACTTAAGTGTAGCATTTTTTTATCATTTTGGCAAAGATTTCCGATATAACGATTACGATCATCCTTGAAATACGAGTAATACGTCAATGGCAGACCAGCTCCGCAAATAAAAGGCTCGCCCTTAAAAAAAATATTAATAAGTAATTTAATGTTCTACATCTATATACGAATGTTTGTGATGTTCCAGACCCGAGCGCGGGCGGCATGGGCGGCGGCGTGGGTGGCGTGGGCGGCGCGGGCGGCCAGCAGTACGGCGAGGTGAACCAGCTGGGCGGCGTGTTTGTCAACGGGCGGCCGCTGCCCAATGCCGTGCGCCTGCGCATCGTCGAGCTGGCGCAGCTCGGCATCAGGTGAGCCGCGTGGCGTGACCCGCCGAGGGCCACAACTCGATCGCAATAAAGGTCCGGCCTGGTGTAAAATTTCCAGGAAAATATTGTACTTTACAGTTGAATTTAAAAAAATTCCAGAATACCGGCATCACATAATTATAGATGTGGCTCTTATCCTCTCTCTCTGTCTAAAATATGTCCGAGTATAAGACTTGTACTCTCTACTTACCGCACGCAACCCATGGACGCTTGCAACACCAATGGTTTTCAGCGCGCATTGCCAACCCTGTCCTTTTATGCTTTTATGAACTGTAACTTCACTTGGCCTTCCAAGTTGGTCTTGAAGGGTAATAATACCCTTGTTCCCTTAGAAAACACCTCACTCTGTATAATGCTGAGTGGAAACATGAAGACAGTTAGTGCAATCATTAAAATACTGCCCTTATCGACTGCAAATCAATGCACGTACAGGCCGCCGCCGCGCCGCTACGTGACGTGTTAACGGAGCATTAATAAAGCTGACCTGTATCTGGCAGGCCATGCGACATCAGCCGGCAGCTGCGGGTGTCCCACGGCTGCGTGTCCAAGATCCTGGCGCGCTACCACGAGACTGGCTCCATCCTGCCGGGTGCCATCGGCGGCTCCAAGCCCCGTGTCACCACACCCAAGGTACAGCCTATTGTCAAGAGCTACTGCTACAACTGCCGAATGCTGTGGGTGTCCAAGAAACGGGTGCGCTACCACGAGCCCGTCTCCATCCTGCCCGGCGCCATCGGTGGCTCCAAGCCCCGGGTCACCACTCACCACGCCCAACGTACGGTCTACTATCATGAGCCACTGCCACATCAGCTGACTGCTGTGGGTGTCCAAGATCCTGGCGCGCAATCACAAGGCCGGCTCCATCCTGCCTGATGCCATCGGTGGCTCCAAGCCCCGTTGCCATCGGTGGCTCCAAGCGTGTCCAAGCCCCGGATCACTAAACCCAAGGGATGCTCTTGCTCAGGATTTATTGGTTGAGTACGTGAAGGAGATATTTCTTCTGTGCCATTGGATAAAATTTCGCTGCTGTACTTTGATGTGATAGGATTGGATGTGGCGGAATAAAGAAAAGGAAATGGCTTTGTAGATCACCAACAGCCTTAACCTTTGAATAAGCTTTGATTCCAACACTTGTCTCTAGGTCGTCTCCTACATAAAGCAACTGAAAGCGAAGGACCCGGGCATTTTCGCGTGGGAGATCCGCGACCGGCTGCTGGCAGACGGCGTGTGCGACAAGTACAACGTGCCGTCGGTGTCCAGCATCAGCCGCATCTTGCGCAACAAGCTCGGCGGCGGCGCGCTGTACCCGGTGCCGCCGCTCTACCCCGTGCCCCCGCAGCGCTGCTGGCCGCTGCACCAGCCCTACGACTACTACGTGTACCTTCAGGTGAGCCAGCATTTGGTATGCCACTTGAGATGCTATGAAGCTGTTTACGAGACTCTAAGTCAAAGTCAAAGTCAATTTTTTTTATTCAAATAAACTTAAAAGTGCTTTTGAATCGTCCATACATTTTTTACCTACTACCTACCCATTCAGGACGTCATTTTTTTAGCTGTGGAGGAGAATGGGCGCAAGAAACTCCTATATCCTAGGATATAGAGTCGTTGGACCGGCTGTATCATACATTAATAAGTTTCATTTGAAGAGACAAACTTTAAAATATCTGGACATTAGTTCAGAGAAAACGAAAAACACTGATTTTATGGTTAATAAGTTTAATACATCCTCATGTATAGTGGATCCGTCCATCCTCATACAAAAATACAAAAATACAAAGCTTTCCTCTTTATAATATTAGTATAGATATAGATATACTGTTAATTTCCTTCTTCTCCAAATACGCACTACTCGTACTAACTATTCAAAAACTGCTAAGATTTTTGACAGCATCATGTCGTCCGCAGGGCCGGCAGCACGCGGCCAGCAACCCGCACGCGCTGCCGCACCCGCACCAGCAGCCGCCGCACCACGCGCACGCGCACGCGCTCTGACCCCCGCCACTCGCCCAGCCGGCACGCTGACCGCTGGGACCGCGCAACCAACCGCGGGATCGCGCAACCGACCGTAGGCACCGCGCAACCAACTGCCGTGACCGCGCAACCGGCAGCTGGCGATCACGCGACCGACCGCCGGGAGCGCGCAACCGACCGCTGGGATCGCTAGTCTGACCACTAGGATCCTGCAACGGACCACCGGGATCACGAATCTGCACACGGGGATCGCACATTTCACTGTTGCGCTTATTAGATCGACCGCAAAGATCATGCGTTTGGCTGCTGTGATTGTTTGTTTGATTAATCTCATCATTAATAGCCCCGAAGCGCAGTATGTGATTTAGATTAGATGCAAATATGCGCACGCGACGATGACAAGGTATTGTTATTTGGACACAGTATCGGGAATGGCAAAATCAAATTATATTAATTTTAAACCGTAATGCAATTTTAATAAATAATTACCAAACAATGTGTTAAACTACCCATTGTTCTTAATTAAGGTTGAGAAAGAAGAAGAATAAATGTTTTAGATTGAGTACGTGTAAGTGTCTAAAGCCTGAATCAAAAACTTAAACATAAACTAAAGTTACATTAAAATTAAATGTAGGTATGTACTTAAATTATGCACTAGTGTCTTACGTAATAGCACCGTGTCATATACACCGACAGATAAGATAATTTTAACAATATCTTCATTGTGGGTTAACAAGTTAAACAATTTTAGCGATTCTTATTTTCTACGCGCCACGCCACCAGTACACTTTTAACATTAAAAAAATAAGAATAGTAAGTCTGATTAAAAGGTTTTTCACACTTTTAAAAACTTATTTTACACAAAATAAAGAAATAATAGTTTATGAAAGAAAATGGCAAGGGAGAGATACAAATAGAATATTAGAATTCGAGAATTTATACTAAGCTTTTCGAAGGTTTTAATACGAACGAATACCAATAGGTACTTTAACGGTGAAAATAAAATGCATAAACATTAATATGGAGTAGGTACACAGACACTAAACACTAACTTCAATTTTAGTTTTAAATAGGGGTTTTTTAATATACAAATGATATCAAAGTATTAAACATAGTGTAAATATCGAGGACGGTGTAAGATAGTAGGTTAGCTATTTATAAGATTAGTGAATTATAGACTTATTGTTCACATTCAATAATTTGTGAGGTTGAAAGGTTCGAAACTCCGAATGGAGTTAAAAGTCTTTGTAGATAAACTGATATTTAATTATGTATGAAACTTTGGACATACAGATTATTCGAACTGCCTGAACATTTAGTTAAGCTAAGTTTAGCTGGGTGCAATGATGTAAATATATTGTAATGTTTAATTATAGATTAATTAAAGGTACTTAAAATTGATTAGGAGCTGTCGTCTATACCGAGGTCAGCATGGCTACTTGTTGTTTTGTAGAGGGCTGTACAAAAGATTAATAATTTATACCTACCGAGTATAATTTTATTGAACATATCTTCTTCGGATTAAAATGGTTTGTTCATCGAAATTTTGTTTTCATATTTATTTACCTTACACAAAATTTATTGGAAAATATTTTTTTTTTTCATTGCATTTTTAAATTTAAGCAAAATACGTTGAGATTGGCCTGTCATAAAGAACTCGCATTACAGCGAGTTGAACGCGCACTATTTTTAAATTGAACCGAAAGAAATTATAATTGATTCTGCGCACAATGCCGCGCAGTTTACAACCGAAACAATAAACGTACGCGGCGGGCGCGGACACGCACCACCAATTAAACCGTTGCTTTGTTTCGAATTTAATACTACCTAATCCGAAATTTTACTGTATTAATAACAAATTTTACGAGCGCGCGGAAAAAGCGCGGCGACAAAAATCAAAATGGCCGTCTTGAGGTGCGCTCACTGCGCTTCCTGCGCCAGTTTGCATTTTTGCATGCCAACCTTCACTAGTCGGAGAGGCACCCTAAGAAGAAGAATTCCATCTATTGAGATCAATATCAATCACGAATAAATAGAAAAGCACGGTAGTAACTATATTTCGTTGCTCCTAACTGTTGCCACAGCTTCTTATTTAACTCCAGGGAAACTTTGATCAGGCCAAGGAGGAAAGCGCACTTTTCCAGGAACCACTTAGGAAATGGTTGACTCTCTTTAAGCTTCTGTAAAATAAAACCTAATTTGGAGAGTGTTGAAAAGCTTTTCACGAGCGGGTTCGAACCCGAGTCCTCTGACAATCCGGGTCAGGTGTGCTTTTGATAACGCTATCGTTCAACACGCCGAAATTTATCAACACTATCTAACTCTTACTTTTTATGCTAAAGGAGGAGAAAAATGGAAACGCACCTGAACCGGATTGTCAGAGGTTGCGGGTTCAAAACTCGTTCGTGGAATTTTGTTCAACAAAGGGTAAAAAAACATACGAGTCTATCCATAATTAGTACCTATGTAGGGCTTATGTACGTCCCTTACCCAAGATTTCCAATCCTTCCATTCCATCCCATTTTAGACCCATATCCATTCTCCCGTTCCTGTCCAAGGTTGTCGAAGCCTGTGTTTTCAGTTTTCACAGTTCATTCACCAAAATAGCCTCCTTAGTTCATTACAATCTGGTTTTAGACCTGGGCACAGCATCACTTCCGCTCTCCTTAAAGTGACTGGCGAAATTAGGCAAGGTATGGAAGATACGAAAGTCACCGTTTTAGTTCTCATCGACTTTTCAAATGCCTTTAATGCCGTCAGTCATGACATTCTCCTTGCTATCCTTTCCCATCTTATGGTTTCGGTCGAAGTGCAGGAATGGTTTTCTTCTTATCTTCGAGAGCGTCAGCAGTCGGTTCGCTTTGATGAGAAATTATCAAATTGGATGCTGGCGTTTCACAAGGCGGGATTCTTTCTCCTTTATTATTTTCATTATTTATTAATAACATCACTCACCACCTTCAGTGTTCGTATCATCTGTACGCCGATGATCTTCAGCTTTAAACCCAAGCACGTATAGATGACTTCTCAGATGCCATAGGAAAACTGAATCGGGATTTGGAAGTGGTTAACGACTGGTCTCGTAGATTTGGTGTGGCCGTAAATCCCTCAAAGTGTCAGACTATCGAGCTGCTGCCTACGAGTGTCAACTGCGATACTCATTGGCAGCTTGCGATTGGTGGGTAGAGTGGGAATTAGCTCTCTTGAGCTAATTGTGTACGACGGAACGGTCATAACATTTAGCCCGAAAGTGAAAAATCTTGGCCTGCATCTCTATTCTACGCTCAGTTGGTACTCTCAGGTCGCTGATGTTAGCCAGAAAGTTACCTGGACCTTGCGCTCCTTGAATCGCCTGAGGAACATTTTACCATTTAAGACAAAGGTTATGCTTGCGTAAAATTTAATATTTCCCATGATCGACTATAGTGACGTGTTATTTCGATCTTAATGCTGACTTGTTAGATAAACTCGACAGATTGCTCAACAATATGATACGGTTCATATATAACCTCAAAAAAATATGACCACATCCCGCAATATAGGTCCGAGCTAATTTGGCTGCCCATTCGCCAGCGGAGGCGTGTACGAGCCTATACGACACTATTTTCACTGCTTAATTCTCCAAAACGCTCCCTCTTATCTCACTGCTCATTTTTAATACCTTTGCTCCTCTCATTGTATGAATCTCCGATCTACTAATAAACTTCTCCTTCTCTGTCCTTCCCATACTTTTGACTTTGTACACTCGTCCTTCCATATTCAGTCCATTCTCCTATGGAATGCGCTACCTCTTGAAATCAGGATGGCTACGAGTCGTGACGCTTTTAAAATAAAAGTCCGTTTGCTCTTTTTTGATAAAACCTGGGCAGAATCATCTCAGTAACGTCCTATTTATAAATTATGTAGTATACGTTTATTTTTGTACTATATTTGTAAAAGTAGTTTATGTAATAATATACATTATATCATATTGTTTTCTAAAGTTTACGCGAACACTACACATTGAAATGAAACAACTTTTACGGATCTACTCGCGTTTATTTTACACATTACTTATTTAATGTTTATCCTGACGTTTCGAACCCTTTGCAGGGTCCGTGGTCACAGGGAGACTGAGGTGTTGGTCGTCTCATAATTAGTTGGTAGCTTGTATACCCTCATTTAAATTTAATCAGGTGCGTTTCGTTTTACGCAGAAAGAGCTTACAGTATCTTTAACTTTGCGTTTTTTAAATAAACGCGAGTAGATCCGTAAAAGTTGTTTCATTTCAATACATTATATTGTTTTTATATAATATAAATTGTGTATACTGTGCGTTTTATAATATATTATATTTATTTCTAAATTGTTGTCTTCACCCAATTGCACCTACCTTGTTATTTCTGCACCACCCTATGGTTGACTGGTAGAGAATGCCTCAGGCATTAAGTCCGCCATGAAATATATGTTGCATAAGTTTTAAATAAATAAATAAATAATTAGAAAAAACCTCCTATTAGTTGCTGCGCTCTCCTCCGCGAATATGGTTTGGGGACATTGTGCAGGCAGCCTTACCTGCCACCCGACTCCTGCGCATTGGTATAATGAAGGCGGTAGCTTTGAGCCCCCGGCGCGGCGCGGCCGTAACGTCGCGGCCGTGAAATGGACGCGGCTCCCACGATTTGTTGCTGTTTTACGACTACACATATGTTCGGTAGTGGTATAAGTGTATGACAAGGTTAACTCCAAACACACAACTTGAATGTTGAATTTAAGTACATATCAGGTTGGGCCAGTAGGTGTCTTCGGTCTTCAATTGACTCTACATTACAAACAGTATTCTTGGTCAGTACCAAGATAGTTGCCACGAATAGATCGCAATTATAAAATAGAACAAATGTCAACTAACTTTGTATCGGCATATTTATATTATTCTTAGTCTAAGGATAATAATTATGAAGATGTCATAGTCAAAGTCAAAGTGAAAGTCAAATCATTTATTCAACATAAGCCTTCACAGGCACTTATTGGCGTCAAAACTATAAAATCCAAATGAAATACAAAACTAAAAATTTAGTTTGAACCAAACTACTGAGTCGACCACCAGTTCGGGTTTTGGGAGAGCCTTCGACCGCGAAGAGCTGGCAACAAACTCAGGAGGCTTATGTCTTTTTCTCCATCTTCTCATGATGGAAGATCATTGTACACATGGCCACAGAATAAATAATAATACTACACATGGCGGCAGATCAACCTACCCAAAACTGTCAAATTTCTACAATCAATTTTGAACTTTATCCTTTAGTTATAAGGATCAATATTCATTGGAGAAATTTGACAAGTTAGGGTAGGTTGATCTGCCGCCGTGTGTACCTGAAATCCTAAATTCTTGAGGAACTAGCTGTCAAATGCAACCAACGTTGATGTTGTAGGTAGGCCAATTAGGCCACTACTACTAATCAAAGCCTTTAGACTACCTCTTTGGCCTAGTGGCCAAAGAGGTAGTTTAAAGGCTTTGATAATTTGTACAATAGAAGAAAGATGATAACTTTAGCAACTTCTTATGATAACAACCGCGACCAATATCTGAACCTGCTTTCCGAAGCACGTGCGAACTTGAGACATTCTAGATTGGTTACCAATCCGCTGACTTACGTTGCGGAATTACTTAGCATGTACAAGCCGCTGCCCCATAGAGCCCATCAGCTATTTAGGATTCACAGTGTGATAATAAATAACATATAAGAACATTATTTTTTGTCGCACAAAAGGGCAATGCGTGTCGCTCCTGTTTCAAAGCCGCCGCCCTGCGTCTGCGCAGCACACGATAGGGAAGCTAACCAAAAAAGACGTCATGACTTGCGAATCGATTCTTTAATTTGGCAGAAAATATGCAGCTGTGCTAATATGGCAGACTGCAGCAATGATAATATGCTAATGATGCATTTTAGAAAAACTGTTGTATCATAGATACCAAGACCAAGGAAGTATCAGGAAAAAGTGCTGTAAGTATTTCAATTTTAACGAACGGAATTCGAACCTGCAGCATACAAGTCAGGTGCTATCGACCATACATACCAATTAAACAATCCAACTCTGTCCAACATTAACAACACTACGTAATGTTTCTTATTCTTATTCTTATTCTTACATTGTAAAGTCAAATAGTAAGTTTTAAAAACTGTCAAGTAAGTTTCCATAACTTTTGTAGTGCCATCTAGCGGGCATCGACCAAAGCATGCGTTTTGTTATTCCACTACATAACATTGGCTCTACGAATACAGTGGTCTAGTTTTGTCCCCCCCACGTGAGCCGACGCAGCTTCTCGTCACTAGATGACGCTACGACATGAAAATCGTGTATGGATGTGACGGCCAAGCAGATTGAATATTACTAGCGTTTTGTATCATCCAACCGAATTGAAGTACAATGATTGACTATGTGCTTGATATTGGCTGTGGATAATAACAAATATCGTATATGAATATCTTTATCTTTTAAAATGAGGTAAATGATAACAGAAATTAAAAAAGCTTCTTGCACACGACCTTGCCATGGTGTTTGCTATTTATAGTTATTTTTTGTTCATTAATAATCGCAAAAAGATGATACACATTAAATACAACAGATTAAAAAATACCGTATGAATTTTGCTCACCTAGATAAAGGCAACCTTAGTTACTAAATAAAACTTTAACAAAAAACTGCCGACGATCAGTAATTTGTAGTCGTCTCTAAAGTTTAGTTGCTATCCCTACGGTCTCAGGACCCATGATTTTCGGAAGTAAGAGGTAAGACAGATAGTTTAACAGACAGTTTTTTTTGAGAATTCAGCAAGATGTGCGTTTCCTCCGTTGTTGGCCTTATAATTATGTCGCAAGATAATTGGAAAAAACGGATGGTTGCATAAATAATAGGACGATTGCAAAAAACCGGATATAACAATAAAATTCGTAACAATCCGAGCTATTTTAAGGTTCTTTGCAAACAAAACCGAGTTTATTCCTATCATGTCTTTTTGTCCTGCCATGATACCGGGTATAATGTTACTTTTTACCGGTATCTTCATTTGACAGAAGTATCATTACTAAGTTTTGAACGGTATTTAAAGCCCTGATTCAAAAGTGCTCAGCGCGAGTTTTTTTATTCACTAGAACTTCGTTTGTCACCAGGCAGCGCAGCCTGCTTCAATGTCGATCGATTGGCAAATAAAACTTGCACGCACGTGAGCGTCGTCTGGCGAGACAAAGCGTTTGCCCGCTGCAGAGTGTTATTTTGCGGTTGTTATTTATTTAATGATAAGTTATGACATTAATTTACTCAACGCTAGGTGATAATGTTTAACTACACTTACTAATAATATTATTGTTTTATCGTATCGCTAACATTCGATAATCGTCGTAGGTACAAATGCGTGATTGTCGCCTGGTGACTGTTAACTAGTACAACAGAATGGACTCGACATTATCATTGATAAAAAAGACTTATGAGCATGATAATGTGACGTGAAAGCCTTTTTGCACACGGCACTAGTGTCGCGTGAATGTCACTTAAGGAGAACAAATATTAATGCTTAAGTAATAAGTTTCAAAATATCTTATCTTATCTTAGTGGGGCCTGCTGAGGTTTCCCTCTCGCAGTAACACTTCGACCCATTGGGATCTTTTGTGCAACCCCATCCTTTCACTCTTCTTCCTCTGTAAAGATAGATGCCATAAGTTCGGCAACGTCTTTAAAAGCGAAGAGCCTGAAGTCCTCCGGTTTCGGATAGGCCGATCCCAGGAGTCCCATTCTTTTTCTAGCCAGAGAGTCGCAGTCACACAGTAGGCACTGCATTGACTCCGTTTCCTCTCTACATGCCCTACACAAGCTATTTGTTGATAGATGCATTCTGTGAAGCATTTGCTTTGTGGCATAGTGCCCTGTCAAGGCACCGATGGCCTGCCTTCTACTGCCTCCGCATATGAACTTACTACGTCCTAAGGCGATTTAAAGTGTTTCATACCCGGCTGCTCTTTCCATTCGATGCCGTGCCTGTTTACGATCTAATTTTTTAAAGCCTTGTTAATGATACTTGGTGTAAGTGCCACAAACGATTTAGTACCAATGAGCTGGGTCTCCGAGCCCTCCCTGGCAAGTGCATCCGCCATCTCGTTGCCATGGATTCCCATATGGCCTGGGACCCAGATCAATCTCACCTTGTTATGTCCACCTAGCTTGTTTAGAGCTTTTGTGGTTTCTAGAACAAGGCCAGAGTGGATCCGGGGCGATATGAGTAACTTGAGCGCGATTTGGCTGTCACTCAGAATGAATATATTACGCTTTTTCATGGCTAATTTTATATTCTGCTTTGCGCATAGGAGAATTGCGAAAGTTTCTGCTTGGTAAATAGTGGCAAATTTTCCCATGTTTTGACTAAGCTTGAAGTCGTTATTATAGACGCCTGCCCCTGTGCCCGACTTCATTTTTGATCCGTCAGTATACCAGATCAGGCTGTCTTTTTCCGGAGACGGTGGCCCTCGTTTCCATTCATCCCTGGTTAGAACATAAACTTTAAATTTCTTTTCGAACATGAATATAGGGGATATTTCATCGCACCCCATTTCCATGATCCTGTCAGGAATCTCACTTGGTTTCCATTTTGTGTGTTTAGTCAGAGGTTTAGATGCGTCCCACAGTCCGGCCACCTTTAGTCTATGTAACGCTTTCTTTGCCTCTGTTTCTATTGCATTGCTGTTCACACCTGCACAATGTGCAGGTGTGAAAGGTCTGAGAGGACCTCCAGCGCTGCCGTTGGAGTGGTTCTAAACGCACCAGTGATTGCCAGACAAGCTGTTCTCTGAAGTTTGCTAAGAGCATTCTTACAGATCTTCGGTCTGGTTCTGGGCCACCAGACAATGCTGCCATATATGTGAAGATCGGTCTCACCATCGTCATATAGATCCACCTAATGATTTTAGGGTTGAGTCCCCACATCTTGCCACAAGTAGACCGACACATGCCAAAGACTCTGTAAGCCTTGGCTACGGTCGTGTCCACATTCTGTTTCCAAGTAAGTTCCCAATCCAGCGTTAAACCTAGACATTTCACTTCTTAGCACCAAGAGAGCTGGGTATTATATAGGTTATCATTAGGTTACCCAGTCCCGTAGTGTTTCTCATTCTTGTAAAGGGGACGGCTGTTGTTTTCCCCGGGTTTACAGAGAGATGATGGGCATTGCACCATTTCTCCAGCAAACCCAAGACACGTTGCATTAATCCCGATAACGTAGATAGAAACTTCCCACTGACTGAGATGACCAGATCATCCGCATAACTAACCGTATAGAATGGTCCTTTATTTACTATTTTATCCTCCTTTTTTTGGTCCTTTATTTATTTACTACGATTGAATCAACCACAAGGCTCAACAGAAGAGGCGACAGAACCTCTTCTTGTGGGCATCCTCTGGTTGTTCGTGCAAGTAGACTGTCACCTAGCAGTTCGGAGTTGATAATTCTACCCTATAACATGCATTCGATCAAATTACAGATCGGTTATGGCAGACCTTCAATATCTACGAACGTGCAGACGCAAATCTCTTTGTTTTTCAGCGCAAATTCCGCTCGACTCACCACATGATGGAGAGCAGTTCCTGTTGACTTCCCTGCCTGATATGCACATTGAAGTCCATGGAGTGGGAATCTTTTCAGTGGTCCCGCTCTGATATATTAGTCTACCATCTTCTCCAGGGTCTTCAGGAGAAAGGATTGTATACTTATAGGCCTAAAGACTTTGGGTTCTTCGTTAATCTGGTTTTCCCGTTTTGGGTATGAAGATTACCTTATCACGCCTCCATGTTCTGGGAATGTGTCCAAAAGTTCAAAGTCAAAGTCAAAGTCAAATATTCTTTATTCAAATAAACTTTAGAAAAGTGCTTTTGAATCGTCCATAATTTTTTTACCTACTACCCATTCAGGACGTCTATATTTTAGCTGTGGAGAAGAATGAAGAATGGTTTCAGAATAGAGTATAGAGTATAGAGTATAGAGTTTCAGAATAAGAAATGATG
Organism: Eudonia lacustrata; assembly: GCA_947562085.1. NCBI lineage: Eukaryota > Metazoa > Arthropoda > Insecta > Lepidoptera > Crambidae > Eudonia > Eudonia lacustrata. The sequence continues at coordinate 21,018,339 of OX387326.1, read as the reverse complement.
CCTATCTAACTTTTTTTAAGGTTGTTTGGTTTTTAATTTGTTTACATTATGGTTATATATTATAATTTTACGCAAATTGAGCGGGTTCGAATCTCGCCAGTGGAAATTTTTTCAACGCCTTTTCCAAATCATTTAATCATTTAACTGGAAAAAACATTCTTCTGTTTCTAGGAGTAATAGGTAAATGTAAGTCATGTAATTTAAGTAATGTTTTTATTTATAACCCTACTTAGTCTTGGTGAATTGTAAAGCTTCTTCGCGAGACATCTCGTCGGTAGCGGAACGGGTTGAATGCGAGAATTCGTGGTTCTATTCCCATAGCCGTTTGAATGTAAGAAGCGCATTCTTTATCCGGAACTCTTCAGACCAGTGTCTCGAGCGAGTTGCCCCGTGGACACGTATAGTCCATTACCTAATATCCAGATAAGTTACCGGAGCTGTAAGTAGGTACGATTTAACTTACCTACACAAAGAAGTGTAAGTACGTGATTGCACCGAGCGTGGACTGTCCGGTCAATTGGTTTATTAACGTTAACAGGCGGGCCGCAGCGACTTATCATCGATAAACAATGATTTATGTCATTGTGAAAGCCTCTTTGCACACGGCGCGGTGGTGCCGCGTGAACAACGCTTAAGGAGAACCGCTCGCATATACTGAATAGTTTCAAGAATTTCTGACGTTTCCCTAATAAAATAAGATAAAACTATCTTCCCTTTACTTCTGAAAATAATGAAGGAATACCGGTGATGTTGTCGTTGAAGACTATAAAATTACCATGAGTTACTATGCGAATATGGCTATAAAAACTTTAACTTTTGCACCTGAACTCTCTACTTTTAGTTTAAATATCAACTTTCTGAGAAGCGAAATTTTACAAGTACTCAAGCTGACATTGAAGCTTCTGGTGGAGGATAAGCTAACGGCCGGGGACACAAAAGTTGCAGGACGAATCTTACACACAGTCTTCCTCTTAAGCGTTGTGCGCACGGCCCGCGCACTTATCATTAGTTTTAATATCAATTACTTGCTATCATCAGATATTCGCAGCGGCGGCGGCGCGCGCGCAGCTCGCTGTTGCCACCGGAGCTCCGTTTATCGTCCTAGAAGATCACCGATAACGCTGCTAATATGCTGATGACATAAGAATGCCCATAATGAAAGTATAGTTCAATCAACCAACAATTGGAAAATTAAAATTTCCTATATAAGAGTTTTTCCTATTTTTTCAATACTAAGTAAAATGCTTTGCAAATGCACCGGGACTAAGGGCGACCCTGGGTTATGTGGGAGTCTCCTCCTCTTCCTTCGTCCTGTCACTGAAGCTTGACGAGGGGAGGGGAGGTATACCCACTAAAGAACTTAGTGCCATCCCTTCTCTGCCACATGGGGTGGCTCGGGATCACGAATGGCCAGCACATTTTGTCTTGCCTAAGAAATGCGATGACATTATTAATAAAATAATTATAATTCATTCCAATGTTACAAACATAGTTTTAAAAGTATTTTGTATTACTAACTTTATGGACTGTGTCTGAAATAAATATATTATTTTTATTAGATATGTACCGAAGTAGTTCTTCATCTTAATGTGGAGCAAGTATATCACCGATATCACCATCCTATATTTCGTAGCGAGTGTGGGCATGGTTGGCTGGCATCACGTCTTCAAAATTATCCCTACGATCCAGACATACCTACTCTTAAAGTAATTGATTCTGATCTTTATGACAGAGTTTATGAGAATCATGATGTTATATATTTCGCCGCTCACATAGTAACGCTACAAAGGCCATATTATGCGACTTTTAAGCAAAGTACATCAAAATTTGAGTTGTATATGACGCTACGACCAAATAGCGTCAATTAGTCAACTTTTTGCAGTGGTAGAGTTCAATCGCAAGAATTTGTACATACATAACTTCAAGCTTTTCCTAAATATCGCAAAGAAATTGTCTCGCAACGGGTAATTGTTAATTACTAGTTAGTTAGACAAAGCAGTATATTTTGCGCACGCTCCGTTTTAGGATGCGCACGGCCGGCGCATACTGCTCGCACGAACATAAGATTAGAGTACCACTTCATTGTTGAGCATGTGTAACCGTACGCGCTGCTCACGACTCATATCTTTGAAAGTGTTTATTTGGTGAATTGATTAGGAAATTGATCCTTGTCAATTAAATCTCTTTTATGAACAATATCATGCTATGAACGATTTACAAAATGACGTTACTGGAATGTTTGTACTTGAAGGTCGAAAATAGAAGTGTGATTTTAGTTCGTTCTTTTTTTAAGTATAAAGTTACAGTGCATGGAAAATACGAAAGCGTTTTCAAATTGAGTACTTTATTAATATCAATAATGGATGAAACGCTTGTTGGCGTTTGCCAGCTTTGGAACAGTAAGTTTATGTTTACTATACTTTGACCGATTTATACCTATATTAACTAATAACATATAAATAAAATAATATAATGTTATATTAACTTTACCCGACCCTAAAACCTTATAACACTTGATCTCAAACAAAACAGCAGTTATGGTTGCGGTGCGCTTGCATTATTGTTTTGTATTAATCTCACTGTAAGTTCTTATGAAAATAAATGTCTTTAAACCTAACAACAGCAATACAATGAACAATGAAGAACAATGCTGCTTGGCGGCAGATATTGGTGTGAGAGATGGTAGCCATCCAGACGAATTCCATTCCCCCCCACCCGGCACCTGAGTATGTTGGATTTGGATTGACATAAACCATTTGCACTTCGAAATGCGTCTGACGCATATTTACGCAGTAGATACGCATATTTCAAAAAAACATTATTTATAATGATTTTTAAATAGTATTTCCTAAGAATTTACAAATTGATAAGTGATATCAATATTTAGGTAACTAGGTATTTAAAAAAAGTCAATACAAGTAGCGTACCTATCAAGAAATGGCAAAATATAGCAAATAGAATAAAAACATAAATTGTTAATTCTTTTGTCATGAGTTGATTATGCCAGACGTCAGCCATTGGTAGGTATCAATAATACGAAGACAAATTAAATTTTGAGATGATAAAACAATATGTTTACTAGTGATAACAACAAATACTAATATCTAAAAGAAATTTATCTTTGCTTTTTATATTCTTAATCTATAATATAAAAATGAATCGCTAAATGTGTTGCTAATCGCATAACTCGAGAACGGCTGATCCGATTTGGCTGATTCCTTTTTTGTTGTGTTTAATGAAGTCTGAGGAAGGTTCTTATGGAGAGAAAAAACGTACAAAATACGAAGAAATAGGAAAAACAACAATTTTCATTTCCTATGCAACCACTCTGTTGCCAGCTGTCAAACGCCGTCCGATTCGTTTATTTGACCGCCCTATCCCATGGGCTAGGCAGGTGAAATATCTCGGTGTCACCCTCGATAGGAAGCTGACTTTTGCACCCCATCTCAAGATCGTCCGTAACAGGGCCGCGTTCTATTTAGGTCGGTTATTCCACCTTGTAGGCAGGCAGAGTAAAATGTCTCTTAGAAATAAGACGACAATTTACAAAGCCTGCATCCGCCCAGTCATGACCTACGCTAGCGTAGTTTTCGCGCATTCCGCGCCCTCCCACTTGTACCCCCTACAAACCCTACAAAACCGCTTCATGCGAGGCGCGACGGGTTGTCCGCATTACGTTCGTAATGTAGACCTCCATCGCGACCTCGACCTCCCCACAATCAAAGACTTTATCAAGGACGTCTCCCGACGTTACTTTGATAATGCGCCCCACCACCCTAACCCGCTTGTTGTGGCGGCCGCCAACTATAAAGTTGAAGGCCTTCCCGCAACAAGACGGTACGCGTCTAGGCGTCCTAAGCACGTCCTAAACGACCTCGATGACCCAATTACAGTTGCGAACGCCCCCCCGCCCTATCCTCAAAAATGACAGCACACATTTACAGAATACACTAAACATGCACACTATTTTAGGCCCAAGACACCGTACTCGTAGAACAAGGGTACGAAGAACCGGTTCACACGCGCTCTACGCCAGGCACAGTCATGTGCCTGGGCGCTCCTCTCCTCCTCCACGGCCCGGTCTACCCGAGCCGAAGTCCGTGCCTTTAGAGGCGCCCTCGGGTGGTTCCGCTCCCCGATCCGATCCGAACCCTTAGGAGACTCTGGAAGGGCACGGGGACGCGCACTTTTAAGTGTGCGATGCCGTACCCCTCTAGAAATCCTCCGAAAGTGATTCGTTTCAACACGGCTTGAGGTACCCTTTACGTACCTCGCCGCCCCTAAAACAAGCCCGGTGAAGCTGAAAATGCCCCTCGGCAATCAGCAGTCTCTCTCCAAAAAAAAAAAAAAGCTGTCAAACATTTAACGTCAATCAAAACAAAATAAAAGCGCGTTAAGATTATCTTTGGCATGCCTTCAAGTTGATTAGAGGTCAGATTTATTTATTTACGCACCAAGTAATCAAACAAAAAATATCGTGTACCTTATGGCATTACAATAAAAGTCTTTCAATGTTATTTTATTTCTATTAGACTGCGGCAGGCCAATAACGTTTGACAGATCGAAATCTGTCGGGGCATCTATTAACATAAAAAAATCAATGTAGGTATTAACTTTGTTATAGAGAAATAGGGCAGAACAAGGTCTGCCGGGACAGCTAGTGTGAGATATAATTATACTCTTATGAGAATCTTAAAACTACAAAATACAGATTTCTTAACAAAATTCACTAATTTGCCAGCAGATAAAATAACACCTTTGTAGTCTCGCAGTTAGATCACCATCAGTTTCAGGACAAGGGGTCTGGGATTCAATTTCCATCGTTAGCTTCATATTGTGCACGGTCTTGGCAGCATTGCTGTGTTTCAACGATTACAAGTAAAAACAATAGGTACCTATAGCCAGTTCCTAGGTATTTTAAATTCAGGAGTGCGCTTCCATCCTCAGCCTTATCTTCGATTACTATCAGGTCAGATCAAGGCCAAGTGCAATCCCGTTATGGATCGATAATCAAAAAAAAAATAAAGCCTGTAGTCTGTGCTGAAGCACAAAATGATCTCACACATTCTGAGATAAATTAAATACCGCCATAAATCAAATATTAATACAAACTTAACAATAATTTCTGTCATGAGATTATCACAGATAGAAGTAGTTGCACATATCAATCGGTCCTTTGTATGCCACCATGATTTATTGAACTGATAACATATAATAGCATACAATTCATTTATAATTATTTTAAAAGCATGCTTTTAACACAAGCTGACTGCTATTTAAAATACATAAATGCGATGCGAATAAAACGACATTATAATATTTATATAATTCCTGTCTGTATGATATTTAAACTAAGTACTTGTTCATATTATTGATCTTCATCAATCTATATAAATCATTTGATGCATTCATTTAGATTCATCATTTCATAATTTCTGGTTTCATGCGCTCCCAGGTGGACAAACAGCGTTGGGAGATCGGGTCGAAAAACCATACGATCCCAAGCGGTGTGTGAGTTGGTGTTACTCCCTGAAGATCGGGTCGAAAACCATATGATCGCAAGCGGTATGTGAGTTGGTGTCTCCCTGAAGATTGGGTCGAAAACCATACGATCCCAAGCGGTGTGTGAGTTGGTGTTACTCCCTGAAGATCGGGTCGAAAACCATATGATCGCAAGCGGTATGTGAGTTGGTGTCTCCCTGAAGATTGGGTCGAAAACCATACGATCCCAAGCGGTGTGTGAGTTGGTGTTACTCCCTGAAGATCGGGTCGAAAACCATATGATCGCAAGCGGTATGTGAGTTGGTGTCTCCCTGAAGATTGGGTCGAAAACCATACGATCCCAAGCGGTGTGTGAGTTGGTGTTACTCCCTGAAGTTCGGGTCGAAAACCATATGATCGCAAGCGGTATGTGAGTTGGTGTCTCCCTGAAGATTGGGTCGGAAACCATACGATCCCAAGCGGTGTGTGAGTTGGTGTTACTCCCTGAATGTCTAAGCCAATGATCAAATTTTTCTGCTATGTATTTAAAAGCATGATTCTAAATTGTTTCCCCTTCTTCTTCGAAAACAGGGAGCCTCTGAGACATAAATTGGTAAAAGTAAAGTAAATAGCCTATGTATTATCCCAATGCTGGGCAAAGGCCTCTATTATTGGAATCAAGTCAACGCTTGCCAAATGCGGGTTGGTGATCGATCACAAATTCGGGCTATGCATCAAAAAATTCCAAACACACTGTGCCTTTCAGGTATCGGGTCGAGCGCGTTTCCATTAGGCCACCGAAGCGTGCAAGGCGTCACACAAATTGTAACTGAATCAAAACTCACAGACTTCGAACCCAACGCCAAGTATTTTAATAATAAGTTGGGGAAAAAGTTTCTTCGCATTTTTTAAGAACATTCAAAACATTTTTATATTAATATGGTTTATTTACATTTAACTAAAGTATGTAGGTGCCATTTTGTTCGAAAACTTTTTGCCATTTTGTAGGTAGGGACATGATCCCATTGCTATAGAAAGTTTGGGGCTTCTGATCAAAATACCGCGACAAGTGGTTTTGGCAGTCCTCTCGTGATGTTAACCTGACACTGCCTAAAGAATTCTGAAGAGACCGAAACAGGTGGAAATCTGAAGGTGCAAGGTCAGGACTATACGGCGGATGCATTAACACCTCCTAGGCAAACTCTCTTATTTTTTGCTGAGTGGCTAAATAATGTGTGAGGTCTAGCGTTATCATGATGAAAAACCGCAACCCTTCTGTTGATTAAATCCGGCCGCTTTCTCTCAACTTTTTGCTTTAATCTCATCAGTAGTTCGCAGTAGATTTCAGAATCGATGGTCCTGCCTGGTGGTAACAGCTCATAATAAATAATGCCCTTCCATTCCCACCACACAGACAGCATCACCTTGTTGCGAGTTAATCCGGGTAATCGCCACAGTCTGTGAAGCCTAACCGGCCTTTGACCACGATCTTTTTCGCACGTTCTTGTCGTACGTGATCCACTTTTCATCACCAGTTATCAGCTTCTTCAAAAATGGTTCGGTTTCATTAAGTCGTAATAAAGAATCACAAATGAGTACACGGTTCATTAGGTTTCTTTCAGTGAGCTCGTGAGGTACCAAAATATCGAGCTTTTTTGTGTACCCAGTTTTTTCAAATGCGCCAACACTGTTTTATGGTCAAGTCCCAGTTCTTCAGCTACGTCGTAACTACTGATATGACGATATTGCTCCACTTTTTCAAAAATGCCATCCATTTTATCCGTAATAGGGCGACCAGAGCGACGTGCATGTTTGACATCAAAATTTCCGGATTGAAAACGCTTAAACCAAATTTGTGCTACTCTCACAGACACTGCACTAGGTCCATAAACATCACAAATTTTTTTGCGGCTTGCGTTGCAATTTTACCTTTTTTTATAGTAAAATTTTAAAATGTATCGAATTTCTACATTAGATTCACTCATCTTGACAGTAAGAAAAACAAATGAAAATCACACATTTTCCTAATTTGAATTTGGACAAAACTTTTGAACTTTAAAATTTAATCTTTTAATGATACCAAAACCAGCCAGATACAAATAGTAACCAAAGACTACTTAGTACAAGTTCAGACATGCTATATGCGAAAAGACTTTTTCTCCAATCTATATTAAGTACTAACATAGTTCTATAATTCCATTGTTACTAACCATTATGAGTCTTTAATATTAATTATCAAAATAAAGAAATACGTTATTTATTTGTAAGTTCTGCTATTTCAATTGTGCGTGTGTAGATCTAAGGTGTAGATAAAAACTTGGATTAATCAGATTATCACCTTAGTATAGTTACAAAAGTACTTGTTCTTATTTTTGACATTTTAAATTCAGACATTACAGACTATTTAAGGCGGTTTAACAAATAATCTTGCTATTGAATTTAATGTTATTTTTATGTACGTACCTAGTTTTCATTTCTATCCATCTCATTTTGACACCATTGCGTTAACCGCGAACCTTCAACATTCCTGTAACGGTTTAATGAACGCACACCAAGGACTCAAACAAAAGATTTCAGTGCACATCCTGAAACTCAATGAGGCATCGCGGACAGGCGGCCACGGCGCCAATCACCGCCGAGATTAATGAATTACCGATTGTTTGTTAATGAGCAGTGGAGGCGATACCGACGCATTTATATCCAGACATTCGGTGGTCGGCCGCAGTCGCTGCTCGTTGTCGCAAGTTTATGGTTAGAGATAGTGAGTGTGGTCCAGAGTGTAAGACTGAGGTACGTGCTAGCTATAAGATGATATGTACACAGCAGCTGTTGCAGACAATAAAACTAAAAACTGATAGAAGAAAAGCAGAATAGGGATTAGACGAGCGACGCTGCTAAGCTTCCCAAAGTCTGTAGGAACTAGAAATCTGTCATTATTACGTAGCAGAAGGAAAAGTAGGCATCTACTGGTAATTATTAAATTATTGTAATGACCTGTTGCACGCCTTGGCATTTCTGTAAGTGCAGCAAGTATTTGTTTTTGAAATAAATAAATATACTTTATGCACCAATTTAAAATGACGAAATTATTTTTTTTAGATATTTATTTTTTAGAAATACTTTTAAAGCTTACGAGTTTAAAAAGGGTAAATAACAAATTTATAAAGCTCTAACCTTATTTATTATTTTACGAGTAAGTATTTTATTTTTTTATTTTTTTCCAAGTAACTCGTCGCTATCCTTTCTAACTATACTAAACACTTTTGTATTGGTATTTCTTCGTAATTCAATCTTTATGGAGCTGTCCGGACGATAACATATTCTAAACGAGTATTCCTTCGTCGTTCGCTTTCGTACACAGAAGAAAGACGTTCTGTGCTGTTTTTGTGTAAAAATTAAACTATTTTTATTATTTTGATTTATGCATTCACAATGCTTTATAAAATAGTTACAAAATTTCTTTTTTTTCTAGTAAAATTTTAACTTTTAAAAATTAAACTATGTATATTAGTAAATAAACTATATAGTATAGAAGAACTCATTATTTAGCAAGAAATTCATACCAAAAAGACGTAAGTGCCAGCAGTATAGATGTACTAGCGCAGACCTACGTGTCTCCGGTGTCATCTGATATGGTTTCATACGTCCATTTCAGAGTCCATGTACCTACCTGTACTCGTGCTCGTGTCAATTGGATTAATCCTTGAGCAATAAAGTAACAAAATTATGTTCCGCCGTCTTTTACTCGGATTTATTAACTAATGAAATTGAATTTTTATCTATAAGGCATTGAATCAATGTATTTTATAGAACGTTCATGGTTTGTATACTAGTAGTATACTAATACTCGTACTAAAGACTTATTGAAGTCTAGATCTAGAGTTCTAAGTTCGATTTAAGTTTGGTTTTTGTAGTTTGTAGCGTAAAGGTTTATTTTTAATTTTAACACTAGCTCTGCCTACGCTACGACTGCGTGAACTTTTAGTTCTGCATTAAGTTGTGGTGAAATTCCTGCAGCAAGAGCTTCTTCTTATGCGCCTACAGCGCACGTCGTGCGTATTCACAAATATGAACACGAGTACAGGCGTTTTGAAGAATTTGATACATTGTAGGTCGCAAATACGTTTTGTCGCAAAAGCGTTCCGTCGCAAACGCGCTCTTTCACCGTAGACCGTAGACAGCGTAGATGGTGCGCGTTGAGTGATTATATTTTTGTACTGAATAATAACGAAACATATACCTACCTACCTAACTTTACAAACAATATAAAGATTTTTTGCTATTTTCTTCGGAAGCTAAGTAAATAGTATCAATTGTCTGTCAAAGTTATGCGTAAGTGTAATATGGATGTTTACCTACTTGATGATACCTGGGAACTGTAAAGATCTCCTGTCTGGAAAGATATTATAATCATTTAGAGAGTAATGTGTTATTTCGTAACATCTACCAGATAAACGTTTCTTTTATTATACAAAAACCGAAAAAAAAGAAAACTTTAAAAAACAGTAGACATTTTTTTAAACTGATATGCGTATCTAGGTAATTAATAATATGATTTCAATATTATTTCTTGCTTTTTAGAGCTGTTTGTACTTTTTTAAGTTTCCTGTTTTTTGAAATCGGTTTTTTTTTGTAAAAAAATATTTTATTTTTAACCGACTTCAAAAAAGGAGGAGGTTACTCAATTCGACTCGTATATATGTTTTTTTTTTTTACGATTTTAAGTGATGGGTAGACGTAGACCTAACAAGGATGCTTCTCGGATGAGGAAACGGCGGCCTAGTAGGTAGTGGTATTCCTATGTAAGACTTCAATCTTAATTAGGTATTATTTTTGTACAAACTAAACATTTTGGCATATTGAACCGTATGAAGTAGCCCAACAAAAGTTATCTGCTGTAAATCGTTAAGAAATTCCCTCGACTGTCTATGGTCTCCATCATCAGACCTGTAATGGCACTTATAACCCATATGGGTGCAAAGTTCTTATCTATAGAAATGAATTATGACCAAACACAAGGTACTTAGCTACTGTAAAACGTTGAGAGGTTCCCTTGACTGTCCTTCGTCTTCATTATCAGACCCCTAATGACACACACACACAACCCATCTAGGTGTAAAGTTCTAATTTTTTCAACATTTGTGTTTTTATATATTATATACTTAGATGAAATTGGCTCTTAACGTATGTACTTCCTACGATTGGTTTTTTTTTCTTTTTTATATATTAACGGGTAAGCACAGTGCCTTGATCACCTGACGTTAAATGATGACAAGGCCAATGATGGAAGCGCACTTTACCCGGTAGTGAGGCACTGGCTATCTTATCTCTAGCTGCCGGAACACAACAATGCTACAAACATTGATGTTATGGCGACATATTTAGATAAGACGATGGTAGCTAGCCAGGCGAACAAACAAGCCCTACCACCAACCAAACGGAGTACACAAACATGTACCCCCCGCTGGGATTCGAACCCGGGATCTCTGGGTCTGAACCGGTGGTCTTAGCCTCTAGACCACAGAGGCGGTTATGTAAATATTGTTTTCCACAAAGAATGGTTTGCTGTAAGAGATCTTTTATGAATTTTTTTTTGTTTTTTGCTTTATTTATAATAGGTCCTTACCTATGAAATTGACGTTTTTTTCTCACTTATTATTAGGTGTATTACTTCTAAAAGTCAATACCAGTTGTTAATATTATTATACACCTTTAATTAGGACTATGTTACTAAGGCTTCAGGACTAACAATGATTATTCATTTTGTGTCTTTATCGCCCAATTTTTTTTTTTAATTGACTTCTTTTTTTGTTCGCGGAATTTCATTCCATTTTTGTTTCATTGTAGCTTTGAAGGGTCTTGTTTTTTTTCTTTTTAATGTCTGCTATATTTAGCTAGTGAAACAAACTCTGCATTTTTATAGTGTTAACATAAATAGATGCTAAGAAAATTTAAAAAACGTTAACTAGTATGAAAAATATAATTTTAGAAAAAATCTTCATACAAAACGTCAATTTCATAGGTAAGGACCTAATATATTTAATAGCCCGGTCAAATTAGGCCAAAAAATAAGTGTACTCTTGCATTAATTCACAACAAGCTGAAAATTTACAGGCACGTAAGGGATACCACTCTAATGGAATTCTGAAAAGTCCCTATTGATCCCGTGTGTGTAAAAAAATTATTCAAGGTCGAAGGTCGCAAATATAATTTTTTGGATTTTTTGGCCAAACGGTTAGTTTTACGATAAAAATAGCTCAAATTAATTGTAGTTCAGGTAATTATCTACTAAAATTATCCTTATACTTTTTTCTCTAACATTTGACCATTTCTGAGCACATGACACGGAAAGTGAAAAGTGTTTTTCTTTATAAAATAATAACACTCATTTCATTTATATAAAAAACATGTTATTAAGGTCTGAAAATAATTGTTAATTTAGCATAAAAACTGCAATCAAGCTGTAGGCACGCCGCGCACCGGAATTGTCTCATTATTTGGACAATTTGCAGTCACAGAAGCGTTGCGAGCACTGGACTACTTGTAAATAAACATTTCGATTCAGAATGATGTTAGCACGGTTACATCATACAAGTTCTTCCTTAAACAAAACCCACATGCTAATTTGACATATATTTAGACATAATATGTACGATAAAATAACTTAGCGGCTAAAATCTTTGTTACTTAAATGTTCTGTAAATTAATAAAGAAAATCAACAAAACAAAGAATGGTGACGAGAGTCCCTCATAACCCGGGGTCGCCCCTGGCCTCGGTGTATGAGTAAGACAACATTTTTCCTAGGGAAAATACAAGTAACATGAAGAAAAGTCTGTGTCTTTTTACTATACTCATCAATGCATCTTTTTTTTTAACCGAATGCTAGAGGAATTATCGTTTTATACTTTTCCTAGCTGATAATGACATAATAATTGCTGAACTATCACTTTTGGCACACACCTATTATTATGAACGTCGCGTCATTGAAAAATAATAATAATTAACAATAATAAGACAAATAACATGTTTTCTTAAGCATTAACTTTAAACACTTTCCTATATATTATTAAATTATGCATTGTTTTTCCATGCTGCTGCAATGTATTAAGGTCTTTACCTATGAAATTGCCGTTTTGTATGAAGATTTTTTATACAATTTTATTTTTCATACTAACGTTTCTTTAATTTTCTTAGCATTTATTTACTTTAACACTATACAAATTGTAGAGTAGTGTGTTTGTTTCACTAGCCAAATATAGCAGATATTAAAAAGAAAAAAAATCAAGTCTCTTCAAAGCTACAAAGAAATAAGAGGACAATTCCGCGAACAAAAAGTTAGTAAATTTAAAAAAAATATTGTGCGATAAAGACACAAAATTAATAACAATTGTTATTACTGAAGCCTAAGTAACATAGTCCTAATTAAAGGTGTATAATAATATTAACAATCGGTAATGACTTTTGGAAGTAATACACCTATTAGTAAGAAATAAACGGCAATTTCATAGGTAAAGACCTATTATTAGGTTGGGGAAAAAGTCTTTTCGCATATAGTATGTATGAACTTGTAATAAAATCTCTTTGGGCTATACTATTTATATCTGGCTGGTATTGGTATCATTAAAAGTTTAAAAGAAGATAATTCCAAATTCAAAAAAGGAAAGTGTGTGATTTTCATTTGTTTTTCTTACTGTCAAGATGAGTGAATCTAATGAAAAAAATCGATACATTTAAAAATAAAAATATTTTACTACAAAAAAGGTAAAAATGCAACGCAAGCCGCGAAAAAAATTTTCGATGTTTATGGACCTAGTGCAGTGTCTGTGAGAGTAGCACAAATTTGGTTATAGTATTGCTATTAATATAAAAAAAATATGGTTTATTTACCATGCCTCATTATCGTCAAAAAATGTCGCCAATAGATGTTGTTTGAGACTTCCACGTTAACTCAGCTGATTGTACTAGTTTTTTGTAGGTAGGCCTCCCCTCCCACCCCCTCTAGCTTTTTGTGGCTGGTCATCCATGGTGGGGAGGGGTCGCCCATTACCCGAGTGTATACCTGAGATAGCAATTTACCTAGTTTAAAAAAAGCTTTCCTCCACAGACAGCATTAACGCTATCTTTAAACTACTCCGTCAGCGTCGAACCAACACGTAATGTAGCATCCTGCCGTCGATTGCAGATATCATCATAAGCATCCGACTGGTTCCAAAACAAATACAGTGTTTACGCAAAAAAGGTAGAAAGAATGTCGAACGTTGATTAAGCAGGTCAAAGTTATTTGAAAGCCCCAAAATTCAAAACAAGCGGGTACACAGTGTTTAGTTTAATGCAGATCTACCCACTGAACTAAAAAAACTAGTACTCAAAGTCTCAAAGTGTACGATATTGTGAACAAACCCTTGTTTGGTTTGCCCTTTCATATGCGGGGGCAGTAGTTGTGCCACTGAGTGTAGGTACTGTGACGATTCGATGTAGTGTTAGCATAAAATACAATGCATTTAATTGTACATATTGTTTTCCAAAGTTTACGCCAGCATTCCACATTGAAAGGAAATATACTTTGAAAATACCGATCTGTGTACATAGGTACTCGCCTTGTTAACATATTATTTTATTCAGACGATAACGGTTCGAATTCAAACTGTTTGTAACAAATAAGTAACTGATTAACTTGTCTCTACACCAAGCAGACTCTACCATTATAAAAGTCATCCGCATTCAATTCAAATTGGATTTTTGTATATAACGCTGTTATGTATATGGCGCAGTGGTTAACGCGCCCGGTCTGCGATTGCTGAGGTTAAGCAACTTTCGCAAAGGCTGGTCATCGGATGGGAGACCAAAAGTGTATCATCTCGAGCTCCTCCGTGCTTAGGAAGGCACGTAAAGCCATTGCTCCCGGCTGCATTAGCAGTCGTTAACAACCACCAATCCGCACTGAGCCAGAATCAGAATCATTTATTGGCCATATAACAAAACGTTACATCTAGCAAGTCACAAGCACATATCAAAATAAAAAAGTTAAATTGGATTTAATAATATAAAAATAATTGCAAAATATTAAATGTCATTAAGTTGAATATTTTTTTAAAACACGTACATATAACAACAATGGAACATTACCTATATTAAATTATTGAGCGAATGAACATTTATTCTGTCGTAAGAGTCGTAACTGAGTGAAGTATTGATCACATATTAAAAATATAAAGTTAAAGTATATGTAATTATGAAAAACTAACAAGATTTTTGCATATTTTGTATTGAAATATGAGTATTATAATATCTTTTGCATGTAATAAAATTTTAAAAAATCCATCGTTCCCTCCATAGGGAAGGCTCGTGCCCCAGTAGTGGGGACATTAAATGAGCTAATAAGGAGGGGAGGAGGGGTATAACATTAAGTATTTGTCAACGTTAGTTTTTTTTCGTTTAATGTTAGTTCTACAGCTTCTAAACTCCACTGCAACAATGTAAAATTGTGAATATATTAAGTAGTAGGTATTTGCGGTGAGCGGTGCGCGGGCGCATCGTTCGCGGTTGATAATAAATAATAAACCGCTCGCGTCGCGGCTGGCCGGCCGTGGCGCAATCAAGCCGCCACGCCATCGTCGCCACCAGCAGCGCAGCGCCACTGCCTCGCGGAGTCGCTCGCAACGCGGTCGCGCCACACTTGCTGCCTGCCAGTTACCCAACACGTTCGCGCCACTTTTTGACAGTTATCAATTTAAAAAAAGTACGATAGTTACCGCGAGTGTATACAAACTTTTTAATTTTAATTTAATAAAACCTTTTTCGTGTTTGTTTGGTGTATTATAAATTAGGTGAGTTATTCGAATACTTAATACTCTTAAAGACGTCTTACGTTTAATAAGCGACCTTGTATGTATAGTAATGCTTAAAAAGTGAATGGTTGTTTATATTTATGGGACGAGATATCTGATAATATAAGTATTACCCAACGTCATGCCTGTTGCTGATTTTTTATTAAACGAAGCTATAAGAGTACCTACTTTGAAACAATTCAATAAAGAAAACGATTTTCAATAAAAAAATTACTTAAACATTTGTTTTGTACGAAAAATCAACAGTTTGGTATAAAGGTATATTTTAGCATATGCAGTTCGATGAGAGTAGCTCTAATACAAATTTTCTGTATAGTTGTATATAATAATAATAGATAAAGGTTCTGTATTTGAAGTGGAACTAAAGTGTTTAAGGTAGAGTTTAACGTTCGCTTATCTCAACGTCAGTGTATAGAGCCTCGCCCTCGAGATAGTGGTCAAATCGTACAGTTTTTCTAATAATATTCACACTAAATTTTTATCAATCCTCATCTGAGATATTATATGTCACTTGTTATCTGTATCCATTATTTACATATATTTAGAGGTATTCATATATTATTCGTGTTACTATACCTATTTCTACCTATTATTCATTTACGAAGGTTGATATTTTATCTTCACTGTCATTGTTAGACGTAAAGATTGATAAGTTATATTTATAAAATACAGTGAAAAAATTTAATACCTACCCGACCCGAGCCTGGAATCGAACCTGGGTCTTCCGCAATCGGCTGCATTGACCATTATGCTACCGGGAAGGCTGACGTAAGCACTGAATTTTTCTTATCCTACTAATATTATAAACGCGAAAGTTTTTAAGTATGGATGGATGTTTGTTACTCTTTCACGTAAAAACTACTGAATGGATTTGGATGAAATTCGGCATACAGATAGTTTATAACCTGAATTAACACATAGGATACTTTTTATCCCGGTATTCCCACGGAAACGGGAACCACGCGGGTGAAACCGCGAGCGGCCGCTAGTTTTTTATAAATATTTAATTCAGCTTCAGTGCAGCAATTATCACTTAAAAATAAAAAGTAAACTTGATAAGTTATGCTAACAAGTACTGAGTAAGTAGATCACTAATGCTCGGCACAGTTTGCTTATTCATTGAAGTAGGTGTGCAGGCGCTGCTGGGTGTCTGGTGTGAGTTTTGTTTACTATCCGTATTCATTCTATTACGTTTACGAAAACGAAAACTAGTATGGCAGTTTAGCAGCGTCTCCTGGCGACATACGAGAAGAGTTAACATTTTGCCATACATATTCTTGTTTTCGTCCGATCCGATCCCAAACCTTCGGAGAATCTAGTAGGGCACGGGGACACGCACTCGTGCGCGATGCCGTTCCCTCTAGAAAACCTCCGAAGGTGATTCGTTTCACACGGCTTGAGGAACCCTTTAAGCTTCTCGCCGCCCCCAAAAAAGCCCGGTGAAGCTGAAAATGCCGTCAGAAAAGGCAATCAGCGAACTCTCTCCAAAAAATCTCGATTTCGTTAACGAATGTCAAAAATAACTCACAAAGTAACATGAAATACATCATTGGTGCGTGAACTACACTGCAGCTGCGCGCGCCTGCACACTGCACAGCATCACGAACGTCTGGCGTGACCTTGCAAAATTGAAAATAAAAACTAAAACCAAAAAAGGGGCTTAATGACAAACACGTTTACAGGTATAACGAGAAGCATATATATCATATATCTCCGGTAGTAAACACTATTTTTGACTGATGTTTTTTTTCAGAGTTTTTTTTTTTTTTTATTGTGAGATGGGCTTGCTCTTGGCCTCATTCTAATCCCTAGGGCTAAGAAGAGGCCGACGATGGAACAAGCTTGCCCAGAAATAGCCTATTCACTCGGGATTTAAAAACTTTAGGGTTATATGCACTCGGGAACACAGACACCGGTAGGGAATTCCACTCTTTGGCTGTACGCATTATAAATGTAGAAGCAAAACGCTTAGTGCGCAGAAGTGGAATATCAACCAGGTAAGGGTGGTAGCCAGCCGTACGTCTGGATTCTCGATGGTAAAATGGGGAAGGTGGAATGAGCTCATGCAGCTCAATAACACACTCTCCGAAGTATAGCCTGTAAAAAACCGACAAGCAGGCAACTGTGTGAGTTTGATTTGATTGAGGTGTGATTGCCTCAGACGGCATTTTCAGAGTCACCAGACTTTTTGGGGCGGTGTAAAACTTAAACTGAAAAAGAGTTTTTGAACGCTACGCTACCAATCAACTTGGTAATGATCATCAATCAAAGCCTGTATTCTTATGTAATTAGTACTATTGTTTCATTGAGACGTCCCTAACAGGTGTGCCACCAAAACCAAACACCACGCTATAAACGTAAGATTTTCGTACAATGTTTGCCAAACCTGATGTAACAACGCGCGCCATAAAACCGCTTTACGATGCTAACTCATGCGATTTCATAAAAAAAAACATTGCACTCGATTCGCTTCAGCAATACTAACGGAGTTTGAGAGAAAATATCAATATTCAATTAATTTAAAACACGTGGAATGTAAAAACCAATGACGTGGGTTCGTTTTCCACCTGAGGCATTCGCTGTTAATGTTATCTTTTTTTAATTTTGCTTAATAAAAAGGTTAATTATTAATTTGTCACAAACATTCACCTACAACGTATGTACATAGAATAATGCAAATAAACCTGTTTCACTTCATTTCGATGGATATGCAATGTCATAGAAACCTCCAGCATGGACATTTTTATTAGGTGCTTAATAGTTTACTCATTAGTGTCCAGTCTAGTCTAGGGTTGCTTAATAGTTTCCACAGCAATATGTATAATCCTTTAAAACAGCAGTAACAAATGTAGAAACTTATAGATAACAAAGGGCAACTGGGTGCCTTGTGTAAGTTTCATTAAGACATTCGATCGCGTCAACGAAAACGAAAATTAGTATGGCATTGAAGCAGCGCCTCCTGGCGGCGTACGAGAAGAGTTCTGTTGACATTTTGCCATACAAATGTTCGTTTGCGTAAAGGTAATCCAATGAATGCATGCGGAATTGCGGATGTAAACCAAACTCACACTAGGCACTCTCATCTGTATTGACTATCCATACTTTATGGAAAATAAACAAACAATACTTTGATTGAATAACTGAAATATGGTATACCTTTGTACTGAAGGGAATGCTATTAGGGTTGAAATTGAAAATGAAACCGCTAGTAGCTTATTTGTTCTAAATAACTAACATTGTCATCATCATCTCAGCCAAAAGACGTCCACTGCTGGACAAAGGCCTCCCCCAAGGATATGAGGGGTATTTGCCGTAATCGCCACGCTTGGCAGGCGGGTTGAGACTTAATCTAAGAGAGATGCTGCTGCCCATCCTCTGGAACGATCCCTTAGTCGGCTTTTACGACACCCACGGGAAGAGATGGGGTGGTGCAATTCTGTATCCCCGGCACCACATAAGTAACATTGTATTACGCTCTATCTCTTTTCTTAGCCAAAGTTTTAAACGAGACAATAACTGAAACGCTCTGTTTTATTATATTATTTAGTTTTCCACTAAACTATTTCTCATAGAGCTATTCTTTTTAAATTAATAAAATC
Source organism: Eudonia lacustrata (assembly GCA_947562085.1). Classification (NCBI taxonomy): domain Eukaryota; kingdom Metazoa; phylum Arthropoda; class Insecta; order Lepidoptera; family Crambidae; genus Eudonia; species Eudonia lacustrata. Next base: position 20,999,410 of record OX387326.1, on the reverse strand, counting down.
TAAATAGTTATTTTTATTTAAGAAATTGAATTCATTAATTTATCGATGAAGTTGTGACGAATGAATAATTTCACCTATGCATGCCCTAGTTATAGTTAGCCTTACACATTCGTATTACGTATTTAAAAATCGTATTTTTATTACGTTCATAAAATATGAAAAATAAAGATCTTTAATGCTATGCTCTGCGCATGCGCACGCGACTGCGACTGCCCTACATGAGCACATATAAATAAATACACTTATTCTGTGCTATGAGTGTTGTTGTATCTCGACTCACCACTTTGTTTGTGTATTACTAGTATTATCAAAATCATCGTAAATTAGTAAATTGATTATCAGCTCATTACGTATAAACACTTACCGGCAAATAGTTCAAAGGTCGCCATAGCTAATAGGAAAAGCCAGCTCATAACGTTATGTTGACGTATTTAATTGATTACTTAAAGTATTTAACTAAATGTAGTTAAATACTTAACTTCATATAAGTCTTATAAGTATTTAAGTGTATTGATAGATAAGTTATACTTTTTGTACATCGTTTTACGAGAAAGATGAGTGTGAGTCTACCTGCTTGTGATTTTTTCTTTTTATTTTCGTTTGTTTTATTTATTGTAATTAGTATTAATCGTTGTAATTAGTAATAAACAAATAAATCAAAGTCGCAATACGACGGACCTACCTTTGAAAAAGGTAAATAAACTTCAGGACAATTGTATGGAGAGACCTAACATGCATTTAAATGCGTTGGCCAGGTATTGCCCTAGTGTTATTAAACCTTCGCATTATCTAATTCTATGCAAACGGGCGAAGCTACAGTTATTCCCGTAACTGATTGTTTAGTATTTGGCGCGATTGAGGCTGATTCCAAACACATAACCTCGCCAATGGCTGCGGCTAGTTAACTTGCATCGCGGAGAAACCCGGGAACTGGTTTGCGGACCGGAATGCTTGCCCTGCCACCAAGTTCAACTTGGAAGCACAAATAAAATGGTTTAACTGATAGGTACAACGCACTGGAAATCCCTTTTTAATATGACTGTGAATCTGATGTCTTTGACCAATATTTGCAAAATTCAGCAGAATATCAACATGTAATTAGACATAATTGGTTTTGGTCGTAACCAGCTATGCACTTTTTTTGAAATACCAATTTATAATATTGACAAAGTGCCGAAATCGATACGAAGATTGAGTCATACTAATTACTAATTTCATACTAATTAGAAACCGCTTTACGTTAATAAAAGAATTGCTTAGGATCTGCAAGAATAAAAAATTAAATATCTTTTAGAAATATGCTGATGTACCTAGCTAATAGCAGATTTAGTAGTGCAACGTTTAAAAACAAATGATTATGATGGACTTTTCATATTCATCACAGACATTTTGACAAATCTGTATGCCAATTCACATCTATTATATATATAATATTTACTTTATTATACACTTTATATCATCATCATCATCATCATCTCAGCCAAAAGACGTCCACTGCTGGACAAAGGCCTCCCCCAAGGATCTCCACAACGACCGGTTTTGTGCTGCTCGCATCCAGCGGCTTCCCGCGACCTTATATGATAAAACTTAATTTACCACAACCAATGTGCTTTGATAACAAAATAATGAAAAGAGATAAAACAACCAAAATGAAACAAACAAATGAGTTTCCTTTATATCCGCGTGGAATTACATAGGTACATGGTATTAGAAGTCGTTATCGATAATTCACACTTATTAATTTATCGGAGTTAGTTTGCTACGGATACGACCACTTTATGCGCTGAAGCAAATATAGTCATCTCTTAGATATCCATCCTCACCAGTTCATTAATAGACTACTATTAAGTAAAGCACAGCTTACAAAAATGTTTTCCAAATACTAGGTATAGGTACTCGTACTTACCTAAATTTATTCAAAATAGTTTTTTTTAAACAGGGTTTTTTTAATTGACCAATGTTCAGTGAATCGAAAATAATATTCAATTGCTTATATAATTTTTAACGCAAATTTTTGTTGCGAACAAATTACAAAAACACAAATGTTGAAAAAATTTCCACGAGCAGGATTTGAACCTGCACCCTTCTGGCATACCGGGTCAGGTGCTCTTCCAATTGAGCTATCGTGGTTCTAACCAGCCCGCCGAAATTATTTAACACTATTTACTTTATCCTGCTCGTGGAAATTTTTTCAACATTTGTGTCAGTCTTAGGCACTTATTGCCGTCAAAGCTATAAAAAGTCCAAGTAATAATAAAAAAACAAAAAATTTGGTTTAAACTTAACTTCTGGATTTATCACCAGTTCGGATGTTGGAGAGCATGCCTTTGTTTGTGTTGTAAATCAAATCAAATAGCTTTGGTTTGAATTTCCCCTGACCGCCGCGTTTCGCAAGCCTGTCGCAAGCGGCCTCGCGCTCGCAGCCGCGGCCGCAACACCCAACGCTGCTAGCAAAAAGCCTTTAAGACAACTTTCCCCAAGATGGTGATACTGCATTTTAAAGGGATGTTTTTTTTTAATAAGTTCACGGCTACTTATTTATATACATTACGGATTTAAGTTAGGATCTTTAAGTTCTAACATTTACACCATTCTGAATTCTGTTATCAATGCATGAGCATGCATGATATATTTTATGCATGTTAATTTTTTCATTGGTTTTCTACTAGGTTAAAATTATGGTGTCCATATACATCAATCCTTATATTAAATGTTAATTGGTTGTTATGTTTTTTGCCTGTATATAAAAAATAAATAAACTCCAATGACACCTGCAAGAATTGGTACATGGAGGGAATTCGTGATGTAATACATTTTTTATTGTGTGTATCGTGTTTGAGAGGAGTTGGCTACTGTTAGCTGTGCTTGCAGCAAATTGGCATGGCGTCGCTAAATACTAAACACAATTCAGATAAAATGGTGCCACACGTCACAACGCTTGTTTACAGACTTTCTTGAAGACCAATTTGGAAATACGTGTTGCGGTCAAACGAAGATGAGCCAGTCAGAATCCAACGTCCGTTTGCTTCATATTTGAAGCAACTAGCAATTTTTCTCCTAAAAAAAATAATTCAATTAAACGGTAGCCAATTTTTTTCTAGAGCCGATTTATGATTTATTTCCACAATAAAAAGCGCTAAGTCTTAAACTTCATGGTAAGCGACGACAGCGCCGAAAGTGGGTCTGTTCCTGTGTTTTTGGACAGGATTACTTAGCAGGGCCCAAGAGTACTATAGCCTAGTGTATCATCATCATCTCAGCCAAAAGACTTCCACTGCTGGACAAAGGCAAATAGCCTAGTGTATGTCCCAGTCAAATACAATGTTGTGATGATGAACAGACCGAGTACCATGCGCTCAAGAAAATATTTAAAAACCCTCCTTGAATAAAACTTGATAAAGGTCTGAAGGTAAAATAGTGTTTGATTTCTTGATAAGTATTAAATATTGATAACATAATTTAGGCGTAAAACGGTATGTTTGATTTAGCTACGGGGTCGAATTTGTCACGCTACCAATTGTTAAAAACATCTTTCGACCGTTGAATGGCGCGAACACATTCCGGATTCGACACAGCGGCGGTGGCTGTCGCGCTACCAGGTGGTATATGTATTAAAGTATCAAGACTATAGTCTAGAATTTTATGAATAAGATGCGTTACATCAACGCACAAATATCTGTTGACCACACGACTGAACACCGATTAACAACGTACGTTACCATGTTTTACAATTCCTTTGTTGCTACAGAATTAGGAATAGCCGATACTCCGCCAAATATTGTGGGTTGCGGGCGATGTTGCCATAACACACAGCGCCCGAAACATGCCGGCCATAGACAACATCCGCGTGCCGACAGACACATGCTACAAGCATCGGCGGCGAACCTGAAACTCTGTTATCGTTATTTGAGAATCACAGATCACAGTTAGCTAGCCATTTTATTAAACACAGAAGAATTGTGTCGGCAACATTAACAAAGCTTTCGTTGTAAAAATGAGAATAATCAAAGCGATATCGATGAAACGTTTATTTGTTCGATATGATCTTACTCACCCCGTAACATTAACACTCCTACTCCTATCGAATCTTATTGTAGAAGGGAGAAAATGAATGATTTCGACTTTTCAATATTTTGCACATGTATCGTATCATCTGCTATATTTTTTTCAAACGGAGTAGTTCATAGACAAGCTGCTACTTTTTAAACCAATCTCAAATTAAAGCTGCTAACTTCTACCCACCAGACTTTTAACTGACGAAACAAACTTTTATTTACTTGTATTTTACTTATTTCGTTCTATATGAACGTGCACATTGTATTTGTTGCAATCAGATAGAGAAGTCACATTAACAATATTGAAACACTTCTGTATCTGAACATCAGCGATTCTCCTAAATGTTGTATCTTATCCTTCATTAAAATATTGAATTTAATACATTTACAAGCTAAGAGGAAACATTAAAAACATTATCCTACATTTAAAATAAACACTTTAATAATAATCCAGGAATGTCTTTTAATTCATTTCTGTTGATATATAGTATAGTCGACCATGAAATTGCTTTATCACTTTTGACAAAAACTTCCATTACAATAAAATTTCGCTAAGGCTCATTGTCAATAATGACAACGTATCAGTCACTTGGTCTTATAAACAAAAATAGAACTTGTTGTTTTATTAGATGCAAACCAAATTCACTTCTAAGGTGGTAAAGCAATTTCATTGTCAACTATACATTAATGTAAAACAATAGGGTCATTACTTGTAGCATCTCAGGTTCAATTGAATTAGACCAGCGACCGAGCCGCAGTGCTGACCCATGGTCCTTCTAGAACATTCTAAGTGGTCGATAGAGTCGAGTTCGGATCTCCCCGGACTCGAAATGCAACACTTAGTAGTAGTGGATGAGGTGTGGCCTCACTGGCAGCGTGCAACAACGTCAGCATACTCTTCCAATCCAAGAAAAGGCGGTATTTAACCTCCTATTGTTCTCACAGCTTAGTTAGCAGTACTAGATGCAAAGTTTTTTAAGTCTTATAATCTCCTTGGCATCAAAAGCAACCACTCGCGGAGGTAATCTTAGTTCTTAGTATTATTTCAGTATTTAATTAAATTCTTTCATGCTTCGCAATCAATCAAAAAAGTATTTTCGATACAATCTTCGGTTGGGAAAGAGAGTAAGGTTGAAAAATGTGTAGTGATTCGTCGCGGTAATCAAGATTTAGGTCGTTCGTTCATAAATTATTGCATTATATAAACTGTTCATTGTGTTTGTTATATTAGTTCGTGCGTGCTGTTTGCTCCTAATTGTCTGTACATTAAGTAAATCCTCCTATTTAAAAATAAAATGAAATATAGAAATACGAAACGAAATAATTAAATATATGAATGCGCTTAGTTAGAGATTACTCTAGTAAGTCAGTTCAGATGTATTTAATCGAAAAATTCAATGTTTCTAATAAATATATAAAAATAGTTCTCCTTGCTTAACAGAGATAAGAAATCTTTCTCAAACGCAATAAGAAATATTAACTTTGTTAACTAATTTCCATAACGCTATCAGTGGCGCCGCCGCGCACGGCTCAGGATGCGGCCGATTGTCTCTTGCCGCGATTACCGGCCCTAGACGTTGGCCGATGGAATAATGAGCGCAATTCCTCCTCACCCTCCCCTGACCCCGCCTCCTGCCCTCCATGCGCGAGACCGTTGGTTTACGAAATAAGTGCAAAAATCACACCGTCTTTTACTTTACGATTTACCTAATACTTTGTAATCGCATCAAGAAGACCTAGCTATTAATTTTCAAAGTGAAAAAAGCTTTGTACCAGCACAGAATACTAAATAATACAGTACCTACTTACCTACTACCAGTTGCTGCTTCAAAATTCCCAAAGTTGGAATTACTTTAATTAGGAAATAAATATACAGATAAAGAGGCTCTTTCTCCTAAATAGCAAAAATATTACAAAAGCCGCGTTTGACAATAATTCATGCAAAAACAACTGAGTAAACCGTAAGTGACGCGTTGTAGTGTAAACGCGTGTCCGTCCACCGGCCACGGCCAAGGATGCGCGTGCGCCGCGCGCGGGATGTCACGCGGCCGCGCTCACAACAAACAACATCACCACCGGCATCGGCATCGGCACCGGCGGAAATCGGTTACCTAGATCATTGATCTACATATAACACTTTTTGGTTGGTGGTTCTTAAATCTTAAATCCTCCTGGCTAGCTACCGTCATCTAATAATAAAACTTTTACCATAATAGCAAAATGTTGTGTTCCGAGAATTTCATATACGAGTAATAGTCAGTTCCTCAGCAGTTGGGATTCAGGGTGATGTGCACTGACATACCCCTTTGACTTTATCGTCACATACTTTAAGTGAAATTAATTCATTATGTTGCACTTTCCCATGTTAAATTGGAATGTGCCAGCTTAAATATTTTTTGGGATTTTTTGAAGTAAAAATAATTTGAATGGCTACCATTAATCACAAAAGAAAAATCTACAAAAGTGTTTCAACAATCGGCTCCGTAAAACTTCATACAGTATCAGTGATTAAAAAATCCACGAGTGGGTTTTGAACACGTAGTAACTATTAGGTAATCTGTGCCCGCACTTTATGGCGTCTCGGGTCAGGGGAATGTTCTCTACTATAGGCTATGACTGGATATGGTTTTATCCAATTAGTGCAAAATAAGTCAACACGATCCACTTACTATATTATTAAGAACGCCAAAGTGAGCCTAATTCAATGTCAACAATAACCACGTCATCGACATATTCTACTAATACTAAAATCAGATTAAAATTTATGCGCAATTAAACGAATAATATTTATAGATAGTGTAAATGTTTAAGTTTTAGCAAGAGGTGAAATAGATTGTGGTCTTAGTGGGCATTATGTCTAAGAAAAAAAAGATGACGAAATCGTCATCGTATTGGCATTATACCTACTCTAATACCACTATAATTTAATGTACTAGTTAACTTCGGCGTAACATCACAGATTAAATAATAGTTAGTGGTAACATCAATAACGTCTGTGCTGTCTGATCATCAGGAACCGAGCCGGTTGCCGCCGACCTCTGACATAACGTTTGCCTGCGCTCGCGCATCGCGCTCGCGCTCGTTGTTGCGACACACAAGCAGCATGACTTGTTGTTATCCAACCGCGAATACACATGGCCATAAAATAACATTGGCGATCCGCTCACTTATTAACCTATTTGGCATAAGTTGACGATTCGATTCATAAATTCTTTACATTGAGCTAAGTATTAAAAATGTAAGTGTGTTCGGTTTGACACAATTGCTCTAGCAAGAAAACCTATTTCACATAATCATTTTAAAATGTAACTAAATACAGTTTATATTTAATTAAATGAGAATAATACCTACAACAACAAAGAAACATATTTGAACAAACTAATCTAAAAATTACGTATTCTATGGAGTTCCTATCAAAGCATTTAAAATCTTATTCTTAATTGAATGAGGTTCTTAAAGGCACCTCTGTTATGCGCATGAGCTCCGAAGTCGAGATGTGCTCAAGGTGAGCAACGTTCTGCTGCAAGTAAAATAAACACGTACCTACAGATAATTATCTATAGTGACCGCATAAAGGCTAAAATATCTTACTGAGGCTATAAGTTGTCTTAAAAATAAAAACACACACTGTTCAAAAACACAGAGCATTTGTTGTACCCATATTTACCTCAGAACTAATAATTTAATGATAAATGTCATCCAATAAGAGATTATAAGATATAAACATCATGCATTATTACTATAGTGATAATTGTAAAGTAAAGTGAACGACGAGTATTCTCTCTTTTATTTGTACTTAAATGAAGTTGGTAATCATATTATACACGGTCTTTGATTATCGCCTTTTTGATTAAGTAGGTACTAAACATGTAGAAACAACTGTTTTTCACACCACTAATAAACCCAGATTCGCGAATCATAAATCGTCTTAAATTATGGAATTTAAAAGGAAAAATTACCTAACTAAAACTTTAAACATCTTACGATCGAGGTGCAGCTCTACGAGTATTCCAAGCGAACTATGTCGTTTCACAAAACAAGAAGACCCAAGAGTTAAGCTTCGCTTCATACAAACGTACAAAAATCATTGTTATGTATTATAATTGCTAAATTCATATGTACAACATTCGCGGATCCTAACACCAACAGCTACGGACGTTCAAAAGTACATGAAGAGGTAATTATTGTGTTGAATGAATCATAGGTACTTAAATGCTCAGTTCAAACAATTATGTATTGACTTGCTTGTTACATTAGCTATAAATTACAAAAAAATAATTTCACGAATTTGCGACATTATAAGAGGCTTAGAACGCAATCTGATCACGGCTTTTTATAAATACAATTGTTAATATTATTTGATTAATTGATTGAAATTTAACGCGATGAGTAAAATTTTAAAAAGGTTATGTTTACGGCGTATCTAAGGAAACCTGGTTGGTATATAGTATTACTAAGCGGCACCGCCATCGCCACATCATTTAAAAAACAACCAGTTTAGGTTAGTGTTTCGGTCGAATGGGGAAAACCCAAAATAATAAATTAAACTTTAACTATGTAAATTAGAATAACAATTTAAGATTGTCATTTAGTTGCTTGTCTATATATTTCTTCATTAAACTAAGATAACTTTCTGTGAAGAACTAATATTAGTTTTGCATCAACAAACCCATGCAAACTGCACCGAGCTTGCGCAAGCGCAGTGCGGTGAAAGCCTAAGTTGCACAACGCGATTATTGTCTACTGTTTGAGATTACTAGTTTTACAATAAAACCATAAGAAGCACCGCGTCTGAGGAAGCAAATCGTATTGATATTGATATTGACCAACCTTGACCTTTATGATCCATATTTCAGTCACGTACCTGCTACACCGTTTCGTTTTCTAGTTTAACATATTATTATTAAATCCTACAATGATTTACATGAAACCAATTCAATCATCAAGCAAACATCCAGTCATGCAATAAAGATTGTGTTATAGGTATATATTTTTATAGAGAAAAGAACACAGATATATGACTATTTACTAATTATGTAAAAATAATAGTGAATGGTCATTCCCACGGAATTGAACTTGTTACTTTTATGTTTCTAATCTGATTGCTTCGTTTCGAAGATAACATGAAAGGCATTGATTAAATACTACCTAAACGCCTTCAGAAATGTAATTACCCGGTAAATACCTAATATTAACGTAATCTTCGCATACATGAGTTGCGATGTGTTTATCGGAGTGAACTAAAAAAAATGCAAATTATACGATGGATGTTAGGTAGGTCATGCAAGTTACGGAGAACAACGCAACAAGTTTGGTACTACGAGTAGGTACGTCTGCTTTGATTTGGTAAATGATACGAGTAGGACATGTAGAGGCGTGATCATGAATCTTGGCAACTAATCTTTTTTTTTCGGTTGATCGTTAAAATTTAGTGGATGTTTATGATTGCTATCTTCCGGAATCAATGGCTAAATGTTCCATTTAAAACGCTGGTAGATAATTTAATTCTGTCACCTATACGAGCCGTACTCGCGTTAGCCGCCTAAGTTGTACGATCACAATTCGCTGCGCCCTTTCTTTGTCCTAGGTACGATAATAATAATGTTCTTTCTATAAAGTGTAATGACTTTATTAGCTCGGCGACAATGCAATCGGTCGTAAACACCAATTGTTGTCCCCGTCGCACTTGTACTATTATGTATTCTGTGCCGTCGCTACACCTGTTTCACGCGTTTGCGCAGGCTACAATGGCAGCGTGCGTCAGCGCCGACTATCGCTCACAGCCGTTGACTTAGACCTAGGTGTTAAGGCAAGGGCTCCCTAGTTTTCGCCTAGTTTATTGAAAGTAAGAAGTAAATATACCTACCGTAACTGGCCCACAGCTAGGCAAGGGCTCCATCATTGAAATCCAACCATCGCTAATGGGTTTTGGATTATTCACCACACTTGTCAAATGCGATGTGGTGATCACAAACCAGGGTTATGCATCGAAAAATCAATAACACATTTTGCCCGACCTGGGAATCGAACCGGGACCTTCGCGTTCAGGCTGACCGCTTTGCCACTCGGCCATCGAGGCGTTTTTAATAGTATATTTTTTAAACTGTCATAGTCATCATTATTTATGTATGTAGGCTAGGTATACCTACTGCATTGTGATGTGCACACTTCGTCCACCTTTCTTTGTATGTTTTTTTTTTTTTTTTTTATACTTAGCACGGCAAATGACTCCATACCACCTGATGTTAAGTGGAAATGGAGTCCAGACGCGAAGACAACTGGTGCAGCGTGAAAACAACGCAGCATCAGTCAACCTCACTCTGCCGGCCCACAAGGTGCTTCTTCACGCCTCGTTTGAAGGACCCAATATCATAGGAAGGAGGAAAAACGTGTGCTGGTAGACTATTCCATCTTTTGGAGGTGCGACAAAGAAACGAGTTTAAAAATAAAAATAAATAAAATTTTAAATTTTAAAATCTCATTATAACATCAATAAAACGCGACCAATTGGTCGCGTTTATATGTTTTTGGCTTGCCAGGTTAATTAACCTGGCGAGCCTTATGTCAAAATCCTCATACAAGTTATATAAAATTTTGATATTAGGCTGGCTTTTGAAAACAGTTGGGTTATACGTAAAAACTTCGTCGAAACTACTAAACTTACATACACAAAACTCTTTGGTAAGATCTTGTGCCAATTAAATAAAAAAAGAACAGCGCGCGCTCGCTCCTGATTGGCCCTGCGCGCGCAGCTGCGCTCTCATTGGTTAGATTTTAATGGCGGCAAGTTCACTGTGACAATACACGTACGCGTGAATTTAATGTTTCACAATGTGTTTTGTTTTTAAAATACAAATTAAAAGTTAAAAATGTTTTCCTTTTGCAGGCCTGCTGAAACTGCATTCTGAAATAAGCAGTGTTTTGTACTATTTTATCTCTAAATCGTATGTGTGATACATTAAATTATAAATAAATGGTCACTAATAGTAGAAACACTGATCTGCCGACAGTAGAAACTTAAACTACAGACGACATCCTAAAAATTCAGTGACTAAAACTTTTTGTATGCTGCAGTAAGTTATTAATTAGTAAATTTTGAAATGATATAGAGAATGTTGTTGTAGTTGTCGCGCACCCGTCAGATAAATCCGCTGCGTTCCGTGCATGCGGCGCGCGCGCACGCAATTTTCGAGTGTGTCCATTTTCCTCGTTAGGAAATTCCTACCATTTTCCTTATTCTGTTACGGTTAAAAAGTCTTGAATAGTCCAATTTACATATCTAAAAGGAAACGCACTGACTCACTAATTACTTAATCTCAGAAACTATACCTATACATGTACTTTAGTTAAAATGCCAAAAACTTAAAGTAAAGAAAGTTGGTTCCTAGCAACAGTAATTATTAGGAGACTTATTTCTGGAAATTTTTAAAGTTCTAAGGTGTTATTATTACGCAATGTAGTTTCAAAGGTTGTAACATTGCTTAGTTAATACATAATTGTAGGTTGCTTAATATAATAAATGTTCCAAAACAATACCCTCTTATTTCTTAACCTCTTAGGTAGCTTTTTACAAATTTAAATATGTAGTAGAGGCATGGTAGAAGTAATAAGAATATATCGTTCCAAATTGCTAAAGACTTCATGAAAACAGTCTTTTGTACTGAATCTATATCAAACTGCTGTTTCAAGTTTTCCAAACAGAGACATTAAACGCCAGCTTCTTACTAAAGCGTCTACCGTGAAGGGCGTCATCGTATCGATAACAATAATAAATGCGGATCATATTTTATATTATTCAATTTGTAAAAACAAACGCTTTTCCAAGAATACGCGAAAGACATACAACATGTTGTGTCACGGAATGCTTGCATTTTGCTATTAAAACATAATCCAATAAAACAATTAGCAAGGTAATCGTAGTTTCACATTAATTGTGCGCACGACGACACCGGTGCTCGCGCAGAAGAACAGTTGTATTGTAACTTACTGATTTATTGACTTACAAAACAATTACCTTTTATTGTTTACTGTATTTGAAAGAGTTATCTTTGCCATTGGCTGTCATTGAAGAAATCCATGGAAATATAAAAAAGGCTGTGTAAATAAGTTTTTATTACTAAACGTTAATAGGCTTTGAAGTGTTTTTCTATACACGGACTGCGGTAAACAACTTGTTCTTCATCACGGACAAACATTATGTTGTTCGCAAGTAACTAGTAACGAAAACATTAACGAAACATATTTAAAACAAACATTTTAGCATTCTGCATTGTCTGCAACAAATGTTGGTATCGATAATGTCTCCGCTTACAGCTACCTACTTGTCCCCTCTCTTATAACGCGGTCAGCCCGGACCGATTAGCCTTTGGAGGCACTCTTTCAGTTTTATAGAGTACTGCCAATCTTTAGCAAACCTTCAGGGTTCGGCCAGCAAACTTGAGGATCCGACAACATTCTCGTGAAGATCATAGGTGAACAACAGCAATTTCCATTCCAAGACATTTCTTCATTGCCACCAAGGCTTGGCGGTATAATGTGTTTTGTGTGATGTTGTTGTTTATTTTATTTATTTTTTATTTTCAGAAATATCGGAGAAATGGAGCACCACCACGCAGCCGCGGCCATGCCCATGCACGACGGCCACCATCACCACGACGAGGACGGCGACGGCCCGTGCGCCGGCATGCACAACCACGCCATGGTGGTTAGTTTAACCAGTATTTCGTTTAGAATACAATAGGATAGAATAAAATACTTTACACATAAAAAAACACAGGCATGTTAAAAAATAAATATTTACCTACCTTTACCTACATAAACTGCTATCCTAGTTTAATAGGTAAAGGTAGGTAGGTAGTGTTGTAAGCTAGGTAGTGTAGAGGTAGTGTAACTCCTATAAATTGGCAATGACAAAATGGCTTCATATAACAGATCCAGAGTATGTATTTATAAACAAAAATTAAATTCACTCATTCAATTCTGGTGTATACCTGGGCAAAGCAGTTGCAGTTTATTTTTCTCTTTTTTTTTAGTTTACATTTAATTTTATGTATAGCTCATACACCACATATCCACTAAGTATGCAATTTGTCTAAGTTCTAATTTGTCGATTTGACGATTTGACCAATATGTCACAAAATAGAATCTCTCTATTTTCTTAACATTTTTTTATAATTGTCAGAATCAGAATCAGAATCAGAATCATTTATTGGCCATATAACAAAACGTTACATCTAGCAAGTCACATGCACATATCAAAGTATAAAGGTAAATTGGATTATAGAATATAAAAATAATTGCAAAAAATGGAATGTCAATAATAAATAAATTGAATTGAATATTGTATTAAATTGCTGAGCGAATTAATGAATAAAAAATTTAAAAATAATTACAATAAAAATTAAATGTCATTAATAAATAAATTGAATTGAATAAAATTATTTAAACATGTACATACAACAATAGAATAATAAATGAAGTTATTGAATGAATGAACATTTATTCTGTCGTAACTGAGTGAAGTATTCCTCAAGACTATAAAATGGATTGCATTCGAAAAACAATTTTATTTTATGCTTAAAGTTCAAAGATGATAACTCTGTTATTTCTTGTGGCAAGGCGTTGTACAAGGAGATTTTAATGGCTTCCCCCTGCTTTTCAGTTTTCTTTAATCTAGTTCTTGGTATTACTAATTTATTCCTATTTCTTGTGTTATAAGAGTGGACATCTCTTATTCTCTTTAAAGATGGTTTCTTATCATGGACTTCTATCAGTGAATTATATATATATAGAGATATAACTGACATTATCTTATTATGCACAAAATATTTTCTGGCCGATGTACGTCGGTGTTGTCCATTGTTGATTAAGTAATAGGTTTAAATAATAATCTTGTGTTTTAACCACAGACCATAGTTTTAACTAATTAGATTTTTGTGCTTAGGTGATCCTACTATTGCTGCTTTATAGTTTTACCTATACAAGATAATGCATTGAACATACTTTAACATACGTTAATTTATAAACTTGAGCGTAAACACTTCTACGTCTAGTAGCAAGTTTAGGCAAAAGTAGGGCAAGCAATCTAGCGTCCACTACGATTGTGTACAACAATAGTGGAAATAAAAAATGTCCTTAGCTACTGGGTTTACGCAACCAGGCGGCCCGGTATCAGCGCCGCTATCAGCCGATACCACCGCAAGTGACATTGCGACGCTTTCCCACAGATAACGCGACGGGAAACGCCGACCAGACAAACTAGTCTTACTTTGTGTGGTTTTGTCAAATAAACACACAATGTAGGTTTGTAGGTACTGTGCAGTTCGTAAAATATCGAAAAATATTATGTAGGTAGTTACGTATTGGAGCAACCAGTCTTTAAAATATTTATCTTAAGATAATGAAGTTTACTTTTTGATTATAGAGTTCACTGCCAATAAATACTTTAAAATAATTTCTCGTTTTCGTTTACGTGTTCGAATAGCAATTATAAAACTCGCACAAGGCAGGCACCCTACTCTGAACAGCTTTATTACACGATTTGAGTGTAGAACCAACAACTCTTAACAATGCATGCCGTAGTCATCCGCAGTGGACGTGTTCCCTGCATTCCGCCTGCGTTGTTTGTCGCTGCGGTTTGCCGGCTTCCTGTCATTTTGCTCCGTCATTCGCAAACATAAAAAACACCATTCATAAATAAATAAATAATAAGTATTAAATAACGGTGACGGTGGTTAAATATTTAAAATGTTCAATCAGTAGTATGCTACTGCAATCACGCGAAGTTCCAATGTTTGTTTGTGTCAGTTGATGACAGCTACTACTGATACCAAAGACTAACCAATAGTGGCTTTAAATAAACGTCTTAAAAAAGAAAAGAAAGATATAAAGATGTGAATAAACCCAATTTTTGGCTACGCTCCAGTTATACTCCACCCCTTGTTGACCATCTCTGTGGTTAGACCCATATAGGTTCCGGGTTCAATTCCCAGCGGAGGTAACCATGAGGTAACATATTAGGTTTACTGTCTTAATTTTTGATGTGTAACATCTTACCGCTCACCTTCTATTTAAACAATTTGTGGGAGTGATTTCGTGAAATGTGACGGAAGTAGGTGTAACAGTGTGACAGGATGTCGGAGAAGCGCGCAAGCGCGCGCCATTTTGTAAATTTAAAATCGATATTATGGACATGACATATTATTATTTTATGTGACATATTGTGTCATTTGACTATCAAAGGTCATTTTGATATGTCAAATGTCTTCTAATGAGTATTTATTTATTTTATAGTTGTAAAATGATGTAATACCTGACCCATTTTTTTCAGAATATAATGTTAAAATTGCTTATTACTAAGGTGAGATGTCAAATGTTACACATCATATGCGACTACTGTAAGGCTTGCTCGTTTTTTGTCAGTCGGACTAGCAACGTTAGTAGCATTGCTGTGTTCCGTTCCGACAGTAAAACGTAAGATAGCCAGTAGCTACCTCTGTATTTTAAGAATTCCAGGTAAAATGGGCTTCGATTTTTGGTCCTAGGATGAGAAGACCAGGGGCTTGCCCATTGCGAAATATCTAATAAATAAGATTTACTTTATTGCTTACTTATATTTATACTTTGATAATCCTAGGATTAAGTAGTTTATAATTTCTGTTGATTGTCATATTATTTGATAACCTAATATTAAAAGTAGGAACGTAATTTTCTAAGTTCATCAACTGACAGAATTTTAGTAGGGCAACGAGAATTAAGTTAGTTTTTCTTGTTGTCTGTTTATCGCAATGATGATTAGGATCCGGCGTGTGCGCACCCAAATAACTGCACGTAGCTGCAGTGCGGGTGCGGCCGGCGCGGCGTGAGAGATCGCTGCCTACTTAACGACTAATAGCGACCCACTGCTCCGCAATTAAGACGTGTGGATGGAGGAAAGTAGGCTTGCATGCAAATCGATTGAAACTGTTACGGCGAAATATAAAGATAGCAGCATTCAGCTGATGACAAAACGCGATTACTAAAATCACAATTTTAGCAGTTACATGTACCCGCGGTGCGCCCGCAGCATCCATCACTGACGTCTTTGATTTAAGTTGGCTGTAACCTTACCTAATGAGAGTACTTTCCCCACGTTCCAGTTCCACGCGGGCGTCTGCCAGGAGATCCTGTTCAACGGCTGGATGACCACCAACGCGCTGGAGCTATTCGGCTCCTGCGTAGCCATTTTCCTGGCGGGCGTGCTGTACGAGGGGCTCAAGTACTACAGGTTCGGTCCAATCTTACTTTCCAAGTACTTAAAATATTTCCTCTGGACTTCTTTGTCTTGTATTTATACCCGTAATGGTTAGTCGTGGGTGTCGTAAAAGGCGACCAATGGAATGTAAGACCCCGTGCATATCGAAAAGCACCCTGGGTGACATTCCCGCGCGGTGGCGGGTAAACCACCACTAGAATGCCCAAGGAGGGTTGGTGTCAGGCAGGCGGCCGGCCGTAAATAATATGCCAAATCCTTTAGCAAAAGTGTACGAGGGAGAAACTGAAAAAAAAACGTAGGAGAAGAAGAAGATATCCATAATGATCAGTAACATGTTTCTTTGGCTGCTGGTAGGCTTCTTTTAAGTCTGTCTGACTAGGTTGCATCATCTTGTTTAAGTTTTTAAACCGCCTCAGTGGTCTAGTGGCTAAGACCACCGGTTTAGACACAGAGGTCCCGGGTTCGATTCCCAGCGGGGGGTACATGTTTGTGTACTCGGTTTGGTTGGTGGTAGGACTTATTGTTTGTCCGCCTGGCTAGCTAACACCATCTTATGTAAATATGTCGCCATGACATAAATGTTTGTTGCATTGTTGTATTCCGGCAGCTGAGATAACATAGCCAATGCCTCACTAGTTGAGGATCCTGTGTGAAGTGCGCTTCAATCATTGGCCTTATCATAAGTGATGATTAGGCCATCAAAACATCAGGTGAGATCAAGGCAGCTTACCGTAAAAATATTTTTTTTAAAAGTATGTAGTAAAGCATAGAATAGTTAGTAACAATGTTGTGTTCCAACAATTAGAGGTAAGAGTTACTTTCCCTCAGTCAGAAATCTGGTTTCCGGGTGAAGCCTCTGCCTTATCGTCACTTACCACCAGGTGCGATTAAAGTCAAGCACCTCTTCATTGTGTCAAAAAATCTTGGCAATGTTCATGGTGTGTTAAGTATGAGTGCAGTTATGTACGAATCGCTAATGACCCTAAACGTGGTTGGTTCCAGAGAGGCGCTGCACGTGCGCGCCACCAGCGCCACGGGCGACTCGCGCGTCAACATCACCAAGAACGAGTGCGGCGCCAACGGCAGCTGCGCGGGGCCCGCCGTCGTCAAGTAAGCTGACACCTTCACTAACACCACCACCGCAAACCATGGAGTGCCACCAAGGGGCCTCCCTTTCCTCCCTTTTCCCGGTTCCTCAACCATGCAGCAAACAGCACTCTTGACTGACTTAAAAGTAGGTTAAATATGTATACTTAGTGGTTATAGTGCAAAAATTAATAATTATCTACTTAATAACAAGGTGCTGAATAAATAAATTTTCGATGTTAAGATCGTATTTAACCGCGTACATTTTTTGTAACTCGGTGGAAAGACATAATGGGCGTTTTGGGGGAGTGCTCCCCTTCGGATGTGGTAAACCCTATATCCCCTAGATAGTAGATCTCGTATAATATTGGGGATCTACTCATTTAAATGACAGGTATTCTTGCTGGCCGCCAGGGGTGAAGGCTTCGGGTACTCTAATCTTTTTCACAAATGTAACACCAACGTAATTTGAAACTTAAAAATAATTTAAGGTTAAAATACTTTTTTGTAATCTCGGAGCAATGGGTCGATCAAGAAAAATAGCGAACCCAATATTGACATAGACTTTCAATTGTGGATTCTTCTTAAGTTGTTTTTTGCGAACACAATAGTCAACATGAGGCGGAAATCAGTTTCGGTGTATATGTTTGCTGCATCCATTGATCCTTCTGCATGTGCATATGTTTGCGGGCGGTGCTTGTGTACCTACTGCATCCAAAACTTGATGAACGAATAATTTAGCAGAATTAACACTGCATAATAATATTATTTCATTTGCATTTTTGTGTGCCATGGATTTTTGCAAAGTAACACCTGATTCCATAAATTACAACAGTATTTTATGCCATCGATTCTTACAGAGTTTTCAACAAAACGAATAAGGGTTCGAGGACTGTTCATCGAAGTAAAAAAATATAAAATTATCGTGAAATTTAGTTCCACGAATTTCCTCTTTTAATTTTGGGAATAACTGAAAATCACTTGGGGTTAAGTTCGAAGAATATGGTGGGTGGTCAAGGAGATTGAAGCCAGCACAGCGGATTGCGTTGAGCGCAACTTCCGATCGATGAGCAAGAGCGTTATCATGAAGAAACATCACGCCCAATGACAGTTTTCCACCGACGACGTTTAAATGATATCTTTAGGATCTCAGCTATATATTTTATAGTTATTCTTTTATCTGCCAAAACCAGATTCTCAATATTTTTGACATTTTCTTCCGTAACGGAGGTTGAAGGCCGCCCAGAACGCGGGTCATCTTTACAGCTTCATCTACCTCTTTTAAATTTAGCCACCCAGTACGCAACCGTAGAATAGGGTACAACATCATCCCTGTCTGCTGAATGTCCGAAAAAATTCCTTCGTAGTTTTTTTTTTTCAAGCTGAGATATTTTGTCACCGCACATGACTTACTTTTATCCATAATTTTGCAACTCGTTGCACAATACAGTTTATTACGTGCGATCAAACTGACAAAAACAAGTGACTGTTTGCATATAAGTATTGTGTGATTAACTGCCGTACTCAGAGACGTCAATTAAATGTCTTTCCTTCTCTATTTACGTATATAGACTGTGACTATACTATAAGAAAGTGACAGCAAGAGATTTAATTGTCATTAAAACTTAATTGACGTCTCTGAGTACGGCAGTTACACTCTTTAATTTTAATATCAAAGTTCTCCCAAAAAGATTTTATATAATTCTCTTCTAAGAACTTTTCGTCACCCTCGTAGATAGATCTATACTATCTTTATATATATAAATATCTCTATATTATACTATAAATCTTCTGTGCGTGTGTATGTTATTGAACTCCTTCTAAACGGCTGGACCGATTTGGATAAAATTTTCTGTGTGTGTTCAAGTGGATTCGAGAATGGCTTAGATTTACAATTGGACCCGGTAGGTGGCGCTGCTATAGGGGTCTATCATGGGATACGGGTATTCTTAAGCGGACGAAGTCGCGAGCGGCCCACTAGTAATATAATAAATCTGAAGAGTTTGTTTTTTTGTTTGAACGCACAAATCTCTAGAATTACCAGTCGGATTTGAAAAAACATTTTTGTATGTAATAATAGCCCAACTTTTGTGGAAGGCTATATGCTATTTAACATCACGCTATGACCCGAAAAAGTCTGAAAAAAACGCTAAGCGAATACGAAGTACTAGCATTCAGGCGACACGCGACAGCTAGTAGATATACAATGTTATTTTTAGTTTATACGAAACCTGAAAACTGTTTGTTCAGAATCAGTAATAGAATCAATTTCAATATTTTTTATACCATGTTACATTTTGACCAAATAATATTTACAATCGTCATCCATACTGCAATGCTTGAAAACGAAAGTTTTCAATCAGTGCGTCCTACCCGTCATGACCTACGGAGCTGAGACGTGGACACTCACGGTAGGGCTGGTCCACCAGTTAAAAGTCGCTCAGCGAGCTATGGAAAGGGCTATGCTTTGAGTTTCTCTGAAGGATAGGATTCGTAACGAATACATCCGACAAAGAACCAAAGTCATCGACATAGCTCTAAAAATTTGCAAGTTGAAGTGGCAGTGGACTGGCCATATCTGGCGAAGAACTGACAATCGCTGGGGTAAACGTGTTCTTGAGTGCAGACCGCGACTCGGTTAACGTAGTGTAGGACGCCCTTCGGACAGGTGGGATGATGACCTGCGAAAGACTGCAGGCAGATGCTGGATGCGTCAAGTTGAGGACAGGGCGCTATGGCGCTCATTAGCGGAGGTCTATGTCTAGCAGTGGACTAAGATAGGCCAATGATGAATATTTACAAAATCTCAAATAAAGAATACCCTACTAAAACACACACAACGGGACAGCACAAAAAGCTTGTAACTTCGTGAGTTTTCAAGATATATTTTTTTTGTACTGATTCTTTAATGAAAATATTTGATCCGTGTTTCGGTTTTCGTATAAACTAAAAATAAGGTTGTATATACAGCGGCCACCTTTCAAAGCAGATAATTATACTTTGACGTTTCACTAAGAGTTGGATGGAGATGGAATACTATTTCGTGAGCTAATATAATTTGCATCTACCGTAATAGCCCCAAGCCCCAAAAAAAAGCCCCTTTTTATTATTTATAATCGAAATATAATTGCAGATACTCCATGCTCTCCTTCGGCCACTTGGTACAGACAGCGATGCACATAGTGCAGTCGACGGCGTCGTACGCGCTGATGCTAGTGTTCATGACGTACAACGTGTGGCTGTGCCTGGCGCTGGTGCTGGGGCTGGGCGTGGGCTACTTCTGCTTCGGCTGGCGCAAGTCCACCGTTGTCGACGTCAACGAGCACTGCCAGTGAGCGCAGGCGCAGCCAGAACTCTTCGTTTCGAACTTGTGATTACTTAGATTAGGTACTCCAGGGTTATTCCTACGTTTTTGTATGAGAGTTCCTTTATTACGTGACGTTTTGAAACAAAGTAGATACAGCGAGTTATTTTTGGAAATGGTCCATCGAGCCAGATACTGATTTATTAAATAACACGTTGTGTTTGTGTATGCTACGCTACTCTGAGTTATTATCTCCGACTTGTTCACAAAAAAAATATCTGGCTTATAATTTAATGTGTAGATAAATTAGAATATGTATAACGATTTCATAGAAAACATATTGAAAGAAATATAATTCGAAGTAATCGATGTTCGAAGTCCCTAAATTAGTCTTATCGACACATATCATATTGCCATTTCGTTGAAGATTTAATTATTAACAGTATCTATAAAATAATATTATCCTACTGGTTTTAAAGATGTCACTTGTACTTGTAAATTGTAGAGATGCTGAATTTTAAATAAGACAAAACACGTGGTATTTATTTCAAAATTATTTGGAAAAATACAATAACATGGTACAAGAGTTATGTCCACTTGTATTGTACCTACTCCTAAAAGCTATAAAGAACTCTTATCTTTTGAACTTAATGAATCTTAAAAACGTACATGTCTCTACACGGCGAACTATACATAAATAAAATATTAGTTAAAGTAGCTAGTTATTTTAGTAAAAGTGAAATATTCGATTGGCTCTTGACATTCGTTGAAAACTTTTTACTTATTATATATAAAAACTGTTTATAATGTTATTAGGAATGTAAATAATATGCAAAATAACAACGCCTTTAAAAGTAAACGACCTTTCCTTGTTCCATTAAACATTTTTACTGATATTATTATATTTAAAACTTTTAAGTTATGTTTTTACTTTTTATACAATTAGGTATGTCTGTGTAGACGTATCTGTTGCGTGCGTTCCATATAAAATATAATATATTACTGAATACCTAGTATGTATGTATGCTTTTAGCAATCGATCGTTGACAATGCTGTTGTACGTAAAGGTACAAACCATAATTTGAATAGCTATGTTGGAAAACTAAGAATTTTAGGCAAACCACTTAATAGAATGTACAGTATATATAGATTTATGTATTTTACGAACTAATGTTAGTTATAAAGAATGTAAATAGGTTAAGTTTGTGATATTATTATGAAATATACATTCCTGTTACTTATGACAATAAATAAAAGCAACGATTTTGTTTTTAATTTATCATATTTTTTTGTAATCTCTGTTCGTCGTGCAACGATTATTCGACGATGGCGTGTGTAATTCTCTTGATCATCGCTGTAATCATCACGTGATGCAGGGATCCCATATCATCAAATGTCTGTACGTTAACATCCTTAGTGCCTACCTATCTGTCTGTATATTTGCTAGAGGTCTACTTCCACCATCGATCAACTTAGGAACGAACTATTTTCACGTTCTACTATATTTCCACAGTCATAGGCTAGCTAACTACGTTCTGTCTATAAGATTTTAGAGATATTATGCCAACCTAAGGTTCCTTTCTGTTTTATCAATATCCCCAAAGTTTGAATAATACTTAATCATACGAATGTAATTAATAAATAGGCTACAAAATAGGTAGGTATATTATATCATCTCTGTTTTGTTATGGCAAAAATAAATAAATTAGAAGACATTGACAAGTGACATGCAACATACCTACATTGTTAATTTCGCTTTACATCTTATATTTGGACGCCTAATGTAACCACAGTGCCATAGAACAATTGAATTTCTATTGTGTCTGGTTTTAGAACAACTAAGTCGTTAAGCGGTAAAACACTCTGAGTGACGCAACATCTATACGCAATTGCAGAGATTCGAGAGTATTTGCGTCTTATGGACTGCATTGCCACGACGCTGCCTGCAGTCTGTCCAAGGCATCGAGACGGTACAGGCGCCTGCACATCAACCTATCCAAAACTCGCAATTTTCTTCAATAAATGTTCAACCTTATGTCATATACATAAAGTTCAAAGTGTATTGAGGACATTTGACAATTTGTGGTAGTGTAAATTTTTTTTATTTTATTTTATTTAGGATAACAACAGCCATCAACTTACATGATACAATATGTTTATAACTACATACAACTACATACTTTTCCGAACCGTCCCAAATGTGCGAGCATGCTCCGCGCAACACCGAAAGTCACAACTGATCAGGCGTAAAGAATGACCGCACTCTGTCCAGAATACTGAGTTTTTGTGAGGCTGTTTTGATCACGGTTTCGATGTAGTCCCTCTGGTTCAGATCGCAGCTAATCGTCATACCGAGCATGTTGATACTGCTCTGCAGGCTAAGAGATGTACCATGACGAGTTGCAAGGGGAAGGAATGGTGACTTTTTTGCCGTGAACGCACATACCTGTGTTTTTTTGGCATTGAAGTCAACCAGATAATTGGAGCCCTAATTAGATGTATAATACCCGATTGTCAAGAATCACTCGATTCACTTCGGTTGCGACCCGCCCTGCCACTGGGTGACCATTATATCCCCACGCACCGTGCTATCATCTGCATAGCAATAAATATTTCCAAGTGGAAACATATCATTGATATGCAGAAGGAGCAGCGTGGGGGATAGAACGGAGCCTTGAGGGACACCAGCGTTCACTGACATGAGCCGCGAAGCGCATACATCAGATCGAACACAGGTTCGACGCCTATGCAGGAAGCCAGCGACCCAGTTGCAGAACTGAGCAGGCAGACAGTATGCCGGGAGCTGGGAGAGAAGAGCTTTGTGGCAGACCCGATTAAAAGCCTTGGCTATGTCAAGGCTAACAGCTACCGACTCACCACGCTTGTCAGAAACCTCACCCCATAGATGTGCAACGTATGCTAGAAGATCACCCGTTGACCGTTTCGGCCGAAACCCGTATTGGCAATCGTGAATTATGGAGTGTTCTTCTAGGTAGTGGACAAGTTGTTTATTTAAAATGCGCTCCATTACTTTGCACAAAACTGAAGTTACGGCTATGGGGCGGTAGTTCGATGGATCTGATCGATCTCCTTTTTTGGGGACCGGTTGCACGTTAGCCTCTCTCCAAGATTCCGGTATACAACCTGAAGAGAGCGAGAGACGGTAAAGGCGCGTTAACACGGGGGAGAACTCCGCTGCACACATTTTTAGGAATTGGTGGGATGCCATCAGGGCCATTAGCCTACCGAAAATCGATTGACTGCAGCTCCGCACGGACATCACACTGCCTGATTTTTAAATCGGCATTGTGTGGCCACAGTGAGAAATTGTAGTTGGCTGTGCATTGCAGTCATCTATTCGGGAGTTAGCCGCAAAGAGTTTGGCCAGGAGATCGGCCTTCTCCTGCGGCTTGTGAGCTAAAGTTCCGTCAGGATATCTCAATGGTGGCAGCGAGGGTTGGCAGAAGTTCGATTGCACGGCTTTGGCCAAACGTCAGTAGCTACGGCTGCCAGTAGGATGCGTCAGTAGTTCTAGGCCGACCAGTGCAACGCGCTGGGCATCCGCTCTTATGTAAGCTTTTTTGCAGGACTTGGTGGCATTATAATAGGCTGCTTTCAGCGAACGGGTATCGGGATCCCCAAGAGCTTTACCCCTGATCCAAGCGCCGTATTCCGCCTAATATCAACAGCGTTGGTACACTCGCGGTTGAACCATCGGTTGTGCCTGTCTTTGCTGATGAGATAGAAGTGCGGAACATAGTATGCCATCCCTAAAACTATCTCATCAGCAACTGCAGTCGCGCTAGCTGTCGGGTCCTTCCCACTGTAGCAACGCTGGATGGACCAAGGAATGGATGCGAAATAGTCCCGCATACTATCCCAATCTGCCGAGGAGTAGTGCCAAATCTGGCATTTCGATACCGCTAAAGCCGGTAGCGGGGCCTGAGGCACTTTGCTGGATACCAAGCAGTGATCCGAAGATCCTAAAGGAACTCTAACCTCCACTCGGTAACTCGCTTGGCTGGGCCAGTCAGGTCGTGCGTGCGCGTTGGCAGTTCTACCAGCATGGTCAATTTTTAAGGAACTTAACCACAACTCATTGAAGCCCCCCAAAAACACCAATTCCGCCGATGGAAACCGCTCCTGCGCATCATCTGCCACCCGACTAAGGTGTTCTGTAAGTCGAGTTGTCACCATGTCGCCATTATGGGATCGGTAAACGCAGATGTAGACACGGCTATGAGCGCCGAAGTCGACGTATACCACGAGGGAGGAGAAGAAAGAGTCCTCCAGACAGCGCAGACGGCGACAGCAAACGTCCGTCCGAACAAACAAACAATTCCCGGCTTTGGCTTTAAAGGACTCTTCAAGCACAAAGCCGGGGTAGTGCAGGTAGGTGGTGTCGACCGGACAGATTATTTGCGTCTCCGTCAAAAATAACATTGCTGGCCGTGCCGTCTCAAGATGGAGATGGACGGCATTGAGGTTTGCATGGAGTCCGCGGATGTTAGCGCACTCGACCTCAAACTGGAATGGTTGTGGTGGAAGAAATCTGTCCTGATTCATCGTATTCACTGTTTCGTCGGATTCTTGATTCGTCGGATTTTCAATATCAAATGAATCTATAGAATTACCGTGACTCCGCGGGACGTTAACGGGGCGGGTTAACATGGTCCTCCTGGCACTGGTTCGACGCCTCCACAGACCAAATGCATCGCAGCACCATCCACTCGAGCTCTGGTTATACGCTGGCTGATCCCGAAACGCGACCGACAAGCGGTCACTTGATGGGTTTTACACTATGCGTACGGTGGTCACTAACCACGGGCAAACCAATACTCAGCGCTAATGGTAAAAGATTTTTTTAAATCGATCCAATAGTTTTTGAGTTTATTCGTTGCAAACATACATACATACTTACAAAGATACAAAGGTTTCCTCTTTGTAATATTAGTATGGATATTATGGATTATGATGGAAAGGGCAGATAACTTTTCTATGGGATGTAAATAAAATTGTATGTATGCATTGGGTATTTAAAGGGGGTTTTATTTATATAAGAGAAGAAAAAAGGATTCACAAATAGTATTAACTATTAAGGAAAAATATTTACACAAACACTAATGAATTATGACCATAATAGAAAGAACAAGCTACCTATCCTGAAAATAAAACGGTAACGTTGAAAACTTGTATGGTATGTAGGTACTTGCCTTAATGTCTTAAAAAAACCTGCTATAATATATGACCGTGTAGTTCAATTAAGAAATTCTATTTATATAGGATTTAAGATATATTGAAGAAATACTCTTGTCTCACAATATAATTTATTATGCTAACCAAATAAGTTCGCTGTCGGAACATTATTTTAAAACAATACCGTGAGTTGTTATCGTGAAACGTGCTCATATCATGCGCGATGGCGCCCTGTCTTGGTAGAAAGAAGAAAAAGAATCTTGATCTACGAGTATAATAATTTTATCTTCTTTCATTCATCATATCGACGGTTAAAAGGATGTAGGTAGGCGATAAGCGACACTTGGGTCGAAAATGAGTTATGAATGCCATCTTTGTTTGAATTGTCCGCTCTTTCGCATTCAAAAGTCAAAGTAGAGAAACTAATAGTATAGAGACATGGGGAGTAAGTTTTAAAGACTGGGCTGGGGGACAATTTTGTTTTATTTAAAATTTTATAGTTGTTCCATTATCTCCACTTTTTTATTGTAAAAGCCCCACCCGACTTTAATAGACCTTCTTAAAAACTGATAATGCGTAGGTATCTAGGTAATTTAATAATATGATTTCAATATTATTTCTTGCTTTTTAGAGCTGTTTTTTATAAAGGTACTTATTTAATCATTTCTGATTAACTAAATCAAAAAACGAATCACTTTGTGCTAAGTAAATTTAAGGGATAGTCCTGGAGTGGCGACCGCGTACCGGAAAGCGCAGTGTGGGCAGGCCTCCAACAATGTGGTCCGACGGTCTGGTGAAG
The DNA here is from genome assembly GCA_947562085.1 of Eudonia lacustrata. Taxonomy (NCBI): domain Eukaryota; kingdom Metazoa; phylum Arthropoda; class Insecta; order Lepidoptera; family Crambidae; genus Eudonia; species Eudonia lacustrata. The sequence goes on along the minus strand of OX387326.1, from coordinate 20,972,717 downwards.
GTCGCGGGAAGCCGCTGGATGCGAGCAGCACAAAACCGGTCGTTGTGGAGATCCTTGGGGGAGGCCTTTGTCCAGCAGTGGACGTCTTTTGGCTGAGATGATGAGATGATGAAGTAAATTGAGATGTGGCTCATCCGTGATTTTCAGTTTTTTGTTTAATTGTCTTCTCCCTGATTTAACTCTATCGGTCTATGAAACAAACAACTGAAAAAGTTCAATTTCGAAGTATGTCAAATACTACTTATAACTGCAATTTAATTTAAATTCTCCGCTGTAGTATATACGTCTGAAGTGACACAACTTGAATGATACGTCGGAGCGTCGCTGCGCGAGGGGCCTCTCGTATACCCTACTAGTGATAGTTGCGCGCGCAAGGTACTCTAAGTGATTTGGAACTAATTATGTAAAATTAATAAAAGTTAATTTAAAAATGCACCTACTTACATTACAATTTATTTTATGTGTCTACTACCCTATCTTAAATTAAACCAATAAGTTTCCCGAAAACAAAATCATTAAATACCATTATACAAAATTTAACGTTAAGCAACTCCCCATGTAAATTCCGTAAGTGCCATTTGATTTGTTAAATGATTTGTATGTTCCGACGTAAAGTTCAGTAAGTGTAAAATAACATAATATAGGTACCTATACAATAATATAAATCGAGTAAATATAGGTATATTCAGTACATTCTTAACTTAACCTACTATTTACTTGCCTAATTTGGTAATCATAGCTTGTATACATTTAAAGTTATTGATAAAGAGTTATAAACACTTTCAAACCGCTCTTCTTAAAAATTTGCTATTTTCACCTCTATGGGATTATACGTAGGGGCCGTCGATGTATAACTTCAATATTAAATTAATTTACAAAAACACAAATGTTGAAAAAAATTCCACGAGCAGGATTTGAACCTGCACCCTTCTGACATACCGGGGCAGGTGCTCTTCCAATTGAGCTATCGTGGTTCTAACCGTGGTTAATGACGGTAGTTGTTGACATTGAATGGGCGCCTTTGGCTTTCAAAGTAAAAAGTAAATAGTGTTGAATAATTTCGGCGGGCTGGTTAGAACCACGATAGCTCAATTGGAAGAGCACCTGACCCGGTATGTCAGAAGGGTGCAGGTTCAAATCCTGCTCGTGGAAATTTTTTCAACATTTGTGTTTTTGTAATTTGTTCGCAACAAAATTTGCGTTAAAAATTATATAAACATTTTAAATTAATTTTTTAAACAATTATTTTTGTACAAACTGAACATTTTGGCATATTGAATCGTATGAAGTAAGCCCAACAAAAGGTAACTGCTGTAAATCGTTGAGGAATTCCCTTGACTGTCTATGGGTCCATCATCAGACCTGTAATGGCACTTGTAACCCATATGGGTGCAAAGTTCTCATCAATAGAAATGAATTAAGTCCAAACACAAGGTAGCTACTGTAAAACGTTGAGGAGTTCCCTTGACTGTCCTTCGTCCTCATCATCAGACCCTTAATGACAGTCACAACTCATCTAGGTGTAAAGTTCTCACTAATACAAATTAATCAAGCCCAAACACCAGGTAATTGCTGTAAATCGTTGAGGAGTTCCCTCGACTGTCTTTCGACTACATCATCAGATCGACTCCAGACCTTCATTAAATAGTTGTGCTTTAAAATACTTAATGAAAAAAATAACAAACGCCTTAGTCGCCACTACGACTTTCGATTTCTTCAGGGTTCCATCATCAGATCCTGACCTGATGACCATGGGACCACCTGGAAAGTATACCCTTTCAAACAAAAAATAACTTTCCAAATCGGTTGAGGCGTCTTCGAGTAATCGGGTAACATACATAAAAAAAAGATCCCGACGAATTGAAAACCTCCCACTTTTTTGAAGTCGGTTAAAAAATGCTTTAGTGACGGTTAAAGCCTATTTCCATTTTATCCTAAATTATAAGTTGTCGCAGAAATATAAATTTATCTTTACCTCCAAATATCACGGGAACGTGACACCATATTATTAGACATTTTTTGTTTGTTTAGGTATCCTCTATCCATAATAAGTATAGCACTTTCATCGTGCGCGGCAACTTTGAAAAAAAATCAAAATGGCGGCAGGTGGATATGCCACAAACGTTCCCGTATCCCCTTTAAAAAGGCGTTGAAAGAATGGCTTTTGTGTAACGTTTTCTATGACCTGCACGAATATTTTGATATAGTTTGACATGCCTATTTTTATTATTAATTAAGTAATTGTTAATCCTAATGTAGTATTTTTATTTTATTTTTATAATCGATTATTAAATTATTGACTTTTTAAGTTTTATTATTGTAAATTTTATTGAATGTAAAATTAAATAATATTGGTATGCAAATTTTTTATACAAACCTTATTGTAGATAATGCCCGACTAAGGTAACTGTTTGGACTAACAATTACAATTTCACCTAGTAATTTTACAATATAACAGTTATGCAATAAAATGTTCTATTCTATTCTATTCTATTTCAAGTTTGAGTAAAAGAGACAAAACATGGAATAACTATTCGGACCTTATTCTTTGTTTATTTGTGAGGCACTTAGAGCATTAAAATTGGTTTAATGCTCTAACGCCCGTTCCTAATAATAACTTATCTGTTGTTTTGCCTAGATACAAATTTGACATTAGCTCCATACAAATTATGTCAAATTTCTAACTCCAGTAAGCAAAACAACAGACAGATATAATATAGGGAACGGGCGTAGGCCTATACCCATACTTAAAACCGTCTCGATCTAATAATCCTCTTCAAATTAAAAAAATACTAAAGATTAGGCTGTATTAGACTAGATCACTCTGCTTGCTTTTCCTAACAATTACAGAAAAGAAAACTATAAAAAAGAAATGTGACGGTGGCTCGGCTCATGTTTTGTCTTTTAGATTTTACTTGTTGATTTTGATAAAATATTTCTTAATAGCTTAGTAAACTGCTGTGATATTGAGTCAAGAACAAATATGTTATAATACAGCAGGTGCCCACTGCGAAAGATCGGTGACCGGTCATCTAGGAGCGCCGTTTGATCAGGTAACGGTATATTATTTTTTGACGACGTTGATGTATTTTGTAGAATCCGCATTAAGTAGATTTGTTTGAATTACTATGAAGTCAAAACATTGTTTAATCCAATTGGAATTTTTTGTGGTTTTATCCTAGCTATCTAAGTGATCAATACTTTCCCTTCTGAGCCTGTCGTCGATACGACATGATTTTCGTGTAGACGGTCGGTGTGCGGAAATTACCCGGTGTAATTATGATGTTTTTACAACTTCATTATCTTATGCCATTGTACTGTCTTATTAGATTTGCTCTGGTAATAACTGTTGAGATGTTAGCGTTAAGAAAAATGTTCTATGTTCACCTTATTTTCTTGCCATGGAACACAATTTTGTTATTTCCTATTTATTGATTATTGAGCGTTATCATACCTAGAATATAATCCTTGAAATAGGTAATATTGTATAAAATTGATACTTCTTAAACATATGTAACAACTTTGTACAAATATTACATCAAAGATAGTACCTACTAAACTTATTAAACATCATTGTATTGCAACTGATACAAACGTTTCTCATTACAATATATTTTTATATTTATAATTTACCAATACTATATTTGAAGTCACGGGGGAGGCGGTCTGTAGAATTTCTTGTAAATGTGATCCCAGAAAATGATTCTTTCATCAGCAATTTGGTCGCTCATCGTCAGAGTCTTGCCAAACGACAGGCCGTTGACTGTCTTAATATTTTGCTCGTTGTTTATTTGCTTCATGTGTATTGGCAGCCAAACCACTGGCACCAGAAATGAAGTTAAAGGTGTTGGGTCCCTATACATAACAAACACTTAACACTTTTATTAAGTCAAATGTTAGATTAATACATTAAAAATAAATTTAAATTTAAATTGTTGTTTTTAACACAAAGATTAAATAAAGTAAACTTAAACAAGCTTGTTTTCGTCAATGTACAATGTAGGTATTATGTTTTGGGACAAATAAACAAATATGCCTATATTACATTCATAATACCAATTCATTGTACTACAACCACATGCAAGTCATTTTGGAACATTGCTATTAGTGTACAAATTCCATTCATCATAGTCTCTTTGTATTCAGTTTTTATATTATTTCAAATATAATAAAAAAATATAAGATCTAAAGAAATGTATTGTACTTATAGTTGGGTACCGATTTATTATACAAACACAAACTGTAAAGCAAGCCTGCTTCCGCCAGCTGACCAGCATAACTATTTTTTTTTTAGTTTAAATTTGCCAAATTAGCCGAGAACCAATCCTAGTACGTAAAAGAACTTACTAAGAATTAACCTTTTGAACTTAAAACTATTAGATATAATTTCATAGTAAATTTGTCTTCACCTATCTTATGTCAATGATACAGCACTATTCAATCAAACTATCGAAATTGATTACACAATTATATGAGAATTAAGAAAGCACATTTGACACTTACCCAATATTAATAAAATTTCTCCATAGTGTGATCAGGCGTAAGGCTCTCTTTTCATCTTTGTTATTAAAATGCTTGTTATCATAGAAGTAGCCAACAATATCATTCGGCAACTGGGTTGAGTTACTCACTCTTTTGGAACCTTTCTGAGTTATGAATTTCATTAGATATATTGGCATTGAGTTTTTTAATGCATGAAGGCTTGCTGATTTTATGATGGGATATTCATATGTGACATCATTAATGTAATTAACATAGTTTCCTATGATATTTTTCGATGGTATATCTTTTTCTAGATAAAACTCTTTTATTAATTCAGCCACTGTCTTCTTGGCTAAATCATCGGTGAATTCTAAATTGTTTGGCAATATATGTTCAAAGCTTTCGGGTACAACATAATAATTATGTAGTTCCACTCCGATGGGCAATGCCTTCGCGGCATCTTTATAGGCAATGAGCATCGGTACCATTTGATAATTGCCAAGTTTCAATGATTCCAAAGGGTCCATTTCTAAAAGGCTGTGTGTTGTGGGCAAATTGTTTTCCAAGCAAGGTAAAAAGAAGCTTGATATATTGACAAATCGTTTGGTCGGGAGTTGAGTGTAGAATATGGCCAGGTCCAGCAGGTCCTCCTTGCCCCGGCCCCGGTAGCCCAAGCCCGCCGCCACGTCCGTCGCCGTCAGCACCGGGTCGTAAGACAGCGACAGAGGCGACAACGCTGATCCCGATTCTAAGATGGCTTTGTGGAACAGGCCCCGCGTCGCTCCCGACAATAACAGGAGCTCAACAGCCGCGGCGCCCGATCCGATGCCATACACAGTCACATCATAAGGGTTACCGCCGAAGCTGCCTATGTTCTTATGAACCCAGTACAGGGCGGCCACCTGGTCTTTCAGTCCGGCGTTTCCAGGAGCTTCAGATATTCCGATACATAGGAACCCGAAAACGCCAACGCGGTAATTAAAGGTCACGATCACAAAATCCTTTTCAAGGAGGCGCGTGGGCGGACGGACGGAGCCCCATCTGAAACAATTCAATTTCGTTTGATGTTACACGCCAGGTGGGTGCGGGCCTCCCACACGCTCGTTAGCGAGCCTAACGTACTTGTTTGTGTTTCGTAACACGTGTTGATCGTAAAGTAAAGTGAGGCAGTGCGGATCGCAGCGACATTACCCTTCCTGGAAGGATCCGTCGTGCACCAGCACCAGCACGGGCTGAGCCGCGGCGCGCTCGGGCGTGAACACGTTCACCACCAGGCAGTCCTCGGCGCCGGAGCCGTCGGGCTGCGGGCAGCGCACGCGGTGCGTGGCCTCGAAGATGCCGTCCCAGGGCCGCGGGGGTTGTGGCGCCTGTCACCAACTAATATTTATGACACAATATTTGCAATGATATAGAATTTTGAGACAACTCATTGGATCTATGTAAATGATAGAGAACGGTCATGGTTATCAACACCACGCTTACCACCCTGGCCTTTGCTGTCGCACTTCGCGGGAATCTATATGAGATATCTTCGCAAATTCAAAAACGATTGAAAGATAGTTTTGTAGAGAATTATTCAGCAATCGACAATCGATATCTGTCTGCCTAGTAGTTATTTTTATTTGTCATAATATCTTCGTGCCTCGAGTAACTCGATGGACGAGTGTGGAACATACCGAATTATTGTGTTCTTTAATTGATTAACATTCGTTAATAAAACACACCTGAATTTTGTATTATAACAAAAGCTACTACAAAACATAGGTAAGAAGAGTCATGAAGTGATGTTATTATTATTATGAGTTGGAGGTGCATCTCCACGCGAGCCGTTTGCCGACGGCGGCGGCGGGCGGCCATTCCGTGCCCCGGAACTGGGTCATGTCGGTGTAAACACGTCGCCAATCACTTTAACTCTGTTTCATCGTAATATAAGGAGACTCAGGAGGCAAGCTTAGTTCATACCGCGATCGAGCGACGCACACGTAGACCCTCTCACGGACACCAAACTCGGAACAGGTCGGAACACTCCGAGCGCGGCTGCTCGCGAGACTGCTGCTGCGCGTGCGCGTGCGCGTGAGAGGTTGACTACGTGCGCGTTGGTCGACCGCGTTTGTACCTAGAAGCTTACATTCTGCGGTGTCCTTAACCTTATGTGGTGGTTTCATCTAGGTATGGCAACACGGCAACACGCAGGTTGTTTATTACGTTTTAGTTTAGTGGTCCAACCATTCTGAATGAATGAATCAATTTATTTCAACCAACTTGGGTCATTAACACAATTAATATAAAAATACACAAATATTAAAATTAAATTACATTACAAAATTTCAAAAGCCTATTACCATGTTGCAATGGTTCAAGTACTAACAGTCAAAACGTTCCGCAAGGGCTTGCAGGATAGAATTGCGGCCGCCCCGCACCCGGCGCACCAAGGATGCGCACCGCTTGCGCATGGTTGCGTAGAACCAATCCACCCGCGCCTCGGCGAACATCCCCGATGCGCTACAGAAGCGGGGCAGCCCCAATAGCACCCTAATCGCATTATTGTACTGGATGCGTAGTGCATTGTACTGCTTCCGCGTGTAATCGACCCACATACTGCTGGTGTAGAAGGACGTACAAAATGCCCTAAAAAGGGTGATTTTGATGCCTCGCGAACAGCAAGCAAATCTGCGGGCTACCATATTAGCACGTACAGACAACGCCCTACGCTGCCTTTCAATGTCTGCATTACCTTTCAGGTCCGAAGTTACCCAGTGCCCAAGGTATTTAAACTTGTCAACTCTGTTGAGAGGACACCCGTTCAGTTTAATTTCCGTTAGTATACTCCCTAGGCTTCTGCCCCGGACGTGAATGACCACACACTCACTTTTCTTTGCGTTGTACAACAGGCCGTTATCTACAGCGTACTTCTCACAAAAGCCAAGCAGCTTCCTCAAGCCACTTACAGAGGCGCTCAGCAGCACCATATCGTCGGCATAACTGATGTTATTGAGGCAAACTCCTCCAATATGACATCCGACATGCGTGCTGCCGAGCCCCTCAATAAGCGCGTTCTCATAAAGATTGAAGAGCTTCGGCGAGGTCAGCCCCCCCTGCCTCACCCCGCAATCCAACCTGTACGGATTATGCCGAATTACTTTTGTCGCACATCCAAACTTCGTGCTCCGAAAAATAAATCTTGTAATTAAATGACTATTGATCTGAATGATGACGGTTACAGCTGTGCTGACCTACAGAATCGCGCTAGAGCAGCTTGCTAAACGAAAAGTATATTCCGAAGGCGGAGATAAGGAAATACATTATCATGAAAATTTCGCATTCATTTTATTCAAAGGTTTATACCGGGTTGGTCGAAACGCCACGTCGTCAGGTATAAAGGTATGTCTGTGATACCTATATCATAGATTAACTAGTAGTTACTACGTTTAACTGGGTATATAGTAGTTTGCGTTAATCCCCATTATAAACCGTTCAGGTAGTTTTGAAGCGATCATTTAGAGGTGTCCTCGTCGTAATCTATCTTTTATACCTATAACTGGTAATATTTGCAAAACATATTAGTCGTTAGTTTTTATCTTATCTTATTGATTTAATTAATATCACTTTCTTTATTGAATAGGTTACACTATCTCGTTCTCGTTTTTTTTTTCTATCACGCTATAAGTTTTCGTTTTTTACAAATTATGTTATAATTTTGGTATGCTCTTTAGTACTTTCCGTCATTTTGTAGAATCGCGCCGATGTGCGCACAAAAGTCGCTTTTTGTTATTATTTAGTTTTAGTTTTATATTATCAGCAATCCTTGTTGTATAAGCAGGAGCATTCTTCCTCCCTCTGTCGGGAATGTCGGAATACATCTCCGGAGCGTTCCATGTGAAACAAAACCTGTCTACCATCGTATTGGTTTTCCAACGTAAACGCGATAAGGTCGTACGTTAATACCTAAATAGTCGGCGTTAGTGACGTCATTCGGAGTCGAGGACGCGATGAGCGTCCGTCGTCGTGACGCTGCTGGAACGGCTGCGTGTCCCCGTTTCCGCCTAAACGCTGCAACGGTTAGGCCTTGTCTAGTTGATATCTTGTTTGTAGTTGTGCTTTGAATTAGGTTTATTTGCAAATAAAGTAATTTGAATTTCATCATCATCATCATAATCATCCTCAGCCAAAAGACGTCCACTGCTGGACGAAGGCCTCCCCAAGGATGTTCACAAGGACCGGTGTTGTGGTGCTCGCATCCAGGCTAGTTAGCGATACTTTCCCAAGGCTGGGCAAAAGCCTCCATCATTGAAATCAAAGGCGTCACTACTTGATTGTAAGTCCGAAACACAGTCTGACCTAGGAATTATCTTACGGCGATATCGGAGACCAACACTATGTTTAAAGTAAATTACCTATTATAAAACATGTTTTTCTTCCTCAACATTAGCTCTTTCGATGTGTGTAGTAGCGGTTATACTGGGCTCAAACCCACTCAAACCCAGAGGTCCCGAGTTTCATTCGTAGCAGCAGGTACTTTTTGATCGGTTTGGTAGGTGGTAGAGCTTATTTTAAGTCCGACTAATCTAAGTCTGCGACATTACAAAAAAGGTAGGGGCATTGTGTGTTCCGACAGTCGGAGAGATAACCAGTTAGATAAAGGCCAAGCTAAATGGAACCTATTTGAACTTCGGGTACTTGACACCGCGCAGGCTCCTTAACACCTTTCCTTTATTCTGAATAACTTTCAGTGTTCGATTGTCATGTCAATGTTACATAAATGATTTAAAGTGTCTCTTTTCATTAGTCACTCATTACACATCGATTTAAGATTAATAGTGGTCGCCAAGTGATTGAAAGTCGACCCTAGTTCACAAAATATACAATATTTGTTATACATGTAATGTAAGTAACTAGCATCACATTGTAATAACAAATTGTATATTAATGCTGTTTTGAGTACTCCTTCTCCATCTCCATGTAAACTGCAACAATGCCAAATCTCTCACTTCTAGCGCGCATGTGCTTAAAAAAGAGCAAGAAGTAATAAGTTTGGGAGTTACTACCTACCACATCGTCGATTATTTATAATGGGTATGTTTGTTTTAAAACTTATTTCCAACAATTAAGTTTCATTACTCTAAGACAACTACGTAATATTACTCAATTTTAGAAGATTTCCAAAGGCAGCTATATCTCTAAAATCGTGTCTTCTTGGCAACCTAGGGATGGCCAACATCACCGACCGATTTAATTTAGAGTTAACGTGTTTTCCTGTCATATGGCCATTACATATATTAGAGACACTCTTCATTCTATATACCTACATCCATTAGTAATCAATCAGCATTACCACAATAACTAGATAGTGATCGACAAATGCTATGATCGGCGGCATGGCATCTGACCTTAAACCTCTTTAGTCGCGTGGCGCGGGCGTAGGGCACGCCGAGGAAGGCGAAGTGCGGCGCCGGCGGCTGCGCGTCGAGGTAGCCGCGCACCGCGCCCTGCCGCGTCGTCACGTCGCGGTGCGGCCGCGCACCGCCCTGGCGCACCGCCAGCCATGCCAGCACCGCCAGCCACGCCAGCCACGCCACCGACACCGCCATGACGCACGCGCACGACCCACCACCACTCTGCAACCGAATCCATTACTAAACGTACACTCGCTCCGAAACGGGGGAGGACGCTGTTTCATGGATAAACTTACAACGCCTGCTGCTTGATCGTGACATTTTATAGAAAATAAGATAAATTTCTACACACTTTGTTAATGTGTTGACCGTGTTAGTTACTGATACGGTAATCTGAATGACATTTAGTCTCCGGCACATCAAATGAGTTGCCAAATAAAGCGGCTCCGCTTTATGTCGTACCTGACATCTGCTAATAATATAGCGATGTTTTTTTAGTGGACGATGACTATAGCGAATTTGTAGGAGTACATAAAAACGCACTCTGCCAGCAATGAGTAATGGCGTGGTGACCAGTACTCCTGTAAGTCACTTACGTATTCAATTATACTTTTTTCTTGCCTCTTTCATGTATCTTCTCAGATTAGACTAATACTTCAAATTCGTCCTGTTTTCCAATTTTACCAATGTTTATTAATGGTACAAGGAAGATGTTTGCGATAGCGAGCGTTTTGTAGCCAGTGAATTTTCCTTTTCTAGTTTAATTAGATATTATACACAAAGCCCCTTGCAAGACAAGCGAGTATGCTTCCACTTCTAACTAGAAATGAGCGTCGCATTCACGTTGGACTTATAAGTAAAGGTACATTTATACATGCAATTTATGTATCGATAACATTTACAAAAGCAACCATCTGCTGGTTTTAGTAGATTATGTTTAGCACAAACAACGAAATCGCTCATTGAGCTAATAAGATTTGGCGTTTAGGACTAAGGCACACAAGCTGAAGAACATAAGAAAGGTTTATTTAATATGCCTAGTTTTGTTATGCATTACGTGTATAAATTTGATTTTTTCTACAACCATCACTGAACCTCGCTAGTTAAGTTTTAAAAGCTTCGGCTGAGCGAAAATCCTAAGAATGAGATTGCTATGTTCGCTATCTCTCTGTTTGTGTCGATGTTCGAATATAATGAAAATAAAAGTAGTTAATATTGAAGGAATTGCCCTTTGTAGAACATTTGGTCCTATTGTTGCCCAGAAAGACAAGTACCTGCGCTGGATTCCTGACTATATAGGAATATCCTATGTACAGCTCTTTGCCAAATATTTTTGAAATCTAACCAACTAAAATATTTTTTCATAAGAGTCGTTTAGATGATTCGAGTAGACTATCGGGATGTTTACTATGTGTTTTAGTTTTTAGTATTCGATACTTCGGCGCAGTTGCATGAGCCATGATGATCAAAAGAAAAATATGATAAGAATCCCGTTAATAATAATTACTCTAACGCAAGTGACCATGATAGTTTAAATAGTTATATTTAGATGATATAATAGTTAATGTGCGATCTTTTTGCGTACTTTTAGGAATTGTTTTACACTATAATGCCAACTTCATTCATATTTCTGTTGATGGGGAGTTTTAGATATGGTTTGTACATTTTTACTAATAACAATAACGGGTGTTATTTTTAAGATCTTGACTTTAGTGCTTCCGTGCAAAAAAAGGATAGTCTTAGCTTAGTTGATGTCGTAAATATGTTTAATATATATAATGTCGTAATATATATAGATATCAAACCCTAAAAGTACGTCAAAACATGTCACATTAAAAACAATATCATCAAAACAACATAGGAATAAAATAAATAAGAACCCCTGGTCGTGTGGTGGTAAAAACGTTTGGCCTATAGTCCTAGATTGGTGCCAGGAATCCAGCGCAGATACGAAGTGGAACAATCTCCTTTAGTTACATATTTACTTTTGCTCTTAGATGATAACTTACCTCATTAGACATGGCCAAAGCCAATTTAAAAAAGTTTTAATAATAATTTGTTTTTTGTTCAGGTATTTAAGTTTATATGTCCGTAGTACCTACAATTTATTAATTTCGGCTGAGCTGCTGTGATTACAAAGTAAATTATTTATTGCCTTTTTGGATAATATTTCAATTACCATTTTAATTTCAATTAAGTACCTTTAAAATCATGATTGTGAACAGACCTTTATGATACAACTTACATCTGTTATCATTATGTCCAAGCGTTATTATTAAACAACCGCGGGCGATTATAAACACGACGAATGCTGTGTATCGAAACAAAACAACCCAAATGCGCTCCGAAAATTCACAAAAAATCTGAGCTTTTGTTATGTTATATTGGTGCGAAACACATAAATATGCCACTAAAATAATTATATTGGCTAATACATGGCTTTAAACATTGATTGGATTAAAAATATCAGACCGTATAAGTAAGTTTCTACTTCAGTTACCCAAAATACGTATGTAGTCTCTGACAGAAATAAAATAACCTACTCTACAAAGTTTATATAATATTTATAGAAACTTAACTAAACATAATACAGCAGCGTGAAAAACACAATTCCCAGGCTTTGTATCGAATGCTGCGCTACGGTCGATGAAGTGCTCCCTGTATATCTCAGTCCAAATCGTGAGACGATCGTCGTGGAAGCCTGTCTCCGGGGAGGTCTCGGCTCCAATAGATAACCATGTGTCCTCCGACTCGTTAAATTTATTCCAATTTACGCCATCAGCAGTAGGATAACTGAAAAGTAGTTTAGGAATGTTTAATTCGTAAAGAACAAAACTAGACATTAAAAAAATTGGCAAAAACTAACCCGTTCTGAATAAAGCTGACCCATAAATCAGTCATTAAGTCAACTACTTTTTTGTCTTCAGATTGTTCACTGGGAATGCGCCCGTCTTGTGTAAATATGTAGCCCGCTACGTCACCTCGAATCGCACCGTAGTGCGGCGCATCATCTATAGAATTCAATTCCTTATTTAAACCTCCAATAAAAGAAAACTCGTATAAATAAACAGTGGCTCCTGCTGCTGTCAGTGCTCTAGCCAACCGAAGATCCGGTCCTAGGTAGGAAACGTCGGTGAGATATAACGATAAACTCTTTACATCGTCAGTTGTGATATTATCTGTACCAAAATATTGTTCTCTAATCTTTTGTCCCATATCTTTCCCTAAGCTAGTACTATCGAAATTCAAATCATTGGGCAGGGCATCTTCAAAGTTTTCATTTAATTGCGACAGCGCCTTATTGTCATACTGCAGTGCCTCCCCTAGACCAGCGTAATCTGCTGATCCTATTATAAAAGATATATTGATTGCTTCGTTGTTTAACGTGGACCAAGGTTTATTTTTTAATATTCCATTGTCACTATCTTCGATGCAGGGCCTCAGAAATGCATAGTCACTTGTTCTAATCAAAAGTTCGACATTGATGTCACTAAAAATATTATCCACGAATTCCGTTTCTTCATTCGACCTCCTTATATGTTCGGCTAACTCTGTTGCAGTGCTGATTGGATTTCTATCTATTGCCCAGTGGGACAACATAGAGCCGCTCTCTGTAATAACTTTGCTAATATAATTCTTGGACGTAGGTGATATTGCTAAATATCCTGCTAGAGCTCCTGATGTACCGTCTCCACTTATTACAATGTTTGATGGATCTCCACCAAATGCCTCTATGTTATTCTTGGTCCATTCTAATGCTAGAGCCAAGTCCTTTAAAGCAGCGTTACCTGGAGCTGTATCATTTTGCAAACACAAAAAACCCAGAGCTCCAAGGCGATAATTTGGTAGCACTAGTATTACGCCTTTCTGTACCATATACTCTGGTCCATATATAGCGGGACTTCCGCTGCCAGTTTTTGAATTACTTTGATGAATATAGAACAACACACTCGCTTGGCCGACGTCTTTAGGTGCAAATATACTAAGAGTCAAACAGTCAGAACTTCCTACAAATATGTCGTTGTCCATTTGTGGGCATCGTTTATTATGTTCCTTGACGTCGTGCACAGTTTCCCATGTATCCGGTTTCTGAGGTGCCTGCAAAACATTCTTAAAATTACATAATGATATTGTCAATACAGAAAAAATATTGAACCGTGTCTTCAATTCAGTATTTATTTATTATGATTATTTATTTTTTACCTCAAATAAAGCGAACTGTCCGTAAGGTATATCCATAAAACTTATAATTTCGTCAAAGTTTGGCCAGACGTAACCTCGTACATCTCCAAAGTCAGTTTTTACAATTATGTTCATTGTTGGGGCTGGTGTGGTAGATTCTACGCTTCCTTCGCCATTCCCTCCATCTTCTCCATTGCCTCCATCTTCTTCATTGCCTCCACCTTCTTCATTATCCCCATCGCCTCCATTGTCTCCGTTACTTCCATCTTCAATTTCCTCTCCATCTCCTAATGAGTCTTCATCTTCTTCCCCTGTCTTTCCGTCGTTATCTTCCTCATCTGTTTCTTCGTACCCATATTGTCTTGTTCCATGATTATCTTCAATTTCTGACAAAAATTTTATCCTTTCCACCGTCTTAGTACTTCTTGTTATTCCTGCCTTTGATCTCAACAGTGCCAATAACGGAAAAGCCATTGAACTATTATATATTTCATCACTCAGCTTAGTTGTGCCTTTTACATCAACTTGACCAGGAATAGTGACGTCAAGATACTCGTTGTTATTAATCACATCGTAAGGCCCTATATCGTTTTGTTCATTTACTTTCTCAAAATTTAGCGGTTTGTTAGTCGAAATTTCTACTACCTTGTGGTTTTCGTTTTTGTAACTCTCTAAAATGTTATTTAAATTCTTTTCAAGTGCACCAATATGATGTTTCTTATTAATGGGAGTAGTAACATTTATTGAAAGCGCGTGTGTTCTGGCAACCGCAACCAGAGTGGTTATTAACCACACATTTTTCCAACTCATTATTAACTTTAATCAGATCTTCGTTGACATACCTGAAAATTTCAATTTGTTTTAATATGAACAAAACTATGATTAAAAAAGGGTAACTAGACGCGATCTGAAATCAAACCCTTATGCTGTCAACATGCCGCGTCATTTTTTTGATGCGGACAGCTAAAGAGTGGAATTCCCTTCCATCTGTTTTCTGATACGTACAACCTAGACATTATCAAGGCGAGGGTTAACATGCATTTTCTAGGCAGGTATGCTACATCCTTGGCCGCATCATCACTTACCATCAGATAGATAGATAAACACTTTATTGCTTACACAATAATACAGAAAACAAATAATAGAAAATTTAAATATAAAAGTAGGCAAAGGCGGTCTTACCGCTTAAAGCGATCTCTTCCAGACAACCTCTGTAGCATAGGACAAATATGAAGACAATGCGAGGTAGTGTACCAAGTAAATTTAAAAATGAAAATCTATTTACTTTATATTACGAGTATACTTATCCATCCGGTGGCCCGCTGGCCTGTCTGCCCATTCGTAATTATAAATCCTTACCGCCTTACAAATAAACAAACAATAAGGTCCGAATAGTTATTCCATGTTTTGTTCCTGTCATGTAAACGTCATTTCAAATTAGAGTGAAAGAGACAAAACACGGAACAACTATTCGGACCTTATTCTTTGTTTATTTGTAAGGCGCTTAGTGTTTATAAAAGCAATGAAAGGCATTATTGCAGTATAGGTCTTTTCAAAAATGTACAAAATATTAAAAAATACTTTCAAGTTTACCCGACGCTTCTGTTCTGGAATGAAGTGCCCTGCCAGCTATGTTCCTAAGGAAACGTTATATCCTTCGGGAAATTACATATACCAATAATTGTCGCCCTAGAAAACTACAGTAAAATCAATTGAGGGTGTGCTTCAGGATGGCGGATGTGTTTGTACGAATGGTCATGTGTATACTCGTATACCAAAGAGCCATGTACCTACGAGCAACGTACGGAATGTAAAAGTATATAAAATTTAAAGCAAATGTACCTACCTGCTTGAAAGCACAGTTATCATAAAAAGTATCCTAGTCGCCAGCCAGGTGCCAGAATGGCGGGTGTTTTGAAAAGAAATTGTCAATTAAACCAGATAGGCGCGCTTTAATACGGAGTTTTTATTTTTTAATAGTTCTTTAACAGTTTACCACATCTTGTCTTACTTGTAATGCTTTATATAATATAACTAGCTTTTGTTCGCGGCTTTGCTCACGTGGGCTACACGACTTGTGTTAATTCGTAATAAAAGCCAAACTTATTAAAGGTAAATATCATTGGTATAAGTAATAAGGGTTAGACCACTAAACATGCTACGTCATTTTAACATTAAGATTTTCATTTTGTATCATTAAAAAGCCCATCCATGCGAGCTCGAATTACTAAAAAGTGAATCTTCTTAATTTCTAACCAACAAGAACACAAAACAACGTAATAAAGATCACTCTGTAATAATAATAAGTAATATTGGTCCGTTTTGAAACCTCCTGTACAAAATGCCATCCCCTACTTAAGGGATAATTTTCCAAAAAATCCTGAATCTTGATAATTTCTAACCAGGCCAAATACCGAAATTTAAGAAATGATAAATTTCCATACAAACTTTCCACCCATAAGGGGGAAAAGATCTCTTTTTCAAAACAAAAATAGTTAATATCTCCGAAAGTATATCGTTTTCGAGATTTTATCAAAATACATTTTTAGTTTGTATGGACTTTGTCTATCGATTGCCATATGTTTCATCACTGGCCAATGTATTTCAATTTCTTCATAGTGGAGCTCTCTTGGGGAAACTTTAGGTATACCAACCAATCAACCATATTCCATGCTCTTTCATCTAATTAGCTCCAGCGGTTTCGGCTCGGCGATGATGAATCAGTCAAGACAAGTCATTATATGTATATAGATAAAGTACATTGCTACTATAAATAGTAATTAGTTCAATGTAGAATACACACGGGAACCATCACAAGATTTATTTATAATACAATATTTTACTAATACTACTGTGATGCCATATTAAAGTATTTAATGAATAATAATTCAATAAAATGGACTAATCTTGTATTTCTTATATCTATCAAAATAACTTCAACTTTTTAAATGTAATTATAGGGTGTTCCTATCACATAGCTTCAGCCTTCGAAAGCTCGACGCGGAGCCAGTTTGCATACTCGCTTATTTAATAATGACATAAGTGAATTGATTAAAGTGAGCCCTCCCCTGTGGCCATTGGCGTAGGGTGGTTTCCATTAAGCTAAGTCGTTACGGGGTGTTTCGTGTGGGGCCTCCATTCCATTATGTTATCACCTTTCGGATTCATCTAACTTGACCAAATTAGTATTTGTCAGTAACGTTTGAGATGACTGGAATAATATGATCAAGAATTTTTCAATGTTGAAACAGTGTATTTTAAATACTTATTGATAATAATATCTGAACAATGTAACCTTAATTCGGCTAATTCAATAACGTCTCATTAGTGTGTCGGTAACCTAATTTTGTCATTAGGACTATGGGAAGTTTGTCTGTCACTCGATTGTGGACATTTCAATAAAGCAGAATCGAGGTCGTAGTGACACCGGCATTCAGACATCGGCCACGAAACTTATAGATGTGGAGTTACTAGTTGACTAGTTACCACTAGTTAGAGATACTATAAAAATATATTTTTAGTATTGGTTAAAAAATATCGCGACTTATATTTATTTATCGATTTTAACATGAGCTGTTTAGCTAAAGCATTCATCAATTTAACCAGCGGCAATAGATTAATAGTTATCCAAAGTTATTAAAAACGAATAAAGAACGTTGGGCTGAAACGCGTTAATCGATTGAAAAACACTCGGCATGAGAGACGCACGCGCACGGGGGAGACACGTGACGCCGGCGCCGCGTGGCAGGGGTCCGTGTGGCGGCCTCGTGTTCAAACAACAACGGGTACAATAGATATACCCGTAGATAAGCTTCAGGGTGCCTGGTGTGAGTTTACTGTCCGTATTCATTCGATTACGTTTAAGAAAACGCAAATTAGTAAGGCATTGAAGCAGCGCCTCCTGGCGACATACGAGAAGAGTTAACATTTGCCATACAAATTCTCGTTTTAGTTAACGTTAACGATTGGCGAATGAAACTTACACTTGGCACCCTGCTTAGGAAAAATAAACTAAAAGAGTCGATTGCGACTCGCACCAACTCCTCAATCTACATTTAAGATCCTGCTTAGAACAATAACATTGTTCTCTGGCAGCTGTTTTATTGAAACAAGGTGCAATCATCACTTAAACAGCAGAATTAAGATAAGTCTCAATTTAAAATTCTGGTGCAAGTTGCCGAGTGGCCCTCGTCACATGTAAGGAACCGATTTCCGTAACCTTGAAGCAACCGAGACATCGTCTGGCACACCTTGTGTTGTGACGTGCGTTCGAGAGCCACGTCACTTCCATTGATCGGCGTGACGCAATAAGTGATCAACAAAAACCAAAGGTACCGCACCAATGTGATCGTTATCAACCTGTAATAATCCTACTGCCCCTGCCGGCCCCGACCTTTAGGAAAGTCAGCACGTAAGAATGTTGGGCCGAAACTCGTCACGCTGGCTCATGGATGACGCTGAGTTTGTAAGGTTTCCAGCTGAGATTTGTTAGTTATTCTGTGTTTGTATATGGCTACACGATTGCTTCACTCATGTTCTATTTGCTTCGCTTGTACAATTGCAACCCCAACACGCGGCACCAAGCATTAATCAGCGCCTGTACAGGTGTTGGCATGTTTTTTAGTCCATAGGAAAGAAACGCTTGGCATATCATTTTAACCGATAGAGAATGAATGTAATGGCGAAAGTGGAAACGCACTCCTATCTGCTCAACTTCTGGAGGCCTATTTTAGTTAACCCTTGACTGTCAGATCGGAACACAACCATAATGCTACAAACATTTTTGCTATGGTGACAGACTTAGATAAGATTGTGGAAGCTAGGCAGGCGGACTTCGAACAAGCCCTACCACTAACCAGACGGAGTATAATATGAAATTCCCACTGGTAGTCAACTTTGGGAGCTCTGGGTCTGACACTGTGGTGGTCTATCCACTAGATACCGACCGACAAACACGGTTAACATAATAATATAAATTTTTCATTGATATTTCTTGTGATGCTGATGTCACATTAGTTGGTGGCATCATTCATTATGCGTCCTCGTCTGCCTAATTGAAAGTCTAGTATAAAAGTTCTATCCAGTAAGCGCACTCTTAAAACCATTATAAAATATGCGGTCTATAGCAAACGTCCGGCAAAAATTTCGCTAGTATATCCTTCAGGTTTTTTGTTAATTATTTCCATTTTACCAAATACGTTATTTTGAACGTCCTTATGTCTTAAAAGTTAAGTTTATTATGCATAGGTATAGCAAAACAAAGTGGATCCTAGAGTACAAGCCTAAGCTTCCAGACAGTCCCTGGTGGTAATGAAGGTCGTTTATCAACCACTCACCTTGGCTCGGGACAGCGCGCCTCGTCCGCAGTCGCCGGCGCGGTACTTACTGTTTTTCGTTCATATCGCGACAAAGCGCCAAAATACGATCGATCTTTGATAAGGGACTATTGCTAACAACAGCCACTATTCAGATTTTGCAAATTTTATTTAAGTTTTTGTAACATCGAAATAAAAGAATCACAAATACAATAATCAAATAGCCATCTTTGTCAGAAATTGCTTGATTTCTTTACGTTGAAAATGCGCAATTTGTTACATTTAATTTATTTTTCTTTATTAGGGATAACAACCGCATTTTACAATAGTGATTGTGTAAAGATAATGTTACATGTTCGTAAGCCAATTATAGTTATCCATGGATAAAAAGAACACACTTATTTGGATAAAACTAACTTATAAAATTAATTTACAATGCAAATTGCTTAGGTACCTACTATGAATATACATACTCTTAGATATAAAAACAGATATTATATACTTTATAATTATATACATAATATATATATATATATATATATATATATATAAACATACAATACATATTCATATACACACACACATATCCATATATATACATCTCATTAAGCATTTATAAATACTTATATTATTATATACATAAAATAAAATCAAAAATTTCGATATTGTTAATTCAATAATGCAGCCTATTATCAAAATAGACTAACAATCATAGTAAAAAAGAAAAAGATAACAAAAAGAGAAACTGCATGATAGCAACACATATTAGTCAAAGCCCAAAATAAATTTTCTAATATTAGACATGAATAAATGTTTAGATTCTATGAAAGGGTCAATATTATGGAAAAGTTTATTATAAGTTTCACCGATTCGTGCAAATACCGCGTTTTTCCCATAGTTTGTGGTGTGGAATGGCACATGGAATAAGGTAGTGTGAGTTGTGCGACGTCTAGGTGTTCTTACGAAAATTTGCTGAACAAGTTCAGGACAATCGAACCCATTACAAACGATGTCATATAAAAAAGCCATATCAATTTGTTGTCGCCGTTCTTCAAGAGTTAAGATATTGTAACTACGACAAAGTTCTAAGTAAGAAGTGTCATAGTTGTATTTTTTGCATTTAAAATTTATATGTTTTAAGAATTTTGTCTGAACTCTTTCAAGTCTTAAAATATATTTTTTATAACAAGGCGACCAAGCACAACTAGCTTACTCAAGTATGCTACGTACATAAGCATAGTACACAACATGATAGTTAATACGAGTAGTCGAGAGGAAGTATTGTCTTCTATATCTTCTTTTTAATTATTTATGTATCTGTTGATTGCCATGACAAAAACATTTTAGGTAGGTATAGGTATTATATAAATCGATTGACTTTGTAGGAGTTACACGCACATTAAATACAACAACTTATTTTATAAAATTGAGATGATAGTTGTGAATGTGTTGGGATCATGACGATTCGAATATGTATTTTGCTTTCCATTTTAGGAAATTCTTTATTAAGCTACACATTAACACATTATTATAAAATTCGAATACAATTAAATTGTTTATTTTTATTAAAAAAATACAAACTGTACTCTGATTATAAGGTACTATACTTTTCTTGTTCTTTAAATTGGCGAAACATGCATGTTTATCTAATCTGAGTCATCAGATATACAATAAAATAAAAGCTATATGAAACTTCTTTAATTAACCCATCACTTTTAAGAATGTTTTCGTTTTGTTTAAAATGTTAAAGTAAACAATTACTCTTATATCAAATAAATATACTTTGAATTAATTGAATGATTAAAGATCAACAAGTAAGTATGTTATGTAATGTTCGTCGTGCGAATTTGATAAAGTTTTCCACCTTACACTTGTGCTGGTGCCAGTCCGGAAAGCGTATGCTATCAATTTCACTGAGCTTCACAAAGCTAGATACGGTCTTATCGCAGCACTCATGAAACACCCTTTACTATATAGAGAAAGCTACATGTAGATTTACCGTATACTGATATCTAGTGCCATAAAGCTTAAATTGCAAATAAATTAGTCAGATTGGCCTTTTGTATATTGATAGAGCGCTTATGCTAACACAATAGGCCTGGAATTGAATGGCTAGGCACACGTCCCAGCCGGGCTCGCTCGCCGCTCGTGCACAACGTCACTGACAGGCAATTTCTGCTTGCGAAATGTGGCCATGTTGGCTGACACTAATGCCCAATTAAATAATCAATTACTTCATCAAAATAGGGATTTTTGGTTCAATTAGAATCAACCTGCCTTGCCACATGCGTCTCAATAAATCTTATTTATTACGTCAAAGCTTGTATCAAATTAAACATGAGATCGATAAAATGATGTTTATCATTAGGTACTTGCGAGTCGGTATTTTAGTAAAATAAAAGAGAGAAACGTTTTTAACCAATTCATCTTGTTTTCTTTTCAGGTAACCATATTTTCCACTACATATTGCTAAGCGAGCTACTACAACACAAAGGGTAAGTAGGTACAATAGAAATAAAACTAAGAATTTGAATAAACATAAGAGAAAAAAAAGAAATTAATGTCCCGGATTTTGTTTAAATTTTAAGTTGTAATAAGTGTTGACATTTAAGATCAAACTAAAAAAAATTAAAATAGTTAGTAGATATACTAAATAAGCGGCGCACACGCGTTGATTACGTAGTGTGTTGTAATACCAAAGCGTGTAAATTATACAGCGGGAAAGTTCCGTCCGTGATGAAATCTATCGTAGATATCGGCCCAAGCCTGCAGGGCCTGCTGGCGTGGAAGACTCTTCATCGTGACTTCAGTACTGATGTCCAGCACCCGTGGATTTCCAATTTCGAATGGATCCCACTGAATGAAAGACCCTGTGGCCGTGGGATCTCTGAAAAAATATAATTAGTTTAGAAAAAAACGTTTAAGTACAACATTTCTACATCCATCCAGTGAGAACAGCAGCGTCGCATTGGACATCCACGTTCGTTACACTATGCTACTTTTTAAAGTTAACAATTCAAGTCCAAAGATGAACCAATACTTATCCCAAAAATAAACAAACTAACAGATGCTTCACCATGTTCGTCCAAAG
Source organism: Eudonia lacustrata (assembly GCA_947562085.1). Lineage (NCBI taxonomy): Eukaryota > Metazoa > Arthropoda > Insecta > Lepidoptera > Crambidae > Eudonia > Eudonia lacustrata. The sequence goes on along the minus strand of OX387326.1, from coordinate 20,950,254 downwards.
TGAGATCAAATTGTTTTGAACAATCCCTTTGTCCCCTTCGTAGTCTCCCATCCTCTCCGGGAACAGATATGCGAGCTCATCCGAGTGTGCTGCTCCAACCTTTCTCACCCCATGGGCAGGGCTCACTCCAAGCTCTGCAGCGTAAGAGAACTGGTAGAAGTATGCAGGGAGATGAGAGGATGCGTGGAAACGAGCGCTTCGGTAAACATGGCTCACGAAATATGCGTCTCTGCAAGCAATTAATTATGATTTGTTTGTTCTGTTTTTAAGTACATAAGTTTATACTGTGTTCTAATAAATATATTTCATTTCAATTTCTTCTATTATAGTTGTTGTAATTAACTGGTTAACAATCCCGCGAGCCACATATTATTGTGGGTAACAATTGGTTTAATGTTGTTATATTTTGTGGATGGATAGTAAACATGTTAAGATATCGGCGACTAACGTGGAGCGTCTTCTCTTGGCTCGGCCACGATTCTTTGTTTATTTCGCTTTGCGCTACGTTTGGTGTTATGTGAAAAGTAATGGCAAATTAAGACGCAATGATGCCATTTTAAAACATCGCGTCTTGACAATCGTGGTCCGAGCCCCGAGCCTTTCTCTCTCTTTAACTTATACCTACCTACCTACCTACCTACTGTATAATTAAATCAACTCACACTCACCTGTGATACGCAAGCAGGGCCGCCGTTGTTAAGTTATTCTTGAAGTACAAGTCTCGAATCTGTTTCACAACCTCTTTTACTTCTACTTCGTTGAAAAATTTGAGCTCCTCTGGCAAAACTACAGATAAATCTCGAGATATTTTTCGGACTACATCGTTCTGTTTGATAGTTGAAACAAATACATAAGCTTCGTCGCTATTATAACCCATCACCAACGGCACTTTACTAATAATTTTGCCGTCCAAAAGTCTATTGGGAGGTTCTGATAGCAATCTTTCTTGATATTTAAATGCTCTTTCGACGCACATTCCAAATGGAAAGTAGGGAAATTCAATTTTAATAGATTTATGTGCTAGATTGTCGAGGTCAGCGGACATCAATGGAGTGGTTTCTTCATTACCTTCATTTAGCAGGTCTCTCAAATTTTCACCTCGTTCTTTGGCGTCGTAGTTAAAGGCCCAGGGGCTTAATATGCTTCCGCTCTGTAGAATCGCGCCGTGGAAAAGTCCTTGTGCCATAGGGCTGAGAAGCAGGGCCTCGACGACGGCCGCGCCGTAGCCCTGCCCGGCCACCACAACGCTGTACGGGTTGCCCTTGAAGGCGCTGATGTTGTCCCTCACCCAGCGGAGGGCGAGGACGGCGTCTTTAGCACCTGCGTTTCCGGGTATTTGTTCTTCTCGCATGCATATAAATCCTGTTACCCCTATTCTGGAAAAAAAATATAGAGTGATTTTGTTGCGTTGAGACTTTTGCCTAATTCACATTGTTATTTAGAATAATGATGTCTCATATAATCAGGTTTGAATGCCTATTATCAGGTCGACGTTTTAAAATCATTTAATGAATAATGCAGTTGGTAGGTACAATGGAAACTATGTTGGCATGTAGGTAATTAAAATCTTGGTACAATCTCCATATACTATTGGCCCAACTTCACTCCTACCACAAGCGTTAATACGCTTTACTATACGGGGTTATATCGACTGATATGAAATTGATATCTGCACAAAATGAACTATGGCAATAGACATGGCAAGCGTTGATCGTTACCGAGCCGTATACCTGTGGCTGACAACGACAGCGGCGATGCCCCGCTGCACCAGCTTCCCCGGGTGGTAGTGGCCGCCGCCGCCCGTGACCCAGACGAGCACAGGCCAGGGGCCGCCCCCCGCTGCGGGCACGGTCACCGCCAGCTGCAGGCACTCCTCGGCGCGAGACGAGGCGGCGCACCGCGTCGGCTGCGACTGCCGCACCCCCGGCCAGGTCGGGGCGAGACCTGCTTGCTGTACCACCCCGAAACCAGTATGAGCTCGTGAAATATCTAATATAGAAATTGCCATATCACGGATATTTTTTTAGAGAGTTTGCTGATTGCCTCAGAAGAGATTTTCAGCGTCACCTGACTTTTTTGGGGGTGGCGAGAAACTTAAAGGGTTCCCAATAATAAAAGGCAAGGTAGCTGGCAAAAAGAGCCAGCGTTAGTAGTAGATGGCTTTCCTGGCTTGAAACGCATGCGAGTCAGCAGTGAATACGAAAGGCTATGATGTTGTCTAACTTTTGTAGTAAAGAAGGATGCTAAGAAGAAGGAGCACAAGATATAATATACTTGTATAAAAATGATACTTATATATTGCGGACCCGACCAAAACACTCATACATGAGTATCAGAAATAATAAATGGAAACCGAACATGTCGCCGCTGGCTTTCTTAAAAATGTTTCGGTTGAGCAATTCAATTATAATTGATCTACAAGGACCTTTTTTGGGCTCCGGAATATGTGCGACTGGCAAGCGACCTCACAGGACCGAAAACAGTGGCGCCATGTTGTCGTGTCGTGGGCTAAAAATCATCTAGGTTCACTGAGCCAGCGGAATAAGCGAGTAAGTACCTTAAACCGGCCCGTGGCTGCGTCGAGGGTGGCGTAAGGTATTCCCCTGAAAGTCACCACCCCGTCCCGCAGCTCGCCCCGCAGCCGGCCCTGCGCCGTGATCACCTCCTGCTGCGCCGTGCCCACCGCCAGCACCATCGCAAGCCACATCCATTTCATGCTACCACCTCCTGCGTCCAAAAATATACCAATTGCCAAATCAACTGTTATGTGCCTTAAATGTGGTGTGCGGTACAGTGAACTGGAAATAGCTAATCACTTGACTTAGGAAACTTATGAGCGGGTCCTTTTATTCGAATTTAGCCTAAGTACCGGACCTTGTCATTTGTTAGTTCTAACGATTTTCAGAGCACCAGTGCGGTGTTGAGCGTTTTCATAACAAATGTTTGATGGATATAAAAATGAGACTGCGTCGAAAACACAGTAGGCATAAAAAACGGTAGGTAATGTTCGCTGACTAAGTTGAAATTTTTTTTTAAATTGAGTTTTGTTTATTTGCCCGCAAGCTTAAAGCTAGTAGTTTATAGAGCTTTTGAAACAAAATTCACGTTTAATTACTTTAGGAACGAGCATTCTTAATGCGAAAGTTGCTATGGATGTTCAACGGCTGAACTGATTGAACCCTGAAGCTAGTAGGTAGGTTATTATACAGGGTGTTCGGCAGATCGTTGAACATACAAAAATGGGGGGTAGGTGGGGTTATCTTCTAACCATTCAGGCATTAAAAAAATCCTGGTCATAAAAATCTTTTTCTAAGATTTTTTATTTGATTTTTTGAAATTTCGCCACTGTCGTACCTTTAAAACCCTATAACTTTTTCTTTTTTTATAGCTAGGCTCGTAATTAGATGACTTCGATGAATTTCTACTACAACTACATACAACTTTGTTTTTAGCAATAACCTGTAACAAATACCATTTCTTTAAGGACCTACCATCCTCTAAGATTCCAATAAAGAAAAAAAATTGGGCCTAGTTACAAAAAAGAAAAAGTTATAGGGGTTTAGAGGTACAACAGTGATGAAATTTCAAAAAATCAAATAAAAAAATCCTATAAAAAGATTTTTATGACCAGGATTTTTTTTAATGCCTGAATGGTTAGGAGATGACCCCACCTACCTACCCCCCATTTTCGTATGTTCAACGATCTGCCGAACACCCTGTATAATTGATAATCTTCTAAGTAACAAACGAGAGTGTCCTTGCAACATAAAGTAAAGCTATAAATCTACCAGCATGTGGCTTGGATCATTTTGCCACACCCCGGTCCGTATTAAACCAGTGTTACTGGTGTGTCTGCGGTGTGGCGGGCCAACGAACTGCAGCCATTATATCAATCACCATCCCGGTTGTGCGCGAACGCAACACTCACTAATAGTTTTCATTGCTTTTGTTGTCAACTCATTGTCTCGTTAAACAGGTTACTATTGTAACTCAGTGTGGTAGTGGAACGAGAATGTGTACGCATGTCCGTTGCCGGCCACACAATTATTTTTTTTACAAACGTAACGTACTTTACGCAATCCTAGATTTGATAACAAATATCGGAAAGTGTGCGGTTGCAGGTACACTCCATCTTTCTTTATAAAAAGTTTTCCTTTTCATAAATAAAGCTTTACATACCCATTCCCATCACCCATCAATTCCGTTAAGAAATGATCCTTTATTATATACCTATGCAAAAATGTAAATTTCATTGAACAAGACTCACTGTCTCTTACAAAATAAGTGGATGTTGTGGACTATATACACTTTTAAACTTTCGTGTTCCATAGTTAACAAAGTTTAAACGGGAATCCATGGAGAAACTAATGGACAACGAAATGCCATGCAATTATGTTGATCTGCTTGAACACTGTTTAGCCGGCAACTAATTTTCTTTTCAAAGGTCAATATTACCTACAGATTGATAGTGTCGCAATGGGAAGCCCAGTCGCCCCGGTACTTGCCAATATCTGGATGGAGCACTTTGAAGAGAAGGCGCTGAGACCATTCGACCTGGAAAAGATATGTAAATGACATTTTTAGTATCGTCAAATGTAGTAAACAAGAAGTAGTTCAATGGTTTTCAATATCTCAACTCCTTTCACCTGAAAGTCCTATTTTGTCCCACTGTGTCTACCGAAAGGCCTTTAAGGAAGGAATAGGCTCGTTTCTTGAAGATCCCTAAGTCGTATTGGTCCGGAAATGAGCATCCGCCGCTGAGAGCTGGTTCCACAGCACTGTAGTTCGTGGTAAAAATTACGTGAGAAACGCACAGTAGTAGATCGCCATCCATCAAGATGGTGTCGATGGAAAGACAGTCGATTGCGTGTAGTGCGGTGAAGGAAGTCAGCGGCAGGGATCAAACCGAACAATTCCTCAAAGCACTCCCCGTGATAAAGGCGATAAAATATACAGAGAGACGCAACGTTTCTCCGAAGGGCCAGTGGATCGAGCCGACCATAGGTTACCACGTCGTCGACAATTCGAGCAGCTCTGCGTTCAATGCGGTCAAATGGGAGGAGTTGGTACTGGGGCGCTCCAGCCCAAAGATGGGAACAGTATTCCATATGAGGCCTGACCTGCGCTTTGTAAAGCTGTAAGCGATGGGTCGGCGTGAAATAGTGTTCCGCTCTATTGAGCACACCCAGCTTTTTCGAAGCTAATTTAGCTTTACCTTCCAAATGACCGCGAAACTGAACGTCACTCGAAATATCGACGCCAAGGATTTCAATGGTAGGTTTGGTATCAAGGGGAGCTCCTTCAAAGTTTAGAGGTACGACGAAGGGATGTTTGTTAGCGGTAAACACGCAAACTTGTGTTTTTGAAGGGTTAAAATGGACTAGATTAAGTCGGCCCCAATTCGAGACATGACTTAACATGTTCTCAGTGTCAGTCACAAGTTTATTCCGGTTTTCGATGACGCTTTCCAGAGAAATATTAGTACGTCCGGTGTAAAGCGTATCCCCAGTACTGTCGTCTGCATAGCAATGAATGCTGTTGTTATGCAACATGTCATTGATATGCAGAAGGAACAGTGTAGGTGACCCCTGCGGGACTTCAGCATTCACCGGCTTCAGGTCAGAGCATGATCCGTCAACTACGACTTTGATGCTACGCCCAGAAAGAAAGCTGGCGACCCACGCACACAATTTCTCAGGGAGCCCGTATGATGGAAGTTTCGAGAGAAGAGCCCTGTGCCATACCCTGTCGAAGGCTTTCGCTATGTCCAAGCTAACTGCGAGCGCTTCCCCTTTTCTCTCGACTGCCCCCGCCCATCGGTGAGTATGAGATACACTAAAAAATTAACCAACCGAACGACCGCGGCGAAAACCGTACTGGCGATCGCTTACGTCGGGTATAAAGAAGGTATGAAACCTTTTACTAATTAGATTGCGTTAAAATCCCCGTTTAAATTTATTTGTTAACTACTAGTGGACTATATTTGCAGACAATGTTCTTTTAGTGGCGCGGTGTGGTGATGGTGACAAGAGTCAAGACAGAGAAGCCTGGTGGTAGCCGTCACTGCAGGGGTTAGCTAATAAAACTACAGTCTTGTTTACAGTTCTTATAATTAGTTTATATGCGCAGTAGACCTAGCGATAGACGTGTTCTAACATGACTTCTTAGGACAAAACTTAAAATTATAAAATAAACACTGCACTTCAACTGAAAATATTTGCAATTTTACGTAGATAGGTAGATAGATAACAAACTGGATAGACACATAGCTTAAAAATAACAAAAATTACGTAGGAAATACGTTTACACATACAACGTGCCATTTATCCTTTATTTATTATAATCATAATCATTTATTTGCATTTAACATGGTATATAAGATGTTACAAAACTATTACAGAACAATGTATGTTATTTTTACCTTGTTTGTATGATTATTTTTACTGCTGTCAGTCTAATTATTGTTAAGGGGATTATAACCATGTTTTTGTTGTGTGAGAGTATCCAATATTTATAGAAAACATGTAATAATGCCGTTAATATTAATTATTCTAATGTAAGTGACCATATTTTTGTTTAGAACGGCTTGATACCGTTACCAAATTCCCACTATAAGCTTGAACTATTATGTATTCTGTGCTATAAGTACCGGTAAGTAACGTTATTGCGATACAGGTAATTTGGAACCGGTAATGCAGGTAACATTATATAGAAAAGAATCGCTACTTTTTTCGTTAAATCGTTTCTTTAGCCAATCCGCGTATAGCGGTTAGTTAATTACCGGTAAAAATGCCACCCAGGTAACGATACCAACCTTGCCCTGGTTCAGAATAAAATAGTTTAAAAAGTTATATTGCTGTAAGTCTGTTATGTATGGCTAATACATAAATAAATTCCTACAGATAATAGTATATTGCGTTGCCTATGGTTATGCAAACGCCTATTAGGCTATATGCTTTGAACTATTAATGCACTTCAAATTTGAAAGAAATATAGCACTTAAACAGTTATCGCCTTACTCTAAAAAATGTCAAACGTCTTTTAAACCTCTTAGTTTTAAGCTTTAAGTTTTTAGTTTGTTTGCTATTTTATGTAATTTTTCAGCAGCTTAAATCTAGACTGAACAAGTTCATAACTAAAACCATAAAAAAAGTAGGTTATGTCTACTAGGCGTTTGAAGTTTTCATGAATAAAACAGTTACCCTACTGTTCATAAAAAACGCCAAATGGCTAATAAACCCTAATTTAGCTATGATCGTGTTTCGCCTTTTTATATTTAGTTAAACAAAATACTATGATAACTAAACAAGTTAACAAAACGTTTCAAGTTTTATGAATAATAAATACATTAACGACGGATAATTGGACAGTTGTAAAATGTTTTTTGTTTCTTACTTAATAATACACACGACTTATCCTACCTATGAACTTAGCTCTAAGAGTCAGTCATTTGATTACATCACATCATGTCCCGTTTTGAACCGTGGACATGCACTTTCAAGGGTATCCAACGCACATCACATCACGACAACGGAGGTTTTAAAAAATACTTGACTAGCAAGCTTTACGCGGAATCACAAAATATTAGTACTGCCCTTGTCAAATTTATTTTATACTTTGATGAGAAAACGAGATCACTGTAAGATATGCTATCTGCTAATACCAATTTTAAGTACTTTCTCTTCAAAAACCCTTTTATTTACCAAATCTCATATTTTTATATATCATAATAATAATCTTTCTGAAACTCAAAACACATTCAATATCATTGATCATACATTTTTTAGCAGTCACTTGTGAAAAACGAATTATTTCTTTGACATACAAACGAATCGCACTACCACTCTCTCCGTTCAATAATTTGTTTCCACGAACGACGGGGCATCGGGCCACCACAAGAGATCACAGCTTATACATTTTCTTCACACACAACGTACGTGCGATACTCCATCATCCGGAACAGGCATAAAGAACAGACTATGATGATTGCTTCGTATTTGCGGGTCTCGTTCAGACCCGCTTGGCGATCTTGTAGAGGCCGTCGAAGAAGGCGAGCGCGTCGAGCTCGCCGTCGGAGGGCGACCGGCAGCCCGCGCGCGGCCCGTCCAGCTCCGCGTACTGCAGCGGCGCCCGCGCCGGCGCCCAGCGCGACGCCGCCGCCGGGCCCGGCGAAGGGTGGCTGGGGGGGACGTCACTATGAGTCACGACCAATATTACAAATAGTTCATTTTGGAACATTGCTTGATTAATTTTCTATACGGTCGCTCAAGGAATATACCTACGTTGAGTTTAAAACAATTCAAAATTTTAAAAAAACTGGTAAAAATGTTATTAAAAATTACTTAAATTGATAGCCGGACGCATCTTCGTCTTCCTATTATATATATTTGAGGTATACGAAATGAAAATGCCACACGTTAAATGTGCGCTACATTCGGGCACACCCGAGTGGCTAGATCGCAACGGCCATTATTAATTTATTAACGCCCATAGATAAAAATACGATCAATATTATAAAATTATAGAGTTAAATTAGCTTCTGAGTGTTCGAGTTGATATACAACGTTATTTTTAGTTTATACGAAACCTGAAAACTGTTTGTTCAGAATCAGTTATAGAATCGATTTCAATATTTTTATACCATATTAAATTTTGACCAAATAAAATTTACGAAATCTCAAATAAAGTACACCCTACTAAAAAAGTTCACTCGTGCGCCGGCCGCGTGCTTGTCGCGTGGATGCGAGAGGGCGCAAAGTCGCAGCGCACCAATCGAGGCACGCCCCGGCTGCACGCACGTGGACGCACGCCACCTCCACCCCCCGCGTCAGTCACCCGAAAGCTATCGACCCGATGTGTAAGTGTCGCATGCGCCCCCCAGCGCGTCCTGCCTGGCTTGACTCTTGCTCCCGCGCAGTGTTAGTTTCCGTATCGAGAAAAAGGTGTTTCGATACCAAAGCTCAGTACACAGAAATGGTACGAACGCAAGCTGTGTGTGGTGATAACGTTTCCGCGGCAGTGCGACGTTATCAGTACGTGATCAATAAAAACAGTGTCGCATGCTGTTTGTGACCACGTTCGCACGAGGACAACCGGACAGCACAAAAAACTTGTAACTTCGTGAGTTTTCAAGATATTATTTAAATTTTTTAAATGAAAATATTTGACCCGTGTTTCGATTTTCGTATAAACTAAAAATAAGGTAATTGTAAGGTAATTTGTATAAATAAATAAATAAATTAAACTAAAAAATATAATTACCCATATCGCATAAAATTGACGAAGATGTCGGTCATCTTGTCTTTCATGACGGCGTCCACGCCGGCGCGCGTGAGCTCGTCTTGGCGCAGCGGCGGCAGCACGGCGCCGGCGCGCAGCACGTAGGTGAGGTCCTCCACGTGCGCCGCGCCCGCGTACCGCAGCCCGTGCCCCTCCTTCCACGCGCTGCGCTCGCCGCCGTACGAGAACCGGTACAGGAACGCCGGCGCCCCGGTCGCCGCCCGCTTCGTCGCCAGCTTCAGCGCCGGGTACTTGTAGTACTGGTCCGTGCACAGCCGCACGAACCCGTCCAAGTCGACCGTGTCGTTGAAATACTTATTCTGAATCAGTTTGGCCAGCGCCGGCAGCGTCTGGGGGGCTCGGAATGTCAGACGGGGCGACGCTACGATCGTCGGCATGCTTTCGATCTGGGTCACTATGTCGATCTCCTCGAACCTCGGCCGGAAGGACTCGCACTCGACGTCGGTGAAGCCGATCAGCAGAGGCACGTGCCGCCCGCGCCCGCTGTCGACGGACTCTTCGGGGTCCTCGTCGAGGACGGCGGTGACGCCGTGGAGGCGCGGCTCCACGACGGGGACGAACGTCGTCAGTCCGAACAGGTCGATGAGTTTCTTGTTGGCGGCCATGATGTCTTCCAGCGGGGCTGCGATGAGCTTCTGGTGGATAACGTCCGCCGGGAGCGAGGCGTTGATGCCCAGCATCGGCAGGAACAGGCCGTTGATCGTTTGCGCATATTGCGGCGAGCTGCTGAAGAAATCTGAGAACCCGGTGCCGCTCATCACTATCGCCCTGCAATAAAACACTTGAATGAAAATTGACAAAATATATGCTGTATGAGAGATGCGTAGAAGAGTTCTTGCATAATCAACACGCGACGTAAGGTCGATCATACCACTTAGCGAACTACACGAGCGAAAGTGAGATGAGAATGGAAAATCTCTAGTATAATTTCCTCCACAACAAGTTAGGAACCGAGAGCGGAGGCCATGGCATGTACCTTTGGAAGAGCCCCTGCGCGGCCGGCGAGAGCGTGAGCAGATGCGCGATGGCGGCGCCGGCGCTCTGGCCCGCCAGCGTGACGCGCGCGGGGTCGCCGCCCCAGCCGCGCGCGTTGCGGCGCACCCAGCGCAGCAACGCGATGGCGTCGCGCAGCCCCGCGTTGCCCGGCACGCGCGCCGACCCCAGCGACAGGAACCCGAACACGTTCAGCCTGCAACATTCGTATTGACGCTGCTGTCAAACAAAGGAACAACAGAAATTGCTGCGTTTCTCGCCGGTTCTTCTCAGTACAGAGTCTTCCGCCCTGACTCACGAATAGCATAGTGTTAAAAGGAAATTTTTGTAGCCTAAACGGCATAAATTATATTGATTTTTAATACCCCCGCAACCGTGAACTCTACCCGAAGAGATGACAGCTTTCCAATAGTTATTTCCGATAGTATTTGACTTTGTATCACGAATATCGTTAGATCGGTAAAGACATAACTTTGGTGCGACAGCTATTAACGTTCTCGATCGGGGTTTTCTTTCAACCACAGTAAGAAAGTTTCGTCATGGGCCAGCTCGGACGTTCTCAACTGACACTCGAGAATAGAAAACCCTATACAACCTTATCAATTATTATCTCTTACTATTGATATATGTTCTAAGACTGAAACAATCTTCGAGTCTGTTTGAAAAGCTATGTAGCTGTACTGTGACTGTGTACTGGAATTATTTACAAGGATTTAATAAAAAATGGTCGGGCAAGGTATTAAATTGCTCACAAAAAACCGGGGACATTTGATTTCATTTTAATCATTTCAACAAAGCTTGTTTAAAAATTTTTTTTGGTTATAACACGAGGTCCTCTAAACTAATAGTTTTTACCTTAGGGTCAAAATGTTTGACTTCTCGACTCGTCGCAGTCAATCTCGACTTCTCGACTCGTCGCAGAACTTTGACATCGTCAATCATGTCAATATCAATCATTTGTAGTCAAACAAGGCAAGCAGACATCTTGTCAGAATTAGAATGGCTACGACGCCAAAAACATATTAATAATACTGTTTAGGCTATACACACAAATTATAAAGTGTATTTTATGCTTGGGAAAAATCATTTCGGTACCACCTTGTGGGGGGAGACGGAGATGGTTATGAAGGTTTTTTAGAAGTAGTACGGTTTGATTTTTCTTGGGGTACTTATATTGCTTCTCTCTTAAATGGTAAATAAGATTATTGTAATGCAAGTTAACTCCACGTATAAACCCACGTAGGTTCCGCTACTGACCTGTAGTTGAAGGTGATGACTATGACACCCTTGCTGACCAGGTACTCCGGGCCGTGCAGGTCCGCGTCGCCAGAGCCGAACGCGAAGCCTCCGCCGTGGACAAACACGAGCATGGGCAGGCCGGGCTCGAGCTCGTCGGCCTCGGTGGCCTCGTCGGCCTCGCTGGGGTCAGGCAGGGCCTCGAGCGGCACGTGCACGTTGGCGTGAATGCAGGCCTCTCCGACGCCGCCGCTGGCGGTCTGCATGCGGCCGTAGAACACGTCGGTCTGCGGGCACACGGGGCCCTCGGCCGACGCGTCCAGCACACCGCGCCACGGCTCGGGGGAAAGTAGCTCCTGAAACCGGGCAATAGTTACTTTACGTTAGGTTCACTTGAAAAAAAATTTTTTGCTCTGGCTTAGCAAGGTTTTACGATCTAATTTATCGTTAAGGGCTCTGTCATCTATAGTACTAACTAGGAACTGAACATAAATCAAAAGCGTTCCTTTTGAGTAATGTAAGTTGTGATGGGAATCTGGCTTACTAGTACTAGCGTCAGGAAAACTATAACAAACTTTATCTCATCTTTATCAATAGGTATTTATTCTGTATTCTTACCTATCATACTCGTATAGTTAATTAACTTGTTGAAGTGAATTTAAAACAGAATTCTTGGATTCATCATGTTTCGGGAAAATGCAATGCACTTGATGTGCAGTTTCTAGATTGTTATCAACCTGAACACTCCTAGAAGTTGCATGGTTCGAAACATGAACTGTAGATGAGGTGTCCTGGTGACCACTCTTAAGCCACGCTTGTACCTGGAAGCGGAGTTCTCCCAGCGGCTGCTTGGCGTAGGGCACCCCGCGGAAGCTGGCGTACTCCGTGCCGGAGACGCCGCGCCGGCGCGTGCCGCACACCCATCCCGCCTCGGTCCGCGCCGCCGCCGCGCACCGCGACACCTCGGGGATGCTGCTGGCGCACGCTGCAATGCACACTTACTAGTTATCAATCTGATATTAAAATTTATATACTTAGGTTTTAAAAACAATAAAAACCAAACGAATTTCGTTATTTTTACTTATCTAATCTATGAAAATTAGATCAGATAGCTATATTACTTTGTCGTTCGTTAAACCACAACAGGAGAAAGGCAAGAGGGTGAGCTCAGCCCATCAAAGGCAAGACGGTGAGCTCAGCCCATCAAAGGCAAGACGGTGAGCTCAGCCCTTCAAAGGCAAGACGGTGAGCTCAGCCCGTCAAACGCAAAAGGGTGAGCTCAGCCAGTTAAAGCCCTCTTGCCGCTTCTGCTACGCGAATATGGGAAAACGGACACGATGGGCACACCAAATTTGCAGGAAGAAAAAGAGGGATTCGTGATCCATGTCTAACATTTACTTCAGAACAAATAACGTACAGCCTGTTCAATACCTGAAGCTAGCTACCTCATAAATACCTAAAGTGACAATAGACCTTTGCTCCCAATACACTTAAGACTTGTTTATATATTGTTATTATATTGGCACAGACAGTGATACAGACACATTTTCTTAATGTGTCTGGTAATGGGTGAAGCCTCGTGTCAGCAACAAAAGCTTGGTAACTCGAGCGCTGTCACCAGATCCGTCTGGGCTCAGCTATTCGGAACTGCTGGGGCTCGCCTCACGCACGGCCCACTAAACTTTCCAAAGTCGTAGATGGCATACCTATACTATGTCTTATATTTAAAAATACCAAAATTTAAAACGTTAAAGGGTTCGCCAGATTCCCTAATTTTTGATATAGTGAATTTAAACGTTTTTCGTACGAACCGTTCTGCCGCCCCGTTGCGTTGTTGGTTGCCGGGTGATACGGCCATGTAAATGTAGTAATTAGATCTGAGCTTATTTGCAAAGTTTCAGAGATTCTGTGCTATTAAACAACCGAGATTATCGTTGTGGGGATCCTTGGTGGTAATGATGATGAAACAACCGAGTAGTGTCATGCGCCAGATGAATTGAAAGCCAAATGCTAAAAATATATATTTTTTTAATATTTTAATCCTATAACCTAAGCATTTCAAATATCTCAAGGCCATAGGTGCTATTTAGGCGGGTGCTCAAAGTGGATTACATCGTTTCGAATAACAATGAAGCACAAAATTGTTATATTCACTGAAAAACATTTTATTTAAAATCCAAAAACTGTTACTATTCGTGATGTTTAAGTTTGAAGTTGGTCTTTTAGTGCTCAATCGGATGTGTAAGCGATCTCCACACTTCAATAATATTGATTTTTTTTTATATATATTTAATTATCAAACAGTCATCATCATAATTATTTCATCTATCTATATAAATAAAAATGAATGTCGCTAAGCGCAAAACTCGAGAATGGCTGAACGGATTTGGATGAAACTTTGCACATAGACAGACCATGACTCGGACAAAGACATAGGATACTCTTTATCCCGGTAACAGGTTCCTGTGGGATAGTGTAGTCTTCGCGAACGAAGCCGCGGGCGACAACTAGTTGATATTGTCTATAAAATATAATATTAAAACGTTTAAGATGATATGAATAACTTTTAATTTTCTTTTATTTACTAGCTAGTCTTTGTAGGACATTATGTTAGGTTTTGTTATTTCCGCAGGGTGGGTATACCGGATTCGATTAGCCCATTCAAGTTTAGGCAACAATCATTGACTATAGTGGCATTTGCATCAAAATTATCGACTTATCGATTTGTCTTACCAACAATATCGTTTCAAAATTAAATGTTTTAGAAAATAGCTTATTTTTATAAGTTATTTTAAAATGTATTATTAGTTTTATATCAAACGACGCTAGCTAACTTGATCATTATAATACTCGTAATATAATTTATTTATAATAAATATATGTATTAAAACACAATACAAGGTCTATTTACGCCATTTTATACCTATCTGATAAAACTATGTAGACTGTGTTGTAATGTCTAACGTTTATAATATTATCTCATAATCGTTATTCTTAAGTCACTTACGTTTTTGTTGCTATGGAAACATATACGCTCGATCTGAAGCCGGATCTTTCGACTATGATATAAATAATTTTCAGATAAAACTAAAAAAATACACATTATTCAGATATAGCATATTAATATTTATCACCATCGAGAGTGTCGACAGAAGTTGTTCTATGAAACTATGCTATTTATAACTCCATAAACATTTGCGCAAAGGCGAAAAGCATTTGCTGTAGGTATAGTTCTATTGCTCGGAAACAGCACGCCTTTACGGATTCATTTAACAATCGGTTACGATCGGTCGATCGGTGCCGGCTAACATCAGATTCAAAAAGATGTTATTATTGATACTTTTGAAAAATTATTTAAAAATAATAAAATAGGCACAAATCTCAAGTAAAAGTAGTCCTAAATTAGACTTAATACAATCCAAGATAGAGAAATAACAATGCAATTGATAATAGAAACAATCGCATGTGGAAGCGATTTTACGCGCGTTTTTCTCACGTATTGCCTACTTCTTTTTCATTCGTATTTTTTCTTTATAAAAATTTACTCGTTACAACAAAATGTATTATGAATTGTCTGGTAATTAGATTGTACAATTTCTATAATATGTGGAATAACATTAAATCAATACTAATGTAACTAAATTTCGCGCTGCTAACCTAATCTGCGAAATACTGTGTGTACTGCAAAAAAAACTAGAACTAGGTACAGCATCACACAGCGGCACATCACAACACATCACGAGACATCCTGTGGGATGCAGTGGTAGGGGCTGCACTCACCGCGTGCGGCGAGGGCGAGCGCGGCGAGCGCAGCGTAGGCGGCGATCAGAGCGGGCGTCGGGGCAGGCATGTTGCGCGGGCTCGTCGGCTCGGCTGCTCGCGACTGGCCCGCCGCGCGCCCGCACGCGCTATATGTAGCGGCCGGCGACGGCGGCGGCGGCGGCGGCGCAGCGGCGGCGGCGGCGGCGGCGGCGCGCGGTCGCACTGCGAGCGGCCGACCATACACATAAACAAACATCTTTCAAGTTTCAGTTAGAAATTGTAAACTTAATTTGTCAGAGGTCGGTAAGGCGGCAATTGATTCTTATATATATATAGATTTACTGAAGCAGAGGCACTCGGTTGGAGTATTTTGTCCGTAGACTACCGGTTACGGGCCGTGGTATTTCTCCTTTAGCACAATGCGCGCACAGAGGAGTATGAGGTTGCGCATAGTTTAAGTTCCCATAGAAGAGTGCAGAGATAATAAGTAGTATAAATATATAATAACATTACATTGTATATTTTGTGAATGACGGTCTAATTTCGACCGCTGGGGCGACCACGAGTTTGAATTAATTCACTTGTTTCCTTATCTTTGCCGATTAAAGTTACTCACAATGAGCTGCGGCCAAATAAAACTTTGTTACGAAATGTATCAAACGTTGAAACAAAGTGTACTCCATAACAGCATTAACTGCATTGGCCATCGCCACGCAAAATATACTGTAATGTATCAAAATAGGTTATATATCTTAATAATAGTTAATAATAGTAAAATAATTATGTTAATAGACAATACTGTTTCATATCATCAAAAAAAGTTTCATAATTAAGCAAATTTAAAAAGATTTTTTTATGCTTTCGTGAACAGAAAAACTGTTTCCCGAATTCACGTTATAAATAACTATTATTTATTCGATTAAATTGTTCATCGGTACCTACATCATCGAATACTTTTCATCGTAGTAACGTTTCACCGAACGATAAAATAATATGACCATAAAAATATTTGTAAGCAAGCAAGCACTCACGCAAGCAAGCATGCAAGTAAGCATCATGTAAACCAGCCTTTATGCATGCAATTATGCAAAAAAGCATGAACGTAAACATTGACTTCCGTCATGCTGTTGGGTTTTATCGGTCTCACGCGTACTTAGTGCCAGGACTGCCAGGTGCCTTGCGCTTTACTCAGCTTCCTCAGCCCTCGGGCCGCCTCACCCCTCCGCACCACGTAGCTTTAAATTACACTAGGGGTAGGGCGCAGACAAGTTTAATCAGACAATTCAATTCGATGCAAATAAAAACTTAAAATATATAACATAAGTAAAAATTACAATATAAAAATACATTTCATGATTATTTATTATACATGAGCTTTATACAAAATGATTTTATAAAATACTAGCGGCCTGCTCGCGACTTCGTCCGCCTGAGTGAACACCCGTATCCTATAGTACCCTATGGCAACGCAGCGCCACCTACCGGGTCCAATTATGCATGTTTTATACATATAAACCTTCCTCTTAAATCACTCTATCTATTAAAAAAAACCGCATCAAAATCCGTTGCGTAGTTTTAAAGATCTAAGCATACATACCTACATAGGGACAGACAGACAGCAGGAAGCGACTTTGTTTTAAACTATGTAGTGATGTACAAACAATATTAACGTATTTTCGACGGATTTCCATCACAGTAACTGATACAATGTTCTGTTGTAATATCTATATTTTGCTGGTGTAGGTATTGCCACGAAATATCGAACTCTTATAACAGCGCTGCCATACTAGGTAAGTAACCGAGTTGATTAATTATCGAGCCTGAATTACACGTGTCGGCGGTCGTTAGCGGGCGTCTCGGTCAGATGTCAGGTCTTGGGAAAAATAAGGCTGTCGTGTAAGGTCGCCGAGGCCGAGGGCTCCGAGGGGCTGGAACTTGTTTACATCGCCGCCGCCGCGCGCCGGCCGCCCGGCCAGCGTGTGTTTGTTGGGCTAACGGCTCAGTTGCGATATTTGGAGCTACACGTGTCGCGCGTCGACCTTGAGGCATCTCGCCACGATAGCTTATCTGCTAATTCAACTGCGGACAATAAAACATGTCTATTATTAATTAGGCACGCGCTGCATACTTATTTCGTGGAACTTCTTGCTAAAATTCATAATGACTTTTGTTTTTGTTTACTAAAGATATTTTATATATTCCTTTTGTCTTATCATGAATGTATATTGATTCGTAAATGGATGTTCGTAAGTGTCCAGCTCTTTTCTCCCTTACAGCGTCAAAAATATTGGAAAATGCCCTATCATAGCAGAACACTTTCCATTACAAATAAACACAAAAAATATATATAAGACAACCACAACATGTAAAAAAAACAAAATAAAAAATGTAAGTTAACAAATTTACATCAGATAATTATGTAAAGGTTTCAATTTCCACAATGTCATACAGCACCACTACAGTACTCTAGTAAAAGTCAAAAACTGTTTAGGTAAAACAAAGTCAAACTATAATTAATAATACTAAAAATAAGATTAGTATGCAAGAGCAGACCAGCCTCCACAGGCGGCACCCGTTCACGAGCATGACATATGAATCAGCCATCGCTTCGCTCAACCATATTTTAGGGAACGTAACGACCCGACGCACACGCCACCACCGCAGAGACTGTAAAGAGAGCATGACACACTCAAGATACTCTAAATAAAAACTTAATGATCTATTTAACGCAACGCTGTTTGTTATCTGTAGGACAATGCTGTTAAAATAAAAAATGTAAGTTAACAAATTTACATCAGATAATTATGTAAAAGTTTCAATTTCCACAATGTCATACAGCACCACTACAGTACTCTAGTAAAAGTCAAAAATTGTTTAGGTAAAACAAAGTCAAATTATAATTAATAATACTAAAAATAAGATAAGCATGCAAGAGCAGACCAGCCTCCACAGGCGGCACCCGTTCACGAGCATGACATATGAATCAGCCATCGCTTCGCTCAACCATATTTTAGGGAACGTAACGACCCGACGCACACGCCACCACCGCAGAAACAGTAAAGAGAGCATGACACACTCAAGATACTCTAAATAAAAACTTAATGATCTATTTAACGCAACGCTGTTTGTTATCTGTAGGACAATGCTGATAAAGGCTGTCATATCAGTATAAAAATTATAAAAATTAATTTTAATAAATTGATTCAAATATAATATGTGATTTTTATTAGGCTGTTTTATCATCTAAATATTCTTTGACTGTATAATAACCTTTTATAAGTAATAAAGACTTCACGTTTTTTAAACTTATCTAAAGGTAAATCTAGTACAGAATTTGGTATTTTATTGTAATAGTGTATACCTTGCCCCAAGAAAGAACCAAGTACCTTCTGTAACCTGAACAGTGGCATTACAAGTTTTGTCTTATTTCTAGTATTGAAATTGTGTACGTCACCGTGTTTAGTAAAGGAGTTGGTGTTGCAACGTACAAAAACTATACAATTATAAATATATTGAGATGCAACTGTCAGGACATCAATCTCCTTAAAAAGATTTCTTAGGGAAGTTCGTGATCCTAGTTTATAGATTGCTCTTATTGCTCGTTTCTGTAAAATGAATATAGTTTCAATATCAGCCGCTGTTCCCCACAGTAGGGCGCCATACGACATGACACTATGAAAATAACTAAAATAAACTGTTCTAGCAGTTTCAACGTCTGTTAACTGCCTAATTTTTGTAATGGCATAAGCAGCAGAACTGAGTTTACCGGCCAATTTCGATATATGAGGATTCCATAGGAAAACATCGCAAAAGCAAAAAATATGTTTTGTAGCATCTCCAAATTTAATCGTGAATGATAGCAGAAGAGATGAGCATCAGTATGGAATGAATTGGGGACATTTCCTCTGTGATTTTAAAATTAATAAAGTCAGTGAGCGTCGGGTGCATAAAATGTTTACCCCTCTGTCAAGAACCGATGAGTTGAAACTTTAGAAGAATTTTAGGACCTTTGTAAAGGCAAAGTAGAAGAAATTTGCTCTTGTATTTTTGATGCAACGTGGATACTATGATCCTGAATCCAAACCGGAGTCAACGCAGTATTGCAAGAGTAGTTACAATAATGCAGGAGCATTATCGCAAATTATCGTCCCACAATTTTAAGGCGACGGACGACGGCAGCATTTTTTTGGTTACTTCTGTTAATTTTTAATCCACGCTTTGGCACTTTAAAAAGTTGTGCATTATTGTATAAATAGGTATATAAGAAATAAACCAACAATCCTGTTTGTTCAAATAAATAAATTATTAAGAAAGAGCTAAAGCGGATCGGATAATAATATTTATATCTTGTTTCGGAATGCTTGTTTCTTAGTGTATGAGTGTGATCAGTAACTCATACAATACTGCAGCTTTCAAAAGTCTTTGGGCCCAGTCCTGATCTTGCCAGTTATGACGTGATGTTTGAGCAGTGCGTGACGTGAGCGCGTTGATGTCTTTAGCAGGCGCGCCGCCCCGCGTCCCGCGCGCCGCACCCTGCGCCCGCGCCGCCCGGGATCCGTACAGCCGTAGTTAGTCATTATTGTTTCACAGTCGTCTTCTATTTTTGGCCTTTTTATTTAGCTGGTTTGCCGTTGTTTCCATTGAATGAGACTAATGAATGAGGCATTATTATCCCTTATTTTACATAACGGCATAATTATCCCTGAAAACACCTTGATCTCATCTTGATAATTAAAATAGAAATAATCTTCGTTTTCAAAATATACAAACTGTAGTTTGTGACATCTTAGTAGATGTTGTGATCTGATTTTAAAAGTATTGAAAAAAAATATTCGGATTTGAATCTGCTCCCTTCGACATACTGGGTTAGGTTTCATCATGTAACTCCTACAATAACTTTTGTTCGCAAATTTTGTAATGAATGAAAAATTTTTTTTTTAAATAAAATTAAAATTAATAAAATTTCTTTATAATATCTGCCTAACATATTTTCAACTTTTAACGTATTTTCCTATCTGTTTCAGGTAACTCCTAAAAACTTGCAAAATAAATATGGTGAATTAAAGGTAAGTAGGACCACTTAGCCATATCCCTGAGGTAGTCCCAATTAAAACAGCTATTCATACTCATTTTCCAATGAATTCCGCGAGTGTCGCGGCAGAACTACTCGCGGTCTTCCCTGTTAACTACATCTAAAATAAGGTATATGCTCATTCGACTATATATTCATGTACATCTGGACACAACTATGTGAAATTATAAACGTTAATCCTACGTTCTCCCGTTTGCTCCGAAGGCGAAGGAAGCACATCATTAAATAAACAGAAATTATTTAGAATACCTACCTACATGAGTAACGAAATAATAATGTTATTCGTGTAAGTGATAATTTTGATATTTATAGATATACAGCCAACACGTCTAAATGGTAATTATAAGCAATAAAATTAATTAATTAGGATGATTAAACGCACGCTAACACACACATAGGTACGATATGAATGTAGCACGAGAACTTTGATCCGCGCATGTGCAGCTGTAGTCAAGTCACACGTCAGTCTCACCCTCGTGGATGCGTTTTCGTACGAATTTGACTCGTACGAACACGTACGAATACGCACGATACATCCCGTTCCTCCTACTACGAGTAGTACGGTACCATTACTATTACGGAGTACTATGGTACCTTGCACGCTACGTGCGTATTGTTCCAAATTCACAGCCACTCCGGCATTTCAACTCAGAACAACGGAACTAGTGTTCGCGTTCAGAGGCATTCCTCGAAGCGCAACCATTTTCGAATGCACCTTTGAAGCGCAACTAAACTGTTCCTCGAAGCGCACTAATGGTAAAAAATAGGGAAGAGCATGAAGGAAACGTAATATATTATATCGACAGAACTTTCAAACTCATTTTTTTTATATATTGGCACGTCATAGTGACTACATCCTGCCTGATGGTAAGCAACCGATGCAGTCCAAAATAATGAGAGCGCTCCTCACCGTGAAACAAGCACGGTAACAAGCGCACCCATTCATGACGGCCTGCATAAATGCCGTTTCACGCCCCGTTTAAAAGACCCGGGACCATAGGAACTGGGAAACATGCGCCGGCAAAGAATTCCAAAGCCGAATAGTCTTACAGAAGAACGACTTGCCAAATTTTTTGGTACGAGTACTGATTGTCTGTTCAGTATGATGGTGGTTCCTAAGACCAGCACGTGTAGTCCGGGAGAGGAAAGGAGAGGGCGGGATTAGATCAAAAAGCTCTTCAGAACACTCTCCGTAGTGATTCCGGTAGAAGACACTGAGAGAAGCAATGTCTCTACGCAGCTGGAGGTCCTCAAGAGAGGCTGTAACCTCAGCATCTCCAATAATGCGTCTCGCTCGCCTTTGCAGTCTATCAAGTGCATCGAGGAGGTATTTAGCGGAGCCGTCGTATAGATGGGAACAATACTCCATACTCGATCGCACCTGAGTCTTCTACAGCAAACAGCGCTGCTCGGGAGTGAAAAACCGCCTCACCTTATTGAGAATACCCAACTTACGAAGGCAGTTAAAATAACACTCTCGATGTAACATTTTGGATTCAGTTCCTGGCCGATGTCCATGCCAAGAATGCTGAGGTCCATCGAAATGGGTAACGGAGAGTTCTGAAAAGAGTGAGGAGTAAGGAAGGGAGTTACCTTTGACGAAAATGCTCAAACCTGTAATATAAGCACATCTTAAAGCTTGGCGCGCGCTGTTCATTGAAATAAAAAAAGTATTCTAAATGTGATCTTATTTTTATACATAATAATAAGTGATGATTACTCAGTACCAATTATGATAATAAAACAATCTGTGATTTTTAATTTAAGTTTTTAAGCTTATTTCTTTTTTTTATTTACTACTCACTACTACATAGTTTTAAGATTTGAAATAATTATTCCTATTGTGACAACAAAACGTCTGTGATTTTTAATTATATTTAGTTAAGTGAGGTCTTGATCCACTGCAAACTATTTTAAAACTTATCTTTGTTTTTATTGTGATTACAAATTAGACTGCGATTCGGCGTAGCTTAATTTTTTAATTATTTACACCACTTGCATTATGATATTAAATTGTTCTACTTAAAAGAGCTTAGTGATTATGAATCAGACTGTTACGTGCTTTTTATTTATTAAACACTTATGTATTTATTTCATGAGTTTTGTTTATTAATAACCCTTCCTGTATACAACCTTATTTTTAGTTTTTTTGATGATACTTTTTTATTTCAATGAACAGTGCTTATATTACAAATGAGTTTGAAAGTTCTGTCGATATCATATATTACGTTTCCTTCATGCTCTTCCCTATTTTTTACCATTAGTGCGCTTCGAGGAATAAAATTATATTAAATTTATTTCGTTAGCGTAACTAAAAGGTGCGCTTCGAGGAACAGTTAAGTTGCGCTTCAATAGGTGCGCTTGAAAATGGTTGCGCTTCGAGTTCGCGTTTCAATCTTGTTCGTTCAATACAGCATGTTTCATCATCATCATCATCATCAGCTCATACGTACGAGTAAATATCGAAAAAGTTGTACTTAATTATAAATGTCTGGTATTAAAAATTTAAGGATTATAACTTTTTCCAAACCTTTTTGTAATTGACTGTAAATGACCACCTCAGATTTTAACTGTTGTGCAAGTTGACGACACAAATAATAAATTCAAGAGGTGCCATCTCGCACACCTGTGCGAGTTTAAAGTGTGCGAGTTGACGAATAACTCAACGCATTCAATGTGCAGCTAGCCTTGTTTTCCCAATGGAGTAACATGCCCCCCCCCACCCCTCTATTGGGGCAGGGTGGTGAATTATTCACCACCACATCAAGGCCTGATCATCACATGTGCTATTGGTTCTTATGGGGAGGTCTGATCCCCAGAGTAGGACGTTTATAAGTTGATAATAAAAAGTCGCATGTCCAGTCCGGTTAAACCACCACCGCAACCTTAATAAATAAATAAATAAATTAATATTAACCTTTTCACCGCCCAACTATCCTGCACGCGATGTCCCGCTGTACGCCAACGTGTAAATGTATTTTAATAAAGTAGGTACAAAGAAGAACTTCTATAGAAGTGCTGGCGTGGACGGCACGAAAATCTCGAACTTCTATAGAAGTTGTTGGCGGTAAAAAGGTTAAATTCATTACATTTCAAAAGTTCGGTTAGCGGTTATGTCACGGATTCATCAGCCAGTATGTTTTTACGGAGTTAGTACTACTTGCTAGGTATACTTTATTGTGAGCGGTTACAATCTTAAACTTGGAGCACAGTGAAGCTGGCTTCGTAGCGATAGGAAGAGATTTATATTTAGGCGGGCGGTGCATTGATAACGTCCGTCCGTCGTCAACCGCTGACCCGCGGCGCCGGCCGGCCGCTGGTTGCCGCGCGGAACCGGCGCGGCGCCACCACGTGCGCTCCAAAGAGCACCCACTCATTGTGAACATGAAACAAATAATCGATTATTTGCAATTATAAAAACGATCGTACGCGAGAACACTTTGTCCAATGTAATGCAGCTGATAACTGTGCATGGCTCAGATAATAGGTGACTTGCATAGAGCGACTGCGCAGGACATTTCGCATCCTAGGTGACTTTGCCAACTGCGCTGCCGCCGTCAGCGCCGGCACACTGTTTGCCTGTTGAATTTTACAAGTGCTTGCTGTCTTGTCTCACGTTTCTTTAGTTGGATGCTTATCTTTTCCTCGTTTATGTTGTAAGGGGACTTTTTGTTCCTTTATTGGTTGTTTATTTTTTGTGATAATCTAGGTACAATTATTATAATAATGTAGGTATCCAAAAGTGTTGTTGGGCCAAGCAGAGGTCATGTAGTGCGTCCAGTACGCTCTCGCGCACTGATTGATGGTTTTGATAAAAAACCAGACAACTTTTCTGAAAACTTATTAGAAACAACACAGTTATGGATTTTTGTTGTCTATACCGATGTACTCGTGTTAAATTTGCATATTATTATTATTATGTAAACCTGAGTATCAAATTCTTTGGCAAGGTCCGTGGTCTGGTAACAGAAGACTGAATTATCTCCAAAGTTTATTTGTAACTAGCTATCTTCAACTTATCGTATTTTACGCAAAATAAGCATGCAGTTAATGAGGTTTGAATCGTCAGTGCTATGTTATATAAACAAGCGTAGATTTGTCTGAATACAAATGTTTCATTATTAAGAAATAAATTAATTACAAATGTCAAATATTGCGAGTAGTTGAGACGGGCCTGCATTTTGGGCATTCGAATTACTCAACCGGCTGAATACAATTATCTGATTGTTTACAATACAGAGCTTCGTACTTGACCTATTTTGATGCTCAAAAATTTATCAGTTACGTAATTATCTAGTAAATCGTGTTGTGCAGGGTTATCTTTAGTCTGCGTGCACTTATGGAGCCGGAAAAAAACCCGCTTTGGAAAACAACATTGTTTGATTCCATTCCATGTAAGTAATCCTAATATCACTCAAACTAAAACATGAAGTCTCTTTCAGCGTGAGCCGGGTTCGTTAATGCATTTGAAATGTTTGCGATTCCTTAATAATGACAGCTGGCTCTACACGGCGTATCTACTTATTTATGGTAAATGTATCTCGTGTGTCGGATTACCTTTGTTATGTTTTGAAGTTGTATGAATGCAGCTTTCTCTATATAACCGCTCCAATTACCTACGTTTCTTTACGTTTCAGTGCCCGCAGAGGGAGAGGTTCGGTTTTTGTAGGTTTACTAGAATTTGTAATAGGGCTGAATTAAATGCATAATATTTTTCATTGTTTTCTAAAGCTTACGCCAATATAAAATAAAACTGATGTGTAAAATAAAAGTGAGTAGTATCTGTCTGTTCTGTAAAGTTCCTTTTTTTTTAATTCGATGAAGAGAAGGCTAGAAGAGCCTTTACTGCGAAGCTTACACTACTTCAAAAAGTGTAAAATCAAGTAATTCAATTGTTTGTCATCTGGCATTCTCATATTATTCAGGATACTATATCGCTAGCTGCTTGAACACTGTGTCTAATCAGTTAATTGCATTCGTTGCAACTATATTTTAATTTATGGATGTTGATATTTTGAATCAATGACGTCTGTTCATAATCTTGCCGATAGCTAATTCTATATCTTCATAATATAATGATAATTTTTACTCGTACTAATTGGACAACATGATTTTTATTATTTTTAACATACCTACCTACCTACCTACATAATAGCGAAATTTCACCACATCACGAAATAGTTAGCAGTCAAAGGACATCCTAACTTATTCTTTTTTCCCTCAGTAAATATAATAAACAACAGACTTTGTCTACTGTGGCAAAATTCAAAAGTTTATATAATGCAATTGCACCCTGGACCGTCGTATGAACCGACCTAATGACAGCACATCAAAGTACTTCTACCAAAATAGCCACAACAACATGGCGCTGGCGCTGCTATCGCCACCTTCTCTCCGCAATCAATTAATTTTAAATGGCTGGCCCCTGCCCCCTTGTTATTGTTACCCGATCGCCGATAATGCACTAATTATGTCACTGGTTGCACACACGACTCTCTTCTACAGATAAATAAGATATCTTTGGAGGTTATCCAGAAATTTTCCGGTTGCATGCTAGTTGGGAGCGGTTAATTTCATTTATCAAAAGGTAATATAATTACCTATGGATACTGCACACTTCAAAATCTGGTCAAATAATGAAAATGTATTAGATATACCTAAATAAACCCTAGTACCTTATTCCTAAACCCATCAAGAAAATCAAATGTTCAAAATGTGTGACTCCTACTTTTTCTAGTCTAGAGCTCTGATAGGTCTCTTATCAGAAGGATCAGACTGCATGAGTAGTGGTCATGCGTTCAGAGACGTACGATAGTGTTTAGACAACGTCGTCGGTGAAACTCACCTAGGCCACAAAATAAGGGAACTGCAGAAGAAAAGCTAACCATAGCGGTACTAACGCGATCGAGCAACACACTCGTGGGTGTGCGTGACACGACACGGGTGCGGTATGTACGAAGCTCGCCCTCTGCAATTTCCTTATTTAGTGGCTTAGCGTTGAGTTTACAAGCGCGAGCGTGAAGCCGAGCGTGCCCCGTCCGAGCTGACGAAAGCAATCGCACTGTGTTGTCGCACTGGTTACTTTTACTCTTTTAACTCCTTATCTTATGGCGATAGATGTTAAGCACCTTAATTAGCAGTGGTACAACACAACATTTACGTTACTTTATTTATTTATAGTCTACATCAAATGCAGTACATTTATACGAGTATAACTATAATAAAATTTATTTGCGAAGGCGGAGGACCGGGTGTGGTGGCGATCAGGGGCGGCTGTACCGTAAGTGCATTCGTGCACTGAACCACCAAATTTTTAATAAATTTATAAATTTGAAAAAAAAGACAAAGTGTTGAAAAAATTCCACGAGCGGGATTCGAACACGCAGTCCATGTCTTTTTCATTTTCTTTTTTTTCGAATAGTAATTTGTTCGCAACAATATTTACGTAAAATTATATGTAAATAATCATAAAATGTTTAGTAAATATAATTAAATATCTTTTCAATATAAATTTCAATACGAGAATTTATGACGAAATAATTGAATATTTTATAAAATTTACAAAATACAGTGAAAAAATTAAACGCCTACCCGACCCAGCCAGGAATCGAACCTGGGTCTTCCGCAATCCGGGCGGCTGCACTAACCGCTATGCTACCGGGAAGGCTGACGTAGACGCTGAATTTTGTCACTGCTTTTTGTAATTTTTAGAGTGCTAATAGCGGCACAGCGCGCCATCTATCCAACGGTCATTGCAACCGTTGGCTATGCAGATTCATCTTTGCAGATGAAATACCACAAATTTGATAACACAACGCTAAAGTAAAGTTGAACCGAATCGGCTCGTGCGACAAGGTGGCATATCTACAACATAGGGATGGAACTCGCGCCTCGCGCTCCGATAGCGGAAAGTGGATGGTGGGATTAGATCGTGCCAATCCTTCGCGCACTCTCCGAAATGAATCCTGTAGAAGACTGACAGACGAGCCACCCTACGCCGATATTCTAGATTTTGCAGCTTGGCGTCTATCAGGGCAGGGTCACCAATGAGTCTCTTAGCTCGTTTTTCAATCGAGTCCAAAGCAGCCAGATGGTATTTGGCTGATCCATCCCAAAGGTGGCAGCAGTACTCCATACATGGACGAACTTGTGCTTGATAAAGTTGGAGCAACTGTTCTGGCGTGAAGTACCGCCTGACCTTAGAGAGAACCCCCAGTTTTTTTGCTGCAGTCTTTGCTTTGGACTCGATGTACTGCCCGAAGTTGAGGTTGGACGAGAGCTCAACACCTAAGAGCTGTAGGCTGTCAGTCATAGCTACAGTCACATTCCGGAAAGTCGGAGCCAGGTGAAATGGGCTCCGCTTAGCTGAGAACAAACAAGCCTGTGTTTTGGCAGCGTTGAATGTGACCAAATTGGCATCGCCCCAATCGGATACTGCTTGGAGGGCTTCGTTCAAGCGGCTAACCATGGCCTCTCGACAAGAGTCGACATCTTGTCTGCCAGCCCCTGCACTCGACATGTATCTATCCGCAACGGTGCTATCGTCTGCGTACCCAAAGGTACCGGGCACAAGCAGGTCGTTTATATGAAGCAGGAATAGGGTTGCGGATAGAACCGATCCCTGAGGCACACCGGCATCGATAGCCTTTTGGTCCGATGAGTAGCCGTCGAGGACATCGCGTATCGATCTTCCCTTCAGGAAATCAGATATCCAAGCGCAAAAGTTAGCAGGAAGACCAAATGATGGGAGCTTGCCTATAAGGCTCGCGTGCCAAACCCTGTCAAATCAAAGTTAGCAAGCTTCCATGACTCCGGTACAATGCCTGTTTCAAGTGAGAGGCGGTACAGGCGTGTGAGGGGTGGAGACAACTCGGGAGCACATGAACGCAGAACTATTGCTGGTATGCCATCAGGTCCGTTCGCCTTGTTCACGTCCAGGGTCTGCAGGATTTTTAGGATCTCTTTCTGGTGAATGCGCACTTCTGCCATATAGCAGTCAGCACGAGATGAGATTGGTGGAGTTTTCCCAGCAGAGTCCAGACGCGAATTCTCCGCAAAAAGAGAGACAAATAAATTTGCTTTCTCTTCCGCAGAGTGGGCAAGAGAACCGTCAGGCTTCAGCAATGGTGGTAGGGATGGCCGACTGAAATTGGATTCAACCGCTTTTGCCAGGGACCAAAAAAACTTACTACCTGGGGGGTAAAAGGCTAATTTACCCCGATCCGGCTTATGTGGTTGAATCGAGCTCTGCGTAGTGTCCTTTTACACGACTTGGCGGCTTGGTTAAAGGCTCTCTTCAGAAAACGAGTATTCGAAGACTTGCGTGCTCGAGCTTTAGCCCATGCGGAATAAGCAGACAATTTCAGCGCCTCAGCACTACGACAGTCAGCATTAAACCACGGGCGAGCTTTGCCATGTGATGTTACGTCCGAGTACGGTATAAAATACTCCATACCCTGCCGTATCACCGCGGTAACGGCTTTAGCACAGCTCGTCGGATCTCCTGAATTGAAGCAAACCCTCCGCCAAGGGTAGGACGAGAAAAAGTGACGCATTTCATCCCAATCTGCTGACCTGTATCGCCACACCCGTCTTGGGCCACAAAGGCAATTTTCAGGTGGGGAATAAACGGATACAGATTTAACCAGACAATGATCAGAAGTACCCAGTGGAGCAGAAACTGTTACTGAGTATCTGTCTGGATCTGTGGTCAGCAGAAGGTCCAAGCAATTGGCAGTGTGTGAGTCGACATCTGGCACTCTCGTCGCACAGTTTACAAGCTGAGTGAGATCTAGTGACAATGCTAATTTACGCACCTCTCTCCCAGCATGGTCGGTCAGCTGGTATGGGAACAGCCACTCTTGATGGTGGGCATTAAAGTCCCCTAGGATGACTAACTGAGCTGATGGATAACGCTCTCGACCCGCATCTGCCGCTTGACTACGGTGGTCACACAATCGAGTTGTCTCATGGTCTCCACTATGCGAACGGTATACACAGGCATATAGGATTTTTTCATGGATTTTTTCCACTAGGAGCCACAGGACAGAGAGACTGGACGTTTCAAGGTTCTTGAGACGCTTGATACAGATGTCATCACGAGCATACACACAGACTCCGGCACGAGATATAAACCTGTGCTCCAGAGAATACCCAGGGTAGCTGAGGTACGTCGTGTCAGCTGGACATCTGATCTGCGTCTCAGTAAGGAATCACAGCTGCGGTTTTTCTATCTCAAGGTGGTGGTGGACAGGTTCGAGATTTGAGTGCAGTCCTCGGATGTTTGAGAGGTGCACTTTGAGTGGGAGGACGTGCAGCCGCTGTTTAACGTTTTTCCTTAATTTCTTTGACATAATTTTTGTTTGGGAGAGTGAATAGGAGGAGAGTGGCAGTTGGGCGAGGAGGCATCCCGCCATCAGATGTCAATCTCGCCACCGCCGCACGGAAAGGAGCCTGACGCGGAGACCGCGGGGACGCCCGAACCCCCCCCAGAATGGCTACCTGGTCCTCCCATCCGGTCGCCAACCGGCAAGGTAGAGCAATCTGGGATTTTTCGTGAGGTGGCGGGGCAGCCTTTGACAGGTGGCTAACCCGCTACTTGGGCCCCCAAATTCCTACGGTCGGCCAGCGGCGGCACCGTGCTTCGGATCCCGCTGATCTCCGAAGCCAGGCACCCGATGCGGCGGTGACGAGCAGTCATCGGCGATTACACAGAGCGCCTCAACTGCCCAGACCCATTCTCCTGGTTGGCTACACCGGACATCGAGGCGGAACACGGCTTAAGCCGTTTTGCGACACGGCTTTGTCCGGAGGGTGGTGACCAGCCACGGCCGAAGCCTACCACCGGAATAACTGTTGTCCATTTGGCACTGCCCAGGGGTCACGTGTAGAGTAACTAGAGTCATGAACCCCAAAAACAAAGAGCTTGGGGTTCGCCTACGGACGCGGACAACTTTAACCCCCAAAGGTTAAGGTTGTTAGGTGACAGTTGTTGGAGCAAAACCTCCACCTAAAATAGCTTAGGAGTCACCTAAAACTTAGGGGTCAATGGTGAAAATGGGCATGAGTCTTGTCAAATTGAGCCGAGTCTATCGAATTAAGACTAAAAGACTCAAGTTCTTTACAACACTACCTTCGACACGTCACGGCGTGCGCCGGCATCCTTCAGCATGCCTTTGCCTACCGCAGTACGCCACGGCATGCTTCGATGCCGCGGGATCATTTTAAAGCATAGGAATTAATGTCTTATTTATATTTCGATATGTTTGAATGTCCATTGGTAAAAAATTAAATCCTTTGCCATGCCGCCGCGCCGTCCCAATCTGCGTTGCCCTTAACACGCCTGCTCTACACACAGATTGAGGTCCTCCGTCATCTGCAACGAGTCACTTCGAGAGTCGATATGCGCAGTTGCACATTCGACCCACATTCGGTGTAGTACTCGTAGTTTGCAAACGCTATTTATAAAATAATGCTAGAAGATCGTTTAAAATTTAATCAGAGAACACTTAGACCAAAATGAAAATGTATGTGTAAATCAGATGACAACGCAAAATTATTATGATATGAAGCTGATCTGATGATGGAACCGGAAGGTGGCCATAGGAACTCGGCAGTTAAACGACACAACCCCATCGAGTTTGGGCTCGTAGGATTCGTCTTGACGAGTACTTCGGTGCTAGATGGTGACCAGGGTCTGATGATGGAACTGGAAGGTGGCCATAGGAACTCGGTAGTTAAACGACACAACCCCATCGAGTTTGGACTCTTTAATCAGTTCAGACAACCTCCTTGGTCGAGTGGTTTGTACACCGGTTTTCATGGTGTCGCCATCTCTGAGGTCCCGGGTTCGATCCCCGGTCGGGTCAATTTAGAAATTATTGTTTTTCTAAATTGTCTCGGGTCTGGGTGTTTTCTATGTATAATAAGTATGTTAATCCGTTGTCTAGTAACCATTTAACGAGTTTCATAACGAAGCTTCTCTTGGGCTAGATAATTGGTGTGAGTGTAGGAAAAGTTTATTTTATTTTTAATCCGTCTTGACGAGTACTTTGGTGCTAAATGGTAACCAGGGTCTGATGATGGAGCTGGAAGATGGCCATAGGATCTCTGTAATTAAACGACACAACCCCATCGAGTTTGGGCTCGTATGATTCGTCTTTGGTGCTAGATGGTAGCCAGGGTCTGATGATGGAGCTGAAAGATGGCTATAGGAACTCGATCGGGAAAATAATTTCGTTCGTTCGTTCCGTTTGTTATTAATGTGGATTCTGTTTTTGATTAGATGGATTAGATGAATGACCCAATGCCCAGGTGAGCACGTGCCGATGGCTGAATGGTATAAGGGTTTGTAAATTTGTCACACATGACTACTTCCTCAATATGGGTATCAATTAAAAGGGTTTGATTAGTAGAATAGTTCTTTAAGAAAATAAAATTTAAAAGATTTAAATAAAAGAAAAAAACATTAAAAACAAGCTTTTATTACTTGTTAAAAAAAAGAACTAAAAAGTTAAAAATAATTTAAACCTGATAATAAGAAAAAGTACTTTTTTTAAAGCGTGTTACATTGTGATTGCGAAAGAAAAATAATGAAGGTATATTAGGCTAAATGTTCTTTAATGTTCTATCACAAACACGCTTTTATTTATAATTTTTTTTTCTTGTTATCAGGTTTAAATTATTTTTAACTTTTTAGTTCTTTTTTTTTAACAAGTAATAAAAGCTTGTTTTTATAAAGCTTTTTTTTATTTTATTTTCTTTGTTTTTAATTTTTTTTAATCTTTATTTTCGATAAAACCGTTTAACTTAAAAAAAACTTACTCATTTTTTGCAAGTTTTTGTACGACAATCATATATTTAAGACTACTCATTTGTCTGGCGGTCAACGTGCACTTTACACTTGGGTTTACTTTGAACAAGACTAGTTAAAACTAAACTTGAACCGAGCTTTCGTTTTCAAATGAGCTTACCTTCACTTGTAAAAAACACCGTGATTAATTTACTGAATAGGGAATTGAACAATCAACAGGAATGTGTTGTTGAGAAAGCGATTACATTATTCCAATCTAGTCGTGTGAGCAGGCGGGGTGATACAATCGACAATCGGCCCGTGCACCACGAA
Organism: Eudonia lacustrata; assembly: GCA_947562085.1. Taxonomy (NCBI): domain Eukaryota; kingdom Metazoa; phylum Arthropoda; class Insecta; order Lepidoptera; family Crambidae; genus Eudonia; species Eudonia lacustrata. The sequence goes on along the minus strand of OX387326.1, from coordinate 20,917,747 downwards.
CCATATAGCCTTCACCGATACGTACCATCCGTAGGAGTGTCACGCTCGCACCTTATACTCCGGAGCAAAATGGTCTGGCGGAACGGAGAAACAGAACACTAGTGGAGCGAGCCAAAGCTATGCTTTTTGATGCAAATTTGGGTAAGAAATATTGGGCTGAAGCAGTGGCAACTGCAGCCTACATAGTTAACCGCTCACCAACAAGGGTCCTTGATGGAGCAACACCATATGAAAAGTGGAATGGTAGGAAACCAAATATATCACATTTAAAAATATTCGGGTCAAAGGCTATGGTACACATACCGAAACAAAATCGTTTGAAATGGGATAGAAAGTCACGAGAACTGATTTTCCTGGGTTACTGTGAAAACACAAAAGGGTACCGACTACATGACCCTAAAACTAAACAGACTGTAATCAGCAGAGATGTGATTTTTTTTGAAAATTCGAAAACACTGGAAAAGATAGAAATAGAGACCCCGGAATCTGTACCATCGCCTCAGTTTATTACGATACCACTCAGTTCCAAAAATGATACCTCAAACGAGGGTAATTCGGACCAGGAGAGTGAGGAAACCATGCATACAGATAATGATTTGACAAATCAATTACAAAATGTCACTTTGTCTCCTACGAGCTCAGACACTTCATTCGACAGTTGTGTTATGAATACAGATGACAATGACGAGACTTATTACCCGGATACTAACGATGAGTTTGATAGTAATGAGCTTTTCAGCAGAAATGTCACACTGAGGCCCCGTCAGAGAGATAAATTTCAAAATAATAACTTTTTGTGTACTGCACAGTTTACAGATCCTCAAACTGTGGAAGAAGCATTGTCTAGTGCTGAAGCTCAGCAATGGAGGGATGCAATGAATGAGGAATACAAGTCATTGATAGATAATGATACATGGGAGTTGACCCACTTACCACCTGGCAAGCGTGCCATACCCTGCAAGTGGATTTTCAAAACTAAAGTAAATGAAAAAGGTGTGGTCACAAAGTATAAAGCTCGACTGGTTATAAAGGGATGTTCTCAAAAAAAGGGCGTAGACTACAATGAAGTTTTTTCACCTGTGGTACGATTTTCATCTTTACGATATTTATTTGCCCTTGCTGCGAAAATGGATTTAGATATTATTCAAATGGATGCCATCTCAGTCTTTCTTCAAGGCGACATAGAGGAGGAGATATATATGTTACAACCCCCACTATTTAAGGAAGGAGGGAAGGTATGTTTACTACGAAAATCATTATATGGCCTCAAGCAGGCAAGTCGCCAGTGGAACAAAAAATTGTACTCTACATTGAAAGGTTTGGGTCTAAAACAATCGAACTTAGATCCTTGCATTTATCACAAAATTGTTGATGAGAACAACATATTGTTTATTGCTACATATGTTGATGATTTGATTTTATTTACAAACAAACAACAGTCACTTGACTGCATCAAAAACGAACTCAATAAAACATTTAAAATGAAGGATCTAGGAGAGCTATGTTACTGCATTGGAATACATGTAGAAAGAGACAGAGAAAAGGGAATAATTTGTTTAGATCAAAGACTTTACATTCAAGAAGTATTGAATAAATTTGGTATGTCCGAATGCAAACCGGTGAAAACACCTGTAGATATGAATTCAAAATTACAAGGAAGTACTGATGAGAGTAAAATCCTCCTGGACATTCCTTATCAAGAAGCAATTAAGTGCTTATTGTACATTTCTCAGGTTACAAGGCCAGACATTAGCTTTGTTATCAATATGTTAAGCAAATACAACAACAAACCTGAAATGCAGCACTGGATGGCACTAAAGAGAGTCATGAGGTACCTTAAAGGCACACAAGTTTACAGACTTACCTATAAGCAAAATCCTGATGAAGTTTTGACTCATGGCTACTGTGATGCCGATTGGGCGAATTCAGAAGACGACAGGCGCTCATGTACTGGCTACATATTCTTGTTCCAGGGAGGATCAATCAGCTGGAACTCGAGACGTCAACCTACTGTTGCTCTGTCCACAACGGAAGCAGAGTACATGTCTCTATCAGCATGTGTACAGGAAGCTTTGTGGCTTAAACATTTTCAAGAAGATATTTGGCCACTACTGAAGAGTAAACCTTTGATAATTTATAGTGATAATCAAAGCTCAATTAAACTTTCAGGTACTGAAGGTTACCGATCCAGAACAAAACACATTGATGTCAGACATCACTTTGTTCGTGACAAGATACTTGGAGGTTCAATCGAAGTGAAGTACGTGCAGACAGATCTGATGGTGGCTGATGTACTTACCAAGGCCACGTCGCAACCCAAGCTACAATTCTGTTTGTCTATGATGGGAGTATGTCTAAGGGAGGATGTTGGAAGAATGTAGATACTCTCTCTAGCCAATTGGTAATAAAAAAAAGTTTTTTAATTCTCCTGTCTTCCGCTTGGTGGCGCCGTTGATGTCCGCTCTCGTACCTAGATAAATGTCGTGTCATGTTAACTTGTTTTCTGTACACTTTTTCTATTAATAAAACCGTGTTGCAATACCTACCTAAATAGTTATCATTTCTTTGGTTTGAAAAGCTTTTAAGCATACATTACTAAAACTTTAAAATAATTGTTATCAGTTCGTTTTTCATGGTGATGTGAGCAAGCAGCCTTCAAGGCACTGCGCGTGGCTGGTTCCTAGGGCGGGTTATCGCGGCGCCCCGCACGTGGAGCCGGCCGTGGACGCGTCAGGGCCGCCACGGGCCGCAGCGGCCGCGTCATCGCTGGCCTAATAACAACAACACGCTATTTACATGTTTTTCATTTCGGACAGTCCGATAATACAATAGACGCCAAACGGCGCTACGAGACAAATTAATAGTCATTATTAGAATTTGCTCTAAAACTAAACAATGTACTTAGTGCTAAACGTAGCCATAGGGGCAGGTAAGTGACAAGTATTGCTTCCATAATAAATAACATTAAGTTGTTTTACCTTAAGAAACATTCAAACACTGTGATAACTGCAACAACCAATTTATGATAATGGTATATAATTTAAAAAATTAAGATGTACTGCCAAGGACGATATTGGTTACGTAAAATCAACGAATCGTCTTTAAGCAAAAACACTGGCTGAGAGATGCAACAGCTCTGCAACACCTAATTACCTTTTTTTATTTAAATACATTATTCCTTTATGAACCACAAAGTTTTAATTCATATCACCTTTTTTTATTTAAATACATTATTCTTTTATGAACCACAAAGTTTTAATTCATAAAAACATAATAAGTGTATTGCATAGTTGTAAAATGTATTTTGCCATAAATTTACTATCAAGTAAGTTTTGGCGAGAGAAGACTTGATTTAAAGTCCTGCTTGATCCGATATCTGTCATTGCGACCACTTTGCACTTTATATATAAATTTAGTTACATGTATATTGAATATAAATATAATCTCAAATATCCCATCGCGCACAAAGAAATTTGGTGACTTGTTTCTTTGTCGCACCTCCAAAAGATGAAATAGTCTACCAGCACACGTTTTCCCTCCTTCCTATGATATGGGGTCCTTCAAGAGAGGCGTGAAGAAGCACCTTGTGGGTCGGCAGAGTGAAGTTTACTGACGCTACGCTTGTTTCCACGCGGCACCAGTTGTCTTCGCGTCTGGACTTCATTTCCACTTTACATCAGGTGGGATGGAGTCATTTGCCGAGCTAAGTATAAAAAAGAAATTAAAAAAAATATAATAATATTACGAGTATGAACAATGACATTAAAGTTAATTTCTTAAATAGAAATTTCCTTAAAGTAATTATGCATAGAAAGCCTTTACAGGAGGCAGTGCCACGTGTCCGTGCGCATGCGCACACCCCGACCTTCACCTCTCGAGATACAGTTATAATTGATTTGGAATAATGACGTTAACTAACACTGATTATGCAACAGAGTAATCCTTTTGTTTTCCTTGTCAGCCGATAATTATTTAAAGGTTAACTTTTCACCTTGAATGGCCGATAATCATGGCACAAGCAGCTCCTGTTAGTTTCTTATGAATCTCTAATAATTATAATGGTGAAGTATTTATTTTAAATTTTATATTATGTGTTTTTATAGGTGGTGGTGGCTGGGTTCTCGAACAAAAGCCTTTCTTATTTTTTCTTGTTTATTCTTGCCTCTAAGCAGCCCCATCTTGCGACTGCGTGCGGTACGGTGTAAATAAAACTAAATCCAGAAAAATACTATGCATAGAAGCATGCATCTAAGGCGCTGCGCAAACGTAGACACTTTTTGTTACCGACGCGGCACACCATACTTAGTAGGAAACCGAGTTGCTGTATCAGTGTCAGGTGGAAGTAACTGGACACAAAAAGTGTCTACGTCTGCACAGGGTGGGCTGATTTCATATTCACTGGTAGCTTGTATCCCACACAAGACACAAAAGTGTCTACGTTTGCGCAGCGCCTAAGGAATCATGGTTGGCAACGTGTATGTTGTACAAGCGTATTCAAAATCGATAAAAATAAAAACAAAGTTTTTTATATCTTAACTTTGATTATGTTATGCTTCAAATAGCAATCGGGAAATTAAAATCTATTGTCCGACACTAAGAGGTGCTAAACACATTTGCGGTGGCAGGAATTGAAGGGTTTCAGGGATGCATTCCAGACGAAGTCCCACAAGTGGTCTGAGCACACTGCTTACATATTTTTCAATCAATGATCCCCGGACCAACTTTTTTCATTATTGACTTACCAAGTAAAACAAAACACGAGTCATGTCATGACATGAGTTAAAATGTTTTTTTTTATATATCACATAGTTAGAGATATTTATACAAATACTATGAAGAAAAGTAGTTTAATAAAAATAGTAATATTGCTTTTGATCAAATACTGTAGCGCAAGCGAAGCTTTACCTCTTTTCACATTAATTATGCTTTTGGTAAAATTGAAAAACAATTTGTGACCGTGCCCATGTCTAATCGCTGTCTAAACAGAATTTCGTTAAAATCCATACACCCGTATAGGCATAATCGAGTTTCGAAGAAAACTACTTCAACATATAAAAAAACTGAATTTATACTTCTTATGGAGGACGCTTTATTCCAGGCTAGGAATTAGGGTCTGTGGCAACGTGCCCCGTATACACACTTGAAGGTAGGCGACGTCTTTATCAGAATCATAACAATGCCGCGGAGGTGTAGGGCAACTGAATGATTTCCCAAAATTAATTAATTGCGCAACAAGATAATGCAATTCTTGAAACTGCATCAAGTTATGAAAATATTTACCTACACACCTATTTATAAACACCGGCGAGATAGTCCGGTGACCGCTGCGCGTGAGAAAGTGGTGCCCAATGTCTATCACACATGACTATCACAGAGTCAAATACACACAAGATATTATTACATTATGTGTATTCCCAAAGTTAATTAATAGTACGGTGTAATAGGTAATATCATGTTTTTGTCTTTCGTATAATCTGTTTAACAAAAAAAAACAGCACACGTTTCTCCTTCCTATGATATGGGGTCCTTCAAATGAGGCGTGAAGAGCAAGTTGTTTTCACGGTGCGCCAGTTGTCTCGTCTGGACTCCATATCCACTTAACATGAAGTGGAGTGGTGGAGTCATTTGCTGTGCTAACTATAAAAAAGTGAAAGGGTGCATGCAATAAGGAAATAAAAGATGAAAATGCTACATTTAGTGTCACTTTGCATTGTTATTATATATTTCAAAATGTTAAATACAACATTATTATTTTTACTTACATCACAACACAATACATTTTTGTTAATAACTTTTTCCAAAGCAATTGACTAATTCGCCACCACTGTTTTAATATCGATAAATGTAATGTTTGTATGTGCAGGGGCGGCGCGGAGGGCGGAGGGCGCGATGGAGGACGAGGTGACGTTCCTGTTCCAGCTGGGCGTGACGCGCGACGCGGTGGCGGCGCCCGCGCACCTGCTCACGCTGGCCTACCTCAAGGAGCTCGCCGTCAAGTTCGTGCACGAAAAGGTATGCTAACGCATCGGGCAGAGACCGCAGGTCCCACGACTAAGGCAACCCGAGAGGCGACTTCGGGTTGTTCCGCTCTCGATGCTGACCCGTACGCCTTTTTTTATCGTGTAGATTCTGTTATCAGACTCGGTCGGGTTGTTGCTAGGACCCGGGAGGTGTTTGGGAATGGGCTGGGGCGATGGTCTACCCGACCCACTAAACCACACAGTACCCGTCTACCGCAATTGCAGAACCCAAGAAATTTTCGAGTCTTTTCGAGTCATTCGCGGTCCTCGCGGGTGACCTTATCTAAGGCACGCCATTACGGCCCTGCGGCCTCTACGAAGGCACTGAAACCCCGAGTACGAGAAGGTGTCTTCACACCTTGAAGGTTATGTCGCGGGGAGCGTCAGAGAGATAGTGTTCCCCACCCTGACGACCGGCTACGACTGTTGCAACAACCCTTGTAGCCGCCTCCATCCTTATCCGAACGCTTCGAAGAAACTAGCAGGAGACAGGAACTCGGTTGCATGATGCTATTTAGGCGGAATGTGGGGCACCAGGCAATGCTGCAAGGATTATAACTTTTCACTATACGGATTTAAGGCTGCAGGTTGATGATGATATCTTCTGCACTCCTTTTCCATATGAACTTTAACTACGCCAAATCTCAAAGTCCTGCGTGCGCGTAATTTTCCTATTAAGTGGTAAATTTTTTTTCTGTACGTATTAATATATAAATTTGTGGACAGATCCCAGACAACGGGCTGAACCGCCTGTCGGAGCGCATCCTGCTGTTCCGGCACGACTACTGCTCGCCCAATGTGCTGCAGCTGGTCAACGCCGCCTCGGACGTCACCGACGAGACGCTGGTCGAGATCGTGCTCACCGCCAATCGTGAGTATACTGTCTCAGCCCAACATCTCTTATTGGGCTCCAGTTTGTGTTCCTCTATATCACTTTTAGAAGTACAGTAGGGGTAGATGTGTACATTGTGTAGGCTAATTAACAAATGCACTGCACTGAAGCCGAATTAAATATTTATAAATTTACTATAAATAGCGTTGTGATATCAAATTTGTGGTATTTTATCTGTAAAAATGAATCTGCATAGCCATCGGTTGCAATGACCGTTGGATAGATGGCATTCTGCCGCTAAAAAGCAGTCAAAAATCAAAAAGCAGTGAAAAATTCAGTGCTTACGACAGACTTCCCGGTAGCATAATGGTCAGTGCAGCCGCCCGAATTGCGGAAGACTCATGTTCGATTCCTGGCTTGGTCGGGTAGACATTTAATTTTTTCACTGTATTTTATAAATATTTAATCAAAAGGTTATTTTCTTAATTATAAAATTAATTTATCTCCTTGAGAATTGTGTTTCCTTTAAAGCTCACCTGTTTGCATATTTGTTTAAAAAATGCTTGATATGCCATTTGATCATTCAATAAAGATGCTGTGTGTTGCGCAGCGCTGGTGTGCGACGCCGTGCTGGAGCCGGCGCCGGCGCCGCGGCCGCACGCGCTGGCCGTGCACTCCTACAAGACGCCCACCTTCTGCGACTTCTGCGGCGAGATGCTGTTCGGACTCGTGCGGCAGGGGCTAAAGTGCGAAGGTATCAACACTCACCTATTATTCCACCTACAGGTGGAAATGTTCAAGATGTTTTGATAGCGATCCATAGTTGCAAGATTTTGAAGGTTCTACACTCATCAAATCTCATCATCTGTAAAGTCCTATTTCCTTCAGTTAAAAGTCTTTCGGTTTAAATCAGGTTTTTTAGCGTTTCTCTTGCGTGGATCTAAACCGGCGGCGCCTTCCGGTAATCTGGGCCAACTATGAGCCTACGCATTTGGTCTCACACTATCTACTTTTTTGTATACTATTTATTATATATCATTTTCTATTGCAAGTGCTAGTCTGACTCGCCGTGGAAATAATATTTTATAACAAAGCAGCAATGAACCCGTCTAAGTAGATTTTTTGACATTGTGCGCTTTTGACATTCTGCTTTTTTGACAGTTTGCGATCCTTTGTCATTTTGCGCTTTTGACCTTCTGCTCCTAAACGTTTTTATAAACCTTTTAATGAGTTTGGTATTCCTATAACAAAATGTCCTTACCTCCTCAGGCTGCGGCTTGAACTACCACAAGCGGTGCGCGGTGAAGGTTCCGTCCAACTGCACCACGCCTGCGGGTGCGGGTGCGGGGGGCGGGGGCGCGCGCAGCCCGTCGCGCGCGTCTGCGCACTCGCACGCGTCGCACGACGACTCGCTGGTAAGGCGCCTCGCCGACCTCGTCACCGGCAACAACTAGATTCACCACGCACCCTCCTCCACGTTTTCACAAATGTCTTCGATGCTGTTGCTGTCACACATTCCCTTATGAGGTCCTCGATGACTTATATATTCCATCCGACTTAGCTCCTGTCGTGATCGGAATCTCCCAATATTCCGACATAACACGAGCTAAAAGTGACTTGTGTCCCTACCGAGACTGAATTTAATCTCATTGTAAAAGAACATTGAATTATATATATATATATATATATAATATATTGTCCCATTGCCTTTATTTATAGACTTTGACTTTTTTTCTTGCGAAGACATTTGTGAAATCGAGTTCGCTTAGTGCACAATCTTAAGTCGCCAACAACTGAACGCCGACGACCGTCTATGTTATGACTAGGAGTTAGAATTTTATTATGGAGACCGCAAAGATATTATCACATTCCTGTAAAAGAACATTCGCTACGTGTTTATAAAATGATCACAGTTGTTAAGATTTATATCTGTTTCTACCGTTCGTTGGTTTTCCTCGGTGCTCTAAATACTTGATTTCCCTATTATATTCTTGATGTTTTTTACAATATGTTCGCGACTTGTATTGACTGTTCTCACACAACCTTTTACTAAATCACATATTACTCAATAATGTGTGCATAATTTATTTTCAAAATTTCTGTTTTCCTTATATGTCTTCTGACATTATTCGGATTAACAGATATTGTACATTGAATCTCAGAACACCGACATACTTTTACCAAGGGGTACCTACGTTGAATCTAAACAATTTGACGATCACGATTATTTTTAATTAATTAACTAACTAACACCATGCTTAGTTAGAGTATTAAATATTTGTTAGTAATAGTTAATTATAATAAAAAGAGAATCTCAAATTTAATGGACAAACTGATATTTGACAATATTTTGTAAATGTAGCTGTTATTATTATACATAATGTTTAATCTTTAAGATTGACTTTGTATTTATTGTTTACCGTTTAGACTAGTTTTAAGTAAACGGTAATTTGTTTTATTTTGCTGACAATTTTACGAGACGTTTGATAAAACGCTATTTTTTTAAACTATATTATAGACTAACAACGTAAGTTGGTGGTGGGTAGCACTGGATTATTTACAATTGTATGTAATGATAATTTTGGAATAAAACCATTATACAAAGACTTGCTTTTAATTTGAACTCCCGTGTTACCCATCATCCAAGTATAGATAACACTACCTATTAGTAGTATTAACAGAAGTAAGGAAATATAGATAAACACACACACGTAAATAATAAAACGGGTTATAAAAACAAAATAAATCTAAATGTGTGGCATGTGTAGAAACTCGAACACATCTATATCTATATTAATATTATAAAGCTGAAGAGTTTGTTTGTATGAACGCGCTAATCTCAGGAACTACTGGTTCGAATTGAAAAAATATTTTTGTGTTGGATAGTCCATTTATCGAGGAAGGCTTTAGGCTAAATAACATCACGCTGCGACCAATAGGAGCGAAGCATCAGTGAAAAAATGTTGCAAAAACGGGAACAAGAGCCTAAAAAATTAAAAATGCTGCCGAAAGTCACTCTTCCACGCGGACGAAGTCGCGAGCACAGCTAGTACCATATATTACTGTACGTAAGCACGCCTGCACATGTGACTGCCACGAACTGTTAAATTTGGCTATAGACTATGAACTATAAGTATATGGCATAGGGTTGAACATTTATTGAAGAAATTCGACGGTTACGGATATATAGGTTGATGTGCAGGCGTCTGTACATGTGGTGTAGCAGCGCTAATAAGGTTGAACGTGTCGGCGACACACTTGGCTGGGAGCACAACGACGAGCCACAACGGCATCTTTATATTAGTATCATTTTATTAAAGTCGCTCGCCACCTTTTTCTTACTTATACTATATAAATCTGTACGCTGTGTGTACTTGCAATTTTTCTGACAAATTTTGGGATAAATATTCATTTTATGACTCACTGACACCAATTCTACGATTTTTGAAATTTTTGTCTGTCTGTATGTCCACTTTTAACTCAAGAACGGCTTGACCGATCTTGATGAATATTTGTATGTAGTGAGAACATGCGATTGTGCAAATGATATATTGATGTTGGTAAATCTAATAATTATTTTGATTAGCATTCATTGATCCATTATATTCGCACAGCGAAGCGGGCGGGTGACGGCTAGTAGTAAATAAATATGACTATGCCTATGACTGTCCCATGTATGGGCAAAGGCCTGATTGAAGTTGTATTCGAAACGCTTTGCCCGACCTGGGGATTGAACTCGGGACTTTCGAGTGTCGGGCCGAGCGCTCAGCTATTCGGAAACTGAGGCGTTACTGCACGAAACTGCACTGCACTGTACGGAATGAGACTTAAATATATTGATGGTCTTTATCTTGGTTTCTATTATCAAGAATGATTTACGAAGAAGGTATACTTAAACGAGCTGGAGTATGACCAATTGGGAATTAGTCGACCTGCGTCAAACGTTGAGTCATCTGTATTGTTTTAAAAAGAAGTTTTTTTTATCTCATCGTTTATTTTGAAATAGTACTGCATCTATTTAGTAGGTATTCGCATAACAACAGGACTTCGACAAGTTTTTAATGTAAAATTGCAGCGTTTCGGCTCTGGGGTCTGAGACAGTGGCCAGTCATGGGCATTGTCGCCAATCATAGTGGGCACAGTCCCCGCATTAAAGAGACTTAAATTTCACCTTTGAAAGTCAAACCAAACCTCGACTTCCGTTTAGTAATTTACCAGTTAAGAACATCGCTTCTAATAATAATCTAGTCATGAATCGTTGTGATCCGAGGGTTTTGTGATGCTACGTTAGCGAGCCCGTATATAGCCGGCATTGTTGCAGCTGGGCGACAAGCGCAGCCGCTCGCCGTCGGCGGGGGCTAGGCCGGGGGCGGGGGCGGGGGCAGGGGCGGGGGCAGGGGCGGGGGCGGGGGCGGGCGGGTACAGCGGGTGGGCGCTGTCGCACGCGTCGCTGGGCATCCCGCACACGTTCGAGGTGCACTCGTACACGCGGCCCACGGTGTGCCGCCACTGCAAGAAGCTGCTGCGCGGCCTGTTCAAGCAGGGGCTGCAGTGCCGCGACTGCCACTACAACGCGCACAAGAAGTGCCTGCCCTGCGTGCCTAAGGACTGCAATGGCGAGATCAGGGACTCCCATGGTGAGTTACAATTATTTTAAAAACAATAAATTTGTTGATGAACGTGAGACGGTGGGCGTCCGATGCATAGATATGTATTTTATTCACATGTAACTTGGTTGAGAACTAGATAAAAAGTTTTTGAACTAACGCAACGTGAGTGAAGCGAAAGAGGTGTGCTTTACGATTCCGGTACATAGGTCACAGGCGACTAACAGCGAGCATTGGATTTTTCAACCGAAACCCTGCTATGTGGCAAACTAGTCTCTACGGAGCATGTTTAGTTATATAGATTAAGTTGTGTTACAGAAAAGAGCCATTCGAGTTATTTATAGCCTTAGACCCCGTGATACGTGCTGAGAGAGTTATTTAAGTAAGTTAATATTTTAACTGTAGCTTCACAGTATATTCCTGAACGTTTATGTTTTATGAGATGTTATTGAACAATAAAATATAATTTTTATATCCGATTATTTGATCGTGCTCTATTCCACGAGAGATTCACGTTAAATATACCTCTGTGTCCTCCCCTTGGGAAACCCTCCTGAGAGGGTACATTATAGGGTAAATTTTTGCGTGACGATCGAACATCCTAAATTTACCTTAGTATCTCGCCACTTTGAAAAGTCAGCTGCTGCGGATAACAGCAACCGGTCTCTAAAACGAGTAAAATGTGTGCGTTGTGTACAGGCGAGTATCCGGAAAGCAGCACGGGCAGCGAGGTGTCTGACAGCGCGCGCCTGCTGGACGACGAGTCCGACGACGCCGACGCCGCCGACGCCGCCGACGCCGCGCGCGACCGCGACGACGACGACGACGACGACCAGGTGGCGATATATTTCACTCGCTCTAAAACTTTGTGATAAAACTTTACTTTGTAATAAGTCTGTACACTTTTTTTATTTTATTTTTTATTTTCAACGCCTCCATTTTATTTATTATCAATCCGCTCCATCTTTAAGTTGCCTGGAAGATATCGCTGTTAGTGATAAGGCCGCCCTTTGTACGACTCCAATTTTATTTTTTTTAATTCTTTGTCATGTATATGTTTTTATGTGTACAATAAAGTATTTTATTATATTCTATTCTATTCTAAATTACATTCAGAGGTAATTACTGGACTCTCCAGCTATAACTCTCGGTAATAATTGCAAGGCCTTTATCGATGGTACAAGACGCCGAAGGTGCAATCTTTTACTCGACGCTGCCCTTGCATTAACTTCTTTGTTGTCCGTGTAGGGAGCCGATGGTAGGTATCACGTCGGGGTCACCACTGTAGGGGGCGGATGGTATGGTAGAGTGCCACACTGAGGAAGGCAAAGGGAAGATCTTCCTCCGAGCTGGGTGGTATTGCTCGGGGACCGAGGTCCAACGGATGTTGGTTGGAGGTGCTATATATAGCGAAGGAGATGGTGTAACTTCGCTACCGCGATGCAGGCTTCCCATACTATTTTACGTCGTGGTATGGCGACGTCGTTGATTTGCGTCTGTGGCGCCATCTGTTGACACGGTTGAGAAGGTGTTTGTTTCGTGTCGATTAATGTGCGGCGTATGCGGTAGGTGGAGCCGCCACATCCGCAACAAAATATTTTGAGATTCAATGCCTTCAGTTAAGTGCGTCTCCTGTTTAAAAACCACGAGAACATTTGTGTGCTCATACCGGATGTTTAACTGTGAATATTTGATGTAACCTTGTTATTTGGCCGGCAGGTGCAGCTGCGGCAGCACAACCACTCTGAGGAGTCGGACGAGCCGCAGCGGGACACGCTGCCGTCGCGATCCGTCAGCCGCCCCAGCAGGTACCACTACATTACACTGCCCAACCGTACTGACGCTACGGGCAGATCATGTTCACCACGTCACAGAAGATAACACAGATCAGATCTGAAGCTATTCCTTCCTTAATATAAATGTTCCATAGAGGGATGTCGACCTCCACAGGCGTCAGGCGGCAGGCGAATCTATAGATATCCACGTTTTTTTTAAAGTTTTTACCTTTAATCGTCTTTACTTTCAATGTGGCACACACCTAAATGAAATGAGCACGTTGGCGCGATGGCAAACGTATTAGAATTACTTTCGCACAAAACTAAACAGCTCGAGGTCATCTGTGCTTCGAGAGGCACGGTGGTCCCGATATGCAGTGATATGTTTACAGACTGATGGTAATGTTATTTCACTTATAATGCTTACAGAAGTCAAGTAACAATTATTAAGAACGTCTTTATTAGAAAGTGTTTAACTTTTATTGATAGATAGAGCAGTCGTCATGCTGTAGCGTTAGTTAAAAGCTCGATCGGATCTGAACTCCTCGTAAAATGTAAAAGGCGACGGGAATACGCTTGCGTGATGCATTCCTCCATTCCATTCCATTCCCTCCAAAAACCCTATGGGGATGTTTCGATCACAAGGCTCGTGGAACCCTTCTTGCTTTACCACAAAACGATGGCTAAAGTAGACAATACTTAAAAACAGATGCTGTCACTATTTAGCTAGTGCTTTTAGAAAGATTAACAATATTTTGAAAGATGGTTGAAATGGTTAAATTACCGTATTTAACCATTGTTTAACTTTAAATACTGTTTTGTAGTAAGAGGGTTTAGGTTTCGCGCCGCACACAAAACGTCCGGTTACGCTGTAAAGGCAATAGGTAGGAGTCCGACAGCAATGTGTTTATTATAAAGTAAGTTGTGAGTGCGCCCTGTGTCGCAGCTCGTCGTCGTCGCCCAGCGCCAACATCCCGCTGATGCGCATCGTGCAGTCCGTGAAGCACACCAAGAAGCGCGAGGGCCAGTGGCTCAAGGAGGGCTGGCTCGTGCACTTTACCAACAAGGACAAGGCGGTCAGTTCACTCCACTTATAATACCTTCCGATCCGAACACCTCCGTGAAGCTAGAAGGGGACGGGATGCCATCCCCTCAAGAAACCTTCTGAGCATGTTTTATCTCTTGGCTTGAGGAACCCTTGAAGTTTCTCGCCGCTAACTAAAGTCCGGCCACCCGTAGCCTACAGCAATCTTTCACGAAAAATAAAAATAAAACCGTCTTAGACGTACACAGGGCGGCAGATCAACCTACCCAAACCAGTCAAATTTCGCCAATGAATATTAATCCTTATAACCAAACGATAAAGTTCAAAATTGATTGTATAAAATTGTCAGTTTTGGGTAGGTTGATCTGCCGCCGTGTGCACACACGTAGGTACTTATGATTATTTAAAAAATATATCTCTTCTCCCACACAAAAATAACTATTTAAAAGTTTGCAGGTAGTCAACCCTATCACTTTCATTTTTATCTTAGTTCGAAATTTTAAATTCCTATATATTTTAAACTAATAATTGGATGAGAATATCCAAAGATCGGGCTGAGCTGATGCGTTGGAAGAGGCGTATGTCTAGCATTGGAACGATGTGGGCTGATTAGGATGATAACGATCATAATAAAGCTAATTGTTTCCAATACTTTAATAGTGTACTTTTTTATGGTGTCGGGTGCAGGTGCGGCGGCATTACTGGCGGCTGGACAGCAAGTCCATCACGCTGTTCCAGTCGGAGCAGGGCACCAAGTACTACCGCGAGATCCCGCTGCAGGAGATCCTGGCCGTCGACACCGCGCGCCAGCAGCATGGAGGTACACACAGGCCGACACTCGCACGGAGCCTAGCCTAGTCTTTAGTGATACGCAAATTCAAAAGACTTCTCTATCAGGACGGTTAGCGTCAAGCAAAAGCCGCATTCGACATAATGAGTTGTTGAGCTTTACGCGCGTTCACGGGTCGGTGCAGCAGGGGTGCGGAGTAGAGCTGTGTGGAAATCGACCAATAGTCACGTCCCACGAGCTGGAGGGGGGTGGCGCAGAGCAGAGCCTTTAAAATAAAGGGGCTCTATTGGTTTATTTCCATACAGTTCTGCTCCGCTTACCTCCGCGCGCCCCGCTCAGTTCAGATGCGGATGAAGCCGGTTCGTCCAGCTCGGCCCTGCTTCAACGTAGTTTCACCCTTTATGCGCTGAAATCTCACCGACCTTCGAGAGAACGCGCCGAAATGTCGTCTATACACACTAGATGTAACGATTATATATATTTTTTGTTATCGTATGCTGTCAGTCAGCAACGAGATCGTCGACCTAGCGAGAGCAACCTTTCAATTGAAAAATTTACGATTTCGTATTGAAAATTAAAAAAATATATAAAAAATATTCTAGAACACAATAGACCCGTGGGTCGTCAATAGGTTTTAAAGTTTACATAGTCAGCACATAATCTGGTATCGCCCTCAGAGGTGATGCACTGCTTCGAGCTGCGCACGGCCAACGTGGACTACATGGTGGGCGCCGAGGTGAACGCGCCGCCGCCGCCGCCAGACTCCGGCGTCGGCGCCTACCTCGCGCGCCCGTGGGAGACCGCCGTGCGGCACGCGCGCATGCCCGTGACCCACCACGCGCCCGGTACGTACGCACGCACGCGCGCATGCCCGTGACCCACCACGCGCCCGGTACGTACGCACGCACGCGCGCATGCCCGTGACCCACCACGCGCCCGGTACGTACGCACGCACGCGCGCATGCCCGTGACCCACCACGCGCCCGGTACGTACGCACGCACGCGCGCATGCCCGTGACCCACCACGCGCCCGGTACGTACGCACGCACGCGCGCATGCCCGTGACCCACCACGCGCCCGGTACGTACGCACGCACGCGCGCATGCCCGTGACCCACCACGCGCCCGGTACGTACGCACGCACGCGCGCATGCCCGTGACCCACCACGCGCCCGGTACGTACGCACGCACGCGCGCATGCCCGTGACCCACCACGCGCCCGGTACGTACGCACGCACGCGCGCATGCCCGTGACCCACCACGCGCCCGGTACGTACGCACGCACGCGCGCATGCCCGTGACCCACCACGCGCCCGGTACGTACGCACGCACGCGCGCATGCCCGTGACCCACCACGCGCCCGGTACGTACGCACGCACGCGCGCATGCCCGTGACCCACCACGCGCCCGGTACGTACGCACGGATACCGACTTATGGGTGGAGATATTTGTTCATATCAATTACTATTAAAAATGATTATTCAATGTCAAAATATATTGTTTGAATTGTCTTTAAAGATAATTAAGTAGGTACCAAAGCTCTTTAATTGCTTATCCGTAGTAGTGCCACCCATTTGTCGAAATTCGTAGTCCACAAAATACACAATGTTTATAGAATGTAATGGAACGCAACGAACGAACGTGGTACCTTTGAGCCGGGGTGGCCCGTGGTGGTATTTTAGATTAAGATATTTAATAATTTGATTGTATGAAATATGGAACGCATCATCATCATCATCATCATCATCTCAGCTAAAAGACGTCCACTGCTGGACAAAGGCCTCCCCCAAGGATCTCCACAACGACCGGTTTTGTGGTGCTCGCATCCAGCGGCTTCCCGCGACCTTCACCAGATCGTCGGACCACCTTGTTGGAGGCCTGCCCACACTGCGCTTTCCGGTACGCGGTCGCCACTCCAGGACTATCCCGCCCCAGCGGCCATCAGTCCTGCGAGCAATGTGACCTGCCACTGCCACTTGAGCTTAGCAACTCTTCGGGCTATGTCGGTTACCTTTGTTCTTCTGTGGATCTCTTCATTTCTGATTCGATCACGCAGAGAAACCCCGAGCATAGCCCTCTCCATTGCTCTTTGAGTGACCTTGAGCTTTTTTATGAGGCCCATAGTGAGCGACCACGTCTCAGTCCCGTATGTCATCACTGGCAACACACACTGGTCAAAGACTTTCGTCTCGAGACACTGCGGTATATCGGACGAGAAGATATTTCGTAGCTTACCGAACGCTGCCAGCCTAATTGGATTCGACGATTGACCTCTTTGCTGAAGTTGGACCAACCTAGCTGGACCGTTTGTCCCAGATAAACATAATCGTCCACAACTTCAAGGGCAGAGTCCCCAACTTTCAGAGGAGTGGGTACGACACGTGAGTTCGACATAACTTTCGTCTTCTCCATGTTCATTTTAAGACCCACTTGTTGAGAGACTCTGTTGAGGTCACCGAGCATTGCGCCGAGGTCTTCCAGGGTCTCAGCCATGACGACTATATCGTCAGCAACCCGAAGGTGAGTGATGTATACGCCGTTGACGTTGATGCCGAGTCATTTCCAGTCCAGAAGCTTGAAAACATCTTCCAGTGCAGCAGTGAACAGTTTCGGAAAAAACAAATCTCCCTGTTTCACTCCTCGCTGCAACTGGATAGGTTTCGAACTCTGGTCCTGAAGACGGACTGACATAGTGGCGCCTTCATACAAACATCTCAACACTTCGATGTACCGATAGTCAATTTGGCACCGCTGGAGAGACTGTAGCACGGCCCATGTTTC